>JAQPZY010001664.1:5320625-6030000 GCA_029931535.1 Margaritifera margaritifera | reverse complement strand
TTTTTTGGTGTTATTTTTTCTTCCCCCAGGCAAATTTGTTAGGAGTTTATGCCTGAAGTACCTATTGCATCTCTCTATTATTGCTCGAGTCGGGTGCGACTCATTATGAATTGATATTCTGGTCGCATACCTCATGAGAAACTCTTCTCTTCTCAAGCTAAGTGGTGGTTCCCCAACTAAGATTCTGATTTCATCCCTAGATGTGCTACCGAGCGCACCGGTGCATATAACTAGAGCCTGGTGTTGTATTCGGTTCAATTTTTTTTTTTAAATTGGGATGTGCCGAAGCATACGCTTGGCATCCGTAATCAATTTTGGACCGAATAAGTGTTCTATAAAGTGTAAGGAGTGTGGTTTGATCCGCTCCCCAATCTGTTCCCTTAAGGTTCCTTAAGAGGTTTAGATCATTCCCGCATCTCCTTATTAGCTCTACTATATGGTTGCTGATCTTTTCCGGGTTTCGGCATTGGTATAACAATAGCGTGTTTCCAACGGTTTGGTATTTCTCCCGATTGCCAGATCAGATTCAACAGATCCAAAATCGCCAGTTCTGTTGTTTCTGGAAGATTTTTTTTTTATAGATTTCATAAGAAAGCATGTCGTCTCCGTATGAGGTGGGGTTTTTTCCTACAGAGTGCCTTTCGCCACTCATGTATCGTGAAATCTATATTTAGGGGGCTGAAGTGATTTAATTCCCCTTTCAGTGAACACATGGGTGTGTTCTTTCTCAATTTTTCCCTTTGTTTTATTAAACGCTTCGGTATGGTTAGAGTTACTGCTCATATTGGTAACGTGGGCTGATAACTTTTCGGCTTTCTCCCCGTCCGTAGTTAGACCGGAGAGTTTAGGGGTGGAGAATGAGGTTTTGCCTCTAATCTTTCTGATTTTATCCCATACTTGTTTTAAATTTACTTTATGGTTTAATGATGGTCAGTATGTTTTCTGTGACGTTTGTTTTGCTGTGTATATGTTGGTCTTAACTATTTGTTGCTATACCTTGTAAGCAAGGAATCCCTGAGAGTCTTTAGTGCGCCTAAATCTATTTAGGGATTTTTTTTTTCTTCTCTTTTATGGCCCTCCAGTTTTGGGGATGCACTGCTCCGCCGCAGAGGAAGCCTCGACAATATTTTCACTGAAGATGTCAGCATTGTCGTTGTATAGGAAAGCAGTGTCCATCCCCTCACATAGAGAGCGAAACATCTCCCAGTCCGCTTTGTCAAATCTCCACTTTGGGGTGGTACAGGTATTGTTTCTGAGGACATTTAGTTGTAAAGTGGTCAATATTGAAAAGTGGTCACTGCCTAAGGTGCTTGATTGATCAATCTCCCAATTTGAAATTTCCGTTATCTTGGGTGTGCATATCGTTAAATCAATGGCAGACATTGTCCGGTTTTCGGGATTTATTCGAGTATGTCCACCATTATTAAGTATGACTAAATTTGATAGCGTGACCCACCTTTCAATATTTCTTCCCTTGCTTTCCAGCTGGGTTCCTCCCGATTGTTCGCTATGTGCGTTACAATCTCCACAGATTAAGAGATTGTCTCCTAGCCCACTGACTATTTTATGGTATGTATTGGCTTGTGTGATTGATCCCCCTCCCGGTTCATACATGTTTACTACTATCAAGGGCTTATTATCGTTATTATTTTTTTGTAATTGGCACTTCTGGGTGTGGTTCAAAGTTTGGTATTTGTTGTGTGATTTCAACAGACTCACTTGATAGAGCGTCACTGACGCTGAAAAACAGATACAATCCATAACACTCCAAGCTAGTCTACGAGTGTTTGAATAAAATGACGGGCAATGAAACTTACATAAATGTTGATGCAATCGTGAGGATATTTTAACTTTTCTCGAATTTCATTCAAAGAAGGTATATCAATCGGACAAACTACATTTTTCTGGACAAAATATTCCCCACGTACAATTTTAGCATCTATACTAATATTCAATTATAAAGAATTACTACGAAATTAACCAAAATCAGTCGATATGGGTGTAGATTTACACCCCATGGATGAAGTAAAATCAAATAGACCTTTAATGGTGTGTACATATACCGATTTTGAAGATCCAATTTTGTAAGAACATTTATTTGATATTTAGTTTTACTTGAAATTAAATTACAGAAGCAAATGGTACAATCAACACTGTATGTTGTAGCCGACGTCCAATCGTGCTCAAGACAATGTGTATCCGAGATACAACCGCTTGTTAAATATGACAGATGCAACGGAGGAAAACTGATAGAGGAAATGAAAAACGAAATTCAAATTACCAGAGATGCAAAGATTGTCTAAAGGAAGCAAGATTAAACTGGAATTACAGTGGAGGAATTGAAAAGATTAGAGAGAAAAATGAACATAGAATTTTAAGTAAACGTGGAAAAACAGTAAACGGCGGCTCAATCTAATTGCTCAAGAAAAATCAATTTCATATTAATTTGTCTAATTTGGCCAAAGGCATAAGTTTTATCCATACTCTAAATAATGGACTTAAGATTATTATTATTATTATTATTACTGTCCTGCTGGTAAGGTGCTACTACTCCTAGTCCTAATTTTGCAAACATTGAACGAAATAAAAATGTACTATATTCAAACAAAATGTTTCACATACAAATCATTTAACAGTTTTTATAATTAAATTTTAAAATTTTGATAGCGAAGATTCAATGAAAAGATACGAAGCATCACGTAACATGACATTCCTGCAGAATTAGTTAAACTGGACAGTGTGAATGGCAACAGCTTTTTGTACTATGTTATGTTGGCATGTAACGTATAGAAATAATCCTGAGCTTATTACAATTGTTTACAGATTTCATATCTACTTCCGAACAACAAACCTGCTGTCTTAATATTCTCATGCATAACCTGGCAAAATTGATTTTAATCCTAAAAACAATAACATTGACTTCAAACATTCTGACGTAGTCTGAACTATTTTAAAATGCTTTCTCATCGTGACTGGAGATATGATAAGAATACAAATGTTTTAGTTACACACAAAAAGCTCTTTATTACAAAAGTAGCTTCACTTATCAGATGACGAAAAAATTCATTTAATTAAAAACCAACATGTTTGTGATTGGGTTTCTTTTCTTTACCATTAAGATGATAATCAACATAATTAATAGTAAAACAAAACAAAGTGATAAAACAAGTTGAAGATACTTCGTTCTGCATTATAACAATGGAGCAAAAGATGAGGCAATGGCTTGACTGGACCGAATCAAAGTATCATTCCTTATGTAATATGCATATTAGGCGCACAGGTACAAAATAGAAAATGTATTACGCACTCTGTTTCCACAGTATCAGACACTATTAAAAACGATAACGTGCTGTTAATAATAGGACAGCAAGGTTACGACACAGATGAAACCATTATGGTAACATTTCAACAATACATAACAGATTCAAAAGTGAATTTGTACTATACTGTTGGTGGTGACTGGTTATTTTTGCTAGTGAGTGGCGTGGTTTTGAAAATTGATAGTATTGATGGATACAAGAACAATTTACTATTCAACAGAGTGGCAATGATAGGGTAAACAGTATCTTAGCTCTACAAAAACATATAGATGAGAACAGCAAAAGATATTAGTTGCAAAAGAACTCTTCAAACCGAGATTTAAAATCTTATATAATTCCGTACAAACATTGCAAACAGTTAGAGATAAGTATATGTACGAGGATCAGTGCCTACTTTTCAACAATATTTACAACCAAGTGAGCAGAGGATAAACTGCGAAATATATAAGCCAAGGAGAAAATCACAAAATCACTGCAAGACTAATATATGTTGCAACCACTCTTGGAACATTTACAGAGAGATCTGAAAAATAAAATCCAACAAAACGATCAAGATATTAAAAACGTCAAATAAATGATTTGAGCACATAAATTACTGACTTGAACAACGAGAGTATTTCCAACACTAATGCTATGTCTAAGTTAAAGAAAAAGAATGATTTAACAGAGATAACGAAAATAAAAGTGGACGACGAAAACGAAATGAATGGAAAGACAGCTTCATTAGAACTATGAAACAACTTACGATTTATCTATTACAGATTTGAGCTAGAAGATCAAAATGATAAAAGATGTTAAATTCACCGAATTTTACAATAAGTTACAAGCTGACGTTGAACAATCTAAAACAGATACGAATGAATATGTTGATCCAAAACGGGTTAATAATATCGGTGCGGTACAGTGTAGTATTAACAAAATTATACAAAAATACAAACATTAAATATTAAATGAATGAAAACATATTTAACTGATTTGAAGCAAGATTTTGCAACAGAGACAGGTTCATTTATAACTGAAGAAGATAAACAGACTTTCGCATTAAATGGTAGCATTAATACAGTTAAAACTGAAGTAAACGAAAACATAGATACACTCAAAACTGAACTGAACATGGAAATGGGTATAAAAAGTCTTGCATTAAATGCTAGTATCGATGATTACAAATGAAATCGATAATAACAAAAAGGAATTTAGGAGAAAACGAACTTAATATCTAGATGTATATTACTTTACGAATTTTGCATTGTACCAAGTCAGGGTGATATTAAATTACGTGTGAATTTAAGAGATGAAATTTCAATTCTTAAAGAGATACAAATATCCCAGTTTAGTGTAAAGCTTGGATGCCATGTAAAGAGATTTGTTATTCGTTTTTAAGTCTCAAATTAGACCCCAGACATTACTTAACAATTATCGTTTCAACTATGTTTCATCACGTTTTGCTAAATACAGGAGATGATATACAGGCATATGTCATTCAAATTTTTAAAAAAGGCAGGCACCATACATATTGTGTCAGCTTGAATATTATTTTCGACTTTAATATTGACTTTTACATTCGATTAGTAAACGTGTTGCTTACTCATTAGACGTTAAAAGAGATCACGAACCTAATACTTACAGTGTAAAAGAAGCACATATATACGATCCATATTTTAATATTTGGATTCAAAAATAAAGAAGGAGCTCATATGGTAGGATGTAAAATAAAACTGCCAGTACAATCAATTTTTAAAAAAATCCTAAATAGTAAAATTGCTGCAAGAGGAGCAATTGTTGGAAGGGTAATAACGAACGGTCTACCATTGACAGGAAGCAAGAGATCCTAATGGAGCTTACAAAACAAATAATCACGATAAAAGCAGAAAAATTGCACGGAAAACTGCAGATTTAAATGAAACAAAACAAAGATACTTGATTACTTGAATGAAAGATTGTGAAACCAAAGTTTGGTGACACAGACTCTAAACAACCTGGATGATGCAACTACTCACCCAAAAGAAGCCTCTGTTGTGATAGGAGCTGGTAATCAAAACTATGAACTTGACAAAATTTGTTTGCAGTACGATACGATTACTTCTGTATCAATTACATAACTAGTTAATGACAAATACAAAAATGGAATTGCTTTCTTGTACGAATACATAACAAGAGAAAGAATGATCGACATAGAATTTAATACAACATTGATAAACCTTATGCTTATTCTCCCAGAAAGAACTTGAAGGGTGTTTTAATACGGTGTAAAAAAAAAAGTGAAGAATGTGATCCAGAATTTTTTTCACCTCAGCCATAGAAAAACAATCATAGTGACTATAGAAAACATGCCAAAAATATTGTTTATTCCCTGGGTTTCAATCTAGACTACAGTTTTTAGAAGCCACAAATCATTTCTTCGTTGTTCAACAAAAGCACAGAGAAATTAGTAAGTAAGTGCTAACAATTTGTACACAGATAACCACTGAATCTGGCTTGATTTGAAAAATGCACATGATAACAGATTGCATGGTAGTAGTCTTAAATTAGCTAATGTTCAGCAATGTATTCACCAAATCAATAGAAAAGAAAATACTGATGCTCACAAAATATATATTTATTTTTTTGTCTGAATCTCAGATAAAAATTCCCAAAATGAGCAAAAAATCAATAATATTTTAGGCACGCATAGATGTATTTGATACAAAGTAACTAATTGTGTAAAGACAACTGAATCAATAACGTTTTTCTCTATATGGACATTCTCTATTCAACGTTTCTCTACAACAAAACTTACGACAGAAAATGGTTCCTCAAGGACGAAAACGCGTTAGTGACAGATCATGTGGATAAACTAGATGAGTGTTTAGAGCTATTGGATGATGTCTATCAAAATGCAAATACTTTGTTTATCATAGTAGATGTAACATGGGTGTTTGTCTCAGCCCATTGTACCACCATACCGCCATTGGCTCGCTGGGCTCCGCGCAAGGTACATGGAACTATATGGTCTGGCCGACCAAGAGCTCCCCCCACCCCACCCACACATATACCACTGAGGCCGGCTCAAAATGGTATTTTATTTATATTAGCTGGTGCCATCGTTAACTTTTTGTCCATACAGCCACTTGACAATCATTTTGTATTCATTTAAGGCACATGCGAACTTTCTTTTGGAGATGGTTCTGTTATCATAAAGAGTAACAAGACTCTGAATATGAAGATCATCAAGTTTAATTTTTTGCAAAAAGCGCGTCAATTTGTTGTAGTTCCGACACGAATCTGTTTGCAAGCTCAAACTTAGTTTTTACCTGCGAGTACTTTAGTGCATTGATCACGTGCATATTCATTTTTTTATAAATGAATTCGTCTTTATTTTGTCTTTGTTCAACTGTAAACCCATGCCGGCTCAACCCTGCATATAACTTTTTCTCTTATTCTTCATAATTATCTATCTACATCAGCAGATCCATTGCACTTTCCTTTATAAAAATCAATATTTAAAAGGAACGTTAGGGAAAATTATAGATTGTTAGGCCGGCTGAAGGTGCACTAGAAATAGGCATAGAGTCAGAAAGCTGATGTTCTGAAGGTTGACACGACAACACACAGCTTATGATGAATTTCCAGCGATATTTTTTTTATGATCTATTTACGATCGAGGGCCAGCCCATCGGCTTTTCGTTTTTTTTTTACTCTTCGTTGATTACAACTTAAGTGTATGCCTTGTACTGAGTGTGCCACTGTACAGCCTCTACCCCTAGGGAGGTTTGGGCACGCAGATCTTTTCCAGGCAAAATTCTTGTGGGACTTGGATTTTGTATTATAGCAGTATTATAAGTCTCTATTAAGATGTCCCTTGTCACCATAGCGAGCTTTGACCTGATTGTACAGTCATATATCAGGTGCTTCCTGAGGTCAAGAATAGGCTGCCCAATATAAATGGGACGGTTAAGCTTTAGGCTGGCCTTTGTGGAACGAATGGCAACAAGGTTTCCATCAAAGATCTTTTGCGACTGAAATGCTGGGTCGGCAATTAAACGCATCAGCTTGTCCTCCTTTCTATTGAGTCTTACAAGATTCACATGAATACGCTTCCGTAGACTTTCCACACTCTTCTCCAAGACGGAGTTGTTCATCAGCTTAAAGAGGTCTTCTTGCAACTCAGACTTCACCTTGGTTCTCGGATCCGTGCTGAGTTCTATTTATGATGTCACCCACACACTTTAATCGAATTCCATCACACGGTGAACTTTGGTCAAGCGCAGTCCCAGCTTTATATAGGGCTGGAGGTTTTAGTAATGGACAAACGTAATGCTCCTTTTCCGCAGCCTTGGAACCAACTTTGTGCATTCAGTAAATGTACACACACACACACACACACACACACACACACACACACACACACACACACACACACACACCAGTTTGTTTACTAAAGCACTCTAATAGTTGCTAAATCAATGCTCATTGTCTCAGAAGCCAGCAGATAGTCGCTGTGTGCGTCATCAAGCTCCTCCAAATACTCGATGTTGATTTCAAGAATGTAGCCCTCAGGTCATAGTAATCAACTATAACTGATTTGAGTGCGGAAGAGTGGACCCACTTGACCACCAGTTGGTAGACTCTGTATCATGGCTCAATCATAAAGGTTCTTGTTGTCTGGATAGAATATCCAGCTTGTTGACTTTTCGCTGTCATATCCTGGGTACATTAGGTTGTTAGCTTTTGTATGCCGTTGACTTACCGTAGAAATGGCACCACGCATGCCCTTCTCAATAAACAGGTGCAAGTCAATATTGGTCAGCAGCTCGAGTTTGGTGTATGTAATCATTAGTAGGGCGTCACAGCTCATTCCTGGTGTGCTGTAGTAGTGTGCATGGTCAAGGTCAGAGTTCTTTAGCAGTGTGTAACGAAAGGCCTCAAACACGTATGCCAGTAAAGCACGTCAATCTTAAAGTATAGGTTGTGGGAGCTTCACATATTCTGACATCCAAAGGCGTTACACTCATGCTGTACATGCTGGTAGTCTTTGTCAGAAATGCCTGCGTGGCTTAGTTGGCTGTAAAAGGCCTCTATGGAGAGAGAGAGAGAGAGAGGGGGGGGGGGCAGTTGCGTTTCTTCTAATTGATCCCAACTACTCATGTAATCATACGGATAAACGCCCTTGCGTAGCAATAGGTCAATGTTAGCATCTCTTGTTCTCTCATTGAGTAGCCTACAAGAATCCTTTGGCAGTGCAGCCACAAGTTTTTTTCCAAGCTGATGTTGATAAACTGAAGGCTGTCGATAAACCTTAGCTACCCCAGCAAAAACATCATGTATTTTTCCATGTTGTATGGGATGGAGCTGATTTTTCCATACGAGGCTGTTCCGATAGCCTCCATAATAAAATTGCCATCGTAGCCACACAGGTTATGAATGACAACTGGCACCTTTACTTTGTCTGGGTAGAGGCCTAGCTTGAGGTTTCACACATTGTGAGCAGTGCCTAAGTATTTGCCTGTAATATGGCAGTGGTCTTGTACCCTATCATTTCCTAGTTTCTCGCTGCAAATGTAACAATCTGCGGTTTTCTGGAAATTCATCAGGTCATAATAGTCCATAATAATCTCAAGGTTATTTCGGAGCACATTTCCGATAATTTCAATCTCACGCTTTAAGCTATTGATCAATGTGGAAACTGCATTCTTGCCACGGTATAACACTGGCTTCTTGAAAATCCCATCATGATATTGGACCACTAATTATTTTACAGCCAGGGAACCAGTCTACTGGGGGGGGGGGGGGGGGGGTAGGGGAATAAAAAAATAGAGTACTAAATCTTTTGAGATGCGCCCATTGCCTAATAAATGGGTTCAGTTTTGTTCCAGTATTAATATCACAAACTTTAATCTCTGTACTATAGCTGACGACAAATTATTTACTTTTATTTTGATATCCTGTATTTAATTTCCTACTGACAAAATAGCATATGGACTCTTGGTGCGAGGCTATGTTTGTTATTAGGCGCAGACCAGGGAGTCCCTTTGTATAGCATAATGAGATTCGAAAACATGCTGCGAGGCACCTGTTTTCCGAGGCTGAAAAAATTTCTCTAACTCTAATGAATGGAACCATGTGTGGTTTGTATAACTGGCTAATGAAGAACCTTTTTTTATTTTTATATATATTAACATTAAGTTCTATAGGAAATTAATTATTGGTCCGATCCCTATAGGGCTGTAGGTAGTGTGTGCATCCATGACAACCCTGTGCATCTCAGCATCCGTTTCAGTATATCCGGTTGAGTTAAAAGTAATTATAGTGAAATGGATCATTTTTGGAGTAATTTAGAGCAGATACTAGTGAAAAAGCAAAGAATTATGGAAAGCATGGTTGTGTAATTTGGGTTGGGAAACCTGACAAATCTGGCTATGGGAAGCATAACGTGAGATGGGTTGATGGCACTCTGAGTTTCTTTCTAATATTATATAACAATCTGCCTTTTGCATAATTCCTCTCCTCCTGATATTTCTCATAGAGTCTGCATAAAAGTGCTCTCGTTTTACATCTATTATGTTTGTATGCTTTCTTTTTCTTGTAAAATGTCCTATCAATAATATGTTCTCTTTTGTCTTCTTTTCAGTTGCATAGCCACACTGGAGTTTGCTGCTAAGGGGCACCCAGAAGCTCGGCACAGTTTCACCATAGACTCCATAGGCCCATTGTTGCTGTTATGTATTGCGCTATGACATTGTGCATGGAAATTCCTTATGAATGTTATTTTTCGAGGTAAACTTCTTTGAATTACTTTATTTACACTTTCAGACTTTTGTGTATTAGCGCTGAGATATGTCTTCTGAATTGTCATTTTTCCCAGCCTGTTATTAACAAGAATCCGTATCATTGATTCGGTATGTGTTGAGTTTGCTATTCTAAATGTGCCAGGCAAGTATGAGCTATTAACTACCCAGTTTGCATTTTCACCAGTGCAAACAAATGATTTTATCTTGCAAAAGGGATAATCACCCTGATAACAGAGCAATATGGCATCAACTGCTTTTAACATTGCCCTCATTATCATAGAAGTGTCTCCACGGTATTTCTGAAAGGCAGCATTGAACTCTGCATGATAAAACTTGCTCAGGTCTATCGCAAAATTGCTTCTCATCCTCTTGCGTTGACCTTTGTTTTTTCCTAGCATCACATTTGTAAGTGCATTAGACTTTTCAATGATGTCTGCCATTCTAGGTTCCCCTCAAACATGGGATATGTTCTCTTGTGTTCTGTGAACACCGCATTCCCCAGTTCTTCATTTTTCTTGATCTATATCAGCCTGTACATAATCTTTTCACCAGATCTGACATGAAAATTATGAATGTATTACCCTTTTTGTTACATAGAATCTTACATTTATCATATTTTATGTTGCTGAGTGCTTTTTAAATGTATTCATTTCTTACTTACAACTCTGTCAAGGTATTAGTTTTCATGGATTGGTTAGCTCCCCTAGTCCATTGTTTGAGAATGAGCTAACATCTCATAGTAACAAAATATGAACTTTAACATTCAAATGGTATTTTTATTTTATTATATTACAGTTAGGAATCATGCGTAGACCTGCCTCTCAGAATAAATGGTATTTGTGCACATATTTTTGTCTGCTACATTTTTCAAAATGAAATTTTACCTGTGTTAATCATTGTTCTATTTTTTCTTCACATTACTTTCTTCAATGAATTTTTTGTGACATTGAATAATGATTAATTTCTATGTACCTCTTTTGTTCGGAGTCACTGGCATGCAGATCAGCCTCAACATCTCTGGTTTTTGTTTGCCGTAGGAACTTGTATTGTACCAAAACTTCTTGTGACAAGATTGCACTTTTCCTCTGAAAGTCTTTTTTATAGTCTTTTTGCCATAAACACTTCTTAATATATGATTCAATAAAACAAAATCTCCAATTAAGGACATTTTAGGCATCCAAAATATGATCTTTATACCAGAAATTTATGAAAATGGGGGTTGTGTAATTTGATACCTCTTATTACATAATGCTTATACGTTGATATTTCACGCATGTATATCTGAATAGTAGACACAAGAAATAAAGATAATCATGAGACAAACTATTAAAATCACTGCATTTATTTAATTATGTACATCTATAATATATGAACATGGTAAACATTCTTGAAATACAACATTCATTCTTATCATCTATAGGCATTACATAAGTGTTCATTATTATCATTTAGTGCACTTAGAATATCGCCCAAGTTAGTGTAGTACATACTTGGTGTCTAAGGTTTTCAATACACAAAAATGACAAAAATTTATGTTGGGTTTATTTATATCGGACCACTAATCAATTTACAGCCAGGGAACCAGTCTACTGGTGAGGGGAATACAAAATAGTGTACTAAATCTTTTGAGATGCGCCCATTGTCTAATAAATGGGTTCAATCTTGTTCCATTATAATTTCACAAACTTTAATCTATGTACTATAGCTGACAACAACATATTTACTTGTATTTTGATATCCTGTATTTAATTTCCTACTGACAAAATAGCATGTGGACTCTTGGTGCGAGGCTATGTTATTAGGTGCAGACCAGGGAGTCACCCTGTATAGTATCACGAGACTCAAAAACAAGCTGTAAAGCACCTGTTTTTCGAGGCTAAAAAAAAGTCTAACTCTAATGAATGGAACGATGTGTGGTTTGTATGCAGAGCTAAGGATGAACTTATTTTTATATTTATATATATTAACATTAAGTTCTATGTGAAACGAATAGTGGTCCGATCCCTAACTGCAAACAATCGTTTAGCAAAAGCTACATGGAAACTGCTCATCGATTTTGTTGTGTGTAGCTTTTTTAGGATTTTTGGAAGGGGCTTCCACGGGTACTTTCAGTGCATCGAAATCCGCATAGACGATGGACTGGACGCGCATATGGCGATGGTGATTCTTAAAGGCTAGGATGTTCTTGTCAGGCTCGAGTAAGGACACACGCTGAGACTGTTTGGTAATGCCGCGGCAGTCTTTCGAATGGGTTTCCAATACGTTGGCCCAGCTGAAAACGTGCAGGCACCGGCGACAGACCTGTGTCTGCTCATTGTGTTATCGTGTCATGCGGCTTAAATTCTTTATCCTGACATAGTGACGCTATTCACTTTCACCTTCGTTGCATCGAATGTTGCCTCGAGATTTGCGACTCGCTAACGAGCAACGGGGATAGGCTATTCAGTGCCGGCGCGAGGGTTTGAGGCGCTCGGGGGCATAGTTCTTTAATGACCCCCCCCCCCCCCAGGCGCCGGAGGACAATGTTCTTTAATGGCGCCCCCTGCTGTTCCACAATACAGTTTTTGTCAGTTGACAACTTCCATTGCCCCCCCCCCCCATCTAAGCCCAGAAACCGGGGACTTAGAAGGGGGTTGGGGGAGAGGGGGAGTGGCAAAAAAGCTCCCGACGGTGCATCCCCCCGTGCCCTGTGCCCGGGGGCAATTGCACCCCCCCCCCCCCTCACGTCGCCACTGAGGATATTTTTCCAACCAAAGACACTAACTGCGAGTTCTTGCTTGTGGCGCTCATACTTGTCAATGTTATCCAGTAACGTAAGAATGTAGAGTCTGCAATCAAGTGTAATACTCATCAGAAGCTGAATTTCACATATATTTTTTAAACGCAAAAGTACTTGCAACTGATACTGCAAGTTTATACCAGTCTATTACTGTACTAAAAGTCGAAAAAGATATATGATATTATAAACAATAAAGTGGGATATTTCAATTCATGGCCGTCGTCCCCCAATTTATTTTGTACTGCCATTTCCTACCTTCAGTGGTGGTGGGAGGAGGGTTTTTTCCTTGATAAACAATAAAGAAGTAACTATTTCCACCTGAGGGCCGAATTAAGTGTTTTGTTTGCGGAAGATCTCAAGACGCCCTGCTTTAAAGCTGCATAATTTTATAAAAGTTTGAATGTATAAATTAATGGTCAGAATGTTGATACGGCCTTGGCTATATACCAGAGGTATCGTCCGCGATCGCCTATAAATCATTTCAGTCATGGTACCGATGAAAAAGCATAAGGGACTGACCATACAACTGACATCATAGTCATCTGGTATTTCAAACAAACATTCTTCTACCCATCTAATGTGCACAACAGTTGTCCATCAAAAGCTTTCTACCGACATGTAATGGCTCATGGCCCATGCACAGAGATGGTTCCCATCTTGGTGAATGACCTTGACCTTTTGTAGTCACCATGGTTTTTATCTGATCTTTGTCCATGTAGCATTTGTGATTTGCTTCAGCGTACCTATGTGGTATCGTGCTAATTTCAGCTCTTAATCTAATCTCAGTCATCAGGGACATGTCATAATCTGTCAACTCAATCATCAGGGACATGTCATAAGTTTGCATTCTACATATATATCTCTAAACTTGCATCATGTGCTCAACCAGGAAGTGCTGAAATAATGCACTTAGTAAAGTTTGTAGATTTTCCTACATACATTTCTAAACTCCTAAAAAAAATGTCCCATATCATTTTTTACGTAATAGTTATGTTGACGTCCAAGTGTTTTACAGCTGTATACCACGTACATACTTGCAGTCGTTACTGTGACAAGTGCTTGGAATTTTTTTTCCTGAGCCCTGAGAAGACAGCGTTTATGAAGACGACGCCAGTAACAGGAAGAACAGTAACAATTACAAGACCCTTCAAGGTGTTTGGAACAAGTGAACATGGATATTTGTTTTCAAGGAACATGGGGGAATATGTGGATTGGGGGTGGGGGGTCGGGTTAAATAGGAACAAAATTGGGATTTATTTTTAAGGAACTCAGACCATTAATATTATTATTATTATTATTATTGAACGATGGGATACAAAACCACTAAAACCCAGAATGACTTGGATAGCTTTCTATTAATACTTGCCTTGCACCGTAGAATTCAATCGAAAAGCTGGATCCTTTATTACTGTGTTGCACTGTAGAGCTCTTACCGCATGACCCGATTCAATCAGATACGGTACACTAGAGTTATTTATCTTCCCCTGTGACTCACTTACGTCTGCATTTTAACAGTCTAGCAACTTTCCAACCAGTGTTAGACTGGAAAGCGATAACAGAATACAGCGTGGGATAGCGAGTTAAAGTAACATGGCCTTGATTCACGGACTGTTTTCCTGTGTAATTCGTTGTATGCTACTCGGAGAACTTTTCATAGTTGGAGTTTTAATGATTTTACCTGTTCAAGGTTGTAACAGTGATTTGCACAGTTTGTGCCCAAATTTCCATTGTTGTGACTGCAATATAACGCACGTTATTTGTAAGGAACAAGAGCTCGGTGAGAATCTGAATATAGTTCTTCAAGAATATTTAAACAACGTCGGTAACTATCAAAAGCTGGAATACATAGAGCTCACAGGTAATACTAATGTCAAGAATGGAAGTCGCGAGCTGCCACCAAATTTATTCGGAAACTGCTCTGCTTATCCGGATTACATGTTGATTAAACTCAAGGCCCTGGATCTATCAAACAACAGTATCGAAGCGATTCATGGGAAAACCTTTCACTGTATGCCCTACCTCGAGGATTTGACCCTACGTGATAATAAATGGAAGGTTTACAGGCATTCGGATCAAACTGGATATTTTTCCAACCTTCAGTCTTTGAAAACCCTAGATCTCAGCAATGCATTTGAAGATATGTGGGACGGTAGCTACCACTTGCCCAAACTAGCCGAGGTTTTCAAAAGTAATTATTTAACAGAACTTAAAACTCTTAATCTCAGTTATAATGAGTTTATGGTCTTTTCAGACGAAGCTGGTAAGTCATTATGTACCCTCACTAGCCTCGAAACGTTGGATCTGTCACACAACTACATCTCCCGTATCAGTCTTTATACGTGCTTGAAGACAACAACCATTGACCTGTCAAATAATACGCTTCCTCAACTTTTACCAGATTTTATCGCTAATATCACCAATATCAGTCATCACGCCAATTTAAGCATGTATCTTAAAAATAATGAATGGGAATGTGACTGTTACTTCAATGATACATACAGATTTCTTCGCAGTGTCGATTCCGCATTTATAAAAGACCTGGGGAACCTTACATGCGTTGACGGATTTCACAGTTCTTACGTGGGACGCCCTGTAACGCGCCTCAATGAAGAGGATTTGAAATGCTATTTCCCTAATAATGATGAGCGGCTGAAGGCGCCAAACGTTGTAATGGGTGTTCTTTTAGGGTTGATTGGGATTGCTGTCATCGCCGGTATATACATCAAGAGGAAAAAATTGAAGAAATTGTTAAAGGGTTGTACATCGTCTGTGAAACTATCCCGTCTCGCTCCACACTCGCATTCGGGATATTCATCTGTCAGTCATGTTTCACATGTATAAAATGTGCCCATTTTATGGTGGAATTATGTTGAATTCGCTTGAATTTTAGGATTTGTTTTACTGTTGCAATATATAAATTCTGGTGAAACATGTAAAATTCCAGTGCTATGCCGCCTTAATCCCAAATGTTGTGATTGGATTTTAATAAGTTTTTTTATTATATGACTTTTCCAAACTTGTATATTTTTTTTAGAATAAGCATTCCAGAAATGATATTTGCATTTTTAGTTGGCAACATAAATGTATTTAAAGTTGAAGTAAAAATTATGCCCTATTTATATTGCATATAATACTACAAGATGATGTTAAATAGTTACATGCACGTTCACCATTATTGCATTAGATAATTTTTTTCCAACGAGAAGCTGTTCACGGTATGTGCTTGTACATTGCCATCCAAAAGTTCCTACATATGCCTCATGTATACATCTATAAGACAACATTGAGTATTTTGAAATGAAAAGCAACAGGGGAACAATTTTGGGAAATTATGATATGATATGATTCAATTGTACATAACTGTTTTATGCCAATTTAAATGCAAGAACAAGTCAGCCATAATAATGTTTGCTGAATTTTCTTTCAAAGAAGTAATATATGTTCTTAATATTAAATTTATCTAAAGTTTTTGAAAACTTTTTATTGGCAAAATTCTGTAATAAGAAAAAGAAAAAGAAACAAAGAAAAAAGCAGTAAACAAACAAACAAACAAAAAAAAAAAAAACAAGTTTTGTTTGAAAAACATATATTGGTGTCTCCAGGCAATATAATACAAATTTTGTGGCATCGTCAGCGAAACGTCACAAAATCAGTGTGCGAAAACATTTTTGGAGTATAATTTATCATGGTGCTTTAATTAATGTTTGAGACATTAGTAGGAACCGATTTTCTGCAAGGTCCTATTTATTTATGAAAGCAGGAAATTTTTGCAAGGTCCTATTTACTTATGAAAGCAGAAAAAATTATGCAAGGTCCTATTTACTTACGAAAGCAGAAAATCGGCCATAATTCATAACATGCTTGTGCAAAAGGTAGCATCATCATGCATTTTCATTTTTATCTATAGAATGATGTAACCTCGTTAGCTCCCGAATGAATTTGGTTTGGTTTGGTGTTTCTTGGCACATCAACACAAGCAGGTTATTTAGTGTCCAGGCAATTGGTGTAAAGTGCCTTGCCCAAGGTCACACCACGGTATCCGACATGGGCTGATCCGATGGTAGGATTCGAACCCGCACCCTTTTGATCGCGAGTCCGTCACGCAAACCACAGAGCCACCACGGTTTCAAATTAATATATAGAAGAGCTGAACAGGTTACAGTTCTGGTTTCATATTTCTCTGTAAAGATTCGGTTGATGTATTCCAACAGTTCAAATCAAGATCCCTCAATTTCAGTTCTGTCTGCCCCCTCCCCCACCTCCACCTACGTTTGTGTAGGGCTCTAGATTTACCCTATTAATAGTTATAAACAGTGATTTCGTTTAGATGTTAAATAAAATGTTCTACTTGTAGAATTCACGTTGAGTTACATGTACATTTGACCTTGACATTTGAGTAAAAAATGGCAACAGTATGTCTCGTGCTCCTCTGAGCATAAGCTTTTAAAATGACATGTCAACTTTCTTCACGAAATTCACACGGGATGACAGACTAGACCTGGCGTAAATGGTAAGAGATAGGAGTTTGAAAGTTTCGCCACTTATCCGTCAGATGTTCAAGATTTATATTACAGTCGTACCATTGAAAATTACTCTGAAGGTCACAAAGGTCAAATGTCATAGATCGCAAAAGCATCATATTTCACTACTTTGTTACAAAATGGGAAGTATACCAGCTTAGAAAATTGTTCTTCCTGTACACTTTATGAAATATTTTTTCTATTTCTTATGTTCAGATAAGAAACTTTGTATCTATTGGGCTACTTTGATGGCTTTTACGTCGTGTTTCAAATTTATTTTTCCCAGATTTTCATGGTAATATATTGTTGAGGTTTCCCATATGTGGGGAATACAAATGTAAACACAAAAGGCACTCATAGGGGTCCATATATAGCTTCTTTTTGTGTGCAGCATGGCAAAATAGGTACCGTATTATTCACAGTGAAGTATCTTATCACGTAGTAGCGATAGAGAGGATTTGAGAAATATAATTTTCCTAAATGTAGCATAAAATACGTTCGTATGCTTGGCCCACGGGGTAAATGTTTGATTGAAGAGACATTCATCCTTTATTTCTATGTTTCTGCAACCTTATTTACAGTGATGTTTAGAATGCACGATTTTTTAACTCTACTGGTCATTGGCCAGAGGAGTTTATGGGATGGTCTGTTGTCCGTCCGTCCGTTAGCACAAGTTTGTTACCGCTACTCCTCCTAAACTACTTGGAGAATTGCCATGAAATTTGACTCACATTCATCCCATGGACTAGTTGATCTTAAATGAAAATGGTGCCGCTTGGACATCTAACATGGCCGCCACAGTGGCCATCTCGAAAATCTTGTTATCGCTACTCCTCCTCAATGGATGGTCATATCAACATGGGGTTTTACACTAAAATACTTTTTATGACGTTTTGTTGATCCTAAATGAAAATGGTGCCGATCTGATGTGCAATATGGCCGCCATAACGGGCATTTTGAAAATCTTGTTATCGCTACTTCTTCTGAACGGAAAGTCATATTGACATGAAGTTTTCACCAGAAGACTTCTTATGATATCTAGTTAGTGCTTGATGAAAATGGTGCTGATCTAATTCCCAATATGATGTATACCTGGTCCTAATGGTGCCATTCAGACATTCAGTATGACTGCCACAGTGGTCATCTTGAAAATCGTATCACTATTTCTCCTAAACGAATGGTCATATCAGCACGGGGATTTCACTGAAAGACTTCTTAAGATGTCGAGTTGGTGTAAATGAAAATGGTGCCAATCCGACTTCTAATATGACTGTCATAATGGCCATTTCGAAAATCTTGTTATCACTACTTCTTTTATATGGCTTAACATTATCGACATTGTACTTTCACCACTTCTTATGATGTCTAGTTGGTTCAAACTAGAAATGGTGCCAATCTGATATCGTATATGGACATCAAGGCATCC
The DNA here is from genome assembly GCA_029931535.1 of Margaritifera margaritifera. Taxonomy (NCBI): domain Eukaryota; kingdom Metazoa; phylum Mollusca; class Bivalvia; order Unionida; family Margaritiferidae; genus Margaritifera; species Margaritifera margaritifera. The sequence continues at coordinate 6,011,188 of JAQPZY010001664.1, read as the reverse complement.
ATCTTGAAAATCTTGTTATCATTGCTCCTCCAAAATGGAAGTCATATCAACATGGGGTTTCCACCAGAAGACTTCATATGGTGTCTTGATGATCCTAAATAAAAATGGTGCCAAGTTGGCATCCAATATGCCCACCACAGCAGCTAATTTGAAAATCTTGTTCTCGCTGAAGAATATCAAAGATGGATTCAACACTCGGCAGTTAAATGGAAGACATGGTCTTATCTTGAATTCCTGGAAATTCTTTTCAGTCAGTAGAGCGTCAGTCCCTTATAGGGACTCTTGTTGATTTATGCGCGAGAGAACGTTTCAGGTGCGGAAACGTATTTGTGGTAGCCTGGTTCAAGATTAAGTTTCGGCCTTCAATATGCAGGAGTAGCTGCCCATTTTTTCTCCTTGCTCGGTTTACCAAAATTTTCTTAATGAGTGATTTTGTGGGAAATCCTCATTGTGGGAAAAATTTTCCTCTTAATTTAAGTAATATCTACGAAGCAATTGTCACTGCCTTATATTTAAAATATCTTCAGTTCTCTACAGTATGTTCTTTATGGGGTTGGAAATCGCGAGTTTTAGGGATTTCCGCGCGTTGCGGGAACGGGGGATGGTGTAACTGTGAAGGGATAAGCTTTGTTGTGCCAATCTTTTAACTGATTCGGTTTCTCCATTCTATGACGAGTTTGAAAATGTATAGATGTTGATGGTTTTGGAGTTTTATTTTGATATTGGATGGGTTTAAAGGTGAAACCGCAGTCGTAGCCTAAAACTGTTTAGTGTTACAGCGGTGGTGCTTCATTGTAATGCATTGTACACCATTCTGTTACGAGACAGATTCAACGATGCTCGTATGATATATGAAATATCAATTATTACATGGTCGTTTATTTTTTATTTCGAAATAAAATCATTGCTTTAGCTTATCAATAGGTGCAATGTATTAAAAGTATGTCCAAGCTCGGAAGGCTGAGCAACTGATATTGCGAGAATGAGGAATGACATTTTACGCGCAAGCCTCAAACAGACCAGCTAGGCTCCAGTCTAAATACGTTACTCAGTGGTACTGTACTATAAATGGTACATATAAACTGCACAAAGCCACTATCTTTGATCTTATTTAGAAAAAGAATCACACTTGTAATTAAAGTTGTTTGAAGGGAATGCTGAAATTAATATAGTTATTGGCACAACATTTCATGCTTTTATTATTTTGTCTTAGAAAAAATTATTCTTGAAAAAAATATACCACTGAGCTACCGTATTGTCGGACATGATATAACTTTTTCTCCCCCCCCCCCCCCGCAATTACTACGCTGTTACCTACGTGTAAAATTTTGAATCTTCATTTTCCTCAAAAGCCCTGATTTCGCATATTTTATAATTTTATGTGTGTAGCTAGATGAAGTAAATTTATTTCTGTAGTAGTATACATATGTAAAGTATTGAATCAATCATTTTTTTACAAGTTTTCTGTACGAGAACATTTCTGTACCAGTCATATTTTATAATAAAAAGGTCTCTGCACTGTAGTATACACTGAGACCGTTTTACACATTAATATGCAGAACCAGCCAACCAAATTAAATCAGATTAAGTCAGAACAACTAATTTTTTTTAGTATATATATATATATATATATATATATATATATATATATATATATATATATATATATATATATATATCCCCAGGTTCTTGGACCGTACTATCCATTGGTGCTGTGTTATAAGTAGTTAAGAGTGGTCTGAGATTTATAGCCGGGCGAAATTTTATACTAAGAATACCATGTTGATCTCTTTCAACTTTAAAGTAATCCATAGAATAATTTTTACTAATAATTTTGTGAAAACAATTAACGTATTAGACGAAGACAAATGTACTTTCTGTAAGAGTGAGCACGAAAGTATTGAACATCTCTTCTATGATTGCAACATTACTTCCAAGTTTTGGTACCGTTTTATTAAACATTTTGCCCAAATATTGTACATTTGTCCAAAAAAGAAATATTTGTAGCAAGTGAACATTTGGACAGTTTGTGTAATTTTGAATCTTAGTGTTCTCGTCTCCATTCTAAGGTTCTCCAAAGGAAGATCTTATTTCTACACGAAATGGTAATACACAAACAAATATGTCTGTTTCTGCATAGCAATGTATATTTTTATTTGATACTTGGATCCAAGTTTCTTACTTGTCAGTATGTTGCCTTTTTGACTTTTTTTAAAAGATCTCTGTAAACACACTTTATTGAATTTTGTTTTTGCAAGTTCATTATTGTATCCTTCTACTTATCAAAATTATTACGTACTAAATGGTTTTTGATAGCATCTTTCCATGATTTTGGAATTTTTGATATTAAAGAGAAGTACTTCAAGAAATCATCGCATCTAGCATTTTGTTTTATCATTTCAAAAGGTATTAAATTACCGAGATCATTTAGTAAATCATTCAAAAATGTCAATACCGGCTTCTGTCCAGGATTTGTATTGATATAACATTCTAGCAGGGACAAAATTTAAAATACTCAGGGATAAATACTCGTTTAGACTTTGCGGTTCCTCTCTCCAATTAGATACTGCCAAAATTACATCTCTCCAAAAACTGATTTTAATGACCATACCAAATTCTTATTATTTCGTTCTCCCTAGTTTCCAAATATCCTTTTTATTTCTGAATATAGTTGCACTGACTAAGTTCTGCCACGGTCCACTTTCATTTTCCAGCAATCTTTTAACCCTTCTTATCTTAATATACCTAATAAATGAATAAATGTGTATTGTATTTAGTCCTCCCTCAATCTCCGGGGATAATAGTATATAACGTTTAATTCTCTATACTTTACCACCCCATACAAATTTAAATTATGTACGATTTAGTTCTGCTTCAACTTTTGCTGATGGATTTGGAAGTGCTGAGAAAAAGATGTATGAATATGGGCAGAACAAGAGGTTTTTTTTAACAACAATTACCTTACCAACTGCTGACAGATGTCTTTGACTCGAGCTTGCCTGTATTCTTTATGCATTCGTTAGTTTCTTCCCATATTTAATTTCCACCATTTGTTGTAAATCCGGAGAAAAATCTATGCCAAGGAGTGTAAAGTTGAAAGAACACCAATTAAGGCCCATAAAGGGACATATTCTTTCATCGGAAAATTTCTTGTTCCCAAACCAAATAGCCTTTGTTTTTGTTATGTTACATTTAAGTCCAGATAATAGAAAAAAAAACTTGCAAGATATTCATAGTTGCTTTAAGAGAATGTTGAGCACCATCAAGAAGAATAAAAGTGTCATCGGCATACTGACCCAATTTATACTCAGCTGACATCAAAGATCAGTCCACGTACATCCACATTTTGCTTTAAAGTTATAGCTAAAATCTCAACACCGATGATAACCAAATGAGGCCCAAGGGGATCTCCTTTACGACTTCCTCTTTCAATTCTAAAAAATGATGACACATATCCATTATTTATAACATAACTTTTAGAGTTATTACAAAACAGTTTAAACCGCTTACAAAAATAATCACCTAAGTTAAAGGATTGTAAAGGTTTTTCCACAAAGCTCCAGTTAATTGAGTCGAAAGCTTTTTCAAAGTCTATTAACAAAATAAACCATATCTCTTTTTCGTTCTCTAGTTGATCCATGATATCGTATACTAGCCTTGTATTTTCTCCAATGAATCTACCCTTTACAAATCATCTTTGAGTATCACTGATTATTGATGGAAGAACTTTTGTAATCCTAGCTGCAATGGCTCCCGAAGCAATCTTATAGTCAATATTTAAAAGTGACATTGGTCTGCAATTTTTAAAGTATCTTCTGTCTTTTTCTTGCTTTGGTAGACATGTGATGACTCCTTGAGTCTGAAAATCTTAAAGTTTTTCTACAGTATATCCATAATTTATTGATCTGCATAGAAATCCCCCAAGAGTCTTCCAAAAGAATTTATATAACTCTAAAGCTAATCCATCTGAGCCAGGACTTTTTCCATTTTCCATCCGTTTTAGAGTCGTACCGTATTTCTTAATCGTAAGTAGACCTTCTCATGATTCACTTTTTTCTTGACTAAGTTTAATATTGTGATTAAAAAATCTATTTTGAGTTTCTTGAGTATCCTCAACATCAAGCTGAGCAATTCGACTTTTGTACAATTCCATAAAAAAGGCTGTTTTGGGTCTTCTAAAATATCTATTTGGTCTGATATATTTGTCCAATCATCTCAAGTAATTTCCTTTATTGTCTTATTGACATAATTACTTTCTTCAAGAATTAAAAAGTACTTCGTGCTTTTTCCTCCAAACTCGTACCATCTAGCTTTGGATTTTAATAGAACACCTTCTATGTATTTTTTTTTCTAGATTCCTCTAATTCTGCTTTTTTTTCTTTTTTTTTTCTTCTATATTTTCCAGAGTTTCACCTATGTTATCCGACAGTCCCCTATGAATTTCTAATATTTCCTGTTCAATTTCTTTTAATTTTCCCGTTTCTATTTTGTTTTCCTGACATAATAACATATAGTTTCAGATCTTATTGTCACTTTCAAAATTTCAAAGAACATTTGATCATTACAGGAAAGAGAAACATGGAGAGAGTCATCTTTATTTCCCCCTACATAATATTCATTTACAGTATCAGTTATACAATTTTTGAATGATTTGTATATGCAATGTTCCTCAACAGTTGAGCATTAAATTTCCAATATCTTTTTCCCCATGGATACTTTGAAAAAGCCACACTCAAAACAATAGTTGAATAATCAGTTTTATATCCTGGTAAGATACACGCATCAGCTGTATTCATATGAATATCATCAAATACAAGAACATAACATAATCTACATTGTTTCACGGGAGATTTTTGTCTCCAGGTATACATCTTTAAGTTGACTGGAATTTCGCCAGGGGTCTTGAAATGCTGCACTAGACTGTTGATGTTTATCATGTAAAATATTATAAGTATCCAAATCTAAGTCTTGAACAGTATTCCAATCTCCACGCATTATAGTTGATGAGTTCTCAAAAACCAAAATCTCCTTTAACTTTCTGAAAAAAAAGGTAGGATTATCATCATTATAACCAAACAAATTGCCATTAATTGTAATATCTTATATAATAAATCTCCCCTCACTGTCACATCTTTCTCTATGAATCGCAAATTCAAAAGTACTTCTAAAGAATATTGAGACTCTGCACTATTACTTGAGCAGTGGCTAAATATACATTTGTATCCCCATTCAGCAGCCAATATATTTCATCATTATTTGTACTATTGTTTCTCGCAAACATACTATTGATACATTCTTTTATTTTATCCAGTGGAAAATGTCCCTTCGTTTAAAGACTGAACCATGCAGGCCTCGAACATTCATAGATATAATTTTTATGTTATTATCCATGAAAATGGAAGAAATTTTACATATACATGTTTTTGCACAGGAATATATGAAGTAATTATCACCTCGAATTTATCATACGCATGGCTTTCACACTCACACAAAATTACAAACATCCGTCATAAAGCCATCCATGGTGTTACAGGACATGCTGTAGATTTGGCTACAGTTAACATTGATACAGTGGACGATAGACAACAAGTGAAACGAATCCATCTGGGATAACTCTTATGCATCTCCGACAGACATTTCTGAAGCTAAATCAGTTAAGTGAACCAATAGGCACAGACAAATAAGAGTATAAATTACAAATGATGAATGAAAGAAGTGAAAAAAGGGAAAAAAAGTATGAATGAGAGTATACATGGATGTGGTGAGGAATAAATGAATGAGCGAGGATGGAGGACTGAAAAATTGATTGTGGATGAGTAGTCTTGAAAATGAGGAGTGAACGAGTGAGTAAAAAAATGTGTATATGAGTGAAATATGATTTATGAATTAGTGAGTTAACTGATTAAGGAAAGATGTGACACAATGGATGAGTGAATAATGAATCTATGGAATACTGACAGAGCTGATGATGGAAGGATTGAATTGACCAAAAGAATAAATTAATGAATTTACCAATAAAGAAAAAAAAAATATACCCCCCCCCCCAAAAAAAAAAAAAAAAAAAAATTCCCACAAAACAAGTAAGGTATAAAATAAATATTAAACAAATTTGAGTAGAAAAGGGAGCAGCAAAATTAAGTTCCACATACTTATTTGGCCAATTTTATGAGTTCATAGAATTGCAAACTGCACATACATTCTAATTTTCTCGTCAATTTCATCATAAATGTCAAATTTCATCCTTTTTCCTGATTTGGTTTTACCGTACTCAAAACCGTTAAAGTACTTAAAGTACCATGCAGTGCCAATCTCCTGATATTTGGTTAATTTATTATCAAGTTCAATATTCATCCTGGTCACATCCTCCACCAGTCTAATTCTTTTGTTTTGCTTGAAATCCTTCCCCTTCCTGATAATTGGAAGTTTACAATCCAGACTCCAGAATAAGACAATCACTGGCCTTGGCTGTCCCTATTGACCGGATATCCTATGCACCGCCACTATGTCCCTGTTATCTAAGTTAATCCTTGTGACTTCCTTCAACAATTTTGTAATTCTCTCTCTCAGATTTTCATTTTCCTCCTCCTCCAGCCCTAAAACTTTAACATTCAGCTTCCTTGAATATTGTTTGATTTGGTTTGAAGCTGCACTTGCTTGTTTCGATCTCCTGTCAGAATTTTTCAGGTCACTCCTCATTTTGTCATTTTCCTTCTTTGCCTCTTGTAATTTTCCTCGTAATTGGTCGTTTTCAAATTCAAGTGAATCAACCCTATCCATCAACTCCCGTCCTCTCCTTTACTACCCTTTCATTTTCTACAATCATCTCCTTTCTCAGATCCTCCTTCATATTCTCTAACAATTCCCTCACAATAGTAGAAACAATTTCCGTAAAGTCATCTTTTTTCACCATGTCAGCAATAGTAGATGTGAAATCTGCTTTAGAAATGCTCCCTCTTAGGCTTTGCTTTATTTCCTCTAAGTCCAGCTGAATTGCACTCAAGCCTGCATCACTCAAACTTGTGTCGCATGTCTCTATTGGGGAACTACTCTGTGATCTGGTTTTCATTTGTTGCTTGCCTTGGTCTTTCTTTCCACTTTTGCTTGTAGATAATTTTGTTTGGACTGATTTTGTTCTCACTATTCATTGGTGACACTGACAGTTATTACTCACTATGTGTCAAACAATTCTTAGTAATGAAGGTAACTGATGAAAATTGTAAGAATTAGGTAATTACACTGAAATGAGTCAATAAGTCAAATAAACAAGGTAGGGAAAGTCTCAAAACTGCATCACTAAACTTCCATTTCTACTCCTCCATCCAAGAATTTTGAACGGGAAAACACTTTTTTTCCAAAATTTTATATGATCCACCAGTAATGTTATCTACCCTGCATTCCTTGAATATTCACATATCATCCCAACAATTATGAACAATTTCACTGCAAAAATAACCACTTATAACTGCCAAAATCTACAGAGCCATTTTACTAGGTCCACTTAGAGCCACCATTACGGTAATCATCCTTTTTCTTTGTTTTTGAAGGACCAAATAACATTTGTTTAGCCTGTTTCTTTAACACTGTCTGCCCATGAAAATGAAAACGTGTGAATAGTACCTTAGAAATCTAAGAATTGTAAAGCTTACTCGAGTTGAATAATAAGTACATAATTGGATATGAGCTCCGTAAAATTGTTTAAGCTTCAGTTTAAAAAGTAAGTTGCGTTCCTTGTCATCATCAATTTAATACACAGCTGGTTGTCCATGCGATAGGAACAGCCAATAAAAGAGGTTGCCCAGGCTAATAATAGTAACCATGTACATTCTGTGGGTGAATTGTTCGCTGTTACCCGGCCTAAAATTTGCAAGCCAATATCATAGGCCGGTAACTTGTTAATCTGTCTCCCGATTGGTTAGGCATTGGTATCATTCGTACAACAGTGACGTCATTCATATAACAGCTATCTTGGAAACTTCCCCTTGAACTGCAGTGATCGGTTAGTAGCTTCACATTGGCGCGGTGCATCCCTGGAAAAAAGTACGGATATTCCGAACTTCCACTCAAGATGGATGATGATTCTCATCTGTGGTCTCACCAGCACCCAAAGTGTGACGCAGTTGTCAGTGAAGGTGAATTGGTGCCACGGCTCGGGCCAGCACTACCATCCCATGCAAGTCATGACAAAGTAACCTATGTGACAGCCAATCACATATTGTCCTTGTGCTCTTAAATCTAGTGAGTAACACCAGAGTGGTAATTCTTCCAAAGTGTTTGTTTCTGAACTATTAAGTATAAGGGGCACAAATTTAACAACACCTCTCAAAATGTTTGAAACATAATACAGGAATATGTCTAAGATTAACTTTAAAATGTAGTCGGATCATAATTGTCAGGACATTCATAATTCGGAGACAATTTAATTGTATAGTCAATAAAGGGACAACAAACGGACTATATAAGTAATACAGGTTTTCGCTTCTGCACCAAAATCATATAAATAGTCAAACTGTGACACTAAGCAGCACACATTGTCCACTTTTTCAACATTCTATCACCTATTACAGTATAAATGTGCTTATATTTATTGCTATTGCCCAAATAGTGCTAGTGCAGATGGTCTTGACGGCAAAAAAAAAAAAAAAAAAAAAAAAAACAGAAAGAAAAAATATATTATGGACACCTAGCGGTCACAATTAATAGTCGATTTTTCAGAACCAGCCACGCGTTAGTCCGGTAAAATGAGACAACTCTGTGTGTGTATGTACTTTGTATGTTCTATACCACTTGGTGCCTTGTTTGCCTAGTTTTCACATTTGGAGACTATATATTTTGAGAAATATAGACTAAAAGTAGTTTTTCTTCACTTTTGAATAATGTTCTTCACTTTTCACACATTTTGTCCGCTTGTTTACCCTATTCTTTTGTAGGAAAAACATCTGGTTTAAATAGCACTTATCTAGACTGCATATAACACATCAATCAGTACTTTATATGTAGAAATATAGTATTTTGAGTGCTAAATATCATTATCTACATCTAAACAGTATATTTGAATCATTCTGGATGATTCTGGACTAACCCTTATTTTTCTCTACTAGAGAGAAGAGGAATAAAGTGTAAAAAGTGAGAAAATGATGCAAAAATGAAGAATAACTATCACTTCAAGTCGGAAAAGCAAACAAAAATTAATAGATGCGCTGAAATTCAGGGAGCAGCTAAAGAAGCCCAGAGTTATTGAGTTGATTGACAGAGTATATCCGTACGGTTCTGTATCTACTGCGTCTAAAAATGTTACCTTGTTGTCAAATGGTGACAAGGACTTTTTCACAAAGGTGGTTGAAAATATTTCATGATGGAATCATCTAATGTTCTAAATAATGTGTCTGAATTCTCTGACATTGAACAATCAAGATACTTGTCACAGGATGAAGCCGGGTTGGGACTGGATTAGTGAAGACACCGAAAGCAACTGCGTTAATAAGATGTTTATTAATAAACGCAATTTAAAAAATGAACAAATCTGACACCATTATAACGAAAAGATAAGGAAAATTATAAAGTTCCTAACATGGAACAATCAACAACAAGTAACTGAACGAGAAAAATCAAAGATGAATTTAACGAATGGAATTTTAAACAAACGTGAATAACATCCTATCACCAATCAACAAATAAGAGTATATGATCTACACCCTAATATAAACAAGGTCTTATTAAGTACCAAGGGTGACCAAAGCATGTGATTTATGCACTTATCAATATAATACTCATTTATTCATCAATCTATTAACTCATCAATTTATCAATTCATCAAGCGATATTGGAATATGTATGGATTTATGAATCTGTCGTTCATATAACGATATTGAAATGCATGAAATTATGAATCTATCACACATATAGCGATATTGAAATGTGAATACATGTAATGTTGCTCAGATAGCAATAGTGAGAATAACAATAAAATGGAACACGTAATATATATAACTATCGTGGCGCCCATTTGACGTCCAAGATGTATCTCCGGTTTCACCCGCTCTAGTCCATGGTCAAGGAGCCACCACGCATGGTCCACCCCTTCCAGTCTGTTGAAGGATCCCTCGAGAGCCTTCACATTCAACACAGACCCGATGGTCGAGAAGCCTTGGTCCCTCGTATCGAGAACACCAGTATACTCTTCCGAACCAACGTCACCAGACACAGCGTATACGTCACACGAAACCACACAGAGTTCTGCGACACAACATCACCAAACCCATACACAAAGACACACAAGCACCACACAAGGCACCACACAAGGCAGCTAAAAGTATAACAACTAAACCGTGTAGTACATATGACACGGTTAGTACTTTTCATTGATATATGTTGCGCATGCGCGCACATGAATTACATCTCGTTACACATTACATTAATCATTCAATGCATGCTGCGTATAATTAAATAAAATCCGTCTGGTCAGTTACAACAAATAGCTAACTTGAACCAGACTATAGTATTTCTAATATCATGGCGTTGTATAACTTAGGTATTTACTCTCTGCAGAATTTAGAATAAATTCTAAAACATCTAATATATGAAACAATTCTGTCATATAAAACGAATAGTGATGAAGAATACAATCTTAAATTTTACATACCTCTACAGCTGAAGATTTGCTCCCGTAAAGAGGTAAGCTTTCTGACAAGACTCGTCGTAGTGTAATTTGTTTATAGAGAATTTGCTCTATATGTACCCTAGCTGTGACAGATATGCGCAGCAGCTAGGTACTTAGGTTTTCACTGCAGGCAATTTGCACATGCAGCATGGGGTGAATCGCGCTCAGTATTTCAAAATAACTAGAGCCGAAAAAATAAACCACCCTCGAGTAACGCTCTAGTCGGAAACGAAACCCGAATACATTTTCGATCGCATATACATATTGATATAAATCATACAATTCCGTGACAATACCTCCCCACTTAAAAAAAAGTGGAAACACTTTTAGAAAATCACGGAATTGAGCAAAAATACAAACTGAAACGTTATTTACATTACCAGAACATCATGGTAAGAAGAAAAAAACTGCAAATCACACTCTGCTTAAATAATCGGCCCCTACATTTTCCGACCCTCTGATTGTTTCGATCCGGAAACGATATGGCTGCAGAGTCAATGCCCAACGCATCAATCTTGCGTTGGCAGCTTTTGCCTTGTTCGAATATATGAGAGGCTGATGGTCCGTTTCAAGGAGAAATTCCCTTCCGAAAAAGTACGTGTGGGATTTACCTATACCCCACACCAGTGCCAAACACTCCTTTTCGATCACGGAGTAGTTTTGCTCCCGAGGCAGCAATTTCCTACTAGCGTAAGCTATGGGTAACTTTACCCCATCTTGCTCCTGTAGCAAAACTGCTCCTAATCCCGCGTCGGACGCATCAGTTCTCAATATGAACGATTTATTTAATTCTGGTAACTTTAGGATTGGCGCACTGATCAATCTTCTCTTAAGAGCATTAAAAGCTCGTTCTTGGCATAAACCCCAAGAAACTTTATTGGGCTGCCCCTTCCTAGTTAAATCCGTCAATGGACTAGCTATAGCGGCGAAATTTGGAACGAACTTCCTATAAAAACCTATCAATCCAAGAAACGATCGTATCTGTTTCTTGGTTTATGGCCTAGGAGCGTCTTTAATCGCTTCAATTTTGTCAGGGTGGGGTTTTAACTGCCCTGACCCACTTACTAGATGGCCCAAGCATTCCAAGTTAGAATATGCGATACTACACTTGGAGGGTCTCGCTGTGAGATTTGCCTTGCGGAGTCTGTCGAACAGATCGACTAATGCCCTAACATGCTCTTCCCAGGTATGAGTATATACAAGAATATCGTCGACAAAACTATCTACGTTGTTCATGCCTTTCAACAATTTTCGCATAAGACGCACGCACGACGCACCGGCGTTAACCAGACCGAAAGGCATAACCTTAAACTGGAAAAGACTTTTAGGGGTCGCGAATGCCGTTAATACGCGGGCAATTTCAGCGATGGGCACCTGCCAATATCCTTTTGTAAGATCTAATTTAGAAATGTGCTGGTGCCCTGCCAATTTTGAAAACAAGCCCTCCATGTCTGGCATCGGTTCAGCATCAAACACGGTGACTTTATTTAGTTGTCGAAAGTCTATACAAAATCGATTCGTTCCGTCTTTCTTTCTGACCAATACCACGGGGGAAGAATAGGGGGAGTTTGAGGGTTCAATCACTCCCAGGTCTAACATTTTACCTACTTCCTCATCGATTGTCTCCCGTGCGCTAAAGGGTATCGGATATCCCTTAATTCTGATTGGCTCCGAGGTATTCAAGTTTATCTCGTGCGTTATTAATCTAGTATTACCTGGTCTATCTGTAAATACGTCTGAGAACTTACCCAAAATTTCCCTGACTTGCTGACGCTGACCTTCAGGTAATTCTGGGCACACGATGACCATATCTATTCCCTCATTTCCTACAACCATGGGGTACTCAAGGGGAGTTTCTGTATTGGGGTCACTCGGCTCGTCTTCTATGACCGCAATACATACGACGTTCAAAACGCTCTTTTCAACAGTTTTATGGCATACATCACACGAACGACAGAATCGTGCTATATCACTATTTACACCTGGCCAATAAAATTCTCTTAATACTTTGTCATTCGTCCTTTTCCTACTCAAGTGACCTACACTACCGGACTTGTGCGCTACTCTAAGTATACGGGACCTAAATTTCTGGGGGACAACAAGTTGGAAATACTTTCTACCATCCAACGTGGTAAATTCCCTATACATTAAACCTTCCCTACGTATAAATTTCAAATTTGAACCGCCTTTACAATGTTTCGCGGTACCGGATACGATCCTCTCCGCGGTCGCGCTCAAGGACGCGTCATGCCCTTGCTCACGCGTAAATTCATCGCGCGAGATATCGGTCACGGCTTCGGGAAGTTTCAACTTACGTAGTGGCGTTTTCTCCGCCTGCGCCTGCGCCCTAGTTTCGGCCGTTTGTACAATTGGAAACCGAAAATCGGACTGAGTTGGGAGTCTGGATCCCTCGACATTTCCGATAGTTAGGTCGTATATATATGGGGTTTTCCATACAGAGTGCTTCCACGGTTCCGGTCAGAAAAGGCGTCTCGATTTCTATTCTCGCGACGGGAACGCGATCAATCGTTTGATCTAATAACATGCACGGGGATTTCCAACCAAGCATTTGGTCATCCCTAACGAGACTCCGCTTTACTACGACGCCCGTACACCCGGTGTCGCGTAAGACCGTGACTTCTTGACCGTTGGCAGGTACCAGTAGCAGTCGGTACCCTCGCCTCGGGAAAAAGACAAGTGCCGTTCGACTGAATAACATCATGACCGATCTGCGCACGCGCTGCGGACTCGTATACCTTATTCGCGTTATTAGATGCCGAATTATCACGCGGAAAATCATCGCGCTTACCGCCTCCTGACCATGCTCTGCTTTCAATAGCAACCGCGACTCTCTGGACAAACCCCTTCCTTTTCGGACAATCCGGCGTGATGTGACCCCATTCCTTACAGGTGAAACATTGTCTATCCCTACGATTTGTACCCTTCCCAGATTGAAAGTTTCCACTTTTATTTGTACCAAGTTTCTCGGGTTCTCTGGGTCTCTGATCTTTATCTTGATTACCTCCCTTGTTATCCCTTGAGACCACATTCTGGGTACCTCCCCGAGCTTCGGCGAAATAGTCTGCCTGAGTAGCCATATCACAGATATCATTTAAGGACTTTTCCCTCAGAAACAAGTACAATTCCTTACCGCAAGTGTTTAACAGCTGGTCCCTAAGTAAAAAATCGGTAAGACCCTCGAACGTTTTTTGAATCTTACCACATTCAACCCAACGCTGGAAATAATTCCCCGTCCTACTAACGAACTGGGTGAATGTCTCGCCTTTCTCGGGTTTTACTTTGTTTAAACTATTTGCGGAACCCTTGTTCTGTCAACTCGTATCTCTTAAGGAGTGCCTCTCTTAACGCGTCATAGGTCAATGTGTCGTTTATGGGTAGACGCGAATACACATCTAGCGCTTTACCTTTCAGTAACGCGCTGAGATGGAGCGACCAATCATCTTTTTTCCATTTCTGGATGGTGGCATATCGCTCAAACCTATGTGAATAACTATCTAAGTTATCTTTGTCATCTTCAAAAGGGGGTAATTTAGGGCCTCTTAACTTTGATTCTTGGGGCCCATCTTTCTTAGCCTCTAATAATTCAAATTTCCTTTCATACTCTATCTCCATATTCCTGTCTTCTAACTCTATGATTTCTAACTTTGCTTGTTTCTCAAGTTCTCTTACCTGCTCTATTTTTTCCCTTTCTGCTTCCCTTTCCCAACCTGTCCTTTCCTTCTCTGCCTGTTTCTCTAACTCTATCTTCTCCTTCTCTGCCTGTTTCTCTAACTCTATCTTCTCCTTCTCAAATACCATCTTCTCCCTTTCAACTTCCCTTCTTTCCTTCTCATCCTGCTTCTCTAATTCAACCTTTTCCTTCTCCGCTTGCTTCTCTACTTGTAAATTTTCCCTTTCTATATCTCTCTCGTTTACCCTTTGATCCCTTTCCCGAGCTTGCTCCTCCTGAACGAATTTCCTAAGGGCCTCCCGCTCATACCCAAACTGTTTACCCAACTCCACTAGATCTTTGAGTGACGACATGATAAATACTGTTGATAAGATCACCAATCCTAAGTGCACTATCATATAACACATACAATTTTAGGACTACACGAACCAACCGTATATCCCTTCTCCAAATATATGCAATATATATATATGTATATATGATAAACAAATGGCAAATAAAACAAAATATGAGTGAGGTATTCACTCACCCGCCTGAATTTTCTCTTGTCAGGAAAGTCACAGTCTGAAACAGATAACTGAAAAAAATCTATACCGGAGTCAAGACCTATGCAAACTAACGTCCGTGCTCCGACTAATCCAATAATCCCACTTCTGACACCATTTGTCACAGGATGAAGCCGGGTTGGGACTGGATTAGTGAAGACACCGAAAGCAACTGCGTTAATAAGATGTTTATTAATAAACGCAATTTAAAAAATGAACAAATCTGACACCATTATAACGAAAAGATAAGGAAAATTATAAAGTTCCTAACATGGAACAATCAACAACAAGTAACTGAACGAGAAAAATCAAAGATGAATTTAACGAATGGAATTTTAAACAAACGTGAATAACATCCTATCACCAATCAACAAATAAGAGTATATGATCTACACCCTAATATAAACAAGGTCTTATTAAGTACCAAGGGTGACCAAAGCATGTGATTTATGCACTTATCAATATAATACTCATTTATTCATCAATCTATTAACTCATCAATTTATCAATTCATCAAGCGATATTGGAATATGTATGGTTTTTTGAATCTGTCGTTCATATAACGATATTGAAATGGGAATGCATGAAATTATGAATCTATCACACATATAGCGATATTGAAATGTGAATACATGTAATGTTGCTCAGATAGCAATAGTGAGAATAAACAATAAAATGGAACACGTAATATATATAACTATCGTGGCGCCCATTTGACGTCCAAGATGTATCTCCGGTTTCACCCGCTCTAGTCCATGGTCAAGGAGCCACCACACATGGTCCACTCCTCCCAGTCTGTTGAAGGATCCCTCGAGAGCCTTCACATTCAACACAGACCCGATGGTCGAGAAGCCTTGGTCCCTCGTATCGAGAACACCAGTATACTCTTCCGAACCAACGTCACCAGACACAGCGTATACGTCACACGAAACCACACAGAGTTCTGCGACACAACATCACCAAACCCATACACAAAGACACACAAGCACCACACAAGGCACCACACAAGGCAGCTAAAAGTATAACAACTAAACCGTGTAGTACATATGACACGGTTAGTACTTTTCATTGATATATGTTGCGCATGCGCGCACATGAATTACATCTCGTTACACATTACATTAATCATTCAATGCATGCTGCGTATAATTAAATAAAATCCGTCTGGTCAGTTACAACAAATAGCTAACTTGAACCAGACTATAGTATTTCTAATATCATGGCGTTGTATAACTTAGGTATTTACTCTCTGCAGAATTTAGAATAAATTCTAAAACATCTAATATATGAAACAATTCTGTCATATAAAACGAATAGTGATGAAGAATACAATCTTAAATTTTACATACCTCTACAGCTGAAGATTTGCTCCCGTGAAGAGGTAAGCTTTCTGACAAGACTCGTCGTAGTGTAATTTGTTTATAGAGAATTTGCTCTATATGTACCCTAGCTGTGACAGATATGCGCAGCAGCTAGGTACTTAGGTTTTCACTGCAGGCAATTTGCACATGCAGCATGGGGTGAATCGCGCCTCAGTATTTCAAAATAACTAGAGCCGAAAAAATAAACCACCCTCGAGTAACGCTCTAGTCGGAAACGAAACCCGAATTCATTTTCGATCGCATATACATATTGATATAAATCATACAATTCCGTGACAATACCTCCCCACTTAAAAAAAAAGTGGAAACACTTTTAGAAAATCACGGAATTGAGCAAAAATACAAACTGAAACGTTATTTACATTACCAGAACATCATGGTAAGAAGAAAAAAACTGCAAATCACACTCTGCTTAAATAATCGGCCCCTACATTTTCCGACCCTCTGATTGTTTCGATCCGGAAACGATATGGCTGCAGAGTCAATGCCCAACGCATCAATCTTGCGTTGGCAGCTTTTGCCTTGTTCGAATATATGAGAGGCTGATGGTCCGTTTCAAGGAGAAATTCCCTTCCGAAAAGTACGTGTGGGATTTACCTATACCCCACACCAGTGCCAAACACTCCTTTTCGATCACGGAGTAGTTTTGCTCCCGAGGCAGCAATTTCCTACTAGCGTAAGCTATGGGTAACTTTACCCCATCTTGCTCCTGTAGCAAAACTGCTCCTAATCCCGCGTCGGACGCATCAGTTCTCAATATTAACGATTTATTTAATTCTGGTAACCTTTAGGATTGGCGCACTGATCAATCTTCTCTTAAGAGCATTAAAAGCTCGTTCTTGGCATAAACCCCAAGAAACTTTATTGGGCTGCCCCTTCCTACAGTTTGATCAGGTCTCTCCACGTATCCGTTTTAACATATTGGCATGAAATATTCTCAACCTACCTTTCATGTCGATTCGGTAGTCCATTTCACCCTTGATCTGTTTGACCTCATATGGCCCATTCCATTGGACCAATAATTTGTTTCTACTAGTAGGGAGTAGCACCAACACTCGATCACCCCACGTCGAATTTCCTACTTCGCGTTCCCGCGGCTTGTAATACTTCGCGTACTTGCGACCCGACTTCACGAGCTCGTCGTGTGCCATCCGACACGTGCTTTCTAATCTCTCGCGTAAGTCGACGACGTATTGGTAGGTGGTTTTAACTTCTCCGTCCGCGATATCACCCCGACCATAGTTCGCGCAGAATCCGCATAGGACCCACGAATTGTCCTACCGTATAGCAATTCAAAACGGCGAGAATCCCAAGCTCTCGTGCGGGTACCTCGCGATACGCGAACAAAAATCGCGTTCAAATATCGGTCCCAATCTCGCGGTTTCTCCTCGCACATCCGACGTAGCATTTGTTTCAACGTCCCGTTAAATCTCTCTACCAATCCATTACACATGGGGTGATACGGCGTGGTGCGCAACAGCTAAATTGACAACAACCAACTAAGTTTCCGCCATGAGTTCTGAGGTAAACTGGGCCCCACAATCTGTGAGAATTTCTTCAGGTACCCCTACCCTGCTGAACATGTCTACAAGCGCCTCGGCTACACGTTTCAGTTTCAATTGATGGTAAAGCTATGGCTTCTGGGTATCTAGTTGCATAATCTACTAGAGTAAGGATATATCGGTTTTTCCGATCTGTAATTGGAAATATGGGTCCCAACAATATCAACAGCTACCCTTTTAAATGGGGTATCTATTAGAGGCATTTTACCTAATGGTACTGTGGTATTCCTTCCTTTCGACACCGTTCTTCTGGCAAACGTCGCACGATCGGACAGATCGTGCTACGTCACTATTTACGCCCAGGCCAATAAAACTCCGCTAATACTCTGTCGGTTGTTTTTTTCATGCCTAAGTAACCCGCCATACTGGACTCGTGTGCCACTCTCAGTACATGTGGCCTGAATTTCTGAGGGACAACTAGTTGGAAATACTTTCTACCATCCAACGTGGTAAATTGCCTGTACATTAAACCTTCCCTATGTATAAACTTCAAACTTGAACCGACCTTACAATGTTTCGCGGTACCGGATACGATCCTCTCCGCGGTCGCGCTCAAGGACGCGTCATGCCCTTGCTCACGCGTAATATTCATCGCGCGAGATATCAGTCACGGCTTCCGGAACTTTTAACTTACGTAGCGGCTTTTTTATCCGCCTGCGCCTGTGCCCTAGTTTCGACCGCTTGGACAATGGGAAACCGGAAATCAGAGAGAGTTGGGAGTCTGGAGCCCTCGACATTTCCGATAGTTAAGGTCGTATATGGGATTTTCCATACACAGAGCTTCTACGGTTTCCGGTCAGAAAAGGCGTCTCGATTTTACTCTCGCGACGGGAACGCGATCAATCGTTTGATCTAATAACATGCACGGGGATTTCCAACCAAGCATTTGGTCATCCCTAACGAGACCTCGCTTTACTACGACGCCGTGCACACCGGTGTCGCGTAAGACCGTGACTTCTTGACCGTTGGGCGGTACCAGTAGCAGTCGGGTACCCTCGCCTCGGGAAAAAGACAAGTGCCGATCGACTGAATAACATCATGACCGATCTGCGCACGCGCTGCGGACTCGTATACCTTATTCACGTTATTTGATGCCGAATTATCACGCGGAATAATCATCGCGCTTACCGCCTCCTGACCATAGCTCTGCTTTCAATAGCAACCGCGACTCTGTGGACAAACCCCTTCCTTTTCGGACAATCGGGCGTGATGTGACCCCATTCCTTACAGGTAAAACATTGTATATCCCTACGATTTGTACCCTTCCCAGATTGAAAGTTTCCACCTTATTTGTACCAAGTTTCTCGGGTTCTCTGGGTCTCTGATCTTTAGCTTGATTACCTCCCTTGTTATCCCTTGAAATCACCATTCTGGGTACCTCCCCGAGCTTCGGCGAAATAGTCTGCCTGAGTAGCCATATCAGAGATATTATTGAAGGACTTTTCCCTCAGGAACAAGTACAATTCCCTACCCACAAGTGTTTAACAGCTTGGTCCCTAAGTAAAAAATCGGTAAGACCCTCAAACGTTTTTGAATCTTACCACATTCAACCCAACGCTGGAAATAATCCCCCGTCCCTACCGACGAACTGAGTGAATGTCTCGCCTTTCTCGGGTTTACTATATTTAAACTTTTCGCGGAACCCTTGTTCTGTCAACTCGTATCTCTTAAGGAGTGCCTCTCTTAACGCGTCATAGTTCAATGCGTCGTTTATGGGTAGACGCGAATACACACCTAATGCTTTACCTTTCAGTAACGCGCTGAGATGGAGCGACCAATCCTCTTGTTTTCCACTTTTGGATGGTAGCATATCGCTCAAACCTATGTAAATAACTATCTAAGTTATCTTTGTCATCCTCAAAAGGGGGTAATTTAGGGCCTCTTAACTTTGATTCTTGTTGACCATCTTTCTTAGCCTCTAATAATTCAAATTTCCTTCTATGTTCTTTCTCCATATTCCTGTCTTCTAACTCAATGGCTTCTAAATTTTGCTTGTTTCTCCTCTATCTAACTTTCTTTCCTCAAGTTCTCTTACCTGCTCTATTCTTTCCCTTTCTGCTTCCCTTTCCCAACCTATCCTTTCCTTCTCTGCCTGCTTCTCTAGTTCTATCTTCTTTTCCTCAAATAGCATTTTCTCCCTTCCAAATGATACCTCTAATTCTAATTTTTCCATTTCTATATCTCTCTCCTTTACCCTTTGGTCCCTTTCATGTGCCTGCTCCTCCTGAACGAATTTTCTAAGGGCCTCCCCCTCATACCCAAACTGTTTGCCCATCTCCACTAGATCTTTGAGTGACGACATGATAAATACTGTTGATAAGATCACCAATCCTAAGTGCACTATCATATAACACATACAATTTTTAGGACTACACGAACCAACCGTATATCCCTTCTCCAAATATATGCAATATGTATATATGATAAACAAATGGTAAATAAAACAAAATATGAGTGAGGTATTCACTCACCCGCCTGAATTAGTTCTTGTCAGGAAGGTCACAATCTGAAATAAATAACTGAAACAATCTTACCGGAGTCAAGATCTATGCAAAATAACGTCCGTGCTCCGACTAATCCAATAAATCCCACTTCTGACACCATTTGTCACAGGATGAAGCCGGGTTGGGACTGGATTAGTGAAGACACCGAAAGCAACTGCGTTAATAAGATGTTTATTTATAAACGCAATTTAAAGATGAACAAATCTGACACCATTATAACAAAAAGATAAGGAAAATTATAAAGTTCCTAACATGGAACTATCAACAACAAGTAACTCAACGAGAAAAATCAAAGATGAATTTAACGAATGGAATTTTAAACAAACGTGAATAGCATCCTATCACCAATCGACAAATAAGAGTATATGATCTACACCCCAATATAAACAAGGTCTTATTAAGTACCAAGGGTGACCAAAGCATGTGATTTATGCGCTTATCAATATGATACTCATCAATTTATCAATTCATCAAGCGATATTGGAATATGTATGAATTTATGAATATATCGTTCATATAACGAAAATGAAATGGGAATGCATGAAATTATGAATCTATCACACATATAGCGATATTGAAATGGGAATGAATGTAATTTTCCACAGATAGCAATATTGAGATAACATAAAAATGGAACACGCAATAAATATAACTATCGTGGCGCCCGTTTGACGACCAAGATGTATCTCCGGTTCCACCCGCTCTAGTCCATGGTCAAGGAGCCACCACGCATGGTCCACCCCTCCCAGCCTGTTGAAGGATCCCTCGAGAGCCTTCACATTTAACACAGACCCGTTGGTCGAGAAGCCTTGGTCCCTCGCATCGAGAAAACCAGTACACTCTTCCGAAACAACGTCACCAGACACAGCGTACACGTCACACGAAACCACACAGAGTTCTGTGACTTCACACCACCAAACCATACATATGGAACACTAAAAGTATAACAACTAAACCGTGTAGTACATATGACACGGTTAGTACTTTTGTATTGATAGATGTTGCGCATGCGCGCACATGAATTACATCTCGTTACACATTACATTAATCATTCAATGCATGCTGCGTATAATTAAATAAAATCCGTCTGTTCAGTTACAACAAATAGCTAACTTGAACCAGCCTATAGTATTTCTAATATCATGGCGTTGTATGACCTAGGTATTGACTCTCTGTAGAATTTAGAATAAATTCTAAAACATCTAATATATGAAACAATTATGTCATATAAAACGAATAGTGATAAAGAATACAATCTTAAATTTCACATACCTCTACAGCTGAAGTTTTGCTCCCGTAAAGAGGTAAGCTTTCTGACAAGACTCGTCGTAGTGTAATTTGTTTATAGAGAATTCGCACTATATGTACTCTAGCTGTGACAGATATGCGCAGCAGCTAGGTACGTGAGTTTTCACTGCAGGCAATTTGCACGTGCAGCATGGGGTGAATCGCGCTCAGTATTTCAAAATAACTAGAGCCGAAAAAAATAAACAACCCCCGAGTAACGCTCTAGTCAGAAACGAAACCCGAATACATTTTTGACCACATATACATATTGATATAAACCATACAATTCCGTGACAATACCTCCCCCCTTAAAAAAAAAAGTGGAAGCACTTTTAGAAAATCACGGAATTTTGCAAAAATACAAACTGAAACGTATTATTTACATTACCAGAATATCATGGAAAGAAAAAAAAAAATGCAAATCACACTCTGCTTAAATAATCGGCCCCTACATTTTCCGACCCTCTGATTGCTTCGATCCGGAAGCGATATGGCTGCAGAGTCAATGCCCAACGCATCAATCTTGCGTTGGCAACTTTTGCCTTGTTCAAATATATGAGAGGCTGATGGTCCGTTTCAAGGACAAATTCCCTTCCGAAAAGGTACGTGTGGAATTTACCTATACCCCACACCAGTGCCAAGCACTCCTTTTCGATCACGGAGTAGTTTTGCTCCCTAGGCAGCAATTTCCTACTAGCATAAGCTATGGGTAACTTTACCCCATGCTCCTGTAGCAAAACTGCTCCTAAGCCCGTGTCGGATGCATCAGTTCTCAATATGAGCGATTTATTTAATTCTGGCAACCTTAGGATCGGTGCACTGATCAATCTTGCCTTAAAGGCGTTAAAAGCTTTTTCTTGGCATAACCCCAAGCAACTTTATTTGGCTGCCCTTTCCTACAGTTTGATCAGGTCTCTCCACGTATCGTTTTAACATATTGGCATGAAATATTCTCAACCTACCTTTCATGTCGATTCGGTAGTCCATTTCACCCTTGATCTGTTTGACCTCATATGGCCCTTTCCATTGGACCAATAATTTGTTTCTACTAGTAGGGAGTAGCACCAACACTCGATCACCCACGTCGAATTTCCTACTTCGCGTTCCGCGGTTGTAATACTTCGCGTACTTGCGACCCGACTTCACGAGCTCGTCGTGTGCCATCCGACACGTGCTTTCTAATCTCTCGCGTAAGTCGACGACGTATTGGTAGGTGGTTTTAACTTCTCCGTCCGCGATATCACCCGACCATAGTTCGCGCAGAATCCGCATAGGACCACGAATTGTCCTACCGTATAGCAATTCAAACGGCGAGAATCCCAAGCTCTCGTGCGGTACCTCGCGATACGCGAACAAAATCGCGTTCAAATATCGGTCCCAATCTCGCGGTTTCTCCTCGCACATCCGACGTAGCATTTGTTTCAACGTCCCGTTAAATCTCTCTACCAATCCATTACACATGGGGTGATACGGCGTGGTGCGCAACTGCTTAATTGACAACAACCTACTAATTTCCGCCATGAGTTCTGAGGTAAACTGGGCCCCACAATCTGTGAGAATTTCTTCAGGTACCCCTACCCTGCTGAACATGTCTACAAGCGCCTCGGCTACACGTTCAGTTTCAATTGATGGTAAAGCTATGGCTTCTGGGTATCTAGTTGCATAATCTACTAGAGTAAGGATATATCGGTTTTTCCGATCTGTAATTGGAAATATGGGTCCCACAATATCAACAGCTACCCTTTTAAATGGGGTATCTATTAGAGGCATTTTACCTAATGGTACTGTGGTATTCCTTCCTTTCGACACCCGTCTTCTGGCAAACGTCGCACGATCGACAGAATCGTGCTACGTCACTATTTACGCCAGGCCAATAAAACTCCGCTAATACTCTGTCGGTTGTTTTTTTCATGCCTAAGTAACCCGCCATACTGGACTCGTGTGCCACTCTCAGTACATGTGGCCTGAATTTCTGAGGGACAACTAGTTGGAAATACTTTCTACCATCCAACGTGGTAAATTGCCTGTACATTAAACCTTCCCTATGTATAAACTTCAAACTTGAACCGCCCTTACAATGTTTCGCGGTACCGGATACGATCCTCTCCGCGGTTCGCGCTCAAGGACGCGTCATGCCCTTGCTCACGCGTATATTCATCGCGCGAGATATCAGTCACGGCTTCCGGAACTTTTAACTTACGTAGCGGCTTTTTATCCGCCTGCGCCTGTGCCCTAGTTTCGACCGCTTGGACAATGGGAAACCGGAAATCAGAGAGAGTTGGGAGTCTGGAGCCCTCGACATTTCCGATAGTTAAGTCGTATATGGGATTTTCCATACACAGAGCTTCTACGGTTCCGGTCAGAAAAGGCGTCTCGATTTCTACTCTCGCGACGGGAACGCGATCAATCGTTTGATCTAATAACATGCACGGGGATTTCCAACCAAGCATTTGGTCATCCCTAACGAGACTCCGCTTTACTACGACGCCCGTGCACCCGGTGTCGCGTAAGACCGTGACTTCTTGACCGTTGGCGGTACCAGTAGCAGTCGGTACCCTCGCCTCGGGAAAAGGACAAGTGCCGATCGACTGAATAACATCATGACCGATCTGCGCACGCGCTGCGGACTCGTATACCTTATTCACGTTATTAGATGCCGAATTATCACGCGGAAAATCATCGCGCTTACCGCCTCCTGACCATGCTCTGCTTTCAATAGCAACCGCGACTCTGTGGACAAACCCCTTCCTTTTCGGACAATCGGGCGTGATGTGACCCCCATTCCTTACAGGTAAAACATTGTATATCCCTACGATTTGTACCCTTCCCAGATTGAAAGTTTCCACCTTTATTTGTACCAAGTTTCTCGGGTTCTCTGGGTCTCTGATCTTTAGCTTGATTACCTCCCTTGTTATCCCTTGAAATCACATTCTGGGTACCTCCCCGAGCTTCGGCGAAATAGTCTGCCTGAGTAGCCATATCAGAGATATTATTGAAGGACTTTTCCCTCAGGAACAAGTACAATTCCCTACCACAAGTGTTTAACAGCTGGTCCCTAAGTAAAAAATCGGTAAGACCCTCAAACGTTTTTTGAATCTTACCACATTCAACCCAACGCTGGAAATAATCCCCCGTCCTACCGACGAACTGAGTGAATGTCTCGCCTTTCTCGGGTTTACTATATTTAAACTTTTCGCGGAACCCTTGTTCTGTCAACTCGTATCTCTTAAGGAGTGCCTCTCTTAACGCGTCATAGTTCAATGCGTCGTTTATGGGTAGACGCGAATACACACCTAATGCTTTACCTTTCAGTAACGCGCTGAGATGGAGCGACCAATCATCTTTTTTCCACTTTTGGATGGTAGCATATCGCTCAAACCTATGTAAATAACTATCTAAGTTATCTTTGTCATCCTCAAAAGGGGGTAATTTAGGGCCTCTTAACTTTGATTCTTGTTGACCATCTTTCTTAGCCTCTAATAATTCAAATTTCCTTCTATGTTCTTTCTCCATATTCCTGTCTTCTAACTCAATGGCTTCTAAATTTGCTTGTTTCTCCCTATCTAACTTTCTTTCCTCAAGTTCTCTTACCTGCTCTATTCTTTCCCTTTCTGCTTCCCTTTCCCAACCTATCCTTTCCTTCTCTGCCTGCTTCTCTAGTTCTATCTTCTTTTCCTCAAATAGCATTTTCTCCCTTCCAAATGATACCTCTAATTCTAATTTTTCCATTTCTATATCTCTCTCCTTTACCCTTTGGTCCCTTTCATGTGCCTGCTCCTCCTGAACGAATTTTCTAAGGGCCTCCCCCTCATACCCAAACTGTTTGCCCATCTCCACTAGATCTTTGAGTGACGACATGATAAATACTGTTGATAAGATCACCAATCCTAAGTGCACTATCATATAACACATACAATTTTTAGGACTACACGAACCAACCGTATATCCCTTCTCCAAATATATGCAATATGTATATATGATAAACAAATGGTAAATAAAACAAAATATGAGTGAGGTATTCACTCACCCGCCTGAATTAGTTCTTGTCAGGAAGGTCACAATCTGAAATAAATAACTGAAACAATCTTACCGGAGTCAAGATCTATGCAAAATAACGTCCGTGCTCCGACTAATCCAATAAATCCCACTTCTGACACCAATTTGTCACAGGATGAAGCCGGGTTGGGACTGGATTAGTGAAGACACCGAAAGCAACTGCGTTAATAAGATGTTTATTTATAAACGCAATTTAAAGATGAACAAATCTGACACCATTATAACAAAAAGATAAGGAAAATTATAAAGTTCCTAACATGGAACTATCAACAACAAGTAACTCAACGAGAAAAATCAAAGATGAATTTAACGAATGGAATTTTAAACAAACGTGAATAGCATCCTATCACCAATCGACAAATAAGAGTATATGATCTACACCCCAATATAAACAAGGTCTTATTAAGTACCAAGGGTGACCAAAGCATGTGATTTATGCGCTTATCAATATGATACTCATCAATTTATCAATTCATCAAGCGATATTGGAATATGTATGAATTTATGAATATATCGTTCATATAACGAAAATGAAATGGGAATGCATGAAATTATGAATCTATCACACATATAGCGATATTGAAATGGGAATGAATGTAATTTTCCACAGATAGCAATATTGAGATAACATAAAAATGGAACACGCAATAAATATAACTATCGTGGCGCCCGTTTGACGACCAAGATGTATCTCCGGTTCCACCCGCTCTAGTCCATGGTCAAGGAGCCACCACGCATGGTCCACCCCTCCCAGCCTGTTGAAGGATCCCTCGAGAGCCTTCACATTAACACAGACCCGTTGGTCGAGAAGCCTTGGTCCCTCGCATCGAGAAAACCAGTACACTCTTCCGAAACAACGTCACCAGACACAGCGTACACGTCACACGAAACCACACAGAGTTCTGTGACTTCACACCACCAAACCATACATATGGAACACTAAAAGTATAACAACTAAACCGTGTAGTACATATGACACGGTTAGTACTTTTGTATTGATAGATGTTGCGCATGCGCGCACATGAATTACATCTCGTTACACATTACATTAATCATTCAATGCATGCTGCGTATAATTAAATAAAATCCGTCTGTTCAGTTACAACAAATAGCTAACTTGAACCAGCCTATAGTATTTCTAATATCATGGCGTTGTATGACCTAGGTATTGACTCTCTGTAGAATTTAGAATAAATTCTAAAAACATCTAATATATGAAACAATTATGTCATATAAAACGAATAGTGATAAAGAATACAATCTTAAATTTCACATACCTCTACAGCTGAAGTTTTGCTCCCGTAAAGAGGTAAGCTTTCTGACAAGACTCGTCGTAGTGTAATTTGTTTATAGAGAATTCGCACTATATGTACTCTAGCTGTGACAGATATGCGCAGCAGCTAGGTACGTGAGTTTTCACTGCAGGCAATTTGCACGTGCAGCATGGGGTGAATCGCGCTCAGTATTTCAAAATAACTAGAGCCGAAAAAAATAAACAACCCCCGAGTAACGCTCTAGTCAGAAACGAAACCGAATACATTTTTGACCACATATACATATTGATATAAACCATACAATTCCGTGACAATACCTCCCCCCTTAAAAAAAAAAGTGGAAGCACTTTTAGAAAATCACGGAATTTTGCAAAAATACAAACTGAAACGTATTATTTACATTACCAGAATATCATGGAAAGAAAAAAAAAATGCAAATCACACTCTGCTTAAATAATCGGCCCCTACATTTTCCGACCCTCTGATTGCTTCGATCCGGAAGCGATATGGCTGCAGAGTCAATGCCCAACGCATCAATCTTGCGTTGGCAACTTTTGCCTTGTTCAAATATATGAGAGGCTGATGGTCCGTTTCAAGGACAAATTCCCTTCCGAAAAGGTACGTGTGGAATTTACCTATACCCCACACCAGTGCCAAGCACTCCTTTTCGATCACGGAGTAGTTTTGCTCCCTAGGCAGCAATTTCCTACTAGCATAAGCTATGGGTAACTTTACCCCATGCTCCTGTAGCAAAACTGCTCCTAAGCCCGTGTCGGATGCATCAGTTCTCAATATGAGCGATTTATTTAATTCTGGCAACCTTAGGATCGGTGCACTGATCAATCTTGCCTTAAAGGCGTTAAAAGCTTTTTCTTGGCATAACCCCAAGCAACTTTATTTGGCTGCCCTTTCCTACAGTTTGATCAGGTCTCTCCACGTATCGTTTTAACATATTGGCATGAAATATTCTCAACCTACCTTTCATGTCGATTCGGTAGTCCATTTCACCCTTGATCTGTTTGACCTCATATGGCCCTTTCCATTGGACCAATAATTTGTTTCTACTAGTAGGGAGTAGCACCAACACTCGATCACCCACGTCGAATTTCCTACTTCGCGTTCCGCGGTTGTAATACTTCGCGTACTTGCGACCCGACTTCACGAGCTCGTCGTGTGCCATCCGACACGTGCTTTCTAATCTCTCGCGTAAGTCGACGACGTATTGGTAGGTGGTTTTAACTTCTCCGTCCGCGATATCACCCGACCATAGTTCGCGCAGAATCCGCATAGGACCACGAATTGTCCTACCGTATAGCAATTCAAACGGCGAGAATCCCAAGCTCTCGTGCGGTACCTCGCGATACGCGAACAAAATCGCGTTCAAATATCGGTCCCAATCTCGCGGTTTCTCCTCGCACATCCGACGTAGCATTTGTTTCAACGTCCCGTTAAATCTCTCTACCAATCCATTACACATGGGGTGATACGGCGTGGTGCGCAACTGCTTAATTGACAACAACCTACTAATTTCCGCCATGAGTTCTGAGGTAAACTGGGCCCCACAATCTGTGAGAATTTCTTCAGGTACCCCTACCCTGCTGAACATGTCTACAAGCGCCTCGGCTACACGTTCAGTTTCAATTGATGGTAAAGCTATGGCTTCTGGGTATCTAGTTGCATAATCTACTAGAGTAAGGATATATCGGTTTTTCCGATCTGTAATTGGAAATATGGGTCCCACAATATCAACAGCTACCCTTTTAAATGGGGTATCTATTAGAGGCATTTTACCTAATGGTACTGTGGTATTCCTTCCTTTCGACACCGTCTTCTGGCAAACGTCGCACGATCGACAGAATCGTGCTACGTCACTATTTACGCCAGGCCAATAAAACTCCGCTAATACTCTGTCGGTTGTTTTTTTCATGCCTAAGTAACCCGCCATACTGGACTCGTGTGCCACTCTCAGTACATGTGGCCTGAATTTCTGAGGGACAACTAGTTGGAAATACTTTCTACCATCCAACGTGGTAAATTGCCTGTACATTAAACCTTCCCTATGTATAAACTTCAAACTTGAACCGCCCTTACAATGTTTCGCGGTACCGGATACGATCCTCTCCGCGGTCGCGCTCAAGGACGCGTCATGCCCTTGCTCACGCGTATATTCATCGCGCGAGATATCAGTCACGGCTTCCGGAACTTTTAACTTACGTAGCGGCTTTTTATCCGCCTGCGCCTGTGCCCTAGTTTCGACCGCTTGGACAATGGGAAACCGGAAATCAGAGAGAGTTGGGAGTCTGGAGCCCTCGACATTTCCGATAGTTAAGTCGTATATGGGATTTTCCATACACAGAGCTTCTACGGTTCCGGTCAGAAAAGGCGTCTCGATTTCTACTCTCGCGACGGGAACGCGATCAATCGTTTGATCTAATAACATGCACGGGGATTTCCAACCAAGCATTTGGTCATCCCTAACGAGACTCCGCTTTACTACGACGCCCGTGCACCCGGTGTCGCGTAAGACCGTGACTTCTTGACCGTTGGCGGTACCAGTAGCAGTCGGTACCCTCGCCTCGGGAAAAAGACAAGTGCCGATCGACTGAATAACATCATGACCGATCTGCGCACGCGCTGCGGACTCGTATACCTTATTCACGTTATTAGATGCCGAATTATCACGCGGAAAATCATCGCGCTTACCGCCTCCTGACCATGCTCTGCTTTCAATAGCAACCGCGACTCTGTGGACAAACCCCTTCCTTTTCGGACAATCGGGCGTGATGTGACCCCATTCCTTACAGGTAAAACATTGTATATCCCTACGATTTGTACCCTTCCCAGATTGAAAGTTTCCACCTTTATTTGTACCAAGTTTCTCGGGTTCTCTGGGTCTCTGATCTTTAGCTTGATTACCTCCCTTGTTATCCCTTGAAATCACATTCTGGGTACCTCCCCGAGCTTCGGCGAAATAGTCTGCCTGAGTAGCCATATCAGAGATATTATTGAAGGACTTTTCCCTCAGGAACAAGTACAATTCCCTACCACAAGTGTTTAACAGCTGGTCCCTAAGTAAAAAATCGGTAAGACCCTCAAACGTTTTTTGAATCTTACCACATTCAACCCAACGCTGGAAATAATCCCCCGTCCTACCGACGAACTGAGTGAATGTCTCGCCTTTCTCGGGTTTACTATATTTAAACTTTTCGCGGAACCCTTGTTCTGTCAACTCGTATCTCTTAAGGAGTGCCTCTCTTAACGCGTCATAGTTCAATGCGTCGTTTATGGGTAGACGCGAATACACACCTAATGCTTTACCTTTCAGTAACGCGCTGAGATGGAGCGACCAATCATCTTTTTTCCACTTTTGGATGGTAGCATATCGCTCAAACCTATGTAAATAACTATCTAAGTTATCTTTGTCATCCTCAAAAGGGGGTAATTTAGGGCCTCTTAACTTTGATTCTTGTTGACCATCTTTCTTAGCCTCTAATAATTCAAATTTCCTTCTATGTTCTTTCTCCATATTCCTGTCTTCTAACTCAATGGCTTCTAAATTTGCTTGTTTCTCCCTATCTAACTTTCTTTCCTCAAGTTCTCTTACCTGCTCTATTCTTTCCCTTTCTGCTTCCCTTTCCCAACCTATCCTTTCCTTCTCTGCCTGCTTCTCTAGTTCTATCTTCTTTTCCTCAAATAGCATTTTCTCCCTTCCAAATGATACCTCTAATTCTAATTTTTCCATTTCTATATCTCTCTCCTTTACCCTTTGGTCCCTTTCATGTGCCTGCTCCTCCTGAACGAATTTTCTAAGGGCCTCCCCCTCATACCCAAACTGTTTGCCCATCTCCACTAGATCTTTGAGTGACGACATGATAAATACTGTTGATAAGATCACCAATCCTAAGTGCACTATCATATAACACATACAATTTTTAGGACTACACGAACCAACCGTATATCCCTTCTCCAAATATATGCAATATGTATATATGATAAACAAATGGTAAATAAAACAAAATATGAGTGAGGTATTCACTCACCCGCCTGAATTAGTTCTTGTCAGGAAGGTCACAATCTGAAATAAATAACTGAAACAATCTTACCGGAGTCAAGATCTATGCAAAATAACGTCCGTGCTCCGACTAATCCAATAAATCCCACTTCTGACACCATTTGTCACAGGATGAAGCCGGGTTGGGACTGGATTAGTGAAGACACCGAAAGCAACTGCGTTAATAAGATGTTTATTTATAAACGCAATTTAAAGATGAACAAATCTGACACCATTATAACAAAAAGATAAGGAAAATTATAAAGTTCCTAACATGGAACTATCAACAACAAGTAACTCAACGAGAAAAATCAAAGATGAATTTAACGAATGGAATTTTAAACAAACGTGAATAGCATCCTATCACCAATCGACAAATAAGAGTATATGATCTACACCCCAATATAAACAAGGTCTTATTAAGTACCAAGGGTGACCAAAGCATGTGATTTATGCGCTTATCAATATGATACTCATCAATTTATCAATTCATCAAGCGATATTGGAATATGTATGAATTTATGAATATATCGTTCATATAACGAAAATGAAATGGGAATGCATGAAATTATGAATCTATCACACATATAGCGATATTGAAATGGGAATGAATGTAATTTTCCACAGATAGCAATATTGAGATAACATAAAAATGGAACACGCAATAAATATAACTATCGTGGCGCCCGTTTGACGACCAAGATGTATCTCCGGTTCCACCCGCTCTAGTCCATGGTCAAGGAGCCACCACGCATGGTCCACCCCTCCCAGCCTGTTGAAGGATCCCTCGAGAGCCTTCACATTAACACAGACCCGTTGGTCGAGAAGCCTTGGTCCCTCGCATCGAGAAAACCAGTACACTCTTCCGAAACAACGTCACCAGACACAGCGTACACGTCACACGAAACCACACAGAGTTCTGTGACTTCACACCACCAAACCATACATATGGAACACTAAAAGTATAACAACTAAACCGTGTAGTACATATGACACGGTTAGTACTTTTGTATTGATAGATGTTGCGCATGCGCGCACATGAATTACATCTCGTTACACATTACATTAATCATTCAATGCATGCTGCGTATAATTAAATAAAATCCGTCTGTTCAGTTACAACAAATAGCTAACTTGAACCAGCCTATAGTATTTCTAATATCATGGCGTTGTATGACCTAGGTATTGACTCTCTGTAGAATTTAGAATAAATTCTAAAACATCTAATATATGAAACAATTATGTCATATAAAACGAATAGTGATAAAGAATACAATCTTAAATTTCACATACCTCTACAGCTGAAGTTTTGCTCCCGTAAAGAGGTAAGCTTTCTGACAAGACTCGTCGTAGTGTAATTTGTTTATAGAGAATTCGCACTATATGTACTCTAGCTGTGACAGATATGCGCAGCAGCTAGGTACGTGAGTTTTCACTGCAGGCAATTTGCACGTGCAGCATGGGGTGAATCGCGCTCAGTATTTCAAAATAACTAGAGCCGAAAAAAATAAACAACCCCCGAGTAACGCTCTAGTCAGAAACGAAACCCGAATACATTTTTGACCACATATACATATTGATATAAACCATACAATTCCGTGACAATACCTCCCCCCTTAAAAAAAAAAGTGGAAGCACTTTTAGAAAATCACGGAATTTTGCAAAAATACAAACTGAAACGTATTATTTACATTACCAGAATATCATGGAAAGAAAAAAAAAATGCAAATCACACTCTGCTTAAATAATCGGCCCCTACATTTTCCGACCCTCTGATTGCTTCGATCCGGAAGCGATATGGCTGCAGAGTCAATGCCCAACGCATCAATCTTGCGTTGGCAACTTTTGCCTTGTTCAAATATATGAGAGGCTGATGGTCCGTTTCAAGGACAAATTCCCTTCCGAAAAGGTACGTGTGGAATTTACCTATACCCCACACCAGTGCCAAGCACTCCTTTTCGATCACGGAGTAGTTTTGCTCCCTAGGCAGCAATTTCCTACTAGCATAAGCTATGGGTAACTTTACCCCATGCTCCTGTAGCAAAACTGCTCCTAAGCCCGTGTCGGATGCATCAGTTCTCAATATGAGCGATTTATTTAATTCTGGCAACCTTAGGATCGGTGCACTGATCAATCTTGCCTTAAAGGCGTTAAAAGCTTTTTCTTGGCATAACCCCAAGCAACTTTATTTGGCTGCCCTTTCCTACAGTTTGATCAGGTCTCTCCACGTATCGTTTTAACATATTGGCATGAAATATTCTCAACCTACCTTTCATGTCGATTCGGTAGTCCATTTCACCCTTGATCTGTTTGACCTCATATGGCCCTTTCCATTGGACCAATAATTTGTTTCTACTAGTAGGGAGTAGCACCAACACTCGATCACCCACGTCGAATTTCCTACTTCGCGTTCCGCGGTTGTAATACTTCGCGTACTTGCGACCCGACTTCACGAGCTCGTCGTGTGCCATCCGACACGTGCTTTCTAATCTCTCGCGTAAGTCGACGACGTATTGGTAGGTGGTTTTAACTTCTCCGTCCGCGATATCACCCGACCATAGTTCGCGCAGAATCCGCATAGGACCACGAATTGTCCTACCGTATAGCAATTCAAACGGCGAGAATCCCAAGCTCTCGTGCGGTACCTCGCGATACGCGAACAAAATCGCGTTCAAATATCGGTCCCAATCTCGCGGTTTCTCCTCGCACATCCGACGTAGCATTTGTTTCAACGTCCCGTTAAATCTCTCTACCAATCCATTACACATGGGGTGATACGGCGTGGTGCGCAACTGCTTAATTGACAACAACCTACTAATTTCCGCCATGAGTTCTGAGGTAAACTGGGCCCCACAATCTGTGAGAATTTCTTCAGGTACCCCTACCCTGCTGAACATGTCTACAAGCGCCTCGGCTACACGTTCAGTTTCAATTGATGGTAAAGCTATGGCTTCTGGGTATCTAGTTGCATAATCTACTAGAGT
Organism: Margaritifera margaritifera; assembly: GCA_029931535.1. Lineage (NCBI taxonomy): Eukaryota > Metazoa > Mollusca > Bivalvia > Unionida > Margaritiferidae > Margaritifera > Margaritifera margaritifera. Next base: position 5,977,195 of record JAQPZY010001664.1, on the reverse strand, counting down.
AAGGATATATCGGTTTTTCCGATCTGTAATTGGAAATATGGGTCCCACAATATCAACAGCTACCCTTTTAAATGGGGTATCTATTAGAGGCATTTTACCTAATGGTACTGTGGTATTCCTTCCTTTCGACACCGTCTTCTGGCAAACGTCGCACGATCGACAGAATCGTGCTACGTCACTATTTACGCCAGGCCAATAAAACTCCGCTAATACTCTGTCGGTTGTTTTTTTCATGCCTAAGTAACCCGCCATACTGGACTCGTGTGCCACTCTCAGTACATGTGGCCTGAATTTCTGAGGGACAACTAGTTGGAAATACTTTCTACCATCCAACGTGGTAAATTGCCTGTACATTAAACCTTCCCTATGTATAAACTTCAAACTTGAACCGCCCTTACAATGTTTCGCGGTACCGGATACGATCCTCTCCGCGGTCGCGCTCAAGGACGCGTCATGCCCTTGCTCACGCGTATATTCATCGCGCGAGATATCAGTCACGGCTTCCGGAACTTTTAACTTACGTAGCGGCTTTTTATCCGCCTGCGCCTGTGCCCTAGTTTCGACCGCTTGGACAATGGGAAACCGGAAATCAGAGAGAGTTGGGAGTCTGGAGCCCTCGACATTTCCGATAGTTAAGTCGTATATGGGATTTTCCATACACAGAGCTTCTACGGTTCCGGTCAGAAAAGGCGTCTCGATTTCTACTCTCGCGACGGGAACGCGATCAATCGTTTGATCTAATAACATGCACGGGGATTTCCAACCAAGCATTTGGTCATCCCTAACGAGACTCCGCTTTACTACGACGCCCGTGCACCCGGTGTCGCGTAAGACCGTGACTTCTTGACCGTTGGCGGTACCAGTAGCAGTCGGTACCCTCGCCTCGGGAAAAAGACAAGTGCCGATCGACTGAATAACATCATGACCGATCTGCGCACGCGCTGCGGACTCGTATACCTTATTCACGTTATTAGATGCCGAATTATCACGCGGAAAATCATCGCGCTTACCGCCTCCTGACCATGCTCTGCTTTCAATAGCAACCGCGACTCTGTGGACAAACCCCTTCCTTTTCGGACAATCGGGCGTGATGTGACCCCATTCCTTACAGGTAAAACATTGTATATCCCTACGATTTGTACCCTTCCCAGATTGAAAGTTTCCACCTTTATTTGTACCAAGTTTCTCGGGTTCTCTGGGTCTCTGATCTTTAGCTTGATTACCTCCCTTGTTATCCCTTGAAATCACATTCTGGGTACCTCCCCGAGCTTCGGCGAAATAGTCTGCCTGAGTAGCCATATCAGAGATATTATTGAAGGACTTTTCCCTCAGGAACAAGTACAATTCCCTACCACAAGTGTTTAACAGCTGGTCCCTAAGTAAAAAATCGGTAAGACCCTCAAACGTTTTTTGAATCTTACCACATTCAACCCAACGCTGGAAATAATCCCCCGTCCTACCGACGAACTGAGTGAATGTCTCGCCTTTCTCGGGTTTACTATATTTAAACTTTTCGCGGAACCCTTGTTCTGTCAACTCGTATCTCTTAAGGAGTGCCTCTCTTAACGCGTCATAGTTCAATGCGTCGTTTATGGGTAGACGCGAATACACACCTAATGCTTTACCTTTCAGTAACGCGCTGAGATGGAGCGACCAATCATCTTTTTTCCACTTTTGGATGGTAGCATATCGCTCAAACCTATGTAAATAACTATCTAAGTTATCTTTGTCATCCTCAAAAGGGGGTAATTTAGGGCCTCTTAACTTTGATTCTTGTTGACCATCTTTCTTAGCCTCTAATAATTCAAATTTCCTTCTATGTTCTTTCTCCATATTCCTGTCTTCTAACTCAATGGCTTCTAAATTTGCTTGTTTCTCCCTATCTAACTTTCTTTCCTCAAGTTCTCTTACCTGCTCTATTCTTTCCCTTTCTGCTTCCCTTTCCCAACCTATCCTTTCCTTCTCTGCCTGCTTCTCTAGTTCTATCTTCTTTTCCTCAAATAGCATTTTCTCCCTTCCAAATGATACCTCTAATTCTAATTTTTCCATTTCTATATCTCTCTCCTTTACCCTTTGGTCCCTTTCATGTGCCTGCTCCTCCTGAACGAATTTTCTAAGGGCCTCCCCCTCATACCCAAACTGTTTGCCCATCTCCACTAGATCTTTGAGTGACGACATGATAAATACTGTTGATAAGATCACCAATCCTAAGTGCACTATCATATAACACATACAATTTTTAGGACTACACGAACCAACCGTATATCCCTTCTCCAAATATATGCAATATGTATATATGATAAACAAATGGTAAATAAAACAAAATATGAGTGAGGTATTCACTCACCCGCCTGAATTAGTTCTTGTCAGGAAGGTCACAATCTGAAATAAATAACTGAAACAATCTTACCGGAGTCAAGACCTATGCAAAATAACGTCCGTGCTCCGACTAATCCAATAAATCCCACTTCTGACACCATTTGTCACAGGATGAAGCCGGGTTGGGACTGGATTAGTGAAGACACCGAAAGCAACTGCGTTAATAAGATGTTTATTTATAAACGCAATTTAAAGATGAACAAATCTGACACCATTATAACAAAAAGATAAGGAAAATTATAAAGTTCCTAACATGGAACTATCAACAACAAGTAACTCAACGAGAAAAATCAAAGATGAATTTAACGAATGGAATTTTAAACAAACGTGAATAGCATCCTATCACCAATCGACAAATAAGAGTATATGATCTACACCCCAATATAAACAAGGTCTTATTAAGTACCAAGGGTGACCAAAGCATGTGATTTATGCGCTTATCAATATGATACTCATCAATTTATCAATTCATCAAGCGATATTGGAATATGTATGAATTTATGAATATATCGTTCATATAACGAAAATGAAATGGGAATGCATGAAATTATGAATCTATCACACATATAGCGATATTGAAATGGGAATGAATGTAATTTTCCACAGATAGCAATATTGAGATAACATAAAAATGGAACACGCAATAAATATAACTATCGTGGCGCCCGTTTGACGACCAAGATGTATCTCCGGTTCCACCCGCTCTAGTCCATGGTCAGGGAGCCACCACGCATGGTCCACCCCTCCCAGCCTGTTGAAGGATCCCTCGAGAGCCTTCACATTAACACAGACCCGTTGGTCGAGAAGCCTTGGTCCCTCGCATCGAGAAAACCAGTACACTCTTCCGAAACAACGTCACCAGACACAGCGTACATGTCACACGAAACCACACAGAGTTCTGTGACTTCACACCACCAAACCATACATATGGAACACTAAAAGTATAACAACTAAACCGTGTAGTACATATGACACGGTTAGTACTTTTGTATTGATAGATGTTGCGCATGCGCGCACATGAATTACATCTCGTTACACATTACATTAATCATTCAATGCATGCTGCGTATAATTAAATAAAATCCGTCTGTTCAGTTACAACAAATAGCTAACTTGAACCAGCCTATAGTATTTCTAATATCATGGCGTTGTATGACCTAGGTATTGACTCTCTGTAGAATTTAGAATAAATTCTAAAACATCTAATATATGAAACAATTATGTCATATAAAACGAATAGTGATAAAGAATACAATCTTAAATTTCACATACCTCTACAGCTGAAGTTTTGCTCCCGTAAAGAGGTAAGCTTTCTGACAAGACTCGTCGTAGTGTAATTTGTTTATAGAGAATTCGCACTATATGTACTCTAGCTGTGACAGATATGCGCAGCAGCTAGGTACGTGAGTTTTCACTGCAGGCAATTTGCACGTGCAGCATGGGGTGAATCGCGCTCAGTATTTCAAAATAACTAGAGCCGAAAAAAATAAACAACCCCCGAGTAACGCTCTAGTCAGAAACGAAACCCGAATACATTTTTGACCACATATACATATTGATATAAACCATACAATTCCGTGACATTGATAACCCATTTTTAAGGGTTTTTCTAGTGCTTTGAATTTTATTATAAAAAATCAATATTGTCTTTTAAAAGTTCATTGTATACATCTTTATATTATTCAAAATTTTCTTCCAAATACTTGTTTTGTAGCATCTTGGCCAGAGCTAATAATAAATTTGCTTTTTATAGCATTTATTGTTGGTGATAGTTTGGTCGTTGTCCGGGAAAATGTCGACAAAGATTTGGGTCAGGGATAGGGTAGGGCGTTGATCTTAAAACAAATACAAATTATTGATAGTAGGGGTATAGTCACCGGGTAGGTACATTTTACCTACTACTTTTGCTGCAGTTTTGTATAGTAAGCTTCAGAATATTTCTTTTTCATCTGACAAGTATGCATTTTCTGGAATGTTATAAAAATGCAAGCATAACAAACTCACCATATTTTTCTTTAAAGAAAGAAAAATCAAATCTGAAATTAAAACATTCGAAATTTTCAGAATACTATTTTTGAGGATAGAATAATCTGTCATCTAACAATATACTGACACAGTGGCGTACTAAGGGTAAATGGGACCCGGGTCTACAGTATTGACACTACAATTTTGTCTTTATTTAGTGAGGTATATGTTCTAGTAAACTGTATCAGGATTTTTATTCTAAAACATTTTATTTTTATGTTATACCTATTTATACTTTTAGATAGAATTTAGTTTGTCAGAAAAATACCAGCCATTACATTTCGAAATCTTATAATTTTACATCTAAGCCAGGCATACAAAAACCCTGACATTGTTCAATACCTTGTATATAGGTCTGTAATATCACACATTTTTGAAGACAATATGTTTAATAGTATGTGGTATGTGATCGCTCATTTAGTTTCCAATTTTTTTAAGAAGTTGAAATTTTCATTAGCATAAAGACTCTTTCTAAAGATTAGTACTCAGTTTCTCAATTGAGATGAAATATTCTTTTCAAGGCTTAAAAAATAAATATACTTTTTTTTTACAGAGCTCATTGTAGTGAGAGTCTCTGCTTTCAGGACCTTCAGTTTCTGGTACTGGACCACTTCTTTTCAAAATTTGGTATACAGTTTTCTATATACTGGACTCCCATTTTAAGAGGAAATATGTCTCTTGACTTCATTTTTAAAATCCTACAGAGAGCTCGGCTTTTATAGACCTATGTCCTACAGATAAAGAAAATTTTTAAAACAAATATATACAGATATACATATATAAATATACTTGCAGGTTCTACAATTACTTACTCTTCTTGCCTTAAGGCGAGAATTTCACGTGCAATTGTATCTTTTTGTGTGTTTTTCATTTTTTATCCATCATCTTACTTAATTATTGTCCTATATGAAACAAACTGACAACAGACAGTACAACACTTGTACAAGACTTGCTCAAACTAGACTTTGTGCTAAAGAATTATACCTAATGCTTTAAGTTATATATCCATGACTTTGCTTTAGGGATTTTAGTATGTATGTACGTATGTATGTATGTATGTATGTATGTATGTATGTATGTATGTATGTATGTATGTATGTATGTATGTATGTATGTATGTATGTATGTATGTAGCACAGTGAAAGTTTATCAGACTTAATAACACGGAATGTCGTTGACTTGACAATTGAAAAATGAAAAGAACTATCCTTCAGATCAATCAGTATATTAGTGTTGACTTATTGGTTTATTGTTTTATAAAATTGTCACTGATTTGATGTTATTTGTGACTACCAGTTAATTCAAACTTGAACGTTTACTTACTTACAACAGAGGAGCTTATTAACCAAAAGTGGAATTAAGGACACACGTATGAAGAAAAAATATATAAAAATGTTACATAAATTAGCTGAAATATGTTTGCATCCTATAACTTAAACAGCTTATTCTTGACTGCATGAGGTCTCTTTACAAAACAATATAGTTATCATATCTTTGTTATTGAAGCTGCAGACAATAACATTAATTCATTCTGACGGTTTGCTTCTCTCTCACCATATATGGTATAACATGGAAGCTACGATTGCTAATCAACATTTCAGCTGTCAATGCTATCAGATGAAGATGTTGCCTCCATCTGACACAAAAACAATTGTGGCGCTAATGAGCCACCATAATAATCGTATGTTGAAGATTATTAGTATGTAGTTTCATAAAGATTTTTTTCTGTTTTAATTACTGTAATATTATGAATTCGTACCAATGAAACTGTGTGATAATAACTTTTGTGACCTCTCTCCGTCCACATTTTCTGTCATTCACGGCGAAACGAGGATAGGATTCGCTACCCTGTCTGTTTTTCCTTGTGTCTATCTGTCTGTACGTTTATGTGTGTATTGATGTATGTGTGTGTATCTATATGCGCGTGTGAGTGCGTGCGCACATGGATGGATGGATTTTTACAGAGAGAGATAGAGCGTTCAAAGCCTAATTTATAACGACTAAAACTTTATTACAAATTTAAAACTAGTGTCTCCTTTGCGGAAACCTATCATTAATTGTCGTCCAAACCATTAACACAGAAACTCCAGTCAAGGCATCAATAGTACTCCCATTTGTTGATCTGCTCTCCTAAAATTAACAAAATGTAGGCCCAATCCTAGGATTTTTGGCCTTTTTTTGGGGGGGGGGGGGATACCGCTCTTAGAAACTTGGGGCATCATCTTGTGTCTTTCCAGAGGCAGATCGGGGGGAGGGGGCGGAGCGCCAAAATGAGCGCTAAACAACCGGAACGTTTCCTGGAGTAAGTTTTCTTTACAGTTAATTGGTTAAAATTATGCCCTGCGACGCTTAAAATGCAGCAACTTCCGGGAACTTCGCCTCCTGGTTTCGATTGATATTCACTTACACCTTTACATATCTATGCCATAAATATACAAATATTTCGCACATATACGTGTGTGTGTGTGGGGGGGGGGGCAAGATTTGATGTCTTCGGGTGTTTATTAACAATTTTTAAATTTTATGCTAACGTGATTAAAGCAAAGTATTTTAGAAACAATTTAGTTTTTATTGCATGAAAATGTCCCACTTATTTACGCCGCTATAGTAATTTGAAGTGACCCACTCTTGAAATTCACAATCTGACGTCGCGCCAAGTTATCGCTGCGTCATGTAGCCTTCTTGAATAACAAATTTCCATTACGTAACTAATGAGATATAAATTCATAGAATTTTTCGTTCGTGAGAGAAATATTGTAATAAAATTGAAAAGCAAAATTTATTGACATCACCTGTAACAGAAGATAATCGAAAGTATATGTTAACAGTTAAATACTTATTGAAAATAAATGGCTATATGTTGACACACTACTTAACCTGAAAATTCATCAAACGGTTAATTTTAAGATCTCTAATTCTGTACATATCCTGCTAAACGCATTTCTAAATATTTATTCGATCCGTCACAGAAATGGGATCCTCCGGAAATTGTTAAACGCAAGCCATAAGACTGGAAAGATGACATTACTCTTTCACTGCAACAATGACGTCACTTCTAAAAGAGTGTTATTGTTGTTATTGTTTGTTCATCTTGTTATTGTTATTATTATATTGTTGTTGATAATGATTTGTTGCTATTTTTGTTGTTGTTTTTGTTGTCTTAGGCGAAGCTGTCTTTATGCGACAACGCATCTGCTGAACGTTGTCCAAATTCATTCATATTTCTGACGGAGGGGAAAGGGGTGGGTGTGTCTTTCCTCCAACTTGCCTCCTTATAGCTTTTAGCTCAACTACACTCCCTCGTTGTTTCTGTTGTTTCTGTTTTGTTTTTCTTGTTGTAGCTTAATGCAATGTCCTCCCCTGCGTCGTGACGTTATCTGCTATTTAAGATAAAGAAATCTATTTGCGTATTTTTATATCTCCGTGAAATTGTTACTCTTTTAGACTTTTTATTTACATTGTAAGAATGTTTAACAAAGTTGTATGTTTCATTATTAATTTTAGAAAAACCGGTTTGGAAACAGATAAGATTTACAGTTCTAAACTCCAAGCTTAAATAATTTTCTATTTTCTTTCTTCTTTTTATTCCCGAGTGACAGGGATAGTGAAATATATCGTAAAATATGTTGGGCAGTCTTTCTCGTCTATAAAATAACAAGAATCTGTGGATATTTTAAAATGTATCTACATCTCATTCTTATTAACCCGATTTATTTGGGAAAATGTTCATCATTGAAAGGCATTATATTTGTTTAATTGAGGAATCGAATTTCCGTAAACAATGCAGTATGAAAAAGTGTATTAATGACAAACAAGATAAAATATATGTACATGCAAATCGAAGTCTCAATCAGACTCGTTTAATTCAGCAACAATCGTACAGCTTTTTTGTTCAAATATTTATAAAGTTTACTTTCCTAATTTATAACTGGAATAACAACTCTATACTCTAAAACTCTTTAGTGGTGTGAACTACTTCTAAGTTTTATTGCTTAGCACTTAGAAATTACAATTTTTTTTAAAAATTGAAAATCATCTCTATCTGTATTAGAATAACACATTGTCTGTAAAGCTGACTTCACTAAAATTTGATGGAAGTGCAAAATTTGATTCAAGCACGTGCACAACTTGATAGGTTTTATCAAACAGTGTACGTGCATAGTGAAGTACTGGCGAAATTCGTTTATCGGAAACTCAATGATTCCAATTTTCCGAGCGACATGTATGTCTCCCGAGCGTCCTGATTTGTATACCATGAAACTTCCCGAAACCGGACACTGTTGAGACAAAAACATTTGTGCCGTATATAGAGGTTTTTCTTACGTAGCAACTGCCATTATGGGGCGAATATTGCCTGCAGAAAGGCCTGGTTACAGAGGAGAGCAGGTAACATAGGGTACCGGGTTACAGAAGGGCCGGTTTCAACGTAATTCAAACTCGTTAATCTGAACTCTCGTTCGTCGAATGTTTAATGTGTCCCCCGAGGAGTGTGGATAAACGAACTTGTACTGTATTGATGTATCAAGACCTTTCCCAAGTACTGATATTCACTTAAGTTTAACATTATGCCTAATAGGCAAAACCTTATCAAGAAAACTCGGATTATTAAAAAATAGACAAAGAGCCTTGGTTTTCACGTTGAGCATAAGGAGAACGCTAAAATTTGACACTTTTGCTCCGTCTTATTGAATATTGGTGTGTGAGTAGTAGCTGGGGGGTATTGAGCCTCAAGATTTTTTTGGGGCCTCTCTGGCCTCACAATGTTAAAATCCCATTGAGGCCAGAGAGGCCCCAAAATTGGAAAAAATTAACATGCGGGGGTCTATCTGGCCTCAAACTGTCCTCCTATGGGAAATTAACATGTGGGGTCTATCTGGCCTCAAACTGTCCTCCTATGGGAAATTAACATGGTGGGGCCTCTACAGACTCAAACGGGAAATTAACATGGCGGGGGTACTCTGGGGTCATACGGGAGTTTTTAACGTGGCGGGAGTGTGGGTGGGGGTGTGGGGAGGGGTGGAATAGAATTAATCTTTCTTGAAAAAAGAGGTGGTCCTAATACGTCATCTACTATCCAAACACCCCACACTACACTATCCAACACGCCATATGTAGTGACCTTCTGCCTAGTGGCTATATCGTTGTTGTTGTTGTTGTTCTTGAATTAAAGTCGTATGCGCCCTTCGGGCATGCACGACTATATACCCCCGTTAGGGGGATTAAATATGTGATTGAACACATTTCTAGTTGGTCAGGTGTGTTAACAGTTCGTAACACACCTGACACTTACAGATGTACACTCCTCCAGCGCAGCATGATTCCGCACGAAGCGGTTAGATTGCATGCGCGCTATTGGAGAGGTAGTACACTTAACACACCCTACAGTCAATGCATGGTTGCCCCACAAAGGGGGTTCATTGAACGCACGAAATCGTAAGGTGTGTTGATATACCTGTACATAGGACTAGAACCACAATGTTTACAGGTATATGTGTGCGCGTTGTAGCGCACGTTGTTGATTGAATTGTTTGAAGTACGCAGTCAAGAGTGAAAAGGCGGCACGAACTAAGCAAGCGAAGGCGCGAAGCGTGGCGGAAGCCGAAACGCCAAGAACGTACATACATGATCAAATTCTGCCCAGTTATACTAAGTCGGGCTGTCCCTAATACCAATAAAATGTAAGCCACTTGTTCAATTATGACAATGCTTCGAGTTTCAAAGAATTTTCCATTTAACGCGAATATTCCAGTTAAAAAAATTTTGTGTACAAAATGTACATATTTTTTTCCAGAAACAATACCAATCTTTGAGTAAATATTACTCATATCTTTTTCGTATCACGCACACTACAATTGTGGGTTGTAATTTTTTAGACGGTGGTTCGAAATCGATCAAATTTGTGTTTGAAAAGAGTATAATCAAAAGGGGTTTTCGAAAAAAAGCCAAATTGAAAACCCCGTTGATTCAGGCAATGAATTAGCCCTTAGAAGGGCTGTTTAGCCCTTAGAAGGACTATTTTTCAGCAGGTGGTCCCCGATAGAGAAGCTCTGTCTGTCTGCCATGCGGGCTCTCTCTTTAACGCAGCGCCCCCTGGGTAGCTCGCTAAATTGCTGCTCCACGTGGTCGGCTGTTGGCGGGGGGATAGGTAGACATTTCCTCAATTGGTCAGCACAGCAGCTTGGCCCCATACTTCCATACCAAGAGCGAGTCCTTGTAGTTGTAGTTGGGTGTCCATAGCTGCTGCAAGGCTGCCAAGACTGCCTCCTTCCCTCCTCGTCCACTGCGTCTCCCTCGACCGGTTAGCAAGTCTGCCACACGTCTACACTCTCTACCTGCTGCTGCCTGAATGGCTGGACTGCTGGGCTATATCTATATAGCCTAGAGTTATATATAAAGCATTACCTATACCTCAGATCATGTTGGAGGTGTCAGTAAATTTGCATATATTGTACCTATGTTATAAATAGCTTTGATCAAGGGAACTAACTTATAATAACACTAAAATGGACGTGACTAAATATTGTATTAAACTTCGGGAACCGTCACGGACTTTAGCGTTGACTAGAAAAAATCCGGAACATTAAGATTATAATGGCCTAGACTAAAAGTAACACTAAAATTCCGAAATCGTACCGGACGTTAGCGGAGACTGAAAATAATCCGGAAAAAAAAATGGAAAAAATTGACTGAGACTAAAAAATAGTACTAAAATTTCGTAACTCATTTTAAATTTTTTTTTTTATTTTATATTTTTTTATATCAAACACAAAACGTACACACACTACACAACCTATTTTTTTATTTTTTAAATTTTGTTTATATCAAAACACTCACCACCCTATCCATTTTTTTACTTTTTTAAATTTTTTTTTTATCAAAACACACACACACACACCACACAACCATTTTTTTACTTTTTAAAATTTTTTTTATATATCAAACACAAAACTTACACACACTACACAACCATTTTTTTATTTTTTAAATTTTGTTTATATCAAAACACACAACCATTTTTTTTACTTTTTAAATTTTTTATATCAAAACACACACCACAAATATACAATCCATTTTTTAAAAAAAATTTTATTTGATGGACTGCAAAAGTTGTTGTTATTGTTGTTGTTGTCTTTGCTGCTGCTGCTGTTGGTGCTGTAGTCTATTTCTTTCCTTCCAATTTTAGATCGATAGAAAGAGAGAGATAGAACATAATCATTATTATTTCAAATTCAATAAAAAACCACACAACACCATATTTTTTTTCAACAATAACCATTTTTTTTAATCAACAATAACCATTCTAACATAAAAATACTAACAATTCAACAATAAAATTTTTTAAACAGGAACATATTTACAAGGTTGACAACGTTGGGGTGGTAAACTAAACCTCCACCTTTCTACATCGACATCATTCGGATTAACATTATGCTTGTGAGCTAAAGACAAGAGATAACCAAAATGTTCACAAAACCATCGTTTTACTTTAGCATCGTTTCGAGCATAGTTTCTATCAAACCAAGTCAGTAAATGTTCTAAGGAATATCCAAGACTGCGTTGATGAAGATAATGTACACAATATTGTCCACACACCATGGAATCCGATCCTTGTAATCTAACATTATTGAATCGAGTCGAGACGGCATTTCTTCTCATAAAGTCGATGATGTCGTCTTCCAAAGGAGGTAATCCATAAGAATCAAAAAATTCCACACCTCCACCATTGTGATCGTTGGGAAAGTACACGGCAACCCAATGGGTTCCTGGTAGATGACTGTCGTCGGTATTGATGATATAGGCATGAACATCTTTCGGTTTACGATGAGGTAGTTCATCTTTAGCACATACCACAGGATTCCAAGAAGAAGTGTAGGAACTACGAGTCAATAGGTAATAAAGTTCTCTAGTATCCATTTTTTTCTTTGTTCTTCTTTTTTTTTGTCTTCAATGGAAATAATGAGTCACCAATTCACACCTGACTTTAAACTTGAATTGATCTGTCTTGTAATTCCACTAATATTCACGGCGCAGAGTTTCTGTACTCTGTTGAATGAGCCCTTCGATGCGTCTGATCTCCAGAGGAGTGAGTGGAGGAAAAGAAGAATTCACCAAGACTTTATACCACAGTTTCAACACTTTTTCGTCCGAGTTCTGGGACCAAGCCGTTTCCAAATAGTTGTCCAATTGTTCTTCACCTGTCAACATCATACATTGGTCGTGTTGTATCTGACTGGGATGATCGTTTTGACATCCATGACATTGTTCTTGGACTAGACTGTTAATTTTTTTACTCAATTCCTGAGCATAACAGGAAACTAACTGTTTTTCTTGTTCTGGCCATCAAGAAATAAATCCAGTAAACTCGGTTTTAGGTACTGAATGAATGACTTCGTCATCATCATCATTTGTGGTAGTTTGTGACTTCTCACAAAATTCCTCATCTATTTCCATAGGTTCTTCTTCTACGTGTTGCATCTTTTTTTTCTTCTTCTAATAGTCTAGAATCACTTCTCTCAAACTGTTGATCTCTAGAGTATTATCAAATTCTGCATACAAGACGACGTTCACTGTGTCGGGTAGAGGATCTGCAAACTGAAGTTCCACACGAAGTGGGCCTGATTTTATAGGGTGGAAATGTCCTTCATCGCTGCCTTGGTCAGGAGTGAAATCAAATCCCCACAAGGCATACCCTCCTGCATAATCCTCGTACGAAATGCCGTGGCTGGTGTTGGTACCTAACTGTCCTGTGGCTTCAAACAGGCTCAGGTAAGATCGCAAGTAATTTTTATGGCCGTCGCTAAAGTTAGGTTCAAAAGGTCTGGTACACAAGGTCTTGCCATCTCGACTGACTTCTATCTTGGAGACGTTGTAGTGTTTAAACTCGAACGGATTCTGATCGTGGACTCCGTTGAGGGCTGCATTACTGACGATGCCAATCAGCAAACGTTTGGGGAGCTGTCCTTGGAAGATGTGATCTTCGACTTTGGATCGGAGTCCAGCGGCTATGGTAAAGGTTTTCACTTCGCACAGGATACTTAGCAGTGGTTCTGCTCAAGGATTGACTGATGTCATTGGCTACTTTTGGTAAGTCTTCTACACGTCGCACGTAAAGTTTGGCTTCTTGGATTTTGGTTTTCCACTCGTTAGCATGAGCCATCAAATGGAAGGCGGCACTACTGCGATTCAGTCTCAGGCGTACATCTACTCCGTTCAACAAATACTTGTCTTGCAACCACATGTCCAAATGCAAACGATCCATCAGTTCTAAACTTCGTCTGATTTTCTTTCGACGGTCGTTAAATCCCACATTGTGAGGGACTGCTGGAATTATAGGATCACCATCATTAGCAGAAGTCTTCGCCGGTACTGACAGCTCTGTGTCGTTGAACTTTTCCGAGGTGTCAGGTTTCCAGACCACCGAAGCATCCAGATGAGTGTTCTTGGCTTCTTTTCCGTACGTCAAGAGATTTTCCAATAAACACGGTAAGGGTAAGTATCCAAACTGCTGCTGACCAGTTTGTTATTCAAGTACAAATCTACTCCGCTGAACAAGGAATGCATGAAATTATTGACGGGTGCCACTCGGGCAGCTTCCCCAGGAAGGGTGTTGTCATTTTTTTGTACTTGAAGTTTCAGGTACAAGTAACTGTTATTCAGATCGATGTAATCTTCGGTTTGTCCTTTGATTTCAAATTCGATAGGAGCTGATTCCGTCAAAGACGATACAAGATGAAATTCCACCCATTGGGATTCTTGCATCGTCATCATGGTGGGAGGCATAGAAAACATATCCAGTTCTGACTTGGTACATTCGCAAGAATCTCGGTGCATCATTTTTTTTCATAGTTAATAATCAAACACGTCTAATTCTCTGACGGTTCTTCTTCTTTTCTTATTCTTTCTGGAACTACTGCCGTGTGTTCTTTTATGAACTTTGAAGGGATTTTGATGTCGTCGTCTCTTTCTACCTTGTCCTTGCTGTGAAGTGGAGGAAGAAGTAATGCCAGGGTCTGAAGCGTGAAGCGTATTTATAGGATTTTCTTGGAGACCTAAAAGATCTTTACCAGTGGTCATCAACACATTTTTGCCTGCTCTCATAAAGGCTTCTTTAGGATTTTGTTTGTCGATGAGGACATTTTGCAAAAATTCTTTTCCTTGCGTCAGAGCAGCATCTTTTAAGGCATGAAATCCTCGAGTCACCATCGGTTTCAAAATAGGAGTTACCGTCCGAAATGCCGATTTTAACATATCTCCTAAACCATGTCCTCGTTGTCGAGTCACTCCTTGGTACACTGGATACATTTTTTTGTTTGGGTCAGTTACAATTCGTTAGAGAACTTGTGTTTTTCGAAAATGTAGTTTCACCGTGACTTTTCCTTTGTCAATGAATGGCACATCTTGTCCCAAATCTCCTTTTATACTAATGTTGACACTGTCAAAATACGATTTACTGACTGGAAGATAATGAGGATGTACAAATTCACGGTGAACGTGATACGTGTTTCCACCTTTTTCGTACGCACCATCGCCAGAATCTGTTTTGAAAGGAATGACTCTCAGTAAGGCAGCAGATGTATGTCCCACCACGTTGTACTCCACCACATCGGAGTACACAAACATTAAATTCAGTCCAACGTTCAATTCGATAGGGGTGCGAAAAGCCTCTCCGAAATCTGTGTTGGTGTGGATTGTTCGTTCACCATGATACTTTTTATTTCCACCCAAAATATCAAACAACCCAGCAGAAAAACCGATGGTCATGAATTTTCTTTCGTGCGCGGGTAAGTGTTTGTCTTCTTTCTCGTCGAATGGCTTTCCCTCATGCCCTTTCAAAAACGGCGTGCCACAGGATGGTATTTGATCTCTACCCATTTTTGGTTTTTTTCCAAGGCTTTGCCAAATTGGGCTTCGAAGACGGCCGCAATCGTCTCCACCAAATGTTGAGCACTAAAATAATACCCTTCAGGAATTTTCATGCGATAGGTCGAGTAGGGAGTATTGTCAGTTTTTGAACTCATTTTTTTCCCAATTTCAGGATCATGAGCGTCCAACTCTTTTTGCACTTTTTCGTTATAGATTGCTACGTCAAAAATGGTTTGATTTCCAGACACATTCTTGATTTGCGTAGGATGAATGATTTCTACCAAAGCACTTCCCAATGAGCGTCGTGATCCAATTGGAAGGCCTGAGATAATTTGGCTGTGAAACAACATAATTTGTTGTTGGGAAACACATCCATGGGACTGTCACTGGGTAAAGTTAAATAAAATTGGTCATTCATAGTTCTAAGGTGGTTCTGGTGTCCGAGGAGTCACTCAAATGAACAGAAGAATGATGTTCAAAAGGTTCCAAAAGAGAATTGGTATTGTGGTGGTGACTGGACGAAGAAGAAGGTGAACTGGCGTTGGTCGAACTAGCGTGGTTGTTGCTATGGCTGCTGTTGTCCGTCGTAAATTTCAAAGAGGGACTTGGTAAAAGATAACCGATGCAACTGCTAAGTAAAATGGTCCACAATTGTTTGTCTCCTTGTTGTAAACTCAAATTGGCAATAGCTGCTCCGATGACACAATACACTACAAAAATTTGGCAGAAAAAGACGATTTGATTTTTAGGCACACGTTCTCACGCACCACACCCAAAGCGGTTGTTTTTGTAATTCTTGAAGAGAAGAACTCTGCGAAGGAGTCGTTGAAGTCTGGGTTGCTGCTGTGTTGAATGGCATGTTGTTGAGTTACTTCTTTTTCTTTTTATAGTCGACGACTTGAGAAGCAGCAATCCAAGAATCAAAACTAGGTGGATATCCTTTCCAACGTACTTTGACTTCTTCTACTCGACGTTTACCTACTTTGCGTGTTCTTTGTTCGAGAATTCTTTCGATGTCGTACAAGGGGTCTTCTTTTTTGGTCACTCGTTGTAACTCAGGCAAGTAAAATGTTCCTTTGAGTACTTCACCGTGCATGTCTTCCAATTTATAGACGGGAGGATCACGTCCACGGACGGGGGTAGTGACACGAAACAATTCGGTGGTCCAGTTGGGTAAATAACCTTTGTCAAAAGTGCGTTTGGTTTTTCCGATGCGAACCCAATCTCCCGTCTTTTACTCCAACAAGGTTTTTCTTCTACTTTTTTTCTTCTGGGGTGAACCAAATAATTTATCAAACACGGTCACTTCGTTTTCAGGGCTGACCTCTTCGGGGGCACATCCGATGCTACGATGGTACGATTGATTGTACGCTTTGACCAAACGGGGTAACACGTCGATGTACTTGAGAGTATGTTGATGTGTAAAATATTTCCACATGCGTTCTTTCAAAGTTCTTTGAAATCGTTCCACGATACTGGCTTTGGTTTCAGGATTTTCGGTAGTAAAAAAATTAATTTGTCTTTGTTTTAATTCTTTTTGAAAAGCTTGATTTAGAAATTCGGTGCCTTTGTCAGTTTGCCATCGTAAAGGTTGACGTCCACTTTGTTTCAAGACCAATTTTAAGGCCCGTACCAATTCGGTACTGCTTTTAGAGGTCAAAGGCACAACCCAAGCAAATTTGGAAAACACGTCGATGACACAAAACAAATATTTGTGACCACGATTGTAAGTGGCTAAATGAGAGACGTCGGCTAAATCGGCTTGCCATTGATGATCGATGCCTTCCACTTGAGTGGTACTTACGTCGAATGGGTTTGTGTAACGTGTACGTCGATTGTTCTTGTAACCATCGTCGTACTTCGGGCAAACGTACACTTTTCAATTTACTTTTAGCAGCTCGATATAATTTTTGAGCTCCTCCGTAACCAGCAGCATGGCCAGGATTGTAATAAAGGCTAGCTAACAGTTTCTCCATGATTTTCTCAATAACTCAACCAAGTCCCAATGCTCTTTTCTTCGTGAGGTATCTTTTTGGATTGTTTACGTGTCCGACGTGCCACTGGAGTAAAAGAAGAAGATGTGGTTTGAACAGGGGTCATCGGTTCTGTTTTGACTTCTGACTTCACTTCTTTCTTTTTCTTTTCTGAGGGTAATGAGGTAAACAACATCTTTTTTATCCCACTGGGTGTGGCTAACTTTTTTTTCTTTTTAAGAGGTGGAGTTGGTAACTCTTCTTCTTCTTCTTCTTTTTCTTCTTTTATG
Organism: Margaritifera margaritifera; assembly: GCA_029931535.1. NCBI lineage: Eukaryota > Metazoa > Mollusca > Bivalvia > Unionida > Margaritiferidae > Margaritifera > Margaritifera margaritifera. The sequence continues at coordinate 5,959,665 of JAQPZY010001664.1, read as the reverse complement.
GTCATCCCTGTACCGGTGTCTGTTTTAGTGGTGGTGGTGGTGACTTTAGGTTCGCTTTTCATTAGGGTCTTAAAATCTCTCAGAGTGGGTGGAGCTGTTTCGTCGACTGCTTTTTGGTGAAAGAGTTGTAGACGTTGTAAAAGTTGACCGTACCGTTGCGATTTTTCTGTTTCGGACAAATCGCTGCGTTCCATCAGGGATTGTATTTCTTGTTGTAACTGAGACATTTCGTTGAGATTAGGATTGGGTGGTAAATGAGGTATCCGTTGTTCGTTCCAACGATGAAATTCCATCCATCGTTTGTAAGGTACTAAAGTCAGTTTTCGTCCTTCCATTTCATCCAAAGGTACCAAAAAGGTGTGGTCTTTTCAGAGAAGGGTGGTTCTTTTTATCTTCTTTTTTTTTGGTTATCGCATGACCCCTCCTAAAAGTGGTCCAGCAATCGTTCCTAACAAAGGAGCGGCTATTTTTAACAACGGGCCTATCAACATAGGTAGAAATCCTCCTCGTTGCACCAACATTTTTTTCTTTTGTTGAAGAGGTATTTTCTTTTTTACCATTTGACGAAGAACGTTCCGATGTTTCCCTAATTTTTGTTTCTGTATCTTGGACAAAGGTACCGTTCCTTTCAACACGTTCAAACAACATTCACACACGGTATCGATGATTTCTTTAGAGGCTGTTTGAAAGAGTTGTTTTCGCATGGAAGGATTGGATTTGGTCAGGACAGACAAGACATCCCAATGTTTGGCTAGACGAGGTGGAAGTCGTCCTTTTTTGGTGGTTTTACTTTACTTCTTTTTTTGGTGGAGGTGGTTGTGGTGTGCACGTTTGGGAGCCATCTTAGAGGCGAGGAGTAAGTCTGAAGTCTTTGGTATTTCACCCTTCTATTTTATACTGGAATACGTCTCCACTGATTGTCTGCACGACGTACCAACTTAATGACAGGCCTCACTCTACGTTGAGGTGTTTTCAAAGGACTAAATCGAGTCAATTCTTCTTTGGATAAATCCAGTAAACTTTGTAAGATACCAGTTCTTTCTAGGACTTTGGTTTTAGGGGAAGGTACTTTGTTGGTGGCTGCTGCCATGGCCAAATCAGCCGATGTCGTCGAGGGTCCCGAAGTGGTGACTTTTGAAATAGGTTTCCATTTTTGCATCAAATTAGGAAACACGGGACTTAAGTCTGTTTTGGCAGGCATCATCGTGAAGGGTGGTGAAGATGATGAGGACGAAGGAGAAGGAGACCTCGTCACGGTTGTTTGTCGTGGTGTCTTGCGGGTGTACGTTTTCCTGGCTGCAGCAGTTCCTCTCTTACGGCGGGTGCTAGTGGTAGGTGTTGTTTTCTTCTTCTTGGCACGACTTTTCTTTGTGGCTTTCTTCTTTTTAGGACTTTTCTTCTTTTTGGGTGATTTGGGTTTTTTGGCTTGGGCATTAGGATCCCATTTCAAAATGGAACGAATCATAACCCCTCCTAAAGAACCGCTTCCACCAGGAGTTAAAATGATTTGTTTTTTAGTCCGTGAATCGATTCTAGGATCAGCCAGTTGTGACAATGCCGCTTTATGTTTTTGAAAAAAACGTTGAGTTTGATGAGGGATGTGAATGATGCCTTGCAGTAATTGACGTGCTGTCAAAGTAAACCATCGTAACACTTCTTTAAGACTCGCTTCTAACAAATGAGCACGGACTTGTGCATTTTTTTCACGACTGATGCTATACAAGGCACAAATCAATTTAGCCGAAGGATGAGGTTGAAAGGAAGCCATCTCTCAAAAGAGTGTGAGACAGAAATGACGTAGTAGGTTGTTTTTATAGTTTTTTTTTAAAAATGGGCTGAAGGGGACGTGTAAATGACAGGACCACCTTCTTGACCCCAAGGGTGAAACAATTGGGCACGAAATCTCAAATAGTCAGGAGTGGTGGGTTTTAAGTCAATGAGTAAATACTCGTGAGGGGTTTGAGTGGCATCGTCGTACGCATAATTGAGCCAAGGAGCCCCTAACTGTTTGGCTAACACTTGTACTTGAGATTTGTCTCTGGGGCTTTTAAACAAGACCACGTAATGAGCGTTCAGACTAATGGTTCGATGGGCTTTACTTTGTTGAAATAAATTTTGAGTAATGTAGACAATACTAGCATTACGATGGTGTCCTTTTCGTGTAAACCAAAGTTTAATTTCTGCTTCGTCTTCTCCTAACATGTCATCAAAAATAACCAAATGGGTTTGAGTCACGTCAGACACGATTCCATCGTCTTCGCGAGGGATGCCTTCTACAAACGAAATGGTTTCTCCTTGACTTTCTTGGAGTAGTGTGTAAGACGGTTGCCACTCTTTGTAACACCACACGATACGTTGAGGTGGACGATCAAACAAATCAGCTTTGTGTTCGATCAAACGTTTGACAAATTCGGTTTTGCCTGAACCACTCGGTCCAGCAATCAACATGTTAAATGGATGGCGCAGATACAAAGCGTCCCAACTGGAACGATCTAACTTTTCGTCAATCACTTTAACCACAGAAGCAGAAGAGGAGGTAGACGAGGTAGAAGAAGATGATGTAGCCATGACTGAGGTAAGAAGATTTTTGAGAAGAAGACAAAAGACCCAAGACATTTTATACATTTTCATACACGTTTATTTATTTTATTTTTTTTTTAAAAACCAACACAACAAAAAACATATTTTACAGCTTTACACGAACACGAAGAAGCGAACTAGTGAGAAAATAGCAAATTAAAATGATCACGTACAAGATTAAGACTACCACTACAACATTTAAAGTTCTGTATAAACAAGTCAATGTACAACATTCTGGCCTCCTAGGAATGAAAAACACAGGCACTGCTGCTTGGGGTGGCATTCTTCTGGTCGTCTTTGTTTTGGTAGAAGAATGCTCTGACGACGGCGGCAAGGAAGGGTTGTGTTCCTCAGGGGGTGGTGGTTGTATTTGGACAACTGTGTGGTCCTCTTTTTTTGTGGTGTCAGATTCTTCTTCTTTTTCTTCTTTCAGGATTTCCCATGGAGGTTCCCATTTTTTCACTTTTGGACCCTTATGGACATGTTGCTAAATCTTTGGCAAACTGAGCCACTTCTTGTAGCCAATATTGGAAACCAAGGTTTCTCCAGGGTCGTACATCTTTCCAATTGAAAAGGTGTTGGTGTAACTCACTAGCAAAACACACTTCTTGAAATGTTTTATAAACAGATAAAGTGTGACGAATGTCTTCTTCACATGGAGGTTCCTCACTGATTTTCATGACCACTCTCAACGCTTTACGTACAATGTTTCTTTCTTGTACTGATAAAATCAAATATTTATAGTCTTCTTCTTCTACTAAGTCCGAAGAAGAACAAAGGGTCATATTGTTTTTTGGAACTCAACAATTGAGTCCAAAACAACCACGGATCCTCCAAAAGAATCCAAGGCAAACACTTGTCCTCAAAAATATTCCACAACGAATGTCCTGGAAAACGAATTCCAAGATAAGTAGTCACTAAGACACACACTGCATAACGTCCAAAATTCAATGGTAACAGTTCTTGTATCAAGTCATTATAATCCTCTAAGGTCTGAACACGATCGTTGACTTCCTTCCACGGAATCCGTTTCACGAGTGACGTGTACAGCGCAGGCATGCCAACTCTTTATAGGGGTCGATGGCAAAGGTAGGTATCTTGCAGGCTCCCAAGGTTGGTACCTTTTGAGAAAGTCTCCGTGAACGTAGCTATTGTGATAGACGTTTCCCATAATCATTCTTCTATGACCTTGGAAGACGGTATAGTGTACAGCTCGAAAAATGACTTTGAGTTTACGTTTCACTTGGATCTTGACAAACTCTTGGTAAATCTTTTCGCGCACTTCCAAAGGCAAGCCACGAATGTACTCTGGTAAAGTTTCCGACTTGGAAAGAAGTAAGTCTCTTTTGTATTCTGCACGATACTCGTGATAGTTTTTCTTCAAAATCAGATTTCTGATATGTCGAAAGTCACGATAGTACGCAAATCGAGAAATGAATTGAAGTTTGCGTTTCACTTGAATCTGGACAAACTCATCGTAAATGCGTTTTCTCAACTTCAAAGGCAAGGCACAAATACGCTCTTCTAAGCTAGGAGGTATATACTGAAAAATGTGTTCTCGCAACTCTAAGGGTAAACCACTAATGTATTCTTCTAAAGAAGAAGTATTCTCCTCCGACATGGAATTTTTTTTACTTCTTCTTCTTCTTCTGTTTGGCATCTGGCTCATCGTACCCGTACTGTTCTAAAGCCACTAAAGGTAAGAAGTGACAGTGGCATGTTCAATGTAAGCTGAGTCGGTAGGCTCCCATTGGTGAAGTTTCACACCACAACTGAAACATTGAACTTTATCTCCTTCTCCCACGTATTTAAATCCAGATCTAGCTAAACCTTCCGGTTTAGGTCCTTCTAGAAATTTTGGCCACTTGTCTTTGAATGACTCGAGTCGACTTTCATACTTGGAATAACCAAGTAAACTCACAGGTATTATGATATGCGAATATTGACCAACATTCACCTTGTTGTCATTAACGTCAATACCAGTTCCTTTAGTATTTCCAGTAAAACATAAAAGACGTACTGCCTCTTTAGAGGGTGGTCTATGAGTGGTGGTGGTGAGACTTGGAGAGGGTCCTGAATCCAAGATGTTACAAGCTACGGAATCCTTTTGAACGTGTGAATCGGGAATACCAAACCGTACAGAATCCGTTTCATCGCATGGTACTGCATCACACTCCAAGTCGTGATGATAGTCCTTGGAGTTCACACCACCACTTAATTTCTCCCTTAGTGGTGGTGGTGGTGGGTGGGTGGCAGTTTGAGTACTCTTATTGTAGTTTGGTGAAAGGATGACAAAATGACTCATCTTCTTTCTAGATTGACGTCTGAATTTGCAATGAATGGTTTAACTTGGAAGGGGTCCCTTTTTTATACCTGTCCACTGTACCATCCGAAAAGTATTGTAATGTCATCCGTGGAAACGCTAAAGAAAGGTAAGCACAGTTTGGTGACCATCTGGTATGTTCCAGGAGAGCTGAATTCTTGCAATCCATACGAATAGTGGCACCACAACTAAAACACTCTACTTTGTTTCCCTGTCCAAAGTAGACAAATCCTGCTCTGGCTAAAGAGTAGGAAGTAGGTAATCCATTTTTTCCTTTTTTGGATGTGCTCCATCGATGAGGACAATAACAATAGTCAGGCATGTGCTTAGGCCAATTTTTGAACGTCTTCAAACGACTGTCACACTCACCATAGTCAGGTAAAGCCCATGTTGAAGTCATCCTCTTGGTGTTGTGTCTCTTCAAGACGGTTTCCTTTTTTTATACTCCTCCAAATTGACGTGTCCGTAAGGTAAAGTCGTGTGATCTGGAAGTCTCACTCGTTTTTGGTACACAATACGATACACTTTTTGAACAGGTCGAGTCACGATTTGATGATTAGGTAGTCGTACAATCTTGTGAGGTTCTAACGGGGGTACTTGAAAGTCTTCCACTTGTCCAGACAGTAAAGCATTTTTCAAAACCTCAAAGTTAACCACTTGCCTGGTTAGGGATGCCAGCTTGTTGCAACAGGAGTTCTGCTTCGTTTCGTTGTTTGGCTCTGTCCGACTGTCGAATGTTATTCCAGGCTCTTTTCTATTCTTTGCTCTCGTTCTTGTTGGCATACGTTCGCCCCACCACAATAGCCCGAGCCAAGCACATCTGGTCTTGAGTATTGTCGATTTGGACGACACTGCGTTTGGTACTTCGAATATCGTCCACCAGTAACGGTTTCCTACTTCGTCCACTTCCTCAAGGAGGGGAAACGTGAGTCAAGTAAAGTGTGGCCTTTCCATCGGTGATGGTAAATTTGTCGTTCGATTGTTGAACATGTTCTATTTTGGACATGACTTTGTCTGGCGTTAATTCTGCCGGGGTGCTGAACTCGATCCAAACAGGACTCTTCAAATTGTCATGATGAATGGCCAGTCTCAATCGATCGTCTTCTTTGGCTCCACATTGTCGTTTCAAGTTCATTAAGACAGAATCCCACAAATCGCTAATGAACCCCGCCGCTTTCTCGGGAGGTACTTTGGACTTGAAGTCTTTAAAGTGAACAGTGTGAGTGTAAGCTGTAGTTTTAAATTTTCGAGAAGTTATTTTTTCCGTCTCTCGAATCCGATAGTAATTTTCAGGAGGAGCCAAGGTAGTAGGTAGTGTTTTTTGATCAGGGGTTCTGGTGTTGGTAGTGGTGCTGGTGGTGGATTTTGTTTCGTGTGGGTTAGAAGTTTGGGTTTCAGGTTCACTCATCTCCTCTTCGAAGTCACTAGCATGGACTTGAGCTATTAGTTCATCTAGCGGTGTTTCAGGCGGTACGGAATGTCTTCGTCGTCGTGGCCTCTTTGTTTCTTCTTCTTCTTCTTCTTGTTTCTCATGGCTTCGGCGTGATCTTTTCATCTTGAAATTTACTTTGAAACTAATTCAGTTTCACCCAGGGAACCTATATATATAGACCTTCTTACCCTCAGAATCACTAGTCGTGATTGAACTTTCAAACTGTGAAGATGGAAAAGTACTGCTCTCGAGATAAAAGTCAAGATACTGGAATTGAATTGAATAAGTATGTTCATAAGGTGTATGATAATTATGCTGCTGACATACTTGGTAATGTCTATCATATCAAGTATGGAAGGAAAGTCAAAGGAAATTTGAATTCATTTGGATTGATAAAGATTAAGGTTACTGGTAAGGAAGGAAAGAGGAAGAAACATACAAATCTAGGGAGATTTGTCTTTGAAGCGGTGAATGGAGTGGATCTACCAAGACAGAGTGAAGTGGTACATCTCAATGATGTACTTGATGATGATAGAATAGAAAATCTTCAAGTGATGACTGCTAGTGAACGAACATGTTTGCATAAACATGTGAAGAATGATAAAGAAAAAAGGAGAATTAATTTTGGAAGTGATAGAAGTGTGTTGTGCCAGTTTGTTGGTGAGACAGAGGAAAGAAGATTTGAAAGTATGGAAAAGGCTGCTGAATATTTTGATTGTCATACAGGAAGTATCCACTTTTGCTGTACTGGAATTTGTAAGTCGGTCTTTTCGAAGAAGTTCCAGAAAAGATTTCAAGCTAGATGGGAAGAGCCAGAGAAGAAGAGTCAAGGAACTAGTGGATTTGTGAGACCTGTCAAATTAACTGACTTGAATTCAGGATTATATAGTCGGATGGATTCCATTTGTGATGTGGCAAGGTGTTTTGGATTAGATCATAGTAAAGTTTACAAGATTTGTAAAAAAGAGCGGTGGATTCGAGATAATAATGGACATTTTATTAAGTTGGAGTTTATCAATGAGAGTCCAGAAGAAAGTTATGAGAGAATTGTAGACAAGAATCTTCCTGAAGTGTCAGAACAATAAGAGAATGAAATGGTAAATATGGAAGTGTATTGAACTGTATTGGACTTATATGAAATTGTTTTATTACCACGAGTAACATAATGTATATACATTGAATAAAATATAATTATTATTATTGATGTATATATCTGAATGGTGTTGTGTGGTTTGTTTTTTACCCACCAAACCAAAAACAAAACACTTTCCCTCTCTTTCTATCGATCTAAAATTGGGAGGAAAGAAATAGACTACAGCACCAACAGCAGCAGCAGCAAAGACAACAACAACAACAACAACAACTTTTGCAGTCCATCAAATAAAATTTTTTTTAAAAAAATGGATTGTATATTTGTGGTGTGTGTTTTGATATAAAAAATTTAAAAAGTAAAAAAAATGGTTGTGTGTTTTGATATAAACAAAATTTAAAAAATTACAAAAAATGGTTGTGTAGTGTGTGTAAGTTTTGTGTTTGATATATAAAAAAAAATTTAAAAAGTAAAAAAAATGGTTGTGTGGTGTGTGTGTGTGTTTTGATAAAAAAAAATTTAAAAAAGTAAAAAAATGGATAGTGTGGTGAGTGTTTTGATATAAACAAAATTTAAAAAATAAAAAATAATTTGTGTAGTGTGTGTAAGTTTTGTGTTTGATATAAAAAAATATAAAATAAAAAAAAAAATTTAAAATGAGTTACGAAATTTTAGTACTATTTTTTAGTCTCAGTCAATTTTTTCCATTTTTTTTCCGGATTATTTTCAGTCTCCGCTAACGTCCGGTACGATTTCGGAATTTTAGTGTTACTTTTAGTCTAGGCCATTATAATCTTAATGTTCCGGATTTTTTCTAGTCAACGCTAAAGTCCGTGACGGTTCCCGAAGTTTAATACAACATTTAGTCACGTCCATTTTAGTGTTATTATAAGTTAGTTCCCTTGATCAAAGCTATTTATAACATAGGTACAATATATGCAAATTTACTGACACCTCCAACATGATCTGAGGTATAGGTAATGCTTTATATATAACTCTAGGCTATATAGATATAGCCACTAGGCAGAAGGTCACTACATACGGCGTATTGGATAGTGTAGTGTGGGGTGTTTGGATAGTAGATGACGTATTAGGACCACCTCTTTTTTCAAGAAAGATTAATTCTATTCCACCCCTCCCCACACCCCCACCCACACTCCCGCCACGTTAAAAACTCCCGTATGACCCCAGAGTACCCCCGCCATGTTAATTTCCCGTTTGAGTCTGTAGAGGCCCCACCATGTTAATTTCCCATAGGAGGACAGTTTGAGGCCAGATAGACCCCACATGTTAATTTCCCATAGGAGGACAGTTTGAGGCCAGATAGACCCCCGCATGTTAATTTTTTCCAATTTTGGGGCCTCTCTGGCCTCAATGGGATTTTAACATTGTGAGGCCAGAGAGGCCCCAAAAAAATCTTGAGGCTCAATACCCCCCAGCTACTACTTGTGTGTGTGTGTGTGTGTGTGTGTGTGTGTGTGTGTGTGTGTGTGTGTGTGTGTGTGTGTGTGTTAGTCATAAGCGCTATACTAAGATAATTATTTTTGTCGAAGTATGTCGTATGATCGTGATACATTCCTCTTCATTCAAGTAATATTTGGGACCCAATTGTATATGAAATTTAGGATTATTCAGTATAGGATCTTTATGGGCTTGAAAATATTGAGTTTTAGGTATTTTCACGCGTTGTTGGGAGGAGGGCTGGTGTGATTCCAAAGCGGGAAATCATAGAAGGATCAGTTTTGTCGTGTTTAAATTTGTATTGATTCGGTACCCACATTCTCTGACGAGTTTGAAAATGCATCATGTTGATGGTTATGGCGTTTTCTTGTGATAACAGGTGGCGTGAAAGGGGAGAGGGGACACTTTCGACCCTTGCCGTAGTCGAAGACTGTCTAGTACTCTCTCTCTCTCTCTCTCTCTCTCTCTCTCTCTCTCTCTCTCTCTCTCTCTCTCTCTCTCCGATTGAACCAATTGATCGGATATTCTCTTCAATACTTAATGACATAAAGGCAGTTGAATGGACAGAAACGATGACTATGATATTCAGATAGTATGTATGTATGTATGTATGCATGTATGTATGGGTTTACCGGCAAAAATCACTATTCTGACTACAAAAATTAGTAAAAGACAGAGACAAATTGACTGACAGATATAGATGCACAGCTTGACAGGCTAACTGAGAGATACAATTGAAGGGCAGACAAACATATGTAAGGAGGAAAAGGTTTAATGTTATGAATAATTCCACGGATCTATATCGTTTGATGTGAAGATTCCATCCATCTACATGCAAATTCAATGGTTATCGATGCAAATTATTCTTGATCCTGGTTTCAGACAAAAAATAATACTGTCACAATCTTGCACGGTAATGCATTCCTAAGTGAGGGAAAAATACAAGATAGGTTGTTGTCCTTATAAAACATTTGTCTATCTACCTGTCTATGTATGTATCTGTCCTTATCTATCTATCTATCATATAGGAAAATAGCGGGTGATCGAAAGTGGCGGATGATCTAGGTTTGTCTGATAGAAAGATTGATTGATAGACAGATGCAGGTAAATCCAACCAGTGGATCATTAAAAAGTAATCCATAGACCTATAAAATGGATTTTAATTAAATTAAGCTTCTCATATATTTACAGAAAAATTCCCATACCTCAGTAAGTCCTTCATCGCGTGCATTTTATATCTCATAACAGTATTAATGTATACCAAAAGTAAACCGTAGGTCACTATGTTACACTGTACACTCAGCTGCAAAATCGTCGCTGATTTTAAAACACCATATGAAGATGACCAGGCTCGCTGACAGAAATTCCGGGCCCCTGGGCAGAGCAGTCTTGGGCCCCAAAACTAGTTTAACTTTTTGTATACAAAAACCTGTATACAGTTTTGCATATAAAATCTGTAATACTCTATCATAACTTAGACTCTTGCAAGAAACAAATTTTAATATTAACTGCAAAGATTAATTTATTTTTATAACTGAGTGGACGGAGGGCCTCTAAGAATCGCTGGGTCCCTGGGTAATTGCGTGGGAGAGGGCGAGCCGGAGTAATCAAGAACGAATTCGATACGGAAAGAATTAGAAGGTAATTCTATCAGGAATCTGTAAATGAGAGTATTAAAATGAGACACAAGCATTTCATATAAGTGCATTCAGAAATCACACAGGGTCGACATACCCGTGACAAACATCAAAATTAAAGTATATAATCCCAGGCAACAATATTTATTTGTTATAGATTTTGTGTATACATGATTTGCTGGTATCTTTCAAGATCGGTACGAAATCTAATGACAGTCAACATATACGACAGGGGATGTAGATATTATATAACCAACCTAAGACCCTAAAGTTACTTCCATCAGTGGGAAGGCAGACACGAGAAGATAAGCCATTTTAGAACTTATTTATTTATGAATCGATCACTTCAAAGTAAGAACGTTACCTAATATATAGTATAGTTGATACAAATGCAATGTCACGGAATGTGTTCCTTGCTTGCATCTATTTTTTTAAAATAATCTTTTGCTATCTTTTCCTTTACACTGGTTGAGTATCATTCTAAGTTTGATTATATAAAAAAGAATGATCAATAATGGTGAACAAGTACAGATAACTTCTTGATGAAGTATATCTTATATATATATATATATATATATATATATATATATATATATATATATATAGATATATATATATATATATAATGCTACTATAATGGCTCTTTATCGCAAATGCCTATGGTTTTCACTTGGTGCCTTATGTTCCCCGCTTTGTGTAGAAAAATGGAAGTTATTAAAACTGAGTCTTCCCATTGTGCTTCCTTCCATTTTCCCAGACACTGTTAGTAGTATTTGGGTTATCTATGGGGATCTACTTTGCACATGTTCAGGAAATCTGACTGTTGCAAATTATCAGATTCAACCCAGTGGATGAAAGTTCTGATTTCTTAGGGGTCTATCTACCATGGAAAACTAAGTTGGGCCACAATGGCGACATATTTGGGGGTGGGGTGGGGGAGGAGTGTTGATGTACTACGGGCTTATGGGGAATTTAAAATTACGGACAGTCCTTGGTTAACTCGACAACACATACGGGTACAATTAACTTCATGAGCCCTTCAAAAGTTAGTTTGTGTTGTGATCCAGTCTTGAAATACAAATATTTCTAAGCTGAAAATGAAGGTACAAAAGTAGACAAAAGTAGCTTCCCTGCACTTTGTGAGTAGACAAATGTAATACAAAATCGATGTGTGTAACTCGTTATATCAAGACTTCAATCTCTTTTAAACCCTTGAATTGAACCACTATAAAAAAAATCTTAATTCCGTATGGCTGGTTTCCCAGAGATGTCATCTATTCCCTTTTGTAGCAATGACCTGTTATCTTACACATATTGTTTGATGTATCGTAAGATCTTTTTATCATGTCTTTCATTCGTCGATTCCACATCTTTTTCGTTTGGTTAAAAAGTTTCTACTACTTTCTGAGCAATATTTAAATCGTAAGATATAAGGTGTTTCAATTGTTGCTTGATATCTTGAAATTCGTCCTGGGTTTTATCTATCACATCGAATGATTTATTGATTCAAGGCATGAACTATCATTTCCCAACCATGATTGTAGAATGAAGCCTGGTATGCCATTCTTGAGTAAGGTTTACACTCTGTACCTAGATTAGATGAAATGTATTCTTTAGACTCTACTCTTGCTCTTTCCTTGAGTATATGTATCAAATTAGTATCACTCGCGAATTTATTTGATTCAGATATTCTCATAGAGTTGCTTAACTCTTTATTAAGGATGATACATCTAACTTTCAATTTCGTTAATAGTTATATTCCTGTTTTTATATTCATCATTCATATTGCACATATACGTAATTGGACGTCCTCCTATAATGTAAGGCGATTATTGAGAAAGAACATGTACATTTTTCCTTTGCCTCCTACTTCAACTCGTTTTAGTCTCTTGTTGATGCTGAACTTCATCGCTGTGTACAATAGTATTGTACTAGTAACTCCTTCAAAAACAATCGAATTTATGCCTGCAGAGATGTCAACATGTTTTGTTGTTGTTTTTTTTTTGTTTTGTTTTTTTGTTCATTCTTGATGCGTCGATACTAAACTATTATAATTTTATGATAAGAGTTCCTTGTAACAGTACTCTTTTCACAAGCTCTGTGTATGTTTATGTATTTTTCAAGCTCTGAGGATAGTATTAGCCTTGGTGATGTCCGTTACATTTTTAATTTGACATATATTCCAACACATTTCCCGTGCAATAGACAAATCAAGCATGTGTTATATTGGTATTTAATTGATGTGACACATTTCGTTCATTTTTAATTGCTCATGTAACTGAATAATTTTGGGGATATATAGCCTTACGGTAATGTATTTATACTGTCAACTAAATAACGTTTGTCATAAGCCACTTTATTAATTTTGATAGTGTACATATAGTGATTGTACGACCTGGGAAGTGTCATTTTTTAATAGTTGTCATTGTGATTAAACGCACAGTCCTTGTAGATTTCTAATTTTAAATTCTTTTTGATTGCGTATTTTTGAGACCTTTGCAAATTTTATTCTCATCTGGTCATATTAAACAAATACAAATTTGATCTCAAACCAAAACAAAAACTTTCTTATCGGAATTCCTGAAAGTTCATCTTTGAAAACGCCGTGAATCTTATTATGCTCTTGAAGGATGTTATAGATGTTCTCTATGGGATAGTCACTTGTACCGTAGAACTGTGTGTAGTCATTCATGCCATCATGAAAATTGGTTGTCTCAACATGAATGCAAAGCGAATCAGTTTCGGTTGCATTCAATCTCATTCAATTACGGTATTTGGTTTGTTTGTTTTTTTCAGTTTGTAATAGAATTTGGCATTACCCATTTAGGTAGCTTTAACACTCTAAATCTAAATCCACCATAGATCAGTTAGATAAGTTCGATTTTTTTTTTGATTTTTTTTTTTTTTCATGCTTACAAGGATTAAGATCTCATCAATTATCTTTATGTCTGCAAATGATAATTCTTTTTGCAATTATTCATACTTCTTTTCATCAATTTGAAGAAGTCCTTTTTAAAACATTAGTTGTCATTAGCCTCAAAGAAGAACTGAGCTGAACATATATCTTCAGCCACGGTTGTTGGTTGAAAAAAATGACTCTAATTGTAGGTTTCTTATATGTCATCCATGACTTCACGTCGGAAATGCACCTCTCTACGCCTTGGATTATAGTAGCATCAACTTCAGTTGGATGACTTGATTTGTATATTTGGGTGTCATAAGCGTACAATTGGTGAGACACCGGATAATGACCTATGACACTTGAGAGGGGCTGAGTGTACAGAATGAAGAGAACGGGTCCAAGAACAGAACCCTGTGAACACCAAAGCATAGATGAACTAGGCTGGAATGTTTTCCATTTACGGACGCAATTTGTGCCTTTCGACTAAGTATGACTTGAACCATAGTAAGGATGTATAGCGAATGCCAAATATATGCTATAGACGGTGAAGTAATATATCATGGTCTATATGTCAAATGCTGCAGATAAGTCACGGAGGGTGAGGACTGTAATCTTTCCACTATCCAAAGCAGAGCAAAAGTCGTTAACTACTTTCAGAAGGGCAGTTTCGGTAGTGACGGGGGCGATATGACGACTGTAGATTGGTAAAAAACACTATTTAAATTCATATGCCGAAAAGTTATTTTTTTATATTTTTGATTTTTTTTAACTCCACAAAATCGGACATTATTCGCTATTTCAACTAGTAAATTCTCGAGAGTCCGTTTGTCCCTTCGTGACTCGACTGAATTACATTGACCTAGTTAACCCAATTTAATCTCTCATTTTTGCTTTCATGTGACGTCATAAGGACATAGGTCACAATGGTTCTGCTTGAATGATTGTACGGACAGTGCATATATAGTTACATTAAGACGGAAAATGCCTAGATAGTTACATAAAGACAATAGCTATCTGCTGCATTACTAACATCTCCTGTCATCCAAGTGACACGTGAATATAGTAGAAACCTTGATTGTTACCTTGTGTTTTTCATTGTTGCCCAATGTTTCCAGATAGGCTTCTAGTCAGTATTGTGGTTGTTTGCCTCTACTTTGTGCCTAAATTTAGGATTTTCAAGGTTTCATAGACACTTGCGTACTTTTTCTTCTTTTTCTATTTTCCATATTTTGCCATTGGTTCTTACATGAAATATTAGTGTTCTGATTTTTTTAAAGGCTAAATGGGGTGGATTTAGTGTTTTTGTAACTGTCTTGTTTGGTAGTTCTTCCTCTACGTCTAACTTTCCAATGACTAAGATCACCTGCTTATATGCCCAGGAGCTCCAATTCTATCGGCCTAATAAGCTAAGCTTTAAACTCGCGAATGACTGACCAATGGTGTAAAATGATCGGACTAAATCCCTGTAATCTGACTGGCTAACAGTACAGAACAGTTTCAATCCCTTTCTGATAATCAGTTAAAGATGGACCAAAATGAGTTGTGAAATTTAACTAAAACCAACATATATACATATATATATATATATATATATATATATATATATATATATATATATATAGATAGATAGATAGATAGATAGATAGATAGATAGATAGATAGATAGATAGATAGATAGATATAGTCAAAATCAGTACATAGGGATCACACATAGTTTGCTGAGTGAATAAGTTTGCCAAAAGAGTGAAGCCCGCAGATTCAAAATCTTTCCTGAGTGCAACTGCAAACGTTTGCGCAAAGCAATCAGTGTATGATCGTTATTCTCACTTCATAAGCTACTCAGTACATGAGTTATATAATACATATCTACAAAAGAGTTTTTCAGTACGAACGAAAAACCGGAGTAGTAGAGTGAGCCATTCGAGGACTTAAGGGGGTGGGGGGAGAGGGAGGGCTGCGTTAATTCGGGTCGAAAGTTTATTGGGACAAACGAAAATTTAACATAGGCGCCATCTTGGTTCATAGTTACATTGTTACAGTGTAGCAATAGGTGACGGTCTGCACTTGAACAGAAATGTTGTATGACGTCATATGTTTATCATGTGTGATTAGTCTGTCTGTTTGTGTAACAGTGTTGCGTGTGTGTGTGTGTGTGTGTGTGTGTGTGTGTGTGTGTGTAAAATAGAGAGAGAGAGAGAGAAATAGACACACAAAACAAACAAGTCAACACTAGGTTTCAAAATCGACATTTTTTAATAAGTCCCGATCAATTAGAATGAAGAGGAAGGATTAGGGTGTGTCCCTTCCTATTTCATCCACAAAAGATTAAACAACAACATATTTACAAGGTTGACAACGTTGTTTACTTAAACTAGATTTCCAATAATCTAAGACAGTATCATTTAGCCAATGAGGTACACTACGTTCCTGGGCTAAAGAAAATAGATAACCATAATGTTCACAAAACGACTTTTCTATTTTATTATCGTTTCTAGAGAAATCACTTTCAAAACAAGTTACTAAATCTTCTAAAGGGTAGCCAAGACTACGTTGATAAAGAAAATAGACACAATATGAAGTTGTGTGTCTTAACAGAGGTCCTGAGTGTCGAAAATGTAAAGGGCGCTACGGAATTTTAACATGGAGCAGGCACTTCTGGGCATAAAGAGAATTTAACATGGAGCCGGCAGTCTGGAGCATAACGGGAATGGTAATGGTAACTTGTGGAGTGTTATAGGCCGTTTCCATGTTAAAAAGTTTATGGGGCAGAACGGGAATGGTAATGTTAAAATTGTTTGATTACAATCCAACACACACCCCTAGTATCCATCAACCGCTTTTTTGTTACAATCAAACACACACCCCTACTATCTATTACCCACTTTTATATTACAATTCAAACACACATCCCTACTATCTATTACCCGCTTTTATATTACAATTCAAACACACACCCCTACTATCCAGCAACCGCTTTTATATTACAATTCAAACACACACCCCTACTATCTATTACCCACTTTTATATTACAATTCAAACACACACCCCTACTATCTATTACCCGCTTTTATATTACAATTCAAACACACACCCCTACTATCTATTACCCGCTTTTATATTACAATTCAAACACACACCCATACTATCCAGCAACCGCTTTTTCATTACAATCCAAACACACGCCCCTACTATCCAGCAACCACTTTTTCATTACAATCAAACACACACCCCTATATCCAGCAACCGCTTTTTATTACAATCAAACACACACCCCTACTATCTATTACCCGCTTTTATATTACAATTCAAACACACACCCCTACTATCCAGCAACCGCTTTTTCATTACAATCAAACACACACCCCTAGTATCCAGCAACCGCTTTTTATTACAATCAAACACACACCCTACTATCTATTACCCGCTTTTATATTACAATTCAAACACACATCCCTACTATCCAGCAACCGCTTTTTCATTACAATCCAAACACACGCCCCTACTATCCAACCACCGCCTTTGATTACTATCCAAACATCCCCCTACTATCCAGCAACTGCTTTTCATTACAATTCAAACATACACCATTACTATCCAACAACCGCTTTTTTTATTACAAACAAACACACACACCTACTATCCATTACCCGCTTTTTTATTACAATCTCACACTCACCTATATTATCCAACAACCTCTTTTTTATTACAATCCAATCACACACCCGGAGATAGGATGTAAAAGAAGGGGATGAGATATGCACACACTCTCAGTTATTTACTCTCTACTATCCAGCACCCAGTTACCTACTATCCACAAACCAGTTATGAACTATGCAGAGCCTAGTTATCTAATATCAACTCCCAGCACCCAATTACATATTATAAACAAACCAATTATCTACTATCCACCAACCAAATATCTACTATCCACCAATCAGTTGTCTATCCCTTCTAAATAAAAATAATTACCCCCACCCCATCCCCTACCACGACCCCCTACAAAGCCTCTTATAAAATAAGTAAACAACATCTAGCTCCTTCTATAATGCCCCTTAGTTACCTCCCTTTATAATATAACTACCCTATTCTCCTATTTTTTAAAACAAAATTACCTTCAGTATCTCCACTACAACCATAAGAGTAAACCTTACTCAACAGACTACAGACAATATAAATCTCTTCTAAATAAAACTAACAGCCCTAATTCTATCCCTTATAATCCCTCTTGTAAATAAAGTAAAAATCTCTATTTCCATCTATAATATCACTACCTTCCCATTTTAATCAAAATTACCACCCCATTCACACATGATAGAATGTAAAAGCACAACACAAAAAAAGAAATTAAAAATTGAATCACTTATCAAAAAAAAAATACTTTATCTCCCCTTATTGCACTAGGAACCCTCTCGTAAAGTTAAAATCTCTACCCCCCTATATAATATCCCACCCAAGTGACCCCACACCTTTAGATGTAAAAGAAGCAGTACCTTACCACCCTATAATCCCTATCATAAAAAATTCTCTACCTACATATGTAATGTCCCTACCTCACATACTCTCCTTTTTAAACAAAACTACCATCACATGCTCACAGGGTAGGATTTATCAGATGGGGTATTAATAAAAATAATTAACCACCATCCCCTTACCCTCAACAAGCCCTCTTATAAATTAAGTAAAACAAAACTATCTAGCCTCTTCTATAATGACCCTTCGTTACCTCCCTGTATAATATTCCTAACCAACTCAAGCCTCCTATTTTAAACAGGACGACAATCCCATTCGCGTCTGTCTATTTTTTTTTTTTTTTTTTTTTTTTTTTTTTTTTTTTTTTTGTGTGTGTGTGTGTGTTGCAAACAATATCTGAGTTTATCTACTCTCTAAATTATATTATTGCGAGATGGTGTTTGTCAAATAGGATTTTTAAATATTCAAGCAAATTCTCTTTGTTTGTGTTCCAGATTTAAATATGTTACAATTCTGCTAGCGTAATGTGAGTCCAAAGTTTCATTCATCAAAATTAATATAAAGTTACAATCTGACATTTTCGCTAGCTACTGTAGATTGATAAATACACTAAATGACTTTTTTAACCCTCAAGGTCAATATACTTGTGACGATTGGAAAAAAAAATTTAATCTAGGCACATAGGTTTTCACAGGATGAGTCTGTCTTAAAACTGTGACAGTGTAGCAATATTAGACGGAAAATAACATACATTTAAGATTTTCAGAGGGACATGTTTTAGAATTTCGCTTCATTTTATATAGCCAGACAAGGAATGTACATGTACTTTATGAGGGTTTTTTCTGTCTGTCTCTAAAAATGCAAAGATTCTGTTCATGTTTGAAAACAGGTTAAACTAACAGTACATCCAAGTGATGCAGCGTAACATGCCAATGTGTGTCAGAGAGGGGGGAGGGAGGGAGAGAGAGAATATTTCTACTTTAAACAAGAAATTAGGACATACAAAAACTTACATTTTTTGATATATTTTCCATATGAAATTTCATGAATATGCATACCCAAAATTCATATCCCTAGGAAAAATCCACCTTTTTCTTGGTAAAATATCACAGAATTAAATATTTCATCCATACGCTATAATATATCTTTATCCAAGGCGTAGATCTAAGGATCTCCCCAAATTCGGTACTTTATTGCTAGTTGGGCTACATGGGTCATGTTTTTTCAATCATCTTGAGTGAAGAATCAGATTTTAAACCAACTAGCAATCCGGAATTTTCATACATTACCAACTGCCTGAAAATAGGATATTTCCATATCAATTTCCGCGGACTAGACTTTTCGCATATCCCTTCTTTATTTTTTTCTCCACCTTAAGTCCCTCAGTACATTTACCACTAACCGGGCTGTCAATATATCTAACTTCCTCTGTCTTGAAAACGGACAGTAATGAGTCGAATAATAAATAAACGACAGCTATCTAGAATTTTTACAAGTAAATTTCTCTTTATATCATTAGATGTTCGTGCATAATGTCGACTAGCAATCATAAGATAAAACACTACTAGACACAAAATTATTCTTTTTAATATGTATTTACAATGGTACACTGATGCTACGAAAAACGAAGCTAATTTACATTTTCTTTCGATAAGTGGCGTTCTGTTTACATAGGATTCCCCTATGAACTTTTATATAAACAATAATGTATTCGCCCTTCTTTCTTTCCATGAATAGATTTATAAATATAAAGAAATATATGTGTTTGTAAAAAAAGACAAATAAAATCTGTCTGACTTAACTCTAAATATTGTATTGACTATTTTGAGTATTGCAATTGATCGTGTTAAAAATGACGACTACTGTCTCAAGGCACACGATAAACCTACGACGTGCCCGCGTGTCTATCAAGCTACTGACATTTTTATAAGATATTGATGAATACATTTTTTAAAATCCTTCCGACAGAAATGAAATTCAGTGGTAGTCAGATACAGTCACGGTTTCACTCCAGGCTGAAGTTACTCCGTTTATAAAAAAAATACCTCTAACATATCTTAGATTTGTGATGAATGAGAAATGCCAGCTTGACAACACGGAACCTCTAGAAGAATATATTGTTAACTTAGACACAAAATAGTTGCAATTGCATCGTTCGGCCTAGCGGTTATCCTTCAAGCATCGAAGACTCCCGTTTAGGAGCTTTGGTTTCGAACATCGCGAATAGCTTATTTTGAGTTTGCCAGTGATCCTAACATTTACGGCTACCAGTATAGTGACAAACAAGGAGAGCTTCATACCGTTTTAATCTAGTGCAAAACTCTTCGTCACTCATCTAAATGATTTCATTGTCTAACAAAACATTTTTTACCGCCTTAACTTCGAATCTGTGGCATTTGCTATTCATCCAGCGAGAAAATTAGATGTCTTTTTCTGCGCCTGACTGTTAGTCACTTTGCAAAAAGAACTAACGCACAAACTATCGTACGATTTGTGATGAATGAACATTTGCCAACCATATGCGAAAAAAAAAACAAAGAAAAAAAAAACTGCAGTATTTGGATGCGATTTGACAACCTTCCTTTCGTCATTCCAAAATATGATCCTCATGTCGGCTACTTTAGAAGTGGAGAGGATTCGTACTTTACCTTCGGAGCAGAGAGTTTGTCAAGATTCAAAAACAAAAGCATCCTCTACGACATAGACGTTTTAACTATTGGTATCTGAATGCTATAAAAATACTGACTAGTTGGAAAGTGTTCAAATGGTCAGACTTTGATCAATGGCCCATATCCATAACGAAGACTTTAGATGCCACGACTTCTACCTACAAGGTTGGTGTGTTACACAGAATTCGATGGGACGAAGTCAAGGAAAACGTTAAAAACTTACAGTTATACAAAAAATGTTTTAAAAGAAGTATCGTCTCAAGAAGAGACTTCTTCACGACGTGTTGTGTGTGGTAAGCTAATGAATGAATATCAACGATATAATTATTCCGTTTGGCAAAAGGTGTGCCTGTTTCATCAAAAATACATTACTGTGAATGGATGGTTTTAAGAACCCCATTCAGAATCTACCATTGGAGTTGGGTGAACGCATTTACAGACAGTTTGTACGGATTCAAGTGAAACGTTAAGAACCATTTGATTATTTACTCTGTGACATAATTATGAACGAAAAAAAAAAGACTTTTGTGAGATGAATGAAAAAATATGATCCCTAATGGCCCAACTGGCAATAAAGTACCGAATTTGGGGAGATCCTTAGATCTACGCCTTGGATAAAGACATATTATAGTGTATGGATGAAATATTCAATTCTGTGATATTTTACCAAGAAAAAGGTGGATTTTCCATAGGGATGTGAATGTTTTTGGGTATGCGTGTTCTTGAAATTTCATATGCAAAATATATCAAAAAATGTAAGTTTCTGTATGTCATAATTTCTTGTTTAAAGTAGAACTATTCTCTCTCTCTCTCTCTCTCTCTCTCTCTCTCTCTCTCTCTCTCTCTCTCTGACACACATTGGCATATTAGGCTGCAATACTTGGATGTACTGTTAGTTTAACCTTTTTTCAAACATGAACAGAATCTTTGCATTTTTAGAGACAGACAGAAAAAAACCTAACAAAGTACATGTACATTCCTTGTCTGGCTATATAAAATGAAGCGAAATTCTAAAACATGTCCCTCTGAAAATCTTAAATGTATGTTATTTTCCGCCTAATATTGCTACACTGTTACAGTTTTAAAACAGACTCATTCTGTGAAAACCTATGAGCCTATTTTAGACATTACATCTTGAAGTTATACACCTAAAACTCTCACCTATTTAATGCGTTCCTTATCTATCTATTGACTCTCCATACCTCTCTCCCTCCTTCGCCCTCACTCTCTCTCTCTCTCTTTCTCTCTGTTCCACAAAAACATAGACAGACAGACATACACACAACTTCAACACAGTACATTTTGCCAAAACACTCTTGCCTAGATTTTTTAAAAAAAGTTCAAGCTGTCACAAGTATATTGAGTATATTGACCTTGAGGGTTAAAAAAAGTCAGTCAGTGTATTTATCAATCTACCATAGCTAGTGAAGACGTTAGATTTTAACTTTTTGCATTAATTTTGATGAATGAAACTTTGAACTCACATTGCGCTAGCAGAATCGTAACATATTTAAGATCTGGAACACAAACAAAGAGAATTTGCTTGAATATTTAAGAATTCTTTTTGACACATACCATCTCGTAATTATATTATTTAGAGACTAGATAAACTCAGATTTATTTGGCAACCAAAAAAAAAAACAAATAGACAGACGCGAATGGGATTGTCGTCCTGTTTAAAATAGGAGGCTTGAGTTGGTTAGGAATATTATACAGGGAGGTAACGAAGGTCATTATAGAAGAGGCTAGATAGTTTTTTTTACTTAATTTATAAGAGGGCTTGTAGGGAGTAAGGGGGTGGGGTTACTTATTTTTATTAATACCCCTTCTTTTAAATCATTCCTGTGAAAATGTGATGGTAGTTTTGTTTAAAAATAGGAAAGTAGGTGACAGTACGGACAATATAGATGTAAGAAGAGATTTTTACTTTATGATAAGGATTATAGGGTGGTAAGGGAGATAATGAAGTTGTTATTGTTGCTAAGGGATTTAAATTGTATTTTATATCGCCTTTTTACATCTAAAGGTGTGGGGTCAGTAGATGAGTGGGTGTTGATATGTAAGGATTATGAGAATGGTAGTTTTGTTTTACAAATACTTGGGTATAGGGTGGGGGTATTATAGAAGGGGGTAGAGATTTTACCTTTACGAGAGGGTTTCTAGTGCAATAAGGGGAGACAGATGAGGTATTTTTTTATTGATAAGTTATTAAATTTTAATTTGGTGTGTGTGTGTATGTGTGTGTGTGTTTACGTCCTACCATTTGTGAATGGGATGGTAGTTTTGTATAAAAAAGGAAGGTAGGCACATTATAGATGGAAATAGAGATTTTTACTTTATTTACAAGGGGTATTATAAGGGATAGGATTAGGGCTGTTAGTTTTATTTAGAAGAGATTTATATGGCCTGTAGTAGTCTGTTGAGTAAGGTTTACTCTTATGGTTGTAGTGGAGATACTGAATGTATTTTTGTTTTAAAAAATAGGAGAATAGGGTAGTTATATTATAAAGGGAGGTAACTAAGGGGCATTATAGAAGGAGCTAGATGTTGTTTACTTATTTTATAAGAGGCCTTGTAGGGGATCGGGGTTGGGTGGGAGTTAATTATTTTCATTTAGAAGGAATAGATAACTGATTGGTGGATAGTAGATATTTGGTTGGTGGATAGTAGATAACTGGTTTATTTATAATATGTAATTGGGTGCTGGGTGTTGATATTAGATAACTAGGCTCTGCATAGTAGACAATTGGTTTGTGGATAGTAGATAACTGGGTGCTGGATAGTAGATAGTAAATAACTGAGAGTGTGTGCATAATCAAAAAAGAGGTTGTTGGAAAGTAGTGTTGAGTGTTTGGATTGTAATCAAAAAGAAGCTGCTGGATAGTAGTGGTGTGTGTTTGGATACTAATCAAAAGCGGTTGCTGGATAGCAGGGGTGCGTCTTTGGATTGTAATCAAAAAGCTGTTGATGGATACTAGGGAAGGGGTGTATTGGATTGTAATCAGACAATTTTAACATTACCATTCCCGTTCTGCCCCATAAACTTTTTAACATGGAAACGGCCTATAACACTCCACAAGTTACCATCACCATTCCCATTATACTCCAGACTGCCGGCTCCATGTTAAATTCTCGTTATGCCCAGAAGTGCCTGCTCCATGTTAAAATTCCGTAGCGCCCTTTACATTTTCGACCCTCAGGACCTCTGTTAAGATATATAGCTTCCTATTGTGTCTATTTTCTTTATCAACGTAGTCTTGGCCACCCTTTAGAAGATTTAGTGACTTGTTTTGAAAGTGATTTCTCTAGAAACGATAATAAAATAGAAATATGGTTTAGTGAACATTATGGTTATCTATTTTCTTTAGCCCAAAAACGTAGTTTACCTCATTGGCTAAATGATACTGTCTTAGATTATTGGAAATCTAGTTTAACTAAACAACGTTGTCAACCTTCTAAATATGTTGATGTTTATTCTTTTGTACATGAAATTGGAAGGGACACGCCCTAATCCTTCCTCTTCATTTTAATTGATCGAGGCTTATTAAACAAATGTTGATTTTGAAACCTAGTGTTGACTTGTTTGTTCTCTCTCTCTCTCTCTCTCTCTCTCTCTGTTTCACACACACACACACATACACACAGATACACTCAAACACACGCAACACTGTTACACAAACGGACAGATTCACCACACATGATAAACTTATGACGTCATACAACATTTCTGTTCAAGTGCATACCGTCACCTATTGCTACACTGTTACAATGTAGCTATGAACCAAGATGGCGACTATGCTAAATTCCCGTTTGTCCCAATAAACTTTCGACCCTATTTAACGCAGGTTCCCCCTTGCCCTTAACCCCTCGAGTGGCCCACTCTACTACTAACCAGGCCGTATGTTTCAAAATAGTTTGAGCTCAAAAATTAACCCTGATAAAAAGCTAATTATTAAGGGATTTAGTTGTAATTTGGAATCAATGTATGTCCTAAACTTACGGTTGTGAGGACTGTCTGCACCAGGGTCACATGTGCATTTGAAGTTCTGACATACAAGATGGCTGGAAGCAGTACTGTCTTAAGTTAAAACTTACCAATAAGTGCAATCATGGAGATTAGAACCAAAATACCCTTCATGTTGACACTATTATGATAAGAAAATTGCCGTTCTACACTTAACGAGGACAAGGTTATGTGCCCTCTAGCAAAATTCTCACGAATGTGTTCCTGTCTGTTAAACGTGTGGCGTCATATCTCAACACGATTTGATATATACTGATATTACGATCATGACCGCATCATCTGGAATATTTACTTATCTACGTAATTAAAGAGTTTCCCATAAAGGAGCATACGTAAAGGCTTTAATTAAAATAGCTTTAGTCTCAATTCGCCAATTAAAGAAAGTAAGAATTTGAGGCACAGGATGTACAACGTGGTATATATACTGAGACAGACTAGCAGACAGATACATATATATATAGACAGACAGATAGATAGATAGATAGATGTTAACCTCATTCTTCAAAGCATTTAAACCTCTGCGCAACATCACGTCTTTCGTACTCGAACATAAATCATCTGAAAATGACAATTTATAAGTGAATTAAGTCTGTTATTGTTAGCTTTGTTTGCTTTTTTTTACACTGGACTGCCCCCATGTTATATCAAGGTGAAAACAAGGTGAAACACTTTATTAGAGATATGTCAAAGGTCGATAGCGATATTCATATCAAAAGAGCACGCCGAATGCGAACGGGTGATAACAGAGTAGTGGTCATGCACTTATACATCTAGTGCCGTTAGTGATTAATTCCATTGCTCCTGAGTACCCTCAGGGTTACAGGAGATGACGTAGAGTCACGTGATTGGTCACTCCGAACTCGAACGGGCGATAATACGGTCGTGGTCATGCACTTATACATCAAGTGCCATTAGTGTTTAATCAAATTCTTCAAGCAAGTAATTTTCCAGAGTCATTGTGTAAAGGAATTATTTGTCCATCAGATAAGGGTGGAAGTACAGAGGATCAATATTTATCGTGGGATTTTCTTTTGAATGTTTATGTAAAATGTTTCCACAAAGACTATAAATGATAGAATAATACAGAGGGGGAGATGATCGAGAATTGTTCTTAGAAAAGCAAGTCAGATATAGAAAGGGATATTGTACAATAGATAATGTATGTATTTTATATGCTTGCAGTCAGAAATATGTTTTAAAGGGCATTGTAACTGCCCTTTTTGTTGACTTTTTAAAAGCATTTGATTGTGTACGGCATCGTTTATTGTTTTATATTTTTAACAAATATGGACTTCATCGTATGTTGTTTTTCAAAAATATGCAGTCTATCTATATGAAGTTAAATCATGTATGCAAACTGAGAATGGTTTGACGAAATTCTTTCAGTGTTTCCCTTGTTCTTTTTATTCTGTATGTAATTTAATATTTGTATTGTTTGAAAATGAATGTTTCCAATGGTATGCAAATTAATCCAAAATTAGGTGACAATGTGCTCTAGTTTACGTTGATGATATTTTCACTATTGCAGACACTATTATATTCTTTTAAGAGAAATCCAACTCCATTAAACCTTCTGCTATAAGTGTGTGATGAAAGTAAATCTATCTAAAATAAATCCTTTTTTTCAATGGGGGTGGGGGGAGGCTATTAAGAAAGATTCAAAATTTGTATTATACAATAGGCCATTATTGACTTTGTTTCATTTCATTTTATTAATATCTTGGGACAATATTTTCCTCCACTTTGAAATGGACCAACAACCATCTTATGTTATCTAAGAAAGAAAGAAAAACAATCGGGCTAAATAAGCGTTTTGCTGCAAAATGTCAGTGTACAGATGTCAGTATATAGCTTTTCTAATTAGACCACATGGTTTTACCATCTGTTATTTTCATTTGAAATATGGGGATATGAGTATGTTCATTATATTGAAAATGTTCAAATAAGTTTTTTGTAAATGTATTCTTAGAGTGAACAGAAACACTTCAAATGCTGCTGTATTGGAAGAGTTGGGTCGTTATCCATTGTCCGTTAATTATATGATTAGATGTATCAAAGCTTTGGTTAAATATTTTTGAATATGGACTAATCTAGAAACCCAAATGCATGTTATTAAATGTCAAAATCACTTTATGAAATAGGAAGAATGAATTCAGCTACTAATGTAACGAATCTTCTATTTAGACCAGAATTTGGTGAGGTCTAGTTACATCAGGGTGTACATTATGACACATTATTTGTACACCCTGTGAGAGGCAAATTACAGTGTATATCTTTTCAAAACGGGCATTTAGAGATGAATGAAAAAGAAAGTTACAGCTATATAAAACTTTAAGAACAGATTTAACTGAAGAAAACTAGTTGGCATCAGACATACCCTTTAAATGTGGAGTTGCTCTATCTAGATTGAGATGTTCGAGACATACTTTAGCAATAGAGATAGAAGAAATAATGTAAAACGACAGGAGAGATATTAGAGATTGTGTGTTCTTTATGGTATTTAAGTCATTAAATATTTCGTTTTACAGTAAAATTTCTACTCTATATATAACTTAGATCGAAATTCAATATTTGTATTAGTCTTTTTTCTGATAACATTACTCTATGTATATCTAATAATATAGATGAAATATATTTTCTTTTTCCATTGAAGATTTATTTTGATAATTAATTTAAATGCACAGTTGTGTTTCCCTACAGCTGTGCTCCTTGGAGACTTTCGATTATAGTGTTTATAGCACAGAATTCATGGAATGTAAGCCTACGTTTACGCTGAATAAATGCTTACTTTACTTACTACTTACTTATTTACATACGTGTGTCCAATGATTGTATACTAATTTTGTTCTTCTACAAATTCAATTAACACGATAATGATCGTAATTTCTTCCTTTTTTGTTGCTGTTGCACAATTTAACTGGAAAACGACGTAATAGATGAACTTTTTTCAGTTTGCCTCCAAATGAGTGACATGCATCCAGTATATTATTGTTAAATATTTAAATCTGATCTACTGTCTTTCTCTTACTAGACTGGCTCCCTGTCTCAAGAAAAAAACAGAGACAAGTCTTTAACGGCCTCTCATTTTAAAACCTTGTATAGAGGTACGAAGTTTCTTCGAAACACAGGAACGAGAACATTAAAAATCCAAATTAAAATCTCGCTGGACTATTCACATTGTATTATCATATCCTATAGGCTGATAAACACCATTTCTTGACCTCTCATATTTTTGTGTATTTCCATGTCGTGTAGGAATACAACAATATTTCTAGACCAATCATTTCTTTGCATTTTAAATCCGGTATAGGAATGCGAGAACGTTAGGAATTACAAATAGAAAATCACTAGACCAAAATGCAAGAACTAACATTTTTCCAGGTACATAAATGCCTTTAGGTTTTGGCTACTCGTCCAGACAAGCCGGAGAGAAGTTTCATTAAGGTCACCTATGATGACAGATGATTGCAACGGCTGCCGCAAGGTATTATTACAGTAAATAAATACGTTACAATAGACTCTAGTCTAAACCATTAGTTAGACTATAATTGCGTTAGATTCTAATCAAGTTGCAGACAATATAAGTTTGCATTACGTGTTAATGCTTTTCTCTAATACTTTAATACACTGCACTGAGTCAAACTTAAGAAACTATCTCTTGGCAACTGATTTTAAATTGTACTACTACAACAAATAGAGATTATGAATGCTGCCGTCACGGTTTCAATAGACAGCAAGGGAAACAAATCTGTTGCATGTTGGCAATTGCGAGAGTTACTTTCACTGACTGTACTTTCGGAACACATTGTATTTGGCATGATTAGATATATATATATATATATATATATATATATATATATATATATATATATATATATATATATATATATATAGCATCAGTACATAAATGCAAATTTAGTACTCTATCAAAATGAACTGCAACATAGGTAAAGGTTTATAGATAAATCAACGATGTATGTATAAATTGCTGAGGGAATGCCCTAATGATCTGTGGGTTGGCCACCTTTCGAACTGCAGACCTCGGATTCGCGATAATCGGCAAGCAGTTAGGGTGTTAGGCCGAAGTACTATTTTGGATGTAGTCTCAGTGGTCACATGGAGTTGAAAGGGTCTCGTGTGAGCCTGCCTCCGAAGCGGTTGACACTGGTGACTGGGTGCGAAACTGGTGGTTGCGATTCAGTTTATGTACCCCGATTGCTGAGGAACTAAAATATTAGCAACGCTTATCAGGCTTGGCTTTTGCTAACAGTTTATTCCAAAAGTTAAATATGTTAGCATTGTTTACATATGTAATGAATTACTTCTGAAATATATATTAAAATCATTCCAGTGAAATAAATTAAAATAGTTATATATATATATATATATATATATATATATATATATATATATATATATATATATATATATATATATATATATCTATATATATTGAAATTGTTCTTACTTAAGTAAATCAAAATGAAGACTTCTATAATCAATGAACCAAGACCAAAACAAGTTAGAAAAAAAATCAAGCACCATTATTACGTTTTCAAAGTAGAACAGAATTAATTTTTCAATGAAATTGAACCATATTTGAAGAAAATCATCAGTGGAAAAATTCAACATTTTGGTTCTATGAAAGTACAGCTAAACATAAAGATGAGACTCAAAAAACTACCCATTAAGGTTGTAGAGCGAGTTTAGTATATAAATGTGTGCATCAAGACAAAGTTTCTAAATATATTGAACAGGAAGTGAAATTGATGCAGTCATTGTACATTGTTTGACATGTTACTTACAAAATTTGGACAAATAATACGCAAAAGCGCAAAATGAATGTTTAACAGGTTTGAATAGTTAACATTGCACACACACACACGCACACGCACACACACACACACACACACACACACACATTGATCTGCCTAAATGACTTAAGAACAATATGCTTGCATGAAGGTACAAAATAAAGACGGTAGGTTTTTCTTGTATGCTCTGGTACATGAGTTATATACACCAAGTGAACATGTAGATTGACCATCAAAATACTATTTAGATAAAGACATTCATTTATTTAAATTATTTTTGATAAAATTCCAAGATATTGTTTATTATTTGAAACTGAATTTGGTATATCCGTAAATGCCTATGAAATACTGGAAGGAAAAGAACAGCGGTATGGAGATAAATTACATCAATCCCGACAGAATACATAAAATAAAGAGTAAAATATATGTGGACATGTTAATTATATTTCAATATGATGGACCTAATGACTACAGAAGTGGAATGTACCATTACGTTGGAATAACCGATTTTGCAAAATCGCTGCATCACAGATAAATAGATATCACAGACAGTGCATCACAGATAAATAGATATCACAGACGTTGCATCACAGATAAATAGATATCAGAGACAGAAATATATCTGTAAAATAATTGCTTGAATTGTATCATACACGTGAAATAATTATCAGCATACAAAAGATAACAGTATATATAATTCGATAGAAATAAGGCCTGAAGAGGGTTTTGTTCTAAAAATTCAAGAACTATTAATACCAATTAAAAGTTCCGTGTGTTATTTATTGTGATTTTGAAAGTATCATTGTGCCAGCTTTAGCGTGTAAAAGCGAAACTGACACACAACGGAACAGCTGTCCAAGAAGGTAGACTGCAATCGTGCCAGAGACAAATTGCACCTTTGCTGCACTGCTAATAACATGCGTCGCCGAAGTAGACGCAGAAATCAATATATTCTCGTGCAAAAGCCAATGTGTACCTGGGGTGCGAAATGTGCTGAAGGAACATGGTCAATAAGTGTCCTGCACGTACAGAGACTATACGGAACAATCCTGAAAAATGAAAACAACCAAGCACATTCCATCAGGGTTCCGTTTGTACCTCGAATTTCTCCACAAGAGATACAAACCAATAGTTAACACAGGTACTTATAGTATTAAAGTATTGTACTGTGTGCTGTGCCAATTTACAAGACAGGTGTAGGAATGATTACGACCGAAATATGTAAACCTTTTGGTGTTCTCAGAAGAAGATGAAATACATTTTAACATAACGAATGTAATCTGAATTACAACTATCCAAAATGCATATCATTGTTCATTCGTAACTTCTTATGATATGACAGTCATATGTTCATTAAGAAATTGGTTTAAAATTATCCAGACGACGTAAGAATCATACCGAACAACGATGTAAAATATATTTCATTAAGTAAGGATTTCATTGCTGGTAAGCTAATGATAGAAGGAAAATAAATAATAGTTAAAAGGACAATTAGGATGTTGATAGCTTTAGATTCGTGTCACTCTCTATAGAACTGCGGCAGATTAATTATGTGATGAACAATGCACAGAAACACTGAAACAGATTACAAATATGCAGTCTAAATATTTGAGGTAAGACATTTATTCATATGAATCCATGGACAGTTTTGAAATGTATAATGAAACAGCTATACATTCAATAGAAACGCTTTACTGATCTTAACTATTCAAGAATATCAAATGACTCTAACCAGTACGCTCAGGATGTCAATAAACATCTTAACCTGGATATCTTCATTACTATTATGCGAGAAACTATGAATTGATTATATGTGACATTGTAGAAGAATTTTGTATTGTCTGTATGAAAAATTACCATGCTCATTATTACAGTGCACCTGGATAAGGACATGATGCCTCATTACTGATATCAGGTTTAAAACCAGAACATTTGCCAGACTATGATATATTCCTTGTGATTTAGAGAGGAATGAAAAGTGTAATTATCATGATACCGCATCGATACGACAACGCAAATTGTGAATACTACTCAACAGATTGTAAGATAGGACATGATGATGAGTACGAAAGGTCAATGCCATTCATTATGCACCTAGATAATAACAGTCTTTATGAATGGGGAATGTCTCAGTACATGCCGTAAAAAAACTAACTTCAGATCGGCAACTGACGAATAATTTAAATCGATAGAAGAAAATAAATATGTCTGAAATACTAGGTGACAATGATGTTACTGGTGGCATGTTACAATTGAATTTCGATATTCCATAATATTTACACGACTATATTAAGGACTATCCATTAGATCCGGAGACAATATTTCCAGCTTAGATTCTTTCATCTCCCTTGCAAAAGAAGTTGATAAATGATTACAATGGTACAGAAAGCAACTGTACCAAAACTGTTAGGAATATTGAAGACAAAGATAAATACGTTATACACAATAGAAATGTAAGGCTTTACATACAGTTTAGTTTAGAACGGAAACAATACAGAGAGTTGAACAACAACAACGGGTAAAATCGTGCAGTAAACTGAATACAAATCTAAGACAAAAGGCTTCAAATGATTTTGATAAATTCTTTAAATTCATCAGCAACTCCTTATTTGGTAAACAAATGGGAATATCAGAAAGATTTACTGCTGAAATATTTGAAGAGATGAAAATACCTTTTTCAAAGTTTTATTATTTGCAAGGAGAACAATTATTGACGATGACATACTGATTAAGTTAAAATCACTTCAGAGTGGATTGGCTACATTAGAATTATCTAAATAGCTCATGTATGATGTTAACTGCAAGTTTAAAACAAATATGGTGAAAGAATGAGAGAACTAATGACTCATGCAACTTCTGTATCCATTTGTATTTAGACAGAAAACTTTTACAGTGACATGAATGAAAGTTATATTACAATAGTGATTACCACAATGACAAACATATCTGGTTTAACGCAAATGAAGAATGAAGTTCTATTTTAAATATTCAAGGCGTATACCTCCTTCGCTAACTTCTTAACCAGTTATACCTTCTTTGATTTTTCTTTTACGTCTGGATGTTGCATGCATATGAGCTAGATTAAAAAACTGTATAATATTTAATTATAATAGCCGTTTACATGGATAAATGAAAGATCAGAATTGGTTGCACGTTTGTCGGTGTATAATAAATGTATTATATTAACCGGTTGAGATAATATTTTCAAAAGATATTGAATCATTTTGTTTTATACATGCACAATTAAAATGTTTAATATTTGATTTTTAGGGCAGGTTTATAAGACTCTTAGTTAAATGAGTTACATTGAAAATTCATATAAATTTGCTTGAAAGGAAAGTAAGTGGATTCAATAGACGTAGAAGTATATAGAACTGACCCGTATATAACGCGCGCTAAGCAGCAACTAGCGTATAATTAGAACGAGACGAAAACACACAGACATCGCTTGTATCAGTATTTAAATAGTTAAAGTCCAAACTGTGAATGGATAGTTTATGATGGGGGTTAAAGATAACATTTTTGCTATATATTTGAAATTAAAACGAGCATAAAAAGTAAAGAAAAGAGGACGAAAAGAAATTAAAACAATCGTGATTTTCTCTATGTTATTAATGTAAGATGATATATTGCTTTTGAATTCATCAGAAATATTGTAATGCAAAACAAAAATAATATTCTTTGCATCGATATTGATAGATTACTATTTCTATTTTTAATTGGATTGTTATGATAAACTTTTTTCTTAGGGAGTCCGTCAATTGTTATATGATTTTCGATTGTATAGGAGAAGTTTGAACAGCCAAGAGTTACAGGTTTTTGTTCAACTTCTATCCTTTCTCAGCGAGTGGCTTAATGCTTTCTTTGTTATAACGATTATAGAATTTATGTTCTCCAAAATCTTTCTCCTTCATTTTTGTCCTTCCTCGAATAAGTTTTTGTTTTCAATTCTTCTATGTCATGGCTGTCTGTATGGTTATTCTATTTCCTAATTCCACTTTTTATCTCTCTATGTCAGTTGTGCTCGTTGCTGACAAAATGTAGTAAAAAGTCTTCATGATATATTTTACTGTTACCCATTACTTCGCTTATCATGTCGTCAATACTGTTCAGCTTACTAACGGGAGATATTACTATTTCATCATGTTTTCAAACATTTTGCTGTAGATCAGTTTTTTTATAAGCTACTTTCAATTTTGTTAACATCTCTATTGTGTTAGATTTCAGTGAGCAAATCATTTTAATCTGGTTAATTTGTTGCAGTCTAAACATACGAGAAGCGAAGCTCAGGTGCGCTCCACGTTGTGGACTTTATCGCCACCTGCGAATTAATACCAGTATTGTTTATCAGCAGTGTAGAATATAAAGGAGGTGTCCTTGATACTTTTTCACTCATTTATCTAATGATTAATTATGTGCTTTGCGCAAGGTATTTATATACTGTAAAGAGCCAACTTAGAGGTTGGAACGGTAACTGATTTTATTGACTCTGTTGATGTTTTAGGTTGTAGTGTTGCATTTTGTATTTTAACATTTTCTTTGGCTTGTTTCCAAAACAGAAATGTTGTACCGTGCTCCAGAGGTAGTCATTTACAGAGTAACAATTTTACCTGCTAGTAATCCATTAGCTATGAGGTAGTCAATTGTGACCTTGCTAAAAGAAACTAATATAAACAGTTTATAGACCTTTTTAATATACTTTTTAATGGTGGACCTTTTGGAAACTTTAATATTTTTTTTTCAAAAGCATCTTATATGCAACCTCAAAAACAGATTTTTATGTTGAATCATTTTTGACATAATAAAAAAGGTTTGGATAAATTAGCTAATTATTTTCTTTGAGTTAGAGAAAAGAGTAGCAGTAGCAATACTTTGTATTATTGCTAGTGTGAGAACTTAGTTGTTTAAGATTGTTGGTCAGTTTCTTTCCCTTATAGCTGATCACGTTGTATTACTTGTTTTGGCATTGGTGGGTTTGCTATTTACATTATATCAAAGTAGTAAATAAAGAATCTAGCAAACTTAGGGCTTCTTAATTGTTCTTGTGCCACGCACTGACTGCACCTCCGCTGCACATTGCACCTGTGATGCATGTTCCCCCTGGCACTATTCAATCCTTCACTCAGGTTTTGCCACAACGCGGTTACTTTAAAAAGTACACTATAGTTCCTGCAATCAATAGTATCAATATATATCAGTGTTTGTTTATTTCAGGGTTAATATTGTTTCTGACATTGTTAAATTGTTCTGTGTCATTTCAACGTCCGGGTATCGGATCGCATTAGCACCAGCAACATAGTCTAAATTCACTCCTAAAGCTTTTTTCTTTTGTAACTTTGAAATCTTCTTATGATGTTTTCATCGGATTTGTAATATTCTTCACTGAGTATTAGTTCCATTAATAACTTTTAAACAGTGTCTTGAGCATTGAAAATAGACTTAGTGATGTTTGTTTTATTTTGTTAACTTGTGCACCTAATATGCAGATTACATCACTCATAATGATGTGGTTTATTCTTGCTATTACTTCTTCTGTCAGATCGTAAATGTTTGTTTAAAAAAGATAGTATGTCCCACCTGCTTCTTCGCCTTCATTAGAATACGGAAACAGTATCCAGTACCAACACCATGCAAAGCCACACAGTATTTTAAATTAAATTATTTATAATTACTACTATTCATGTCAATTTATTTTTGAGCTAATAAACAGTATTGTTTAAAATTATAAATTTTGTTTTCACCCTAAGGCTGATGAATAAATATTATCGTCTATAACTGTTTTACTCTTACCCTTAAGATATATCCATTCGTGATTTAGTGGAATTTTTTTAAATTTGTTGTAGATCAGATTAATTGCTTCAGATCTATGCTATTGTTGGGTAGATTCAATTATCCTCACCAGGTAAATGTCTTTTACATTAGGACAACAGTTTTCGTATTTGAGAGTGAATATAAAATTTGTTAACTGATGTCACTAACTATTTATCTGGAAGTACGATATCCCACAATCGACAGTAGATCTCCATATTGCCCGATGCAACTGATTTTGTCAAAATTTAATGTCACACTGTGCACTGTGCCTATCTACTTCATCCTTTGTCTTGATCTTGAATACATAAACCCCAAAAATTTTCAATGGTTTGTACGCGAAAAAATGAGTTTCAGTGTAGGAAATTTGTATCACGTTAAAAATAGTTGATGTGTCCAGGTTAATGTTCGTATTAAACAGAAGTGTACAACATGGGTAAGGCGCTATCCTTGTTAGTATTTTGAATTCGTGTGTTTCTGGGCCATAAAACACCAAAACAATAATAATTAATTTGCTTTTTATACAATTTATTGTTAATGATAGTTTGGTTGTTGGCCGGGAAAATGTCGACAAAAATTTGGGCCGGGAATAGGGTGTTGATTTTTAAAATTGTATTCTTGAGGGTGGTGGGTAGGGCGTTGATCTTAAAACAAATACAAATTATTGATAGTAGGGGTAGAATGGCCGGGTAGGTACATTGTACCCACTACTTTTGGTGTAGTTTTGTGTTGTAAGCTTTAGAATATTTCTTTTTCATCTGACAAGTATATAAAAGTATGCATTTTCTAGAATGTTATAAAAATGCAAGCATAACAAACTCGCCTTATTTTTCTTTAAAGAAAGAAAAATCAAATCTGAAATTAAACATTCGAAATTTCAGAATAATATCATTGAGCATAGAATAATCTGTCATATAAAAATATACTGACACAGTGGCGTACTAAGGGTAAATGGGGCCCGGGTCTACAGTATTGACACTACAATTTTGTCTTTATTTAGTGAGGTATACGTTCTAGTAAACTGTATCAGGATTTTTATTCTAAAACATTTTATTTTTATGTTATACCTATTTATACTTTTAGATAGAATTTAGTTTGTCAGAAAAATACCAGCCATTACATTTCGAAATCTTATAATTTTACATCTAAGCCAGGCATACAAAAACCCTGACATTGTTCAATACCTTGTATATAGGTCTGTAATATCACACATTTTTGAAGACAATATGTTTAATAGTATGTGGTATGTGATCGCTCATTTTGTTTCCAATTTTTTTAAGAAGTTGAAATTTTCATTAGCATAAAGACTCTTTCTAAAGATTAGTACTCAGTTTCTCAATTGAGATGAAATATTCTTTTCAAGGCTTAAAAAATAAATATACTTTTTTTTACAGAGCTCATTGCAGTGAGAGTCTCTGCTTTCAGGACCTTCAGTTTCTGGTACTGGACCACTTGTTTTCAAAATTTGGTACACAGTTTTCTATACACTGGACCCCCATTTTTAGAGGAAAAATGTCTCTTGACTTCATTTTTAAAATCCTACAGAGAGTTCTGCTTTTATAGACCTATGTCCTACAGGTAAAGAAAATTTTGTAAACAAATATATACAGATATATATATATGCTTGCATGTTCTACAATTACTCTTCTTGCCTTAATGCGAGAATTTCAAGTGCAATTGTATCTTTTTGTGTGTTTTTCATTTTACATCCCTCTTCTTACTTAATTATTGTCCTATATGAAACAAACTGACAACAGACAGTGCAAGACTTATACAAGACTTGTACAAATTATACTTTGTGCTATAGAATTATACATAATGCTTTAAATTATATATCCATGAATTTGCTATGGGGATTTTAGTATACATCTATGTATGTATGTATGTATGTATGTATGTATGTATGTATGTATGTATGTATGTATGTATGTATGTATGTATGTATGTATGTATGTATGTATGTATCTATGTATGTATGTAGCACAGTGAAAGTTTATCAGACTTAATAACGCGGAATGTCGTTTAGTTCTACTATTGCTGACGCTTACAACTTGATACACACTGCTTTGTACAGAAATCTCTTGCTTCATCTAGTCATAACTTGACAATTGAAAAATGAAAATAACAATCCTTCAGATCAGTCAGTATATTAGTGTTGACTTATTGGTTTATTGCTTTATAAAATTGTCACTGATTTGATGTTATTTGTGACTACCAGTTAATATAAACTTGAACGTTTACTTACTTACAACAGAACAGCTTATTAACCAACCAGGGAATTAGGGACAAACGTATGGAGAAAAAATATATAAAAATGTTACATACTAGTAAATTAGCTGAAATACGTATTTTTTCATCCGATAACATAAACAGTTTATTCTTGACTGCATTAGGTCTATTTACAAAACTATACAGTTGTCATATCTTTGTTATTGAAGCTGCAGACAATAACATTAATTCATTCTAACGGTCTGCTTCTCTCTGACAATATATGGTATAACATGGAAACTACGATTGCTCATCAACATTTCAGCTGTCAATGCTATTAGGCTTTTATATGCCGTCTGCTGACACCTTGAAGGTAGTCATGGTATATAACCTTTGAGCAACCATAATCAGATGAAGATGTTGCCTCTATCTGATACAAAAACAACTGTGGCGCTAATGAGCAACCATTATAATCGTATGTTGAAGATTATTAGTATGTAGTTTCATAAAGATTTTTTTCTGTTTTAATTACCGTAATATTATGTATTCGTACCAATGAAACTGTGTGATAATAACTTTTGTGACCTTACCCCCTCCCCATTTTCTGCCAAGCACGACGGAACGAGGATAGGATTCGCTACCCTGTCTGTTTTTCTTGTGTCTGTCTGTCTGTCTGTACATTTGTGTGTGTATTTATGTATGTGTGTATGTATATGCGCGTGTGAGTGTGTGCGCGCATGGGTGGATTTTTGCAGGGAGAGATAGAGCGTTCTAAGCCTAATTTATAACGACTAGAACTTTATTACAAATTTAAAAACTAGTGTCTCCTTTGTGGAAACCTATCATTAATTGTCGTCTAAACCATTAAAACAGAAACTCCAGTCAAGGCATCACTAGTACACCCATTTGTCGATCTGCTCTCCTAAAATTACCAAAATGTAGGCCCAATCCTAGGATGTTGGGGCTTTTTTTTTGGGGGGGGGGGAGGGGATTCCCTCTTTTACAAACATGGGGCATCATCTTGTGTTTCGTGTCTTTCCAGAGGCAGATCGGGGGAGGGGGCGGAGCGCCAAATAAGCACCAAACAACCGGAACGTTTCCTGGAGTAAGTTTCTTTACAGTTAGATGGTTACAATTATGCCCTGCAACGCTTAAAATGCAGCAACTTCCGGGAACTTCGCCCCCTGGTTTCGATTGATATACACTTACAATACGATCACGATTTGTTTGGCACCTTTGACCTTTACATATCTATGCCATAAATAGACAAATTTCACATATGTACGCGTGTGTGTGTGTGTGTGGGGGGGGGGGGGGGTGATGAGATTTTATGTCTTCGGGAGTTTATTAACAATTTTTAGATTTTATGCTGACGTGATAAAAAAATATTTTAGAAACAATATAGTTTTTATTACATGAAAATGCCCCACTTATTTACGTCGCTATAGTAATTTGAAATTCATCGTCACAATCTGACGTCGCGCCAAGTTATCGCTGTGTCATGAACCCTTCTTGATGAAAAATTTCCATTACGGAACTAATGAGATATACATTCATAGAATTTTTCATTCGTGAGAGAAATATTGTAATAAAATTGAAAAGCAAAATTTATTGACATCACCTGTGACAGAAGATAATCGAAACTATATGTTAACAGTTAAATACTTATTGAAAATAAATGGCTATATGTTGACACACTACTTAACCTGAACATTCATCAAACGGTTAAGTTTAAGATCTCTAATTCTGTACATATCCTGCTAAACGCATTTCTAAACATTTATTCGATCCGTCACAGAAATTGGGATCCTCCGGAAATTGTTAAACGCAAGCCATAAGACAGGAAAGATGACATTACTCTTTCACTGTAACAATAACGTCACTTCTAAAAGATGTGTTGAACCTAGTGTTATTGTTGTTATTGTTATTTCATCTTGTTCTTGTTATTATTATATTGTTGTTGATAATGATTTGTTGCTATTTTTGTTGTTGTTTTTGTTGTCTTAGGCGAAGCTGCCCTTATGTGACAACGCATCCGCTGAACGTTGTCCAAATTCATTCATATTTTTGGCGGAGGGGAA
This sequence comes from Margaritifera margaritifera, assembly GCA_029931535.1. Classification (NCBI taxonomy): domain Eukaryota; kingdom Metazoa; phylum Mollusca; class Bivalvia; order Unionida; family Margaritiferidae; genus Margaritifera; species Margaritifera margaritifera. Next base: position 5,920,165 of record JAQPZY010001664.1, on the reverse strand, counting down.
AGAAGTGGGGGTGTCTTTCCTCCAACTTGCCTCTTTACAGCTTTTGGCCCAACTACACTCCCTCGTTGTTTCTGCTGTTTCTGTTATTTTTTCTTGTTATAGCCTAATGCAATGCTCTCCCCTGCGCCGTCACGGTATCTGCTATTTAAGATAAAGAAATATATTTGTGTACTTTTTATATCTCCGTGAAATTGTTACTCATTTAGACTTTTAATTTAAATTGTAAAAATGTTAAACAAAGTTGTATGTTTCATTATTATGTTTAGAAAAACCGGTTTGGAAACAGATAAGATTTACAGTTACAAGCTCCAGGCTTAAATAATTTTCTATATTCTTTCTTCTTTTTATTGTAACGAGTGGGGGTTGTTTGTTTGGTTAGTTTTCCGAGTAACAGGGGGCGAAATCTATCGTAAAATCTGTTGGGCGGTCTTTCTCGACTATAAAATAACAAGAATCTGTGGATATTTTAAAATTTGTCTACATCTCATTCTTATTAACCCGATTTATTTGGGAAAATGTTCATCATTGAAAGGCAATATATTTGTTTAATTGAGGAATCGAATTTCCGGAAACAATGCAGCATGAAAAAGTGTATTAATGAGGAACAAGATAAAATATATGTACATGCAAATCGAAGTCTCAATCAGACTCATTTAATTCAGCAACAATCGTACAGCTTTTTTGTTCAAATATTTATAAAGTTTACTTCCTTAATTTATAACTGGAATAAAAACTCTATACTCTAAACTCTTTAGTGGTGTGAACTACTTCTAAGTTTCATCGCTTAGCATTTACAAATTACAATTTTTTTCAAAAATTGAAAATCATCTCTATCTGTATTAGAATAACACATTGTCTGTAAAGCTGACTTCACTAAAATTTTATGGAAGTGAAAAATTTGATTCAAGCACGTGCACAACTTGATAGGTTATATCAAACAGTGTACGTGCATAAGGTTTGCTGCAACAAAATCAGCACACACGTTGCTACCAATATGGCAACTGATCACTTTACCTAAAAATAGTTTCTTGCCTTCTATTAAATAATTAATCGATTTTTTTTTCAGATTGTAAACGAAAATATTCTTCCAAATGGTTACCATAGGCACCAAAAGAACCGGTACATATCAATGTCAGATCTCGTCAGAAATATATTTGTAACTCACATAAGAGAATGATTTTTGTAGAAGTATGTCGTATGATCGTGATCCATTCCTCTTCATTAAAGTAATATTTGGGACCCAATTGTTGCGTCCTTATATATGAAATTTTAAAATTATTCAGTATAGGATCTTTATGGGCTTGAAAATATCTAGTTTTAGGTATTTTCACGCGTTGTTGGGAGGGGGACTGGCAGTGGTGTACTGGCCATTGGGCATACCGGGACAAATCCCGTTGGGCCGCCGCATCGGTGGGCCGGTGGGCCGTCAAAAAATCCATTTTTACTGGTGTTTTACTGGTGTGAGCACAACCCCGGGCCTGTTCCGGCAGACCGACGCATCGGTGGGCCGATGGGCCTTCAAAAAAATCCGTTTTTACCGGTGTTTTACTGGTGTGAGCAAAACCCCGGGTATGTCCCGGCAAATAAGTACAGGGCCGAGTTGCTTGCCCAGTATACCCCTGGGGACTGGTGTGATTCTAAAGCGGGAAATCATAGAAGGATCAGCATTGTCGTGTTTAAATTTTTCTTGATTCGGTACACACATTCTCCGACGAGTTTGAAAATGCATACATGTTAATGGTTATGGCGTTTTCTTGTGATAACAGGTGGCTTGAAAGGTGAGAGGGTACACTTTCGACCCATGCCGTAGTCGAAAACTGTCTAGTGCTCGCTCTCTCTCTCTCTCTCTCTCTCTCTCTCTCTCTCTCTCTCTCTCTCTCTCTCTCCAAATTAACCAAGTCATCGGATATTCGCTTTAATACTTATAGACATAAAGGCAGTGAAATAGACAGGAACACAGACAATGATAGTCAAACAGTATGTATGTATGTATGTATGTATGTATGCATGTATGTATGTATGTATGGGTTTACCGGCACAAAATCACTATTCTGGCAACAAAAATTAGTAATAAACAGAGACAATAGATGCACAGCCAGACAGGCTAATTGAGAAATACAACTGAAGGACAAACATGTAAGTTGCAAGCAATTTAATGCTATTAATAATTCCACCGATTTATGTCGTTCGATGTGAAGATTCCACCCATCTACACGCAAGCACATCGGTTATCGATGCAAGTTAGTCTTGTTCCTTGTGTCAGACAAAGACCAACAAGGTCACAGTCTTGCATGGTAACGCATTCTGAAGTGAGAGAAAAATACAGCACAGATATATCAACGGGCTGTCGTCCTTATAAACCATTTATCTATCTACCTGTCTATGTATCTATCTATCTATCCGTGTGTGTGTACATATATATATATAGATATAGATATATATATATATATATATATATATATATATATATATATATATATATATATATATATATATATGTATAAGCAGAGCTCCCTCGATTACCAGCCCTTTCTCATACATGTGGGCGGCTGATCGAAAGTGGCGGATGATCGTGGTTTGTCTGATAGAAAGATAGACTGATAGACATATGCAGGTAAATGCAACCATTTGATCATTAAAAAGTGATACATAGATCTCTATAAAATGGATTTTAATTAAATGAAGCTTCTCGTATATTTACAGAAAATTCCCATACCTCAGTAAGTCTTTCATCATCGCATTATATATCCCACAGCGTTAATGTATACCAAAAGTAAACCGCAGGTCACTATGTCACACCGTACACCCAGCTGCAAAATCGTTGGCGATCTCTTGCTGACTTGCCTTTAGATGTAACTTGGAGTAACGCACAATTTCTCACTTTTTCACCGGATCTAACATAATTCTTTTGTGCTTTACAATTCCATCTCTCACTGATATTAAAACACCATATGAAGATGAACAGGTCCGCTGACAGCAATTCCGGGTCCCTGGGCAAAGCAGTCTTGGGCCCCAAAACTTGTTTAAATTTTGTATATAAAAACCTGTGTACAGTTTTGCATATAAAACCTGTAGTAATCTATTATAACTTAGACTCTTGCAAGGAACAAATTTTAATATTAACTGCAAAGATTAATTTATTTATATAGCTGAGTTGACGGCGGGACCCTAGAAATAGCCGGGCCCCTGGGTAATTGCCCCCCTCGACCCATTCCCACCCCCCTCCTCTAGGCAGGCCTGAAGATGACAACTATTATACTCAAGCTGACATTGGGTTCTTTTTTAATTAATCTAATTGCACTCGCGGTGATCTTTGTTAATCACATTGAAGTTAAACATGCATTTATAGTGAACGGTCTTAAGGGCAGTCAACTGAGACGGTGGCCGGCGGTACGCATTGTGCTATGCACTATTGGTTTCTCTAGGTAAGCAGAATATGGAACGCCAAATCGTTAAAAATAGATGAAATAAAGTAATCAAGATCGAGTGACAGAAATCGAGAGCGAGTGGAGAGGGCGAGTTGGACTGAGCATAGAGTGAGCTGGAGAGATCGCTGAGCTAATTGGAGAGATCGTAGGACGAGCTGGAGAGATCATTGGGTGAGTTTGAGATATCTAATGGCGACTCGAAGAGATTCTAGGGTGAGTTGGAGAGATTGTAGGGTGAGCTAGAGTGATTGTTGGGTGAGCTGGAGGGGGCGATCTGGAGTAATATAGAGAGCGAGTGGGAGAGGGCGAGCCGGAGTAATCGAGAACGAGTTTGATACGGGAAAGAATTAGAAGGTAATTCTATCAGGAATCTGTAAATGAGAGTATTAAAATGAAATCAGGAATGTGGCTTCGCTGAACCCGAGTAAAATTCGCAGACACAAGCATTTCATATAATTGCATTCACAAATCATACAGGGTCGACATACCCGTGACAAACATCAAAATTAAAGTATATAATCCCAGACAACAATATTTATTTGTTACACATTTTGAGTATCATTCTAAGTTTGATTATATAGAAAAAGAATGATGAATAATGATGAACAAGTACAGGTAACTTCTTGATGAAGTATATCTACCATATATCAAATTAACTTTGAGTGTGTGTGTGTGTGTGTGTTCGGCTGTATTTTTGTCAAAAATAAAATAAAAATGCTACTATAATGGCTCTTTATCACAAATGCCTATGCTTTTCAATTGGTGCCTTTTTGTTCCCCGCTTTGTGCAGAAAAATGGGGCTGAGTGTATAGAATCTAGAGAACGGGTCCAAGAACAGAACCCTGTGGAACACCAAAGCATAGATGAAATGGGTTGGAATGTTTTATTATTACGGACGCAATGTGTGCCTTTCGACTAAGTATGACTTGAACCATAGTAAGGATGTATAGCGAATGCCAAATATATGCTATAGACGGTGAAATAATATATCATGGTCTATTGTGTCAAATGCGGCAGATATGTCAAGGACGGTGAGGACTGTAATCTTTCCACTATCCAAAGCAGAGAAAAGGTCGTTAACTACTTTCAGAAGGGCAGTTTCGGTACACTGGTGAGGGCGATATGCGGACTGTAGATTGATAAAAAAATGACCATTTAAATTCATATGCCGAAAAGTTATTTTTTTTTATTTTTGAATTTTTTTTTAAATCCACAAAATCGGACATTATTCACTATTTCAACTAGTAAATTCTCGAGAATCCGTTTGTCCCTTCGTGTCTCGACTGAATTACATTGACTTAGTTAACCCAATTTAATCTCACGTTTCAACGCGCGTATGTGTGGTTTCATGTGACGTCATAAGGACATAGGTCACAATGGTTCTACTTGAATGATTGTACGGACAGTGCATATATAGTTACATAAAAATGGAAAATGCCTAGATAGTTACATAAAGACAATAGCTATCTGCTGCATTACTAACATCTCCTGTCATCCAAGTGACACGTGAATATAGTAGAAGCCTTGCTGCTTGTTATCTTGTGTTTCCAGATAGGCTTCCAGTTAGTATTGTGGTTGTTTGCCACTTCTTTGTGCTTAAATTTTGGATTTTCAAGGTTTCATAGACACTTGCGTACTTTGTCTTCTTTTTCTACTTTCCATATTTTGCCATTGGTTCTTAAATGAAATATTAGTGTTCTGATTTATTAAAAGCCTAAATCGGATGGATTTAGTGTTTTTGTAACTGTATTGCTTGGTCGTTCTTCCTCTACGTCTAACTTTCCAGTTCCTTCGTTTGATTAACGACGTGTGCGGCCATTCGGCCATTTACGTCGACAACTTCCCAGTTACTAAGATCACCCGTTTATATACCCAGCTGTTCCAATTCTATCGGCCTAATAAGCTAAGCTTTAAATTCGCGAATGACGGACCAATGGTGTAAAATGATTGGACTAAATCCCTGTAATCTGACTGGCTAACAGTACGGAACAGTTTCAATCCCTTTCTGATAATCAGTTAAAGATGGACCAAAATGAGTTGTGAAATTTAACAAAAACCAATATATATATATATATATATATATATATATATATATATATCTACAAAATCTGTACATAGGGATCACACATAGCTTGCTGTGTCAGTAAGTTTGCCGAAGCACGAGGAATAACTCCAAAAGGGTGAAGCCCGCAGATACAAAATCCTTGCCAAGTGCTACTGCAAACGTTTGCATGAGTTATATAATACATATCTACAAATGAGTTTTTCAATACGAACGAAAAACCGGAGGACAAAGAGGAATTTAACATAGGCGCTATCTTGGTTCATAGCTACATTGTAACAGTGTAACAAGAGGTGACAGTCTGCACTTGAACAGAAATGTTGTATGACGTCATAAGTTTATCATGTGTGGTGGGTCTGTCTGTTTGTGTAACAGTGGTGTGTGTGTGTGTGTGTGTGTGTGTGTGTGTGTGTGTGTGTGTGTGTGTGTGTGTGTGTGTGTGTGAAACAGAGAGAGAGTGAGTGAGTGAAAAAGACACACAAAACAAACAAGTGAACACTAAGTTTCAAAATCAACATTTTCTTAATAAGCCCCGATAAATTAAAATGAAGAGGAAGGGTTAGGGCGTGTCCCTTCCTATTTCATGTACAAAAGAATAAACATCAACATATTTAGAAGGTTGACAACGTTGTTTACTTAAACTAGATTTCCCATGATCTAAGATAGTATCATTTAGCCTATGAGGTACACTACATTTCTGGGCTAAAGAAAATAGATAACCATAATGTTCACAAAACGACTTTTCTATTTTATTATCGTTTCTAGAGAAATCACGTTCAAAACAAGTCACTAAATCTTCTAAAGGGTAGCCAAGACTACGTTGATAAAGAAAATAGACACAATACGAAGTTGTATATCTTAACAGAGGTGCTGAGGGTCGAAAATGTATAGGGCGCTACGGAATTTTAACATGGAGCAGGCACTTCTGGGCATAACGAGAATTTAACATGGAGCCGGCAATCTGGAGCATAACGGGAATGGTAATGGTGGAGTGTTATAGGCCCTTTCCATGTTAAAAGGTTTATGGGGCACAACGGGAATGGTAATGTTAAAATTGTTTGATTACAATCCAACACACACCCCTAGTATCCAGCAACGCTTTCTGATTTTACAATCCAAACACGCACCCCTACTATCCAGCAACCGCTGTTTTATTACAATCTAACACACACCCCACTATTCATTACCCGCCGTTTTTTATTACAATCCAGACACACACCCCTACTATACAGCAACCCCTTTTCATTATTATCCAAACACACACCCCTACAATGCAGCAACTGCTTTTTTATTACAATCCAAACACACACGCCATTACTATCCAACAACCGCCTTTTGATTTTACATTCCAAACACGCGCCCCTACTATCCGGCAACCGCTTTTTGATTACAATCTAACACTCACCCCTATTATCCAACAACCTCTTTTTTTATATTAGAATCCAAACATCCACCCGGAGATAGGATGTAAAAGAAGAGGATGAAATATACATACACTCTCAGTTATTTACTATCTACTATCCAGCACCCAGTTATCTACTATCCACAAACCAATTGTCTACTATGCAGAGCCTAGTTATCTAATATCAACACACAGCACCCAGTTACCTATTATAAACAAACCAATTATCTACTATCCACCAACCAAATATCTACTATCCACCAATCAGTTATCTATCCCTTCTAAATAAACATAATTAACCCCAACCCACCCCCTACCACAACCCCCTACAAACCCTCTTATAAATTAAGCAAACAACATCTAGCTCCTTCTATAATGCCCCTTAGTTACCTCCCTTTATAATATATACCTACGCTATCCTCCTATTTTTTAAAACATAAATACCTTCAGTATCTCCACTACAACCCTAAGAGTAAACGTTAACTCAACAGACTACTACAGGCCATATAAATCTCTTCTAAATAAAACTAACAGCCCTAATCCTATCCCTTATAATCCCTCTTATAAATAAAGTAAAAATTGCTATTGCCGAATGGCCGCACACGAGTATAATTCAATTTAAGTAAGTAAGTCTATTTCCATCTATAATGTCCCTACCTTCCTATTTTAAAACGAGTACCACCCCATTCAAACATGGTAGAACGTACAAGCACACACACACACACACACACACACACACACACACGATATTAAAAATGAAATGACTTATCAATAAAACAAAATACCTTCTTTATCTCCCCTTATTGCACTATGAACACTCTTATAAAGTTAAAATCTATACCCTCTTCTATAATATCCCACCCAACTGACCCCACACCTTTAGATGTAAAAGAAGCAGTACCTTACCATCCTATAATGTCCCTACCTTACCTACCCTCCTATTTTTGTATACAAAACTATCACCCCATGCACACAGGATAGGATTTAAAAGAAAGGTATAAATGCAAATAATTAACCCCACTCCACCTTCTCCCCCCCTACAAGTCTTCTTATAAATAAAGTAAAAATATCTAATTCCATCAATAATATTCCTTACTGCCGCTACTCTCCTATGATACCCCTTATAAAGTTAAAATCTCTACCCCTTCTATAATATCCCCACCCAACATATACCCTACTTTTTGTGAAACAAAACTATCATTCTAATAATCCTTACATATCAACACCCTCTCATCTACTGACTCAACACCTTTAGATGTAAAAGAAGCATTATAAAATACAATTTAAATCCCTTATCAACAAAACTAACTTCATTATCTCCCTTACCACCCTATATTCCCTATCTCTACCTACATCTATAATGTCCCTACTGTCACCTACTTTCCTATTTTTAAACAAAACTACCATTCCATGCACACAGGGTAGGATTTAAAAGAAGGGTATAATTAAAAATAATTAAACCCCACCTCCCCCACCCCTCCCCCTATCCCATTCAAGTCATTTATAAATAAAGTAAAAATCTATATTCCCATCTATAATACTCCTAGCCGCCCCTACTCTTGTAGGATACCCCTTATCAAGCTAAAATCGCATCCCCCTTCTATAATATTCCCACCCAAGATATACCCTCCTTTTTGTAACACAAAACTAGCATTCTCATAATCCTTACATATCAACACCCACTCATCTACTGACTCACACCTTTAGGTGTGAAAGAAGAAGTATAAAATACAGTTTTAACCCCTTATCAACAAAACTAACTTCATTATCTCCCTTACAACCCTATAATCACTATTATAAAGTAAAACTCTCTACCTGCATCTATCCCTATCCTCAGCTACGCTCCTATTTTTAAACAAAACTACCATTCCATGCTCACAGCGTAGGATTTAAAAGAACGGATATAAATAAATATAATTAACCCCCAGCTCCCAACCCTCGCCCCCTAGAAGTCCTCTTATAAATAAAGTAAAAATCTCTATTCCACTCTATAATATTCCTAGCCATCTCAACTCCCCTCTATAATATCCCCACCCAACATATACCCTACTTTTCTAAAACAAAACTACCATTCTCATAATCCTTACATATCAACATCCACTCATCTACTGACCCCACACCTTAAGATGTAAAAGCGGCAGTATAAAATACAATTTAAATCCCTTATCAACAAAACTAACTTCATTATCTCCCTTACCACCCTATAATCCCTATTATAAAGTAAAATCTCTGCCTACATATATAATGTCCCTACTGTCACCTACTTTCCTATTTTTAAATAAAACTACCATCCCATTCTCACAGGTATGATTTATAAGAAGGGGTATTAATAAAAATAATTAACCCCACAAGCCCTCTTATAAATTAAGTAAAGAAACACAACCTAGCCTCTTCTATAATGACCCTTAGTTACCTCCCTGTATAATATTCCTAAGCAAATCAAGTCCCCTATTTTAAACAGAACGACAATCCCATTCGCGTCTGTCTAATTAAATTTTTTGGTTGCAAAAAAAAAAAAAAAAAAAAAAAAAAAAATGAGTTTATCTACTGTCTAAAGTATATTATTAAGACATGGTGTGTGTGTGTGTGTCAAATAGGATTCTTAAATATTCAAGCAAATTCTCTCTGTGTTCCAGATCTTAAATATGTTACAATTCTGCTAGCGTAATGTGTGGCCAAAGTTTCATGCATCAAAATTAATGCAAAGATACAATCTAACGTCTTCACTTGCTATGGTAGATTGATAAATACACTAAATGATTTTTTTAACCCTCAAAGTCAATATACTCAATATACTTGTGACAGTTGGAATTTTTTTTTTTTAATCTAGGCACAGAGAGTGTTTTGGCAAAATGTAATGTGATGAAGTTGTGTGTATGTCTGTCTGTCTATGTTTTGTGTGTGTGTGTGTGAGAGAGAGAGAGAGAGAGAGAGAGAGAGAGAGAGAGAGAGAGAGAGAGAGAGAGAGAGAGAGAGAGAGAGAGAGAGAGAGTGAAAGCGACAGAAGGAGAGGGATGTGGATAAACCTACAACGTGCCCGTATCTATCAAACTACTGACATTTTTATAAGATATTGATGAATACATTTTTTTTAATCTTTCCGACAGAAATGAAATTCAGCGGTAGTCGGATACAGTCACGATTTCACTCCAAACTGAAGTACGTCCGTTTATCCAAAAAAAAAAAAAAATTAAAAAAAATAACTCTAACATATTTTAGATTTGTGATGAATGAGAAAATTCTGCTAGCTTGACAACATGGAACATCTAGGAGACCGTGTTGTTTACTTAGACACAAAATAGTTGCAACTGCATCGTTCGGCCTAGCGGTTATCCTTTAAACATCGAAGACTCCCGTTTATTATTGGAAATCCAGTTTAACTAAACAACGTTGTCAATCTTCTAAATATGTTGATGTTTATTCTTTTGTACATGAAATAGGAAGGGACACGCACTAATCCTTCCTCTTCATTTTAAGTGATAGGGGCTTATTAAGAAAATGTTGATTTTGAAACCTAGTGTTCACTAGTTTGTTTTGTGTCTCTCTCTCTCTCTCTCTCTCTCTCTCTCTCTCTCTCTCTCTCTCTCTCTCTCTCTCTCTGTGTTTCAGACACACACACACACACAGATACACTCAAACACACGCAACACTATTACACCAACAGACAGACTCACCACACATTATAAACTTATGACGTCATACAAGATTTCTGTTGAAGTGCAGACCGTCACCTATTGCTGCACTGTTACAATGTAGCTATGAACCAAAATGGCGCCTATGTTCAATTCCCCTTTGTCCCCATAAACTTTCGACCCTATTTAACATGGGGTCCCCCTTAAGCCCTCGAGTGGCCCACTATACTACTAACCAGGCCCCGTAGTTTCAAAATTGTTTGAGCTCAAAAAATTAACTCAGAAAAGAAATATATATATATATATATATATATATATATATATATATATATATATATATATATTTATTTATTTATTTATTTATTTATTTATTTATTTATTTATTTATTTATATATATATGAGACTCTCAGTATCATTGAAAAATTCTGTAGGTACGTAGAGATACAAACAGCAACACAACTCCGAAACGTTTCTTACCTTACTATGACTGAAGTTATGCTAACCAAAATGTTGGAAATTTAAGCGCGATTACAACTTTTATGCTCATACAGTTTTGTGACTGGACCTGTGCTCAAGCAGCACGAGCCATCCCGGTGTTTGAATATGGCTGACATCACAAACTTGCACGCGTCAAGCCAGCTAATCATGAAGGAATTTTGTTGTAATTTGGAATCAATGTATATCCAAAACTTACGGTTGTGTAGACTGTCTGCACCTGGGTCACACGTGCATATGAAGTTGTGACATGCAATATGGCTGCCATTGCACTTCTCATGATTGCAGTTTCTAATTTCAGTACATGACTCCCCTCGACTTAGTCCTACAGAAAACATGTGTAGATGATTTCATTACTTCGATGGTTGAAAATTCGTGCAGACTTGTGTATATATGTGTTTTCCATTTTTTAAATAGTTACTTTGTTTACAATATATTTTCTACTGGTCATTCCATTGTATTCTATGAAAAGAACTTCCTCGATCTCATTAGCTGATTCCCTATCCTTTTGCAGTTGTAATATTTGATGGAGGAAGAACCCGGGAAGTTCCCGGGAAGAACCACTGACACGCGGGAATCTACTGGCAAGCTTTCTCACATACTCACGTTGGTCGAGCCGAGACTCGAGCTCACGCGAACAGAGGTGAGGAGTGTGAGTGAAAAGGCGAGTGCCTTAGACCACTCGGCCACCTGGGAACCAGTAAATAACTAACATTTTTATATTATCGATAACAATTTTATCGGATAGGCATTCGAATGTTTCATTAAATAGTAATTTAGCAAAGTTCATAGGAAAATCATAAAATGAATATTTCTAGCCCTTTTAAATCTATAAGTGTAAAAACACTGATAGATAGATAGATAGATACGACCGACTAACAAACCCACAGAGAGACAGAAAGATAAATAGATAAAGATATGTAAACCCCAAATATGCAGACCGAAAAACTACTTAGCTATTTCAAATAAGAGGTTGGTAAGCAGTACTGTCTTAAGTTAAAACTTACCAATAAGTGCAATAATGGAGATTAGACCCAAAATACCCTTCATGTTGGCACTATTATTATCAGAGAATCACCGTTCTACAATTAATGAAGACAAGGTTATGTGCCTTGTAGCCAAATTCTCACGAATGTCTTCCTGTCTGTTAAACGTGTGGCTTCTTATCTCAACACGATTTGATATATTTGGATATTACGATCATGACCGCATCATCTGGAACATTTACTTATCTACGTAATTAAAGGGTTCCCCATAAAGGAGCACATGTAAAGGCTTTAGTCTCAATTCACCAATTAAAGAAAGTAAGAACTTGAGGTACATGATGTACAACGTCGTATATATACTGTGACAGACTAGCAGACAGAGACATAGATAGATAGATAGATAGATAGATAGATAGATAGATAGATAGATAGATAGATAGACAGACAGACAGATAGATGTTAACCTCATTCTTCAAAGCATTTAAAGCTCTGCGCAACATCACGTCTGCCGTACTGAACATAAATCATCTGAAAAGGACAATTAATAAGTAAATTAAATCTTTTATTCTTTGTTCTTGTTTTGTTTGCTTTTTTTTTTTACACTGAACTGCCCCCATATTATATCAAGGTGAAAACAACGTGAAACACTTTATTAAAGATATGTCAAAGGTCGATAACGATATTCCCATCAAAAGGGCACGCCGAATGCGAAGGGTCGATAACATAGTAGTGGTCATGCACTTATACGTCTTGTGCCGTTAGTATTTAATTCCATTGCTCCTGAGTACCCTCAGGGTTACAGGAGATGACGTAGAGTCACGTGATTGGTCACTCCGAACGCGAACGGGCGATACACGGTAGTTGTAAATGCACTTATACATCTAGTGCCATTAGTGTTTAATCAAATTGTTCAAGCAAGTAATTTTCCAGAGTCATGGTGAGAAGGAATTATTTGTCTATCAGATTAGGGTGGGAGTACAGAGGATCAATATTTATCGTGGGATTTTCTTTTGAATGGTTATGTAAAATGTTTCCACAAAGACTATAAATTGATAGAATAATACAGAGGGGAGATGATCGAGAATTGTTCTTAGAAAAGCAAGTCAGATATAGAAGGGATATTGTACAATAGATAATGTATGCATTTTATATGCTTGCATTCAGAAGTATGTTTTAAAGGGCAATGTTACTGTCCTTTTTGTTGACTTTTCAAAAGCATTTGATTGTGTACGGCATCGTTTATTGTTTTATATTTTTAACAAATATGGACTTCATCGTATGTTGTTTTTTAAAAATATTCAGTCTATGTATCTGAAGTTAAATCATGTGTACAAACTGAGAATGGTTTAACGGAATTCTTGCAATGTTTTCCTTGGTTCACGCCAAGGATGTATATTAAGTACTCCTCTTTTTATTCTGTATGTAATTGAATATTTGCATCGGTTGAAAATGAATGTTTCTAATGGTATACAAATTAATCCAAAATTAGGTGACATATGTGCTCTACTTTACGCTGGTGATATTTTTACTATTTGATAGACCCTGTTATATTCTTTTAAGAGAAATCCAAATCCACGAAACCTTCTGCTATAATTATGTGATGAAAGTAAATCTATCCAAACCAAAAACAACTTTTTTAGAAGGAGGGGGGGGGGGGGGGCTTTAAAGAAAGATTCAAAATTTGTATTATACAAAAAGGCCATTATTGACTTTGTTTCATTTCATTTTATTAATATCTTGGGACAATATTTTCCTCCACTTTGAAATGGACCAACAACCATGTTATGCTAGCTAGTAAAGAAAACAAGACAGTGGGGGCTATTTAAGCGTATTTTGCTGCAAAATGTCAATGTACAGATGTCAGTATATAGCTTTTCTTATTAGACCACATGGTTTTACCAACTGTTATATGCATCTGAAATATGGGGATATGAGTATATTCCTTGTATTAAAAATGTTCAAATAAGTTTTTGTAAATGTATTCTTAGAGTGAACAGAAACACTTCTAATGCTACTGCATTGGAAGAGTTGGGTCGTTATCCATTGTCCGTAATTATATGATTAGATGTATCAAGTTTTGTTTATATATTTTTAAATATGGATGAATCTAGAAACCCAAATGCATATTATTAAATAATAAAATCACTTTATGAAATAGGAAGAATAAATTCGGCTACTAATGTAAAGAATTTTCTATTTAGACAATAATTTGGTGATGTCAGGTTACATCAGGGTGTACATTATCACACATTATTTGTACACACTGTAGAGACAGATTACAATGTATAGCTTATTTTTACACACTGTAGAGACAGATTACAATGTATAGCTTTTCAAAACTGGCATTCAGAAATGAATGAAATAGAAAGTTAAAGCTATATAAAACTTTAAAAACAGATTTAATTGAAGACAATTATTCGGTATCAGACATACCCTTTAAATTTGGAGTTGCTCTGTCTAGATTGAGATGTTAGAGACATACTTTAGCAATAGAGATAGAAGAAATAATGTAAAAACACAGGAGAGATATTATAGATTTGTTCTTCTGTATGGTATTTATGTCATAAAATATGAATTTCATTTTGCAGTAAAATGTCCAGTCTATATATAACTTAGATCGAAATTCAATATTTGTATAGTCTTTTTTTCTGATAACATTACTATATGTATATTTAATAATATAGATGAAATATATTTTCTTTTTCCATTGAAGATTTATTTTGATAATTCAATTAAATGCACAGTATTTTTTTTTTCTTTTTCAGGTGTATAAATGCCCTTCGGTTTTTTCTACTAGTCCAGACAAGCCGAAGAGAAGCTTCATTCAGGTCACCTATGATGACAAAGTAATTGCAACGGCTGCCACAAGGTATTATTACAGTAAATAAATACGTTAGAATAGACTCTAGTCTAAACCATTAGCAAGACAATAATTGCGTTAGATTCTAATCAAGTTGCAGACATTATAAGTTTGCATGACGTGTTAATGCTTTCCTCAAATACTTTAATACACTGCACTGAGTCAAAGTTAAGAAACAATCTCTCGGCAACTGATTTTGAAATTGTACTAGTACAATAAATGGAGATTATGAATGCTGCTGACACGGTTTTAATAGACAGAAAGGGAAACAAATCTGTTATATGTTGGCTATTGCGAGCTAGTTCCGTTCACTGTGCTTTCGGAAAACATTGCATTTGGTATGATTACAGATATTTATAGCATCAGTACAAAAATGCAAATTTAGTACTCCATCAAAATGAACTGCAACATAGGTAAAGATTATAGATAAATCGACGATGTATGTATAAATAGCTGAGGGAATGCCCTGGTGATCTGTGGGTTAGCCACATTTTGGACTGCAGACCTGGGATACGCGAGATTCTGCAAGCAGTTAGGGTGTTTAGCCGAACAACTATTGAGGATGTAATCTCAGTGGTCACATGGAGTTGAAAAGGTCTCGTGTGAGCCTGCCTCCGAAGCGGTTGACACTGGTGACTGGGTGCGAAACTGGTGGTTGCGATTCAGTTTATGTTCCCCGATTGCTGGGAAACTTAAATATCAGCAAGGCTAAAACCCACTCATCAGGCTTGGCTTTTGCTAACAGTTTATTCCAAAAGTTAAATATATTAGTATTGTTCACATATCTAATGAATTACTTCTAAAATAAATATTGAAATAATTCCAGTTAAATAAATTAAAATAGTTATATATATATATATATATATATATATATATATATATATATATATATATATATATTGAAATTTTTCTTACTTCAATAAATCAAAATGAAGACTTCTATAATCGATTAACCAAGACCAAACCTAGTTAGAAAAACAATCAATCACCTTTAATACGTTTTAAAAGTAGAACAGAATTTAGAGGTATTAATTAAGCAAAATGACAACTGAATTATCACCAAATGACTTAAAGGTTCATTGAAGAGAAATTTAAAGGAATATAAACTTTACGGCATAACAATGAAGATTTGTATGAATTTTTCAATGAAATTGAACCATATTTGAAGAAAATAATTAGTAGAAAAATTCAACATTTTGGTTCTATGAAAGTACAGTTAGCAATAAAGATGAGACTCAGAAAACGACCAATCCAGGTTTTAGAGCGAGTTGAGTATAGAAATGTGTGCCTCAAGACAAGGTTTCTAAATATATTGAACAGGAAGTGAAATTGATAATGTCATTAAACATTTTTTGACATGTTACATACAAAATGTGGACAAAAAATACGCAAAAGCGCAAAATGGATGTTTAACAGGTTTGAATAGTTAACGTTGCACACACGCACACAAACACACACACATACATACACACACACACACGCGCACACATCGATCTGCCTAGATGAGTTAAGAACAAAACGCTTGCATCAACGTACAAAATCAATTTAGATAAAGATATTCATTTGTTTAAACTATTTCTGGTAAAATTTCAAGATATTGTTTATTATTTGAAAATGAATTTGGTATATACGTAAATGCCTATGAAATAAGGGAAGGAAAAAACAGCGCTATGGAGATAAACAACATCAATCCTGACAGAATACATAAAAGAAAGAGGGAAATACATGTGGACATGTTAATTTTATTTCAGTATGATGGACCTTATGGCTACAGAAGTGGAATTTACCACTGGAATAACCGATTTTGCAAAATTGCTGCATCACAGATAAATCGATATCACAGACAGAAATATATCTGTAAAATAATTGCTTGAATTTTATAATACACCAGAAAAAATTATCAGCATACAAAAGATAACAGTATATATAATTCGATAGAAATAAGGCCTGAAGAAGGTAGACTACAATCGTGCCAGAGACAAATTGCACCTTTGCTGCACTGCCAATGGTATGCGTCGCCGAAATAGAGACAGAAATCAATATATTCTCGTGCAAGAGACAACGTGTGCCTGAGGTATGAAGTGTGCTGAAGGAACATGGTCAATAAGTGTCCTGCTCGTACAGAGAGTATACGGAACAATCCTGAAAAATGAAAACAGCCAAACACATTCCATCAGGGTTCCGTTTGTAAATCGAATTACTCCACAAGAGATACAAACCAATAGTTAACATAGGTACTTATAGTATTAAAGTATTGTACGGTGTGCCGTACCAATTTTCAAGACTAGTGTAGTAATAATTAGGACCGAAAACCTTTTGGTGTTCTCAGAAGAAGATGAAATACGTTTTAACATGACGAATGTAATCTGAATTACAACTATCCAAAATGCATATCATTGTTCATTCATAACTTCTTATGATATGACAGTCATATGTGTATTACGACATTGATTTAAAATTATCCAGACGATGTAAACATTATACCCAACAACGATGTAAAATATATTTCATTAAGTAAGGATTTCATTGCTGATGAGCTAATGATAGAAGGAAAATAAATAACAGTTAAACGGACAATTAGGTTGTTGATAGCTTTAGATTCGTGTCACAATCTATAAGATTGCTGGCAAAACATTATGCGATGAACAATGCACAAAAAGACTGAAACAGATTACAAATATGCAGTCTAAATATTTGAGGTAAGGCATTTATTCATGTGAATCCATGGACAGTTTTGAAATGTTTAATGAAACAGCTATACATTCAATAGAAACGTTCTACTCATCTTAACTATTCAAGAATATCAAATGACTCTAACCAGTACTCTCAGGATGTCAATAAACATCTTAACCTGGAGATCTTCATTACAAATATGCGAGAAAATAGGAATTGATTATATGTGACATTTTAGAAGAATTTTGTATTGTCTGTATGAAAAATTACCATGCTCATTATTACAGTGCTCCTGGATTAGGACATGATGCCTCATCACCGATATCAGGTTTAGAATCAGAACTTTTGCAGACTATGATATGTTCCTTGTGATTGAGAGAGAAATGCAAGGTGTAATTAGCATGATACCGCATAGATACGACAACCCAAATTGTGAATACTACTCAACAGATTGTAAGATAGGACATGATGATGAGTACGAAAGGTCAATGTCATTCATTATACACCTAGTTTATAACAGTCTTTATTAATGGGGAATGTCTAAATACATGCCGGTTAGAAAACAAACTTCAGATCGGCAACTGAGGAATATTTTAAATCGATAGAAGAAAATATGTCTGAAATACTAGGTGACAATGATGTTACTGGTGGCATGTTACAATTGAATTTCGATATTCCATAATATTTACACGACTATATTAAGGACTATCCATTAGATTCGGAGACAATATTTCCAGCTTATATTCCTTTATCTTGCGTGCAAAAGAAGTTGATAAATGATTACAATGGTACAGAAAGCAACTGTACCAAAACTGTTAGGAATATTGAAGACAAAGATAAATACGTTATACACAATAGAAATGTAAGGCTTTACATACAGTTTAGTTTAGAACGGAAACAATGCAGAGAGTTGAACAACAACAACGGGTAAAATCGTGCAGTAAAGTGAATACAAATCTAAGACAAAAGGCTTCAAATGATTTTGATAAATTCTTTAAATTCATCAACAACTCCTTATTTGGTAAACAAATGGGAATATCAGGAAAAGAACTACTGCTGAAATATTTGGAGACGAAAATACCTTTATCAAATTTTTATAATTTGCAAGGAGAACAATTATTGACGATGACATACTGTTAGTTTAAAAAAAAGCATAAAGATTAAGTTAAAATCACTTCAGAGTTGATTGGCAGCATTAGAATTATCTAAATAGCTCATGTATGATGTTAACTGCAAGTTTAAAACAAGTATGGCGATAGAATGAGAGAACTAATGACTCATGCAACTTCTGTATCCATTTGTATTTAGACAGAAAACTTTTACAGTGACATGAATGATAACATCAAGTTATATTACAGTAGTGACTACCAAACTCAGAACATATCTGGTTTAACACAAATGAAGAAAAGAGTTTCTATTTTAAACATTCAACGCGAATAACTACTTCGCTAACTTCTTAACCAGTTATACCTTCTTTGATTTTTTCTTTTACGTCTTGATGTTGCAAGATCCAGCAAAAATTAAAACAATCGTGATTTTCTCTTTGTCATTAATATAAGATGATATATTGCTTTTCAATTCATCAGAAATATTGTAATTGTTACGACTCTATGGTCTAAGAAAAATGTAACAGAAAGAAAGTGAAACCAACAAATCAAGTAAAAATCAACAAGCAATTTATTACTAGATAATTAAAATGAAAAATCAAAAAGTCACTTACAGTAATGTGTTTTGAAATCCCTATAAACCAATAAGAATGATTGTTCTAATCACAAGTCCTAAATATAGAATGTTCCGAATTCACGGCTGTGTCCTTGAATGTTATGATGTGCTAATGGTCTCCAAAGTCCTGATGTACTAGAAATCTTGATGTGCTGAAGTCAAAATGAAGTATTCCAAAATCTCTGAATAAGTTCACATAAATTCCAAAATTGTCAATTAAAAATCCAAAATCCAAAAGTTTATGAGCACTGTTATAATCCAATGAATATTTAAAATAATTCCTCTCTTAGAATTTGGAATGAATTTTCACAACTGTAATAGCTCTTTACAAGACTGATGGTAATGTCAAAACTGAAAAAATGTCCACCAAACATGATATATATAAAGATTGGTCACATGACAGAATGTTCTAGAATATGAGTCATCTTAATGGAATTTTTACTTGTAAACAACAATCAACCTTGACCTTCAAATTGAGAAAACATATTGATCAAAACAACTTAATTCAAGGACACTAGTTAAACATGTTTTTCCTGATAAACATTAAGATTTAAGCAAATATTAAAGTGAAGAAACATTTATAATTTCCTAAAATATTTATAATATTATATAAACATCATACATAACAGTAATGCAAAACAAAAATAATATTCTTTGCATCGATATTGATAGATTACTATTTCTGTTTTTAATTGGATTCTTATGATAAACTTCTTTCTTAGGGAGTCCGTCGATTGTTATGTAATTTTCTATTGAATAGAAGAAGTTTAAACAGCCAAGAGTTACAGTTTCTTGTTCAACTTCTATCCTTTCTCAGCGAATGGCTTAATGCCTTCCTTGTTATAACGATTATAGAATTTATGTTCTCCAAACTCTTTCTCCTTCATTTTTGTCCTTCCTCGAATAAGTTTTTGTTTTCAATTCTTCTATGTCATGGCTGTTTGTATTGCTTATTTTATTTCCTCATTCCACTTTTTATCTCTCTATGTCAGTTGTGCTCGTTGATGATAAAATGTAATAAAAAGTCTTCATGATATATTTCACTGTTACCTCTTTCTTGGCTTATCATGTCGTCAATACTGTTCAACTTACTAACGACAGATATTACTATTTCATCATGTTTTCAAACATTTTGTTGTAGATCATTTTTTGTATACACTACTTTCAATTTTGTTAACATCTCTATTGTGTTAGATCTCAGTGAGTAAATCATTTGAATCTGGTTAATTTGTTGCAGTCTAAACATACGAGAAGCGAAGCTCAGGTGTGCTCCACGTTGTGGACTTTATCGCCACCTGCGAATTAATACCAGTATTGTTTATCAGCAGTGTAGAATATAAAGGACGTGTCCTTGATACTTTTTCACTCATTTATCTAATGATAAATTATGTGCTTTGAGCATGCTATTTATATACTGGAAAGAGCCAACTTAGAGTTTGGAACGGTAACTGATTTTATTGACTCTGTTGATGTTTTAGGTTGTAGTGTTGCATTTTGTATTTTAGCATTTTCTTTGGCTTGTTTTCAAAACAGAAATGTTGTACCGTGCTCCAGACGTAGTCATTTACAGAGTAACAATTTTACCTACTAATAACCCATTAGCTATGAGGTAGCCAATTGTGACCTTGCTAAAAGAAACTAAAATAAACAGCTCATAGACCTTTTTAATATACATTTTAATGGTGGACCTTTTGGAAACTTTAATAATTTTTTCATAAGCATCTTATATGCAACCTCAAGAGCGGATTTTTATGTTGAATGATAAATTGTGTTGATGTTCGTTTTCGTTTACGTCGACGTGTATGGCAGGTATAATCTATGATATTTATTAGTCAAAAGAGTTCAAGTACTTAACAATGCAAGTTTGATTTTGTTTGTACATGGGTAATTTTGTTAGGTGATAACCCGTGTGATGTCAAGGAATCTCTTGTGAACTGACCAAGTGAGAATAATTCGTTTGTTATTTCTCCAATATTCATATTTGATAGTGGATCTATTGACATCTTTAAGAACGTTGTAAAGGATGCTTGAAAACGAGCAATCAAGCAAATCACAGCGGCAAAGCTGTGCGTACGGCACACGTATAGAGCAAAGCCTGTTCGAAGTAAAACAAAAACATAAAACAATGTCTGTATCTTGTAACCCGATCCCTGAAATGCTTTAATATTTTCAAGTAATAAACAGCATGGCTTTTACCGATGAAAAAATATCAAGCGAAACAAAAAATATTATTAACTCTGTTAACCATGCAGCAGTAAACTCTATACTCATATTTGGATACAACATGCTTTCATCTATGTTCAATTCCTGTTTGTACTCTTCAAATGCTGGAGATAATTGATTCGCTGCTTTGCATCAAACAATCTCAACTATTTCTTGAGATGACTCCATTATCAATCATAAAATCTTTGCTATTTAATACCAGAATAATGGCACAAGGTAGTGTGCGTTTTTTTAAGATTTTGAAACTTACGAAAGTCCTGAAGATTGCACGAAAGATGAATACATTCAAAAGATAGATTCATATTTTAAGGACTCTAGTCTTTCAATAGGATGTTTTTAAACTCCTCAATGAAATCTTCCAGGAGAAATAATTAATAGATGCACAAAAGACGTCATACGTAATTTAAATATATATAATGTGCAACATCAGCTGATGATTCTAGAATTGAAGACAACACATTATACCTTTATTACATATATGGAAACAATGTACAAATGTCACAAAGAAACAGACCAGGAGACATTTTGTCTGAAAGCAAACTAAAAGCTGGATCTGAAGATAAACAGAAAAATGGTAATGATTTACATAAAGCTAGAATAGCAGCCAGATATTTATTTAACATCATCGGTTCAAAACCGTTTGTTAACATTGCATATTCAAGAGATATATTTCCTACAATCGAAGGAAGACAACCTAAATATCGATAAGAACCAACAGTTACCATCAGACGGCCAATACAAGTTGAGATGCCCACAATAGACATAATTGAACCGTTTGATTAACAGTTATTGAAAGCGCAAAATATTCATAGATTTTTAAAACGAAAAAATTCAAAGTGGAGAACTCCACCTGCAGTGATAAGATTATTGACTGTACAAGAGGAAAAAAAATGGGTTATGTATATACAATCTACGAAATCTGCTGCTGAAATGTATTAGAAACATATTGAAGTGTTTGAAAAGTGATCAGCAATGAAAGAGATCAAAACAAAAAAGCTTACACGCAAGCAAATTTGGAAATGAAAGAATAAGGGCACAATTAGTTGGACATTTAGCAGAGTGAACTTTTAAAGAAAATATTGCAAGACTTTTAAAAAAAATGTTGAAGAAAATCACCATTAGGCGAAAGATTGGAAAGATTGTTCATAGAGAAACGTGTAACAAGGGATGCTTTAGCGACAATGATTGTAATGACTATTCAATAGTACATGTCTATAATAAGTTTGGTAAAATAAAGTATTATTTTTTCTACCTCTACCTCTGTTTCACCTCAAGCTCCTAATTCACCTACTCATATTCATACGCCAAGTACTCCAAGCTAATAATTTTTGACATAATAAAAAAGGCTTGGATAAATTAGCTAATTATTTTCTTTGAGTTAGAGAAAAGAGTAGCAGTAGCAAATACTTTGTATTATTGCTAGTGTGAGAACTTATTTGTTAAAGAGTGTTGGTCAGTTTCTTTCCTTTATAGCTGATCACGTTATATTACTTGTTTTGGCATTGGTGGGTTTGTTATTTACATTATATTACAGTTGTAGATAAAGAATCAAGCAAAATTAGGAATTCCTAATTGTTCTTGTGCCCCGTTGCACCTCTGATGCATGTTACCCCTGGCACGACTCCATCCTTCACTCAGGTTTTGCCGCTGCGCGGTTACTTTAAAAAGTACACTATAGCTCCCGCAATCACTAGTATCAACACATATCAGTGTTTCTTCATTTCACGGTTAATATTGTGTTTTACATTTTTAAATTGTTCTGTGTCATTTCAACGTCCGGGTATCGGATCGCATTACCACCAGCAACGTAATCTAAATTCATTCCTGAAGCTTTTTTTTTTGTAACTTCTTATGATGTTTTCATCTGATTGTAATATTCTTCACTGAGTATTAGTTCCATTAATACATTATAAACAATGTCTTGAGCATTGAAAAGAGACTGAGTAATGCTTGTTTTATTTTGTTAACTTGTGCACCTAATGTGCAGATTACATCACTCATAATGATGTGGTTTATTCTTGCTATTACTTCTTCTGTCAGATCGTAAATGTTTGTTTTAAAAAAAATAGTATGTCCCACCTGTTTCTTCGCCTTCATAAGAATACGGAAACCGTATCCAGTACCAACACCATGCAAAGCCACACAGTTTTTTAATTAAATTATTTATAATTATTTCTATTCCTGTCTATTTACTTTTTGAGGTAACAAACAGTATTGTTTAAAATTATGGGATGGTGAATACATATTATCGTCTCTAACTGTTTTACTCTTACCTTTGATATATATCCATTCGTGGAATTTTTTAATTTGTTGTAGATCAGATTAAATGCTTCAGATCTATGCTACTGTTGGGTAGATTAAATGTATCCTCACCAAGTAAATGTCTTTTACATTTTGATAACAGTCTTCGTATTTAAAAATGAACATAAATTTTTTTAACTGATGTCACTAACTCTGGTATATTTGAACTATTTAACCACTTATTTATGTAGTTTATTTTCAATCACTACTTGATGCCAAATGATAGTTCTGTGATAACTGTATCTTCAAAATCTGTACCTACCACTGAGAAAGATGTATTGGATTTTACTTCATCCGTATGGTGTAAAAATGCTTCCCTTATTAACTGATTTCGGCTAAGTTTATGGTAATTCTAAATGACAGTAGTTTTTATGGATGCGTTCAAATTGTACACAGTAAAGAAATTGGCAACGAAAATGCATAGTTTATGGTTTACTTGCTACACCTTCTTTGAGAGAAATTCGAGAGAAGGTCTACTTCTGACATTTAGTTAACTGCACAATATTTCAGCTGGTTTCCAATTGTTAAAGGATTCATTGTATCCTTTCCATTTAAAGCATACATACTTTATTACCGTTCATTCTTTAGGTGTTCACATTTATTTTTTTATTTTGTTTATGTCCTATTATTTGTTGTAGAGAGAAATATTTTGTTCGTAAAACATGCCCTCCTTTTCATTTTTACTAAAATCTTCCAGTTTGTACACGACTGGATCACCTAAAATTACTTGCCTGATTTTAAACATTTCCTCTATAAAGTTAGGAAGGTAGCACTTTGCAAAAAATGTTTTTTATTATGAAATTCTGACTCTTTCAGAAACTTTCAATTTCGCCGTTCCAAGAGTATCTGTTGTCAAGTAACCGAATATATTGGAGGCATATTTTATTCCTTTTATAATAGAGAGCCTGATGTTTGCTTAAGTTAGCAAAACTTAAAAGCTGAGTAATGTTTTTACTCAGAGATTTATTATTTTTAGTAATTTTATCATGTTTCGTTAAACGCTCTTATTATTAATCTTTTCTTTGTGTATCGAATATTTTTCCTTATTTAATAGAATATCTGGAGATACATCCAAGAAAATATAAATTTTCGATTAAGAAATTAATCGGCTTCTAAAAAAAAGTGAAGTCATTGTAGTAAAGAAAGGAACCCTAGTTTAGAGTAAACTATGGAGTAATGAGTAAACGTTGCCTTGGAGAGAGTGATTTATCTCATGATTTTAAGTGGATTCCAAGCTATCTTTTAAGTAGACTTATTTTCATTTAAGATTTTATCATGGATCATCTTGCAAGTTATCTTGCAGGTTATCTTGAATTTACTTAAAATAATTTAGAGATATGCGAGGAAGGGAGTAAAAGAATGAGTAACGAGTAATTATTGAGTTATTAAATGAAAGAGTGTAAATATTGTGAGTACAAATCACGTGATAAATATAATAGAAATAGACACATCGATAGTAAAAATGAAACCCCAGGAGAAATACTTAGTAGAGAAGGAAACATATCCCGCCGTATGTACACCAATTAATAGAATTGATAGAATAGAAATATTATCTAACAATGATGTAGAAAATAAAATAAATGAAATACATAAGATTAATTCTTTCACTTTACTAATAGAACAGACAAACGAAAAATTAATTGATTTCAATAAACATTTTTATGGCAAAGGAAAGCACAAGAAAATAAAAGATAAATATTATATAGTTGCTATGACTAGTGATGAAGATTTAAGTGATTAATAAATCAGCAATATATCATTATAAGGTCCAAGAGAGGAATTACCAGTTAAAGTAGAAGAAAATAGAATAACAAAATTAACTGTTTTATTAAACACTAGATGAATATAACAAGAACACAACTGTGAGTGATAATAAGAGCAAAAAGGTTTAGTAGGTTAAGAGCAAATTTAAATAAAATAGGTACAACGAAATTAACAAAATAAATTAGAATCACAAATTAAAGTCGCTGAGGAATTTAAAAATAAATTGGAACCTCAATTTAAAGTTATAGACAAATTAAAAAAGGACTTGGAAACGTTAGTTAATATTATGAATACATTTTTATTAATATTTTTTTAAAAAATACTCCCAAGCATATTACTTTTAAATCTTAAGTATGATAGAAAAGTTTATAATAAATTTAATAAAGATGGAAGATTATATATTATTAATCATTAAAAGGAGATTTTATTATAAAGTTTAGCGACCTATTGACGTTAGAATTTGAAATGGAAAAATTAAGTAAAGTTTTCGGAAGTAACTATGAACCAATAAATCTTCTCCAAAAAGTATTTAACAGAGATTTAGTTCAATTTTTTATTTCAATAAATAATAAAATCCGGTTTATATCGTATTGTTTTTATTTTAAAATCGAAAGTGTATCTAATTTTGATTTCTTTATTTCATTTGTTGTGAATAATGAGACCAGTTAAATACCTTTTGATAAAACAAAAGTTATAGAAAAGACTATCGTTCTTAATCAAAGAGTTGGATATTATATAGTAGAAACGTTTATTATATATTTTTCAATTGGTGAAACTAGTAATATTCTTTTAAAGGAATGTGGTTCTGTAGCTAGTTAATATTAAATTTAAATATGACTCGAGGTTATATTAAGTTACGATGTGACTATGGAATATGGATTTGTAGAACTAATTACTTGCCGCATCTAAATTCAACAAAACGTAACTTAAAACTATTAAAAAGGGTTAAATATGAGCCTTTAAGTAAGATTATACATTTAATAAATGGAAATATAACGTATTAATTGAAAAATTGTATTTTTTCCAAACGATTCGCCATCGGTACAGCAACGAATCTCTCTAGAAGAAAGTAGTTTACTTTTAATCTCACCCTTTTTTTTTCTTTTTTTTTTTTTTTTTTTGTTCCTTTTTTATTTATTTACTTATTTGTTTTGCTCCCCCCCCCCCTCTCTTTCCTCCCTATTTTATCAACTTTCCAAACAATGTTCGACACATTTTAATTTACAATTTCTCCTTTTCACTTTTTTCTTTTATTTACTCTCGTCTTTCAGCTACTCCCTCATTGTTCATCATCGTGCTTTTCATACCTTGGCTAAATGCTACTGTTTTAACCACGAGACTCTGCACTTTCACTATTCAATTTTTTTTTTTAATTTTCTTCATTGTAACTTAATATCGTCCGCCATATATTCACACACACACACAGATATATATATATATATATATATATATATATATATATATATATATATATATATATATATATATATATATATACACACATATTTTGTATCGTCAAAGAAGAAGGACATTATAAGCCATTGGCTTCCGTTCTAATCGTTTACCTCTATATTATTGTACATCTTGTAATCTCGAACTAAAATTTTGTGAAATAAAATATGTTAAACTAATTGTGAAAAATGTATTTATTTTGTTGATAAAAAATATTTTACATATCAAAATTATATATATATATATATATATATATATATATATATATATATATATATATATATATATATATAACATTTTTGTTTTGGAGCTGGTGTACCTACTAAAGTTAGTTATTTTGAATGAAGAAACAAATAGTTTTGTATGTTCTTGTATACAAGGTATTGGTCGTTCTTATTTTAGTAATCATATTGAAAATGGCGAGCTTATTAAAAAAAAAACATGTGATTTTTGCTTAAACCTTTTTACCTAAAGTACTGTAAAAAGATGTAATATATATTTAAATGATAAATAACTATTAAATGTTAAAATATGAGAAATATAATAAATGTGAACCTAGTAAAAAAAGATTATTATTATAGATATGGTATATATCCAAAATGTTTAAATACTATAACTACATGCATTATATGTGGTGTTAATAAAAACGATACATTTTTAGACCAAAGGTAATTATATATGCGATATATGTTTGTTTAATAGCGAGGTAACTACTTTTAGGTAAAAAAACAAAAGTTTATTATTCCCTTGTGGTATACAACATAAGAACATAGATGAAATAAATTTTTTAAAATTTGAGGAATATCAATCTAATATGAATTACAAAAAATATAGGAAATAGTACAAATATAATGCTCTATTTGAATGGGAGAACAATTAGAACTTTGTAACTGACTTTTTTATCAAAAGAAGAAATTTGTTTTAAAACACATATTAGTGGAAAAAATACAAATGTTTGAGAACTAAACAATAAAATTACTAGAACTTTATCACTTACAAATTTTATTGAAAAGTTTGTATTACCTTGTAAGTAATATAATTTGTAGCAAAGTGGGAATACCTTGATAGAATAAAACTTGAGAGTGGCAAGTGGATACAATCTGATAATTTATTAAATCATTAAAGCTCAGGAAAATATTAAAAAAGAAAAGTAAGAAGGTAACATTTTTTTAAATGGTAAACTTATATGTCCTAAAATTTAATAAATAGAATTTTTTAACATTCTTCTTGAAAAAATAATTATGATAAATAAATGGGTAATAATAATCAATCATCGATATTTGCTTGTTATGAATGTAAAAAACTTATCCTCTGTCAGAACATATAAAAGGGCAATTATAAATTCAAAAGGGAATGTAAGAAATGTGAATCAAAACGTTCAAAAGAGTAATGTCATGAAAATGAAGAAAACTTTTTAAAGCGTTTGTGTGGGCTTTTATAACAAAAAGAGGATACAACTATCATAATAATACAAATAAACATCAAATATTATTTGAAACTACGATATTTAAAGAAAATTTATCAATATATAATGCAGAAATTATTTTAGTCGGTTGATAATATAGCCATATGGTTGACATTCTAGTGAGTTTAGAAGTCTTACCTCATCGATTGGTGATACTGACTTCTTCGTACATGATGTTGTATAATTATATTTGGTCTTTAGTCGATCCAATATGCCTAGCTTTATGAGTATATGCCTTTACATTAAGCAAACAATCTTTATTCATGAAATGTTATGTATTTCTCTATGACTTTTTTATTTATTACTTTGCATATCTTCCTTAATGTTGATTTATCCATTCCTTTAATTTCATTTAATTTGATAAATAATATCAACAGGATAATTACTTGTATCAAAATATTCATTCATTTCCTTCATATCTCTTATAAAATCGCCAGTTTCGACATGAATTAGTAAGAATATGTATCAGTAATATTTAGCTTTACCTCTACTCTCTCTTTCTTCAATACATTGTAATAGAAGCTATACATTAATATTTGTATAGTTCTAGGATAGCAAAACTCCCATATACAGGTTCATTTGTCTTTAAGTGTTGTTTTAGCATCTCTGTCAATACAATATTTTAATCAATTATTGTTCTATCCTTGAAATTTGCTTGTATTTAATATTGATGACACTTTAAAGGATCTGCAACTATATGAATTACTGTGTTTTTGTTTGTGGGTTTGTTTTAATATTGTTTTGCCAAATTTAGAATTATTCGTTAGCTTATATGTGCCTTGTTCAAAAAGATCGTCTGTTTCAGTTCTGAACTTATTATTTAAATCAATAAATTTCTTTAACCATGGTTTCTGTGTAAATAAGATAGCTTTATGAAATTTCTTTCCTTTTACATTTAACTAAGGTATACTTTTAACAATCTGTGGCTTACTAGGTATGTTTCCTTATTATATTGGATACATAGTAGATTTGGAGCAGCAGATAAAGATCCGAGCTCTTTTATTGATTTTACTTGATATAGAGAAAAATAATTTGGAATCATATGTTCAGATGCTAGAGGATAATCTTTGAACAAATCGTGAAGTTTTCTGGATATACATAGATCAACTTCTATAAATTCACCTTTTTATTAGTATCGCTCCATTTTGTTATAGGCTTACAAAAGAGGATAAGATGGTCTTCTGTTGCCCATCAAAATCTGGAGCAGGAAGATATTCACGCGTAGCCCAACCATACAACTTATTGTTTTAAATTGTATAATATATGGTCTTGGATTTGTTTTATCATAACCTTCATCATTTTTTGTTTTTCATCTTTATCAATATAATATTCGTTGTCTGATTTTGCATACTTTTTTGGAATAAAGGATATACAACCTCCTATACAGCTTTCTATAAGTAAATGCATACCTGTCTCTTATTATGTCTCTAATTTTACTTTTGTTGTATTTTATGGAACGTCAGCTGATAGCCCTGGTATTCAGAAGTAGTATACTGGATCTAATCTATATGTATTAAGACAACGATATATTTCGTTTTGGAATATATCTGCTAGCATTAATGTATCTTTCTTAACATAAAAGTCTGAAGATCACCCAAATTTTCAAATCTGAAGTATTCCCATACTTTGTGTGCACAATTATAATCTTCTGTAGTTACATTAACATCTTTTAAAGAGTATAGAATAGTGTGTATGATGGAAGCTTTGTTGCATTGCACTTCTCACATGAGTCTATATATTTATATGAAGAACATCCTTCCGTAAGAATTCTAAGGGAATACCTCTAAAACGTTTACTAGTATGTATAAACTTATTATCTGAAAGACTTTTTGCTAAGTTTTTGAGCGATTGGTTAAAAAATTAAGTGAATCAATAAATCTTGCATTTCTTTATACTTTTTTCTCCACCTCTGTTAATTGTTTCTATTATAAATATAATAAAATTACTAATTGATTTATAGCGCTCTGCATTATCTGGTATAATCTTTTGTTCCTAATCTGTTTCAGTTTTAACTAACTAAATTAATAGATGTGAGGCATAACCTTCTAGATTATGCATCATTGCAGCGAAAAATGGATTATATGGATCATTTCATAAAATTCAATAACTCAATTGCTATTTTTCGTAAGTCTTTTACAAACTCACTTAAACAGTCTTCTCCGCGATAAACTTTTAGTGGATATAGCTTATATTCACATACGCCATATTATATCTTGTCCATAATAACTACATTTTGTTTTTCTAGAACCCATTCAATGTCGGCATAAACTGCACAATGATATTATATTGTATTTCTGTGCGAAATAAATCAGACCTAGACAGGTAGGAAATTTTATTTTGGATCATAAGAGATGGAAATGGTCAGAGTATTGGACAGTTTTCACCGCCAAGGTTGAATCTCATGCAGACGACTTACATGTGAGGAAGTGAACTTTTGAAGCGTAACCTTATGGACCGAAAGCCACTGGACAACAAATATTTTTTTACCACTTTAGGTAGCCTTCTTTCGTTGGTTTGTGTTATTTGAGGGTAAATATTTTTAAAAAATAATAGTGAAAAAATGGCAGTTGTTGGAAAAATTCACATGAAAACAGCCTTGTGCACAATCTCTGCACCCCTGTCACTTTTCTGCCCCATTATCATTACGTGTCATAATGGTCTCTTCATATAGAGGACTAAAACATTTTACACCAAAGCAACATACATTATAATAAGAAGACTCTAACATGGCATCTGAATAATAAAAAACATGTAATTCCTTTCATATTTTAAAAAGAGCAAGAATTAACAAAAGAGGGGAAAAGCCCAATCGTCAAAGCTAAAAGCGAGCCTTTAGGGCCCTTAGCTTCCACTCTGTAGTTTCATATTTTTAGCAGAAGGGTGAATTTCTTAATGAAAAGTTAAGCGAATCCTGACATTTGAACAATAGACCCATGTGTTTAAAGAAGAATCCACGAATGCTTATGATGACATTAATTGGTTTTGTTTCAGATGTATCGGACGCTGAGAATATTTAGCTCTGTTTGATTCCCACAGGGTTCGAATGCGAAACTATGCGCCCTCGTTCGCAACTTCAAGGTCTATCCTACGGATCATACCTAGGCATATTTTTGTCTCACAGAGGTAGCCGAGGCAGTCCAAATGTATGCGCCCTAAGTGAAGCCCTATCTCACAAAGCGCGAGCACATTGACAAGATTCTATCAGGCATATATTTCATTATTTGCACATATTGAATTTCAATCAAAAACGAGGGAATTGAACCATATCATGCACGCCGTCAGTATATTGTGAAGTCTGCCAAATGCTACCGTCCACAGTGGCAGATCCAGAAATATCGCTTAGGGGATGTGTAAACAAATAGGCTAGGGGTCAGTGGAACAGAACCCCCAAGCGTTTCCAGGACATGAATTTAATCGTTTAACTATAATGAAAACTTACTCTAGGACACTTTCCAGTTCTTTCGTGCTCATTTTTTTTTTATTGGGGGGAAGTGGGATTTAGGACAGGTGCGCACCGGCGCCTCCCACCACCCACCATGAATCCGCCCCTGTTGGAAAACCTTTGAGTTGGGTACTAAAACCATTGCTGTGAAAACAATTGCAGCAAATGCATTTTAACTTGATTACGTTGCAGTTAGTAAAGTTTACGATTTTCTCCAGATGGCATCTGACCACCAAATTGTAACATTGTGGCCCAGACTCCTAACACTGGGTTACCAAACTTGCACAAGATAACATCTCTGGCACAATGCTGTATATTGATAAATACATCACATTCAGTTTATATTGCGTTTGTTGAGGTCTTTTCTTTGGAATGACTTTAGTGCAGAATGAGACAATCTGGGAATATACGTGGGAGGAAAAAGTCAGAAATTCTTTACTTGCAATGGTGGACCACAGGGCTGGTGATGTTACAAAGTATTACACGGCAGATGTCAGTTACGACACAATTAAATGCATTTGAGCCGCAGTACATAGTCTAGTTTTTTTATCCCTATTTTTTATTGCATGTCAATATGTGGTCAGAGAAGTAATGGAGGATGCAGGCAACGTTCTTGTGTACAAATGCGCGGGAACCATAGACTAAAGTTTAGATGACCATGGGGTCAAAACAGCCTTCTGGCAGCGATGTATTCTAAAAGAATATTAGCTCAATCGGAACATCATCGGCCTTTTGCATAGCTTGCTAGAAAATCCTCGAACGTAAGCAACGACCATTATGAACTGCACTCAAGCTGTGATTGTTATTACGTCATAATATCTTCACCTACGTCACAATAACTAGATGACGCATCGTCACTAACAGCGACGTAAGCAATAGTTTCAAACTTTTGAAACCAAATGTATTCTTCAATTTTTTTTCATTACAAAGTTGCAATAATAACAATTAAAAATTAAACCTGCAGTTATTTAATTGATTGTTGAAACGTCGTCGAGCGTTATTTTCAACACCAATTATTATATAAGAATCTGTTCTTCGCACATCTAGCCGGATGTTCGTCCGCCAAAAACTTACCAATTCGGGAAGTATCATTACGATAACCTCTAAGTCTGTTTCAGAGAGTCAAAACTCTTCGACCTACATCGAAAAGAACCAAGGATCTTCTGAATGAGCATCCGCTCAATCAGATCATCCTCTGCCTATTGCACCGCATTCGAGAAAACAAAAAAACAAAAAAAACTCGGATGTAAATAATGGTCACTTTGAACTACCTTCAAACCCACAGCGGTTATTATGTCATAATAACTTCATGGCCGTAACAACGCAGTGCCAGATTAAGGTGGGGGCGCAGGTGGCGCATGTCCCAGGCCCCCCTAGTCATGGGGGCCTTCCTTGTTGCCGTGAATAAAATTACACGTTTAAATAAACCATATATAGGTCTAAACCGTCTAATACTTAGCCTAGTATAGCTTTAATAATTATACACATATATAAGACAGTTTAAGGACAGCTTTCAGGGTGTATTTGTAGATCTATATCTTAAGTAACCGGGTTCCGCAAAGTTGAGGTGCCCCAGGTTCCCCAAAGCCTCCACTGTCACGACAAGATGACGCGTTATCACTAACAGCTACATAAGCATAGTTTCAGACTTTTGAAACTGAATGATTTCTTCATTTTTTTTATATATTTTTTTTCGTCACAAAGTTGCAGAAATAACATTAAAACTTGCGTGCAGCTATTTCATTGATTGCTGAAACGTCGTGGAGCTTTATTTTCGGCACCTATCATTTTATAAGAACCTGTTCTACGCACATCTAGCTGGATTGTTAGTCCAACGAGAAGTTACCAATTCGGGAAGTATCAGTACGATTACCTCCGAATCACTTTCAGTTATTCTACTCGCATCGGAAAGAGACGAGGATGTTCTGAATGAGTATGCACTTTGAGAAGAGTACGTTGTGTAAATCGCATTATTCTACCCAAGGGAGGTAACCCACTGCGTGAAGTATAAATGCAGGACTCGCGGTACTAATTCAGCTCCCATGGTAAACCTATGCAAACACCATAATATTAAAAATTCAATAACTTTCAAGTTTTCAATGCTCATGATCAGACCTATATTTATCAGTATAGACATATCCTTGATGACAGCTTATGTGTAGAGAAAACCCTATGGGACGCGGCTTTTCTGGATCTACATGTGTTTGAAACATGTATTTTCAATTCTGCATCAGAGAGTCAAGTACCAATTTCAGTAATGAGTTTTCCAAGCTCAAGTCTGTAAAAGGAATGAAATTCCATCAATAAAACATTGCCTCTGGTTCTTTTTTTTTTTTTTTTTTTTTTTTTTTTTAATTTTTTTTTTAGTTACAACAAGGATAAGCTACCAAAAGATTCTTTTAACTAAAGTCCTACTTTCATTATCAACCAATCCTGGCCAGCCAACCCATATATACTCTGTTTATGACTCACGGTACTAATTCAGCTCCCATAGTAAACCTATGCAAATACCATGATATTAAAAATTCAATAACTTTCAATTTCTGAATGCTCATGATCAAACCTATATTTATCAGTATAGACATATCCTTCTGTGTAGAGAAAACAATATGAGCCACGGCATTTTCTGGACCTACATGTGTAAGAAAGATGTGCTTTCAATTCCACACCAAAGAGTCGGGTGCTAATTTCAGAAATGTGTTTTCCAAACTCAAGTCTATAAAAGGACTGAAATTCCGTCAATAAAACAAGGTCTCTATTTTTTCAGTTACGACCAGGATAAACTCTCATAAAATTCTTTTCACTAAACTTTTGCTTTCATTGTCAACCAATCCTGGCCAGCCAAGCCCATATATACTCTATTTTATCTTCACCCATTTCTAGACTGGTTCCCCTTCTTTCTTATATTTAGTACCGCAAGTCCTATATCCTCCCTTGATTAACTTGACAGACCTATGGATTGTAGTAGAATGCATAAGTAAACAGTGTGCAGAGTTCTGCTTGTCAAAGATTAAATTGGTGAATATTAAATTATATTGCAAGTTCATGTACACCAAGATAAGTAATGGTGCATTTCAGGCAACATTTAAGTATTTGAGCTTCATTTCAGAAAATCAGAACAAATATTAAAATAAATCTGTCTAATCAAGAGTAACCTTTTTACTATCACCATTTATCCCTCTTCAATTTAAGATTGAAATATAGTATCAGCCTTATCATATTATGCAATAAATGAGTAAAAGGTCAAGGTTACCATCTATATGTGCATATATTACTACAGAAAAGGAGATTTAAATGACAGAAATTACCTAAAATTTCCCCAGAATATATATACTATAAAACTAAAGTAAGGTAGGCACAAGTCAATTAAAATACAAAATATGAAGTTCCAAAACATTCACTGAATGAAATTGGTGGGATACAAAATCATGAGGGGTCATTATAATGGTAGAGATCTAAGTGATCATATCTCAAGCATAACGTTTCAGAGCACAACTAGGAAATAACAAATTGGTGACCATAATTACTCTGTAAATGGTAAATTGTCTAAACTTTATATATTTGATTCCATAGATTTTAACCAATGTGCAAAACACCACACCTTACATAGTCAAATCTACACACTCTATACACTGCACCCCCCCCCCCCACACACACACACTCCATGTCAACAGTTGCCATATCTGACGGTGTGTTTAATATCCCACTGAAAATCATTCTGAGCAGACAAAGGTATTAATTTTGCTTGTTATCCATAAATAGAACCATACTTTTGCATTTATAGTAAAGTTAATTGTACATGCATATGTGGAACCGCTGTAGGGCTGTTATTCTCTATAGGACTCACGGTACTAATTCAGCTCCCATAGTAAACCTATGCAAATACCATAATATTACAAATTCAATAACTCATGTCTGTAATAGGACTGAAATTCCATCACTAGAACATGGTCTCTATTTTTTCAGTTACAACTAGGATAAACTCTCAAAAGATTCTTTTCACTAAACTTTTCCTTTCATTATCAACCAATCCTGACCAGCCGAACCCAGATATACATATTTTTTTTTACAAATCATCACCCATTTCTAGACTGGTTCCCTTTCTTCCATATAATTAGTCCAGTGAGTCCTGCAAATTGACTCTCTTAGCCAATCGGAACGTAAGTCGGCCATTTTCATCAAGAAATAACCTTGGATGCTGTTGTAGGAATGCACATACATTTGATGGGTTAGGTGATTATCGGAGTGCACCATATATGTTGCGACAGAAAAGGCCGACAACATTCCGACAGTGACTGTCTCCTTCCGCTGCAATAGTGTGCAATGTGAACAAAAGTAGTTCTGAATATAGTTCTCATTTACATCGAATTACATCTCAGGTTTTTTCATGACTTGATGGAAAAGGCGGAGGATGTTCCGATTGTCATTTCGTATAAGTACAGGTTGTTTCCCTTCATCTAAAAAAGTTACCTTCTCACAGTAGGTATTTTTATAATAATATGTTAGTAAAAACATATGAATTCTTTATTCAATTTTAGCTGATAATAGTTATGGTAACAACTTTTAAAAGTAAATAAAAACACTACATGGCTCTAATTTATATAAATACACAATTGTATATGAATTAATTGTAAACTATTTCTTTACAATCAGTTTAAATTCATAAAAGTGCTAACTCGGAAATATACATTATAATAAATAGCTACCATTGTGAGGCAATCCATAGCCAGAAAGGGTGGTTGCTTATACAATATGCACAAATAGGGAAAATGTGTATCAAATGTTTCAATTTGAAGAAAAAAAAAATTGTAGCCGGTAAGATTTTCTGAAACTTTTGTTCAGAGAAAACACAAATGCAGGTACTTAAATCTCCGTATAAGTGTAGTTAGTTGTAGGTAAATTTCTTTTGACAGAAAAGGTATAGGAAAAAAATACTGAATTTCGGCTAAACCTATTTTCGAAGCTCTTTTGCCATTAAAAGGGTGTGCACTAATTTCTGACTTAAAAATACGATAAAATCAAAAGCTGGACAGCTAACAAATTTGGAGGGGGCTCATAAGAGATGCAGAATGATCCAGTATTGGGCAGTTTTACCGGCAAGATTGAATCTCATGCAGACGACAAACGTGTGGTAAAGTGAAATTTTGTCAAAACTCCGGAGCACAGGCTTCATCAGACCCTTTCTTTTGACGGCCATCTCGCGGATTCACGCGAGAGGTCTGGTTTAACAAGGCTACTTCCTCGGTGAATTTTGCTAGAAAAGCGACGAGGGTTTCCAATTGATGTTTACATGATCACGCCATTCTCACGCGATTCATGGATTGAACGACAAGTTTATTAGATCCAGTAAAAGGTTTGAATGTAAGTTTTGTGCTATAAGTAGCATGCTTTGAGGACTTGAAAACTTTGAGGAAAACAGATCGCTTGAAAACTGATGATATAGAAAATAAAACTGCACAATGAACAAAAAGGTAGGCCTGTGCAATACTATTTCTCGTGTTCATGTTGTGTCATGACTGCCCCATGTGATGAGCACAGGTCACTACTGGTGACCACTGCGACTGGTCATTGACCGTGTGTCATTGAGATAGACAATTTGCGATAAATATTACCGATATTTTATTTCGTCTTTGCACTTTGTCAACGGGAGTTTATGGAGTGGGTCATGTCGTTTACACGTTCTCGTAAGTACGAACTGCTTATAAATATTTAACATCGATTCAGCTAATATAGAAATATCTTCTAAAAAATGTACCGCTAGATTACCTTGAACCCCAGGTCGTCTTGCAAGTCACTTGGACTTGTAATGACCCATGTTTATGGTGTGCATGAAGGAGTGGAACGATTTTTCAGTCCTTTAGTAAGTTGTTCCAAAATCAATAATTCGGACTACGTGTTTCCTTCTGTTCGTCGAAGCATTGTTTACTGAAACCCAAGTGGATGACCCCTGGTTCCTGGATAGGCTGTTCCCAGAATCAGTAGTTCTAATTGAGAATGATCAGGTTATTAATTTTAAATGAAAAAGGTAGGCATCAATTTTGTCTTGTTCCATGTTAAACCACAAAGTGACCAAGCCTTAAATGGATGCAATTGGAGATTTTGCACAGAACCATCACTACAAAATAATTTTCTTAAGATATCAAAATTGCATACATGATCTTTGTTCGCTGTATATATTACATGCTGACACAATCTCATATGTTGTGGGATTGTCACTTATCACAGGCATTTTTAAATGTTACAGCGGATCAGGAGTAAGTGTAGCCATACAAAACTCAGGCTGATAATTAAATATATTTACTTACTTTTTTTAGGAAAACTATTTATAAATGTAGATATTAAAAGGACAGACCTAAAGTGTCATATTTCAAGAAGCTACTTGAATTTCATTAAGTGTTGACAAACAATGCATGCAGAAATTGTGATTAGGAAATGTTTAGAGATACAAGATACAAGAAATTTTATTTCATGTCGGTAGTCTGGTTAATATAAAAACACCAGCTCTGGATGAGCTTTCTTATGAGTGTGACACAAGTTACTACCTTGCTCTCATTTTGTACAACAAATATGAGATTATTGGAATATTTTGGGATGTCATTAGCATAATTATACAATGTTGTTTGTATAGTGAAGTAGAAAATGTGAGAGGTCCCAGTATTGAACCTTGTGGTGGTACTTCTTTGGAGGTATCCAGTGACTGTGTGATAGCAAAATGGTTTCTATACAAATAATTGATTGATTACTATTGTGTAAAGAAAAGGAATGTTAACTTTCATTTGACAGAGCTGTTTATTCTCTAACTTTCACTTTATATGACACATGAAATTTTCAACATATTTTTCTGTATGTAACTCTCACTTTTTTTCTTCTTGTTGATTAATAATTAGAGTCCAAAATTTTTTAAATGGGTTATATTAAAAGTAATCTGTATTTATGACAAAAAGATATAAACTTATACAGATGTACTTGATTCATACATGTGACAGAAAAGAGAAGTCAGCTTAGGACAAATTGAGAGATTTGCAAAATTTGGTCTGGAGTTTTTACTTCAAAAGAGGGAGGATTTTTAAAGAGAATAGTGAATTTTTCATTGCGGCATATGTCTTTGACTTTCTTATCCCAGTGATGACCCAATGCTTGGATCACTATGTGAGTAGTTTTCGTTCGTTTGTATGAGAACTTTTGTGCTATTTCCGAGTCAGGGAACATTATTTTCACTAGATCTGAAAAATGATCTGCTACCATAAACTGGAGATTATGTTCAGCTATAAAATTGGCAAACAGTATCTCGCATATCTTTATCCACATTTGATGCAGATTCCACGAACATGGATTTCAGCTATGGCATATTTGTTGTCGCGTTTAATATGCTGCATGATGTGTCATGTCATTCTTGCCACCATAGCAGATTTTAAAATCAGCTTATGGAGAAGGGCAGAATGCATATTCATGTCCTTTGAACATGATTCCAACCACTGAAATTCCTGTGTCCATCCATCATTGACTTTCCTCTGATATTTTGGTTGCTTAGATTTTGGTGTTTAGCATCAGGAAATAATGCACGCTTAGACATCTTGACAAACTTTAAACCCTGAAGCCATTGACCCTGTTTTATGCTGATCGAGCTCTTTAGTAATCCAACCATGATCAATTATTGTCTTTAATCCTTTAGGAATTACTTCTGATCTTATGTCAACAAACTTCTGATCCATGTCGACAAACTTAAGAAACTGAAGCCAACCGACACTGCTGACAGAATCAAAGGGATGTTAATTGTTTTATGCTGCTTGAAATTAGCAACTAAATAGTCTTGCCCTGATTAAGCCAGTTCACAGTCACATGATCACAGGCAGTATTACTGTACATACTACACTGAAAGCAATGTGTGAAAAAAATGGAAAAAATAACATTTTTCAATAATAAATTTGCATACGTGGGAGATTTCAGTGAGTGACAGGAGGGACAGGAGACATCTCTCACCTCTGGAGGAAAACCCTCCCATCCAGGAAGTTCACATGTATGTTGATTAAGTACTAGGAACTGTATCCCTTTTAATTTATCAAACTATTATGTGCACAATGATCTCAAGGCCCCTTACCTTGGCATCATTATGATTATGGTTTTAAAAAAAACAAAACAATCCAGTTGAGACAATGGTTCCTTTCATTGGTCCAAGCCATCTGAACTTAAGTGGATGACCTTTGGTTTCTAGGTAACCTGTTTTTAGAAATAGTTTTTTAGCACTTATATATTTAATTTATTATTTTAAAAATCTTAACAAGATCATTCCGCCACAATTTTGGATTAACCCAGTATTCGTAATCATTCTGGATAAAGTCCAGGACTTTCCCATTAACAGTTGCTAGACAGTGAGTTGTGCCATTTGTCTCCATTTGTTTAATCTCAAGAAGGTATGTTTCAGAAAGAAAAAAAATACCTTAGTAACATATGAAAATGCACCATTTTTGTATCTTGAATTTCAAATTTTATATAAAAAAAAAGGGGTTGCCCCTTGCAAACTTGATCACTGCTCACACACACCTGTATAGCTGCCTATTTTTCAAACTTGATCACTGCGCTCACTCACCTGTATAGCTGCCTTTTTTTCAGGAACAGCCATCTATTCTGAAAATGAGGAAAAGTCCTGAGGTTGATCACTTATTTCATGTACATTGTACTAACTTCATCACATGTCTGAGGACATTTTTTATTTTTATAAATATCTTTCTCACAGAATGGAGACTATACACTGGCTGCATACTCAATATGTGGTTTCACCATACTCTGCTATAATGGCATAAACATATCATAACTAATATATGAAAAAGATATTTTTATATCACCACACATACTGTTTGCTTTAATTATTTATTCTTACAATTTGCCATGTGTCTCCTGAATTTTAAGTCATTGTTTAATGTCACGCCAAGATCCTCTTCTTCATCAACACAGGGCTTCACAAAAAAAAAGTGGATTTTACATAAAATCATGACCTGGTCCCGAGATCTCAAAAGTACCTGAAACTTGAGTAGGAACTCGATATCTGGAGTTGGAGTTTTTACTCCACAGAGTATTTGGTCTCAAAAGTGGATCTCGACCTGCTTTCAAGTTAATTTCCGCCAAGTACAAAACTCTGGATCTCAAGTCAATTCTTTTACTCGAGTCACGTGACATGTTACGTCATTTTGATGCTCTTCAGTGAGGAGACAAGAAAAGGTGCTAGTATCCAATGTAAATAATCCCTCGCAGGAGATACAAACACTGCACCTAAAAAAGATGCCTTTCAGTTAAATCAATATTTGATATATTTGTATTTCAATCAGTACTATTTTCAACTTTAGAAAACTATAGCCTAAAGATTTGTTATTAATTCACATCACAATACAGTGGACACATCACAGTTAGAAAGATCTGCCATATTTGAGGGGAATCAGAAGCCAGCAACTCAGTTAACTATAGGAGTAAAAAAACAAAACATGATCACTCTTCATTAAAGGTGAACATTTTTGTCATGAGCAATTTGATAAGTTTCTAATCCCCTTACTTTGGTTAATTGTCAAGCAGTTCCTTAGGTACCAGTCAGTATGTTTAAATACTGATGCATTACACTGAAAGTGGGAGCAAGGGATATCAAACACACAATCAGATCATTGTTATTCATGCAGGACAAATCAGCACTAATTATAGGTAAACAGTGAAATATGAAAAACCAGAAATAGTATTGTTCCTTATTCAAGTGTCAGGTGCTAAAAAGACCCCCCCCCCCCCCCAGCAGAAGCTGAATATTAATCATTTACCATTGTCTTTCAGGTAGTCCAAAACAACATGTCATAGTTTTCACTTAAGGTTTTAACATGCAGTTAGATCAACATAGTGGTGTTTTTTTTTTTCTTTGGACAAGCCAGATAGATAACTCACTTAGTACATGTCTATGGGAAGGGACTAATCTAGAACTGAAAGGGCCTTGGATATTATGTTATCCAAATTTTAGCTCTATTGGTCAAAGATCAGAAGAGCCTATGGGATGGCCTGTCGTCTGTCATCTGTCTGTCCATTAGCACAAGTTTGTTATTGCTGCTTCTCCTAAACTACTTGGAAGATTGCCATAAAACTTGAATACAGATTCATCCTAAGGTCTAGTTGGGCCTAAATGAAAATAGTGCTGCCCAGACATCCAATATGGCCACCACAGCAGCCATCTTGAATATCTTGTTATCACTGCTCTCCTGAATGGATGGTCATATCAACATGGGGTTTTCACTAAAAGACTTCTTATGATGTCTAGTTGATCATAAATGGAAATGGTGCCTATCTAACATCCAACTTGTTTCTGCTACTTCTCTTGAGTGGAAAGTCATATCGACATGGGGTATTCATCAGAAGATTTCTTTTGAGGTGTAGTTGGTCCTAAATGTAATTGGTTCCACTCGGACATACAGTATGACTGCCACAGTGGCCATCTTGAAAATCTTGGTATTGCTACTCCTCTTGGTCATATCAACATTGGGTTGTAACTAAAAGACTTCTCATGAAGTCTAATTGGTCCAAAATGAAAATGGTGCCGATATGACATCCAATATGGCCACCATGGCAGCCGTCTTGAAAATCTTGGTTATCCTTCTCATCCTTAACGGAAACTCATATCATCATGGGAATTTCACCTGAAGATTTCTAATGGTGTCTAGTTGGTCTGTAATAAAAATTTAAAATCTTTTTGCTACTCCTGCAAGATGGAAAGTCATCGAAATAGTAGTATTCTTGAAAATCTTGTTATTACTACTCCTTATAAATGGAAAGTCATACTGACATGGGGTTTTCACTAGAAGACTAATTATGATATCTAGTGGGTCCTGAATTAAAATGGTACCTATCTGATGTAAAATATGGCTGCCATATGGCTGTCGTATCAACATGGGGATTTTACTGAATCACTTCTTATGATGTCTAGTTGGTCCTAAATGAAAATGGTGCTGCTCAGGCATCCAGTATGGCTGCAAGAGTGGCCATTTGAAAATCTTGTTATCACTACTGTACTTTTGAATGATTGGTCATATCAGCATGAGGTTTTCACTGAAAGACTTCTTGTGCTGTCTCATTAGTTACTGGGTTCTCCGGGAAGCTAAATCTGCATAAAAATACAGAATTTTTTTGTCAGCGAACTTCTTTTTTATTTGAAACATTTCTACAAAGCGTGTATCAATCATCTAGTGGGCGAGCTATAAAACAGACTTCAAGTGATTGTGAAAGGATTAATTAAAGCCACATAGACCAAATCTTAGCAGATAAGGAGATTAAGACATCTGTTCATCGATTGTTGGTGCCTAATTATCGTTTCGATCAGAAGACTAATTACACATGTGTGCTCTGACACCTCGCTTTGATAAACACCACACAGGATACTTTTTATCCATTGTATTTTAAATCCTTCTGTGATGTTTGGAACTCTTGCATTTCATCATATACCATATTTAGAAAAATAGTGCCAAGATTTTGTGACTTATTTTGTTTGCTACAGGAATATGAGCTTTTGTGTTAATCATCATAAGTCATCATGAAATCTGCTGTTTTTCAGTGTTGTGCACTTTTTGTTTTTCAAGTAATTATCATGTGTGAGTTTTTTCAAGGCTACAACATTGTAGCTAAGGTCAGTGAAGAACTTGAGGATTTTTTGTTCTAAACCTGCAGTGGAGAAGTTTGTTAAAGCTTGTTTACAAAAAAAGTGAATGTAGTATGCTGTGTTGCTTAAAGATGAATTGAAAAAATGTGAATGGTATCTGGTCATTTGTTTATTCTTCCAGTGTCTTGGCAAATTTATTGATTTGAAATAGAATTAAGCTAATTAAATAAATTAATATAGAAAAGAAACTAGTCTCTTCCTTGATTTCTTATGGCTGCACATTAAATTAAAGAATGGCAAGGTAAAGTCAATGAAAATTGTTATACTTGTAATATCACAATCATCACTGTTTTCAATTGCCTTAGATTTTCATTCTTTTATTACAATACTAAATATTTCTCAATGAATGAGAATTAGCAATCTGATGACTTTTTATATTGGTGACACAACAATATACTCATAATGTTCAGAATTATTGGAAAGAAAAAAAAGGTATTGTTTTTGAGACTTTTTTCAAGGAAGGAGTCCAGGATTGCAACTTTCAAAATCCTATGAAGAACCCTGGTCATGAATGAAAATGGTGCCAATCTGACTTCCAATATGGCCACCACAATCTTGAAAATCTTGTTATTGCTACTTCTCCTAGATGGCTGTTCATATTGACATTCTGCTTTCACCAA
Organism: Margaritifera margaritifera; assembly: GCA_029931535.1. Classification (NCBI taxonomy): domain Eukaryota; kingdom Metazoa; phylum Mollusca; class Bivalvia; order Unionida; family Margaritiferidae; genus Margaritifera; species Margaritifera margaritifera. The sequence goes on along the minus strand of JAQPZY010001664.1, from coordinate 5,875,960 downwards.
AAGACTTCTTATGATGTCTAGTTAGTCCTAAATGGAAATGGTGCCAATCTGACATCTAATATGTCCACCGCAGCAGCTAATTTAAAAAATCTTGTTATCGCTGAAAAATATAAGAGATAGTTTCCACACTCAGTAGTTAAAAGGAAGAAATGGTCTTATCGTGAATTCCTGAAAATACTTTTCAGCCAGTAGGACATCAGTCCCTTTGAGGGACTTTTGTTTTGTATAGCTGTAGCTATATTTAAACCAACAAGCAAAGCTTTTGTGTTCAATGCATGTGACCCTTTACATGTGTGTTTTTAAGTGTGTTTGTGTATATCTTTTTGTCCCCAGTGGAAGACCTTGTTTAGGTCAAAATGTTGGGTGTGGGAGAACAGTATGAAATGGGTAGAGTTTTTTGCCTCCTGAACGAGTCATACTTCTGAGAAAGAAACAATGGAATATGATGTAATGGCAAAATAGAAAAATGAAGTACTCTTTTTACAAATTCAATCTCATTGCAGAGATGTATTTTAAGTTACTTCCCTTTACTAAGTGTGTCACTGTTTTTGCATAATTCTGCTTTCATGGATCTGTTTCTTGGAGGTAATCAGAATTTGTCTTGGTTCCATTTATGTTGAGGATTCAGTGTTGTCCACAGATCACTAGTTATGGCAGAGTGCTTGGTGCCTGTCCATGCATTTTAAGTGTACTAAAGTCTCTTCTGAATGATGGCACCTTCTCCACAGGGAGCATTTTTATGCACAGCACTGATACATTTAAGGCAATATTTGCACTGAAAGCAACAACAAAAAATAAGGCAAAAAAGTTGATGCCTAAAATGCACACATAGAATGTTACCATAGACAGATTTAAGACAAGGCAGCTCAAAAGGAAGGCAGGGCACCAATAGGAAGGGCAGAGTACCACACTCAGGAGTGCCGCAAGGTTCTATACTTGGTCTGTTCCTATTTCTGGTGTATGTTTATATCTTGGACATGAAGTGTAGCATGAAGATGTTTGATGATGATGCCAAAATCTAAACATGATGAAGATGTTTGATGATGATGCCAGAATCTAGACAAGATTGTAAATTATCACAGCAGGTCTCCAATTTGATCTCAGCAGATTGTGTGATTGGGCATCAAAGTGGCTCTTGAAGTTTCAATAAGCTATATATATGCCTAAATAAGTCTATACCCTTTAAGATTTTAATGTTTGCAATTAATAAGAGCATATTGTGATTTGCCCTGTCAGTTAATGCATTTGACTGTTGGTTTCTGCAATGCAACTTTAGTTTCAGACTATGCACCATGACCAAAATCTGTTGGTGGCTTGCACTTTGGGAAAGAATAATAGAGCAGAAAAGGTCAAAGGTAAAGGTCACATTGACTCAAAACAAAGAAATTTCGCAGCACAGTAGATCTAGTCAGTATACACTTACCAAGCTTCATGAATGGTTGGCTTTTGAAACACAGGAGAAAAAAACATCTTGTGGTCCAAATACTGGTATCAAAGGTCAAGATCACTGTGTGATACAAACAAGGAAAATAGCTTTTGTAAAGGTCTTTTATTTCAAACCAGATGCCGGCATCAAACTTTGGAGAATGCTAACTGTTATGATGAGGTAATACTGTGAGCTTATATAGATGCTTGGGTTGAAAACAAAAAGGTCGCAGCAGCCCTAAGAAAGGAAAATGGTTTTTCGATATGAAAACCTGTCTTCTACATCTTCTTCTTTCAACATATTTCATTAGCAGTTTGTCTTATGAGCAAGGCAAAAAGACTTGCTTTTGGTGTTAAAATGGTCAAGGTCGAGGTCACTCTGACCCATAGAGGAAATTTATTTCTGAATGATAGATTGAGTTGAACTTCCGATATCTTCATCAACCTTCACTGTTAACTTAAACATGTTGTCAAAGTAAAATGTTGATATAAAAGTCAGAGGTCATTGTGAAACAACCTGCAAGAAGTTGCGTGGTTTCTGCATGATACATGTATTTTGCATTCATTATTTTCCTTGATTAAAGTTTGTCGCTGGCTTAGCATATTGTAACTCATTTATTGTGCAGTCCAATGGTACTATTCAATGCAGAGTGTGCGTATATATACTGAAAATATGCTGTTCATGGTCCTCTTGTTATCAGATTGGATCATTAGACCTCGATGATAACCTATATTTTGTACTCTGTCAACAACGTGTGTTAGCATTGGTTGATAGGATGAAAATGATTTGATATGTGGATCATTCATCATGGAGATAAAAACACAATAGGGGACCCTTTGCCTCCAGTTAGTAAATAATGAAAGAATGAATTGTTTCTAATTGGAGAAAAAATAAATTACCTATTGTAGGTCTTTCATCGAAGGGGGTATCCAGGATGTAAAAGAATTGTACAGCAGAATATCTGTTATCCAGATGTTGTTTATCCAGATTCCTTGCCCAAATAGAAGTTCCACCATTGTGTACCCCTAAAAATTGAAATGCCCAATTGATTAGACATCCTTTTGACGAAAAAATTTTGGACAGTCATTGTCTCCCAAACGATCTGGATATACCGGTATGGCATTTTACAGTACTTGCTCATTTGTAGTTGGCACTGCAGATTCAGGATTTAGAGTCTATAGATTTGATTCTCTATTTAACCTAATGGGTGTGGTGCCCTTGTCAAGCAGAGCACTTTATAGATCCACAGTACTATAATGGTCCATGCTTAGATGGGCAAATTCATATAGTCTGAAATAGGGTACTTAGGTTGCTTGAAATACTCAGACTAAAATCAAAATTCATCAGATACTGCTTTCCAGCACAGCTAACATCATAACTTCGTAAACTTTTTTTTCTCCCTAGCACTTTAAGAGAAGCATGGGGATATTTTAATACAGTCCAGCTCTATAGACTGGCATAGATGTGCCACTATAATGTGTTAGAGCTCCTCCAACACTGTTAAAGCTAGACACATGAAAGTTTGGTTAGTGATAACTTTACGGATGTAGATTGTGTCAACACATAAGAAATTTGTATCTCTTCATGGAGGTTAGGGTGCTTTTACATAAAAATTTCAAATGTCTACTGAGTTGTCTCACATGTCTGAGAATTGCCATGTGTGTTTAATGCCCCAAGTGTCAACACATCACACTCGAACCCCTGGGTCATTCCCTAGGGTTTTTCCCTACCAGATCCAAACCTTATAATCATATACACGCTGACTGTGCATAAAAAAGCAAATTTACACATGCAACTGACATTGACCCAGGTAATTAACTCAAACACATATATCCAAATGATACTTGCCCTTGGGGAAGTCCTTACCCTCATGACCTACCCAAGAGACTCAAACTTCAGGGTGGAAGTCAGAACAGGGTAGTGTGGGGATACTTGTGTTGCAAACACAGAATTCTATTTCTTTTTGTGTGTCTTATCATCTTATTATGTAATAATAGTTGGTTAACAAAATTAATTGATCAGAAAATCCTTGAATTTGAGGGGTTGCCTTGAAAACTCCATAAAGTTGGTTTTATCCTTGAAAAGTCCTTGAGTTTGTTGAAAATAGCTCCTTGAATTTTTTCCAAAACATCCTGAATTTATCTGGGGGGGCATACAGAGTGTTAAAACTGAATGAAATATGTAATATTGTGTATTCAGAATTTTGTATATGTATTTTGCAAAAATAATGAATAAATAAAAAATAACATTGAATAAAATTCTCTGGATCAAATGATATACAGTATAACATGGGTAGTTACATGTACCAGATGGAGTAGCACCCATTTGCTGAAATGGCAAACTGATTTCTTGTTTGTTTGTTTCTTCTTTTTTACCCATTTACGCAGTGGCAAACAAAGTAACATATGCAGATAATTACAACTCCGTACAAAAAATACTTGTAGAAAACTTTTAGAAGTCTTTGAAAACTCTTTGGAAAGTTCTTGAAAAACAACTCTCTTGAGCTGTATGAACCATGCAAAAGTTTTTGGACAGCTTTTCCCTATTGGAATTAAGTCGGTGCTTTTAGAAAGGTTAGTGAATGAAGTACATTCACATCAGGCATTAAATCCCTGTATTTGCCAGACATGTCCAGCAGTTCAAAGGTTTTGACCAGCAGATGCTCAGAGCAGCTGGACATTGGTCATAGAATACTCCAAAATATCATTATATCAAATTTTCTTTGATTTACTTATCCATGAATCTGTCAAATAAACACTTTAACAAAGTAAAATTCAAAAGTCACTATGTCTAGTTTACAGATTGTTTCTTTGTCAGACAATCAATAAAGGTGTTGCTGACTCAACTTAATTCAAAGGTGACTACCGGTAGGTCTGGTTTACACATTGTTTCTTTGTTGGACAATCAGCAGCGGTGTCATTGACTTAGCTTGTTACAACCCAACTGCCTGAAGGCTATACTGCTCACAGTTAGGGTTAGTGGATTAAATGGGGGTAGAGAAGGGCAACTTAATCCTTTAGTGAACAATAATACGGTAAATTTCAAAGATCAGCTTCTCAGTAAACATTTTGTTATTCTAAAAAATTTTTTTTAATTGGTAGGCTTATATATGCCTACATGACACAATAATACTTATCAGTCCTTGTTTTAGTGCTTGAGAGAGCACTACTCACCATGTCAAAGCATGAGCATAATAATGACGAAAACTGTAACCCTTAGTGAGTGTTTGCAGGCAAGAGATTTGCCGTTATCCATACATTACCATGAATCAGCATGTTGATGGATTTTTGACATCACTGGAAGCTAAGTGCCTTAGAGATACACCCAGTTTTGGGCCCCTCGGCAGTGAGTTTGGTACAGCCACATGTCACTTAAAAAGAATAGAATGCAGTGTTCGTCACGTGACAGTGTCTTGCCAGCCAAAGTAGTTCAGTGTGTACGTATTATTCATGCAAACATACTTGTAGGGAAATATGTGGCAAATCATAGGGATAAACTTATGGTTTGCTGCTACCAACTGATAAGATGTGTGGAGGGGGTCAAAATATTTGGGGGGGGGTGTAAAATTAATATTCATGCATGTCTATGAAGTCCGTCAAAATGTCTGGTTGCACTCTGGAAAATGTAAGGATCCCTGATTCACAGGTACATGTCACTTCATGATCACGTATTTTGTGTGAGCACAGGATAATTATAGTGTTACCTTTATGTCAAAATATTTACATTTATGCATTGTTGAGAGTGCAGACTGTATAGCTCTGAAATGTTTGTCTGTGGTCCCAACATTTTCTGGTTGTCAAAAATGGAATAATTTGTGGAAGGAACAATTTGTTGCATATTGGATTGAAAACAAAAGACCATATGTGATATATTATTAGCTCGCCTATATGAAGTAGAGGAGAGCTATTGTACTACCTGCAGCATCAGCAACCACACATTTAAAAGCATATACATGTACATGCATACAGCCTCACTGCATTTGAACCAGTCTTTCTTCATAGCTCCTAGGCAGTTTGAAGTGTGTTTCATAGCACCAACTCCCAAGGGAGTGGGCTAAGGAGGAAAACTTTGTACATGTTCATTATTTGTACATTTTTTATTTGGTGTTTGCATTTAGGTCAGATGTTTTGCACCTTGTATACCTACTATTATACCTGGAATCATGAAACTTGGTGAGGGGATGCATCTTGATAAGTACTACATCTTCATCACAAAAGTAGGTTACTGTGACCCAACATTGTTCACATTTTTTATTTTTAAGTTTATTTTTTCAATCTATGAATCATGAAACTTCCTGAGGGGATGCAACTTGATAAGTATTACACCCTAATTGTGAAAAGAGGTCTCTGTGACCTATATTTCATGCTTCAGTGACTTTGTTAAAATATATTGGTTGTTGTTTACAGTATGTTCAACTCATTAAACTTGGCAATTGGATACATCACTGTTTGTACTAAACCCTTACAACATAAAAGGTCACTGTGACCTACATTTTAAGCTTTACTTATATAGGTTAAGCATTTGTCTATATGCATTTCATGTGAAGCCTCTGCTGTAGTGGCCAATCAAGATAATTACTGATGCATGAGCTATGCTTCTACATGTAATAGTGGTCATACTGTCACTTCAAGGTTACTCATTAGCTTCTGAGGCATATTTTTTAAGAACAATGATTTAACAAAAAGAAAAACAAAATTAATGTTTTTTATCTACTCATTATAGTATTTCCACTTTGATATCATAGAAAAGAATCCTCTTTTTGACTGTTTATACATGTATCTTATATGCCCTTTCACAGGGGCCAGTATTTTGTTGTCAGTATCACTTAAGACTGAATATATTTGCCACATGACAATTAATGGTTACAATGGAGACTCCAAAAGCTTCATAGAGGTGAGCTATGGTATGTAATCGTTGATTACATTCTGGTTTTGAATTTTTGGGCGATTTAAAGTTTTTGTGCTGATTTTGTTTTCTCACTTTTAATGAAAACCAAAACACTGTCAGATGTATTCATTATTTATATTGGTAGCCATTAACATTTATCTAGCATTAATACATTTATATACATTGTAGTTACCCACAGGTGAAGGTTATAATTTCATTGTTAAAATATACACAATTTACCTTTCACTATTATCAACTGTAACATATTTAAACAATGAGCAGATAATAAAAAAATTACTGTTCACAAAAATTAGAACTAGGAGCTGATGAATAGGTGAAAATTTGATTGATAACTCAACAAGAGAAAAAGAGACATCTTTAATTTATCCTGAACATTTATTACTATGTTAAGTTTTCCTAGATACTGTGCCTGCTTAATGTATCAAGTTTTCCCTTGCGACTCCTTTGAGCCCCATGAGGTCACACATGGCTGGTAACATAGTGCAAGGACAAAGTAAGGATCAGAGTGATTTAAATGCTAATTCTTCAGTCAGTACAGGTTTGAGAGGAAAAGGATTTCATATAGGCCATATTAATATACAAGGACTCTGAAATAAACTGATGAAATGAAATACAGAATTCAATGAAATGAAAGAAAAACTAATGTTTTATAAAGTGGCTGTAATTATAATTGTAACAATGATCATTGTGAATGTGGTTATAATATTGTTAATGTCTCCTTGAGTGCCTCTAATAATAACTGTGATGTAAATCTCATGAATTCAGGAGTTTCTGGCAAGGGTTCACACATAGGTCATTTAAATATTCAGGGTATTCGAGGAAAGATGAATCAAGTAAAGTCATTGTTAACCTCACCAAATAATGATGTACATTTATTTGGACTCAGAAACAACGTTGACAGAGAATCAGGGTGAAAATTTCTTGTATATCAATGGCTATGACAAACCTTTTCAAAGGGATAGGAAAGCAGGAGGAGGTGGACTCCATATGTATGTTAAAACTGGTACTGTTGCTAAAAGAAGGGAAGACCTAGAAATGGTGGAAATAGAATCCATTTGGCTACAGATTACTCCAGATAAACCATACATAATTGGTTTTGTGCACAGACTCCTGTCATCAAATACTGATTGGTGTGAATACTTCGACCTTCAGATACACATAGATACAATTTCAAATGAAGAAAAGGAATTATACATTCTAGGTGATAAAAACAGAGACCTTCTCAATGGTCAAATATAAAAAATTTACCAATATATGAAAGAACATTCCTTATACATTTTTGTATAAAGTGTCCACAAAAGCCATTCCTGTCTACCTATGCAATATCTTTCACCAAAGAGATGCGGATGTTTGTCTAAATTTAAGGTCTGTTAGAAGTAAAAATTACATTATACCAAAGCCAAAGAAGGAGTTGTTTAAAAATAGCTTTCATTATACTGATCCACTGGTATGGAACATTATTCCCAGTGACATAAGACAGGCTCCTAGCATTTCATCTTTTCATAATCAGTGTCTTAAATGGATGAAATCTTAAGACACTCAAACAGGTCTAAGTAATATAAATACCTCCCGCTTTTCTCTACTTACCTGGTATACATCTTTTTCAAAGATGAATTATTTAATATGATGTGATATTTTATTTATTTTTATGTGCTCACTGATGCTTGTGTATTACGAACTTGAAACTTTGTTTGATTTTTTATTATTTTTAAGGAATACAAACAGGTGAGAAAAATAATTGTTTTTGGGTTGGCACCTAGAAAAGGGAATCTAGTGGGTCTCAGAGTTTCTGTACATTATTTGTATTCTGCCAGGCTACACAAAATGTAACACCTCAACTGGGATTTCTTCGTTTTGTGCAAATCCCAACATAACATGTACATTCTCTCTTTCTGTTTTTTCCATTCTCCTTGTCCTTCTCTCATTCTCTCCTATCAGTCTATGTTGCATATAAACAGTAATGCATGGAAGTGCATAATGCATTAGAAAAGGAAGAATAACACATTGGAAAAGAAAGAGTAATGCGTCAAAAAAGGAAGAATAACACATCAGAAAAGAAATTTTACCTTGCATCGGGTGGGAAAATGCATTGGCGGTGAACAGTTTTCTTTGAAAACTACAAAAAAAAAAACATATATAAGTTTTTTTAAGTAGCACACAGAACCCTTTAATAAATGTACTTTTTGTCACTTTTGTCATATATACTTTCATCATGTGTACATGTATTGACCTATTTATGGTTTTCTCAAACATTCGTGAACAGGTGGCATAGTAGTCAAAACTCACTGTACTAGCACATAATAGTTGTGATGTTTTCACAGAAGAAACAGTTGCTGGACTGATTACAGTTAAAGAAAGTAAAAAAATGATAGTTGCAATAGTTGTACATTAACTTTTTTGCATGTGTGTCTTTTGATAAGGAAATATGTTCATTTGATAAAAGTAATGCGGACGGAAAAGAAACATTAGGTATGTAAGGGAGAGGAAAGATCAATTTATTAATTGTTTCAAAAAGGCACGCTGCACTTAAGTCAGAGAGTATTGCCATCTGAATCAACTGAATCATACATTATATTGATGAAATTTAATAATAATATCAGTAAACAAAAGACCTTATAACTGTGTCATAGCCAGTATAATTGGAGGAATTGCTATTCATGGTACAAATTTTATAATGTTCCAATATCTTATATGTGGATAGAAAATGACAGCAGTGTCTGCACTGGCAAAAACATCAAGGACACAAAGAAGATTTCACATCCAAGCAGAAAAGTACCAAGCTTTCTTGGAGACAGATCTGAGAGCAGTCTGCCTGAAGAACTGAACAAACTACAGAATCGTGTAGAAATGCTTCAAAACTTATTCTGGAGTTTTAGTCCCCATGAAGATCTCATTGTGGTTGACACTATGGAGATCCAGGATGTCCATGCACAGACAATTGCATCTTTAGCAATGATGGCTTCAGCAGAATACCATTGACTGGAATTTACTAGTGCCTGTTCTTTTGTGTTCTTTGTGGAGAAAATAGATCTTAAAACTGAATACATTGCTCTCCTAAATCTGGTTAGCAACAAAAGTACTTTTTTAAATAATTTGATTCTATATCTGGTTCTGGAAATTCCAATATATTTTTGCATTAAGAGAACTACAACCATGTTGTTTTGGTAGCAACAAAAGGATTTGAATAGAATGTTTCTCAGAATTAATTTCTTCTTTGTGGGAAGGTCTAAAATCTTCACCAAGAAGAATATCTATCCATCAAGAAACCCTATCCATAAAGCAATAGTAACTCAATGCCAATATTATTTTTTTAGTGCCCTCCATTGCTGTCTTGCCGTTTTTATCTAAAGGACAAGAACTTTCTGACAGGTTTACTTCACACAGTAACAATTGCAATCCTCTGTGACCAGTATGATATGTACATACTGTGTGTTGATTCTAGAAAGTTCACTGTTGGGGTTAACAGAGTTGTATGTTTTGGATTTCAGAATGAGAAAAGCTTAAGTTAAAGAAAGAATTGATTGATACAAGAATCCATATTCATAGGTACCGGTACTTCGCATGTCCTTTTCTCTCTTGTTAATTGATCATGTTTGGAATTTTATAAGGATGATCACATAAAGTCATAAAACTAAACTTCCTGGTTGTATTGTGACTTGAAGTTAAAAGACTCAAGGATAGAAAGGAACAGTGACAGGGACACAAATTAAGGCTTGGCAAATTCATGGAAATAAAAGTATACTTTATCATCACATTATCATTAGAGAGAGAAAGAATCCTCAGCAATACAATTTAGGAATTCAAATACATGTACATCAAGGCACTCTTTAGTTGATATATTTACATGTATATCTAATGAGAAAAAGGAAAAATTATATTTTCCAATATTACCCTAAAATATACACTTAAAACATATTTATAAGTAGCTATGGCTTGACTCCCCTTCCTTATATTACATATGTTTATTTTCCACCTGCGTTACCTATTTCAGTAGAAAAGTTTGTGTACTTGTACATTGGTCCCCACAGTAGAATATTATTACCATTTTGTCCCCTTTAAGAGAGGCCACCCCTTTTATAAGACAAGCTTTTTAGTGCAGAATGGTTACCTTATAAGAGGATGACAACTTTAGTGTTACCACATGTATCATCTTTTCACACTCGTACTGGAATCAACCCTTTAAAAACAATTCTTTTTAATAAAAATGTCAAACTGTTATGTGCCAGTACAGGAATTGTTTCATCAGAACATACCACCTGTTTTTGAATGTTGGCAGAAATTGTGAATAAGTTGGTGTATATAGCAAAAGTAACAAAACTTAAACGGTCATTTAAGGGTTTTGTGTGCTACTTACCTAAACTTAATTGTGGCAGTCTTTGTAGCTTTCAGTGACAGTCTTTGACTACCAGTGTTTTGTCCCACCAGATGCTACATAAAATGTCTTTTCCTATGCATTATTTTTCCTTTTCCAACCTGTTACACACTTAACTGATGTGTTAAAATTTTTCCAATGTGGTCTAATACATTATTGGCAAAACCTGTAGGATATGGTTCACAATTGTCAATATTGTGACAAAATATATATTGCAATGTACAAAAACCCCTTATAGTTATTTACCAAATTATTTTAAAATGATGGTTTAAATCCCTAAGATCTGTGACTTCTTATAAGTGACACTTGTACAATGAAAAGCACAAGTTTAAATATTTACAATCAAGACTTTCTGTTCAAAGATTGAATTAAAGCGAAACTTGTCTTTGCTATATAAAGGGTGCCTACTGATGAACAACAATTTTTGTCAATTTTGTTTTAATTTGATTTTATTTTAGACTCTGTATAGGGAACACCTCTCCATAAAGGAAATACTTCTGTCACTACAGGGCTCTGTATTGTCAGCAATTGGCCCTTCACTTATAATATATTTTCAGGTGTACAAATAATGTCAGGTGCTAAAAATTTATTATCGTTTCTTAAATACCTAAAATTTGTGATATTGTGATAAGAACAAAGTTCTCTGTACCAAAAATTAAAAGAAAAAAAATAATTGTAATTTTTATGCATTGATGGTGTTTGAAAAATTAGAGTGAGTGAAAAATTAAGGGCTATGAAAAAGTAGTATGTGAAAAATTGAGGCCTGTGAAAAAATAGTATGTGAAAAATTAAGGCCTATGAAAAAGTAGTATGTGAAAAATTAAGGCCTATGAAAAAATAGTATGGGAAAAAGTGGGTGTGAAAAGTTGTATGGTATACAGAATTAGAGTATGTGACTGATTAGAGGAGATGAAGAACTAAAGATGATACAGTAATTTGTTTTTAGCTCTACTGATCATAGACCAAAAGAGCTTATGGGATGGTCTGTGATCCATCCTTCCATTAGCACAAGTTTGTTATCTCTACTCCTCCCAAACTACTTGGAGGATTGCCATGAAACTTTACACATACATTCATCCCATGGTCGAGTTGTCCTAAATTAAAATGATATTTTATCAACTCCATGAAAAATGATATTCACCTTGACATACAGCCTCTGTGTATGAACCTCATAAAAAGTCAAGTGGTATAGTTTTTGGATCATTGATTTTGACCAGGTCACATATAGTTATTTGGCTGGTTGATTTTTACCAGGTGGCATATATTTTTTTTTGGCTAGTTGATTTTGACAAGGAGGCATAGTTTCAGGCTAGTTGATTTTAACCAGTTGAGATATAGTTGTTTGGCTTTTTTATTTTGACCAGGTGGAATAGGCTTTTGAAAGGAATGGTTTTTATATTAAAATATAGGATTGTTTGACCAAAATAACTATCATATATTTGATAATAGCTGCAGATTTCACTCTGTGGTGGGTTTTAATTAGGACACTGATCATGCTGATGTTTCACATATTTGACTTTTCTTGCTGATAACAGTACATGTATGTCCAAACAATTTAGGTCCTTTATCACCACTGTTGCACCTTTACCTAGTTATGCATATACATATCACGATGAGTGATACAGGTGCAGGCATCATGCAGTTTTGGCAGATACATGTATAATGACTATAATTAGCTTGTTACAGCTGTTTATTATTGCTGCTAACAGTGTACATGTATGTACTAATATCCCATTACAGTCAGTCTCTCATTCACTCATTCACTCACACACACACACACACACACACACACACACACACACACACACACATATACACACACACACACACACACACACATTAAAACAGGTGATTGTCATGCTTCATTACTGATGTACATGTAGTGTTACCCTTGTCCATCTGTCTGTCCAGTATAGTTTTGTGTATAGATCAATTTTCTGGCTCTGTGGTGGGGTATAAACACATTTTGAGTGCAATATTATGATTGTTTACTCTGAATTCCTAAGTCTCTGACTGTGTAATCTTGATTGTTCTGTCACTTAAGGGTCATGAAGATATTTAAATCTAACAACTGTTTAATTAGTTGGAGTTTATTATACTTGTTGGTGGAGTTTTCAGATAGATGGAAAGGAATTCTCTGGTGGTGGTATTGTCATTTTTCTCATTGTTGGTACTCTTGGTGTCATTTAAGTTGTTCTTAATCTTATTATTTTTACTCATATTATTATTATTATTATTATTGTTGTTGTTGTTGTTGTTGTTGTTTTGCCAGTAAAGCATAGGCAAGACATAGGTATCACTTTTCCAAAGGCATTGCAGGGCTCAAAATTAGCGGTAGTCCACTAGCCAGATGCTAGTAAATTTCGTGTTGGACTAGTAGTTTTCATAATTTCAAAAGTCCGAGGGCTAGTAAAGTTTAAGTTGTTGCCAGTCAGCATTTGTGGGAAGGACTAGTGAAGATTCAGCCAGACTAGTAAATTTCTCAATCTACTTGTCCTTCTGGCTACAAAGAAGACATTTATATTAAATTCTATAGGCCTGCATTGTCTTTGTTGCTGTTCTCATAGACATCAGCATTAAGTTTATGCATTTAGCTCAGTTATTCTAATACTGTTGTATGTACAGTCTTATTTGTTGGGTATGTTCATTGTGGAAGGTACTGCTATTTACTGGAAATTAAGGTCACAGTGACCTACTTTTCATGCTCTAGCAATTATGTTGGTTTTTAATTCAGTTCACTTTCTCTAACTTTTATATGTACAGTCATAAAACTTGATGGGTATGTTAATTTTGGAGGAATTATTATTATTATTAATATTATTATTATTATTATTATTATTGATTGTATTTATTGTTTTTGTTCTTCTGCTTCTTCTTATTTTTATTAATACATTGGATGAGATTTTAATGAATTGGGTATTTTGCTCCATGCCTTGGAACTAATTGTCTTTATAAACATTTTAAACGAGTATTTTGTGAACACCGTATGATACATAAGTTATGATCCATGATCATCAAGATGTTTCTTTTTTGAGATTGTGTCAAATGGCACATTGAGCAAACTAATTCAGGGTGCACTTGATTATAAGGCTCTACTTCATTAGTGTTCTGGTCATGACCAAGTGATATTTTTTTAAACATGCAGAACATCCAGAACTTGTCCCAGTTCCATTGTTTAAATGGATTGAATGCACAATAAAAAATGTTGACCATGTTTATGGTTGAAGAAATACACTGACAGCTTTGTATAAAAAAAATGCTTAAAATTAAATGTACAGTGTTCTGCATTGACATTTTAATTTGCAATTATCTGATTTGCAGATTTAACAATGGCTGAGAAAGAGAGTCCCACCACAAGCCATACATGTACTGCTGAGGAAAAGGGTGACCAAAAGTCAGGACATCCCACAAGGACAAGCCAGAGCATCAGTATCCCAAAGACCCCAGCTTCTGTAGCAGGAGCAGTAGGGTCCCCAGAAAGGGTCGCAAGTGGAGGACTTGGTCCTCAAAGCAACCATTCAGCAGGGGAACTCTCTATGAGCCCAAGGAGTATACTCAGGTGAGCCTGTGACTTACATAAATAATACTGAGTTGAAAGTGCATTAAGATTTTAGATGCATGCTATTCTTTAAGGACTAATGTTTTAAAAAAAAGGAGTAAATAGATTTACTTCTGAAACTTCATTTGACTCATCCAGCGCAGCTCATCAACATAATTACACAAAGATTATTAGAGTTGGATAAATATGGCATCATATATAAACTGCAGAGTTTAGAAGTTTGCTAACACATGATGCAAAATTTTGTATATGTATGTTTTTTATCTTGTTTTTGTTAGTTTTAATGGCATTTTTAGCATAATTGGCTATATCGTGCTGAGGTAATGGGAGCTATGTGTTTTTCCCAATGACACACTGAAGCAGCTGACACTGGGCAGGTATCGAATCCATGACCTGTGGATTACATGTCAGAGCCCTACCAATTGAGCTACTGTGACTCCCTCAAATATATGTAAAGATGTGGGTTGAAAATCCTTTTTGATGTGCTGACATTTGAATTTTATGGACCATGTATGAAAATTATGTGTTAACATATGTGCTCTAGTGGCAAATGGAAGTTTGGTATTGGTTATTTAAAAACAACTTACTGTAGGAAAAAAAACACGCATCCTCAAATGGAACAAGAAATCATGCTGAAAAGAATGAGTATTTGAAGGAATATTTGAAAATACATTTTATTTGCAGAATAAGTTGCTATTTTACACCTAGTTTGATTATACGGGTATAATGTTTTTCCCATGGATACTTGTTTTTATGTCTGCTTGTCCTATGCCAGCTTATGAACAATATTACAAAGAAGAAAAGCAGAACAGCCACACATTTTATTGCATGTTCCAGTCCATTCCTCACCACCCACACACCAACCCTCCCCAGGTCCAGGTACTTACCTCCACTCCCAGACAGTGACCTAGGGGTAATAATGCAAAATCCATTATATATATATATATATATATATAGTTTAATTGGAAAATATTTGAAAATGTCTTAGTAATTGCAATTTTGTATATCTTATCTTTGACACCCCAACCCCTTTTGCAGCTTGTTACTCCAAGGGGAACATAACTGCAAAGTTTGGTAAAATTTCACTCAGTGGTTATGGGGATGTGGTAATGGGCATATGGAGAGATATAGGATATCACAATGTACCCCCGTTATAGTATGGGGATAAAAACAGACTAATTAAATTTTGTAAGGTCCTTGATCATTAAATTAAAATGATTTGTTTAAATTTGTATGCTTAACCATGTTTGTGATAGAGACCTATAGTGTCACCATTGTCCATCTGTCATTGGCTACTTTTTGTGTCGAGGTCAGTTTCTCAGGTGGTGAGACATTCATGTACTACCATGAACACATTTCTGGTTTTGCAATCATGAGCAGATTTATTCCCAGTGGAAATATTTTCTGTGTATGTCCAGTTTCAATCAGAAAGTACCCAAAGCAAATAATG
The DNA here is from genome assembly GCA_029931535.1 of Margaritifera margaritifera. NCBI lineage: Eukaryota > Metazoa > Mollusca > Bivalvia > Unionida > Margaritiferidae > Margaritifera > Margaritifera margaritifera. The sequence continues at coordinate 5,860,245 of JAQPZY010001664.1, read as the reverse complement.
TAAACAATAAAATGACAACAATTTAAGAAATAAAAAAATTTCATTTTTTATTTTATTTGTGAAAGTATTATGTTTTAGAGGTTTTCAATAATATAAGCACAGAGTCAAAGATTTACAGTTATCTTTCACTGAGAAACTGCAGATAATCAGCTATGACAATTTGTTTTCCTTAGTAACCAGTCTAAGGTTGGGCAGATAATGATTGTTTATATTGTCTGGTATTACTGCTTTTGCCATCAATTTTAATTCTGTTTCTGGAAAATATTTTCAAATGGAAATACACTTATTTTATGAAAAGCACTAGTTTTAAGTATTTTATTGTTTATTTAGTTAGATATCTCTGCATGGCTTGTGTTTTTAATTGATTCTAAGACAATATTTTCAGTGAAATAAACATTTTTATTTATATCTTGTGTATAAAATGCTCCTGTTTTACATACTGTTTCAAAATGTTCAAGACAAACAACAATGCTACCCTACCTCTCATTATAGGCGAATGTTGAGTGTAAATTATATTTCTGTGTAATATGATCGACTTTCTTCTTCTGAAGCTTTCTGGGACTTGAGGAGACTAAAACTTGTATTCATATCCCCACCTCTCTTGGTGAGGGTATACGGCTGTTTTCCATCATTGTACATCAGTTAGCACAAGTTTTGTTATCGTTACTCCTCCTAAACTGCATGCAGGATTGCCATGAAACTTTACATACACGTTCCTCCCAAGGTCTAATTGGTCCTAAATGAAAATGGTGCTGCTTGAAAATCCAGTATGGCCACCATAGTAGCCATTTTGTCTTGTTCTCACTACATCTCCTAAATGGATGGTCATTGGTCATATCAACATGTGGTTTTCACTCAAAAACTTCTCATGATTTCTAGTTGGCTTTAAATGAGAATGGTGCCAATCTGACATCCAGTATGGCCATCGTGCTGGCCAGCTTGAAATTATTGTTATCACTACTCCTCCTGGATAGATGGTCATATTGACATGGGGTTATCAAGAAAAAGACTTCGAATGATGTCTTGTTGGTCCTAAATGAATAGGGTGCTGATCTGAAATCAAATATGGTGGCCACAGCAGCCATCTTGAAAATTTTTGTATTGCTACCGGTACTTCTAAACAGAAAGTAGAATCAACATGGGGTTTTCACCAGAAGACTTCTTATGGTGTCTAGTTGGTCCTAAAAGAAAACGGTGCCATTCATGCATGCTTCAAATAATTCATTTTATCTGCTTGCTCCATTAATGTCATTTTCAAGTCATGCAGAGATTTTTGTGTGCCTGTACACATACATTGGACACTTTGTACATTTAACTCAACCTGAGGATTGGACCAACCAGGGGGTGAGGGGCATCAAGAGACAGTTTGTGGAAATATTTATTTTGAATGTTAGCAGTAAAAGTATTGATGATAACAAGCAAAAGAAAGTTTTCAAACATATTGTAGTCAGAAAATCTTAAGTGAAACAATACATTAGACTGTATTGTATCACATGCGTGCAGTTCAAGTGACCACTGACTAATCCAGTCAGGATATTGCTAAATCCTTTGATAGTACTACTAACTGTTGGCACGAGTAGGTCATAGTGATCAAAGACACTTTTGTATATGCAGTGATTAAATTTGATGGGTTTGTTCACTTTTGAAGTCAACACAAACAGAAAGTACATGTAGGTAGAAGTGATAAACATGTACTTTTCATGCTTCATTGAATATTTTCTTTTTTTTTTTCATTTATATGTAGCACAGTTTCCTAGACTCTGTTGCAAGTGTGGTTATGAAAATGTAATAATAGTACCCATATAAAATAAATTGTAGTTGTATGATCAACTTTTCTTGCTCAAGTGGCTATGCTGAGTTTTTAGCTCAGCTGGCCATAAGGGCAATTGAGCTTTTTGTATGGTACTGCGTCCATCATGTGTCGTATGTCCAGCCGTGATGTGTTGTATATCCATTAACTATCACTGTTTTTAATTTTTTATCCAAAACCACTGGACCAATTTTGACCAAATTTAGGCACAGAGTATCCAGGCATGTAGGACTTTAAAATTTGTATAAATGATGCTGCTCTGCCATCAAAAAAAGTAAACACCCGTTAAATGACTTCTTTCAAAAATTGCTGAACAAAAGTTAATCAGATTTGACAAATCATCCTGGCAGGAAAACCTCTCAAGTTTGTGCAAATGATGCTAATCTACCTTCAAATATGGTCATGCTTACTAAAAATATGTCACTGTTAGTACAAACCCATTAAATGACTTCTCCAAAGCCGCCAAATAGAATTTGACCATACTTGACAGAAATCATCCTGGCTTGAAAACCTTGCAAGTTTGTACAGATGTTGCCAATCCACAACAAATATTGCCCGTATTACTAAAAATAGAAAAACTTTTAAATGACTTCTTCTAAATAACCACTCAACAGAATTTGAGCAAATTTGACAGAGAACATCCTGGCATTGAGTACTTTTTGGTTTGTCCAACTGATGCTGATCTGCTATCAAATATAGTCACTGGTACTAAAACTAGAAAATTCACTGTTATTAAAATTAGAAAAATCTTTAAATGATTTATTCTCCCAAACCATTGAATAGAATTTGAATTGAGTTGACAGAAAACATACTGGCATAACCTTTCAGAAAGCATACTGGCATGGCATGAAGACCTTTCAGATTTATACAAATTATGCAGATCTGCCATCAAATATGGCCACCATTACTAAAAATAGAAAAAACTTTAAATTACTTCTTCAAAAAAACTGTTTAACAGAATTTGGTCATATTTGGCAGAAAGCATGCTTGCATGAAGACCTTTAAAACTTGTACAAATAAGGCCGATCTGCAGTCAAATATGGCCACCATTACTAAAAATAGAAAAACCTTTAAACAACTTCTTTTCCAAAACTAGCACATAGAAATTGAATAAATCTGACAAAAAGCATCCTTGCATGAATACCTTTCAAGCCTGTACAAATGGTGCTGATCCACCATTAATCATGGCTGCCATTACTAAAAATAGACGAACCCTGTAATGACTTCTTTGAAACTGCTGGATAGAATTTGACCAATCTTAAGAGAAAGCATCCTGTCATTAAAACTGATACAAATAATGACAATCTGTCATCAAATGTTCCCACCATTACTAAGCATAGAAAAAGCTTTAAATGACTACTCAAAAACCACTAAATTTGACCAAAAATTGGACAGAAAACATCAGCATGGAAGGTTTTTGAATCTGCTTAAAGTAGAAAAATATTTGCACAACTTTATCTAAAAAAAATGCAGAACTGAATTTGACCAACTTTGACACAAAGCATTCTAGCATAGGGGCTTTTTTTATATTGGACAAAAAAGTATGCAGATGTGCCATCAAATATGGATGAAGCTAGAAGAACTAGGAAAACCTTGAAACAATTGTTTTCACAACATATTCAATCAACAGCATAGGGAGAAATTTAAACAGAAAGCATCCTAATGACCCAGATTTATCTGCCAAGTGATTTTGCATTTAGCTAATAGGAATCTGTCAGCCAGGTGAGCAATCTCAGTCCACTTGGGCCTCTTTTTGGATTATGTACTGGCAAAGCAGGCATGACATAGCATTCCTTAGACTTGCACCAGGTCCCCTTTCAGTACTATCAGTACATGCAATTTTCTGCCAAATTCAGTAGGTACCCTTACAGTGTCTAAATGCCTCTTCAAATAATATTAATTATTCACAAGGCAAGAGAATATAGCACATGAGAAAGTTCTTTAGTTTCTCTGGAACTATAGTGTAACACAATACATCAAGAGAAACACATGCAAATATCTCTTCTTCCTAGGTGACACAAAAATGTATACTACTGTAATAGGTAACAGTCGTGTTTCTTCAAATAAACGGGAACTTTAGCATGTTTAGTCAAATGTTTGGAGTAAAAATGATGACAATAATTGTATATAATTTACCATATATACTCACTTATAAGTTGAGTCCAACTGCAAACTGCACAGACCCAGATCTGCCAATATTGCATAATGCACTGGCAGATTTGGGTCAATGCAGTTTATTTGGAGTAATCAGTAGAACAAACAACATAAACCCAGATCTGATGGCACATAATGCAATGGCAGATCAGGGTCTATGTTGTTTGCAGTTGGGCTCGACTTATAGGCGAGTATAAATAGTATATATCACCTACAATACAAGAGAGAAAATTAATAACAGAATCTGATGAGAGATTTTTACTTTGTGTACTTAAGTACACGCATCTCTTGATTACATATACACATGTAACAGGAAGGGATATTTAGTTCAGTTTATTTGCATTATACATTTATTTAGATAGCAATAGTACCATTGGGCTTTTGTAAATTGTATATATATATATATATATGTTAAAATGGGAAGTTAAGAATGACACACCTTCCTTTGTTCTACCATTTCTCTATTAGTGATTAGTGCTGCTTTTTCATGATCATGAGATTTTTATTGGAATATGTATTGTGAGAAGTGTTGCATATAATCATAAGACTTTGATTGGAATATGTATTGTGAGAAGTATTGCATATAATCATGAGATTTTGATTGGAATATGTATTGTGAGAAGTATTGTATATAATCAGACAACTATGCCTTTATATATCTAAGTTGTTTATTTTCTTTTTGTCTGCTCATGAACTGATAGTTATTTCACATGTCTAATGAGGGCGTATCTACAAGCTGTTGAACTCGGACCATTGTTTTTTTACTTGCCTAATGAGAACTGATATAGAAAATGTTGAACTGGACCCATTATTATTTTACATGCCAAATGAGGGCGTATCTACAAGCTGTTGAACTGAGCCCATTGTTATTTTATGTGCCTAATGAGAACTGATCTAGAAACTGTTGAACTGGACCCGTTGTTATTTTACATGCCTAATGAGGGCCTATCCTCAAACTGTTGAACTGGGCCCATTGTTATTTTACATGCCTAATGAGAACTGATCTAGAAACTGTTGAACTGGGTCCATTTGTTATTTTACATGCCTAATGAGGGCCTATATACAAACTGTTGAACCGGGCCCATTGTTATTTTACATGCCTAATCAGAACCAATGTAGAAACTGTTGAACTGGGCCTATTGAGAGCCTATCTACAAACTGTTGAACTGGGCCCATTGTTTTTTTACACAATGCACTATTTTATCTATCCTATTCCTTACTACCTAAATATCTGTTTACAACACATCCTGTTATTTAATCAATATTAAAGGTCTCAGTGTGTTAGAACTGATATGATAGATCTTTGTACATGGGGTGATGTTTTATCACTGTGACATTTTTTTTATATCCTCAGTGCATTGAGTATATAACCTGGAACAGTCATTACAGCTATTTTCATTCTTGGCATAGGACAAACTGTTAACTGTGAACATAATGTTGGTACTTTATTTATGTTATTTTTCTTGAGCCCACATTAGTGGGAAGTCAATTTTCTGCTGCCAGAGGTGGCAGCATCAAAAGTCTGTTGGGGTTTCAGTTAAAGTTTTTCATTTGCATTTATTTCCTAAACCCCATGATAGATTCTCATCATACTTGGGATAAATCATTACAAAGCTAACACAGTTCACTCAGTGACATGCTTGCTTCCCCTTTTGACCTAAGGACCTTGGTCACAATCATGGAAAATTTGTGTCACGGTGTTCAAGTTGTTCATTTGATTATATTTCTTAAACCCTATGAAGGATTTTCATCATACATGAAATGAAGTATTATGAAGCTAAGACAATTCACTCTGCGACACACTCGCTCACCCCTTTAACATTGGTGTCAGGGTTACAGAAAATTTGTTTAAAGGTTTTGGTGAAATATTTTTCATTTGCTTTTATATGTCCTAAACCCCTTGATGGATTTTCTTCATACCTTGGGTTGAATATTTATGAAGTTAATATGACTTATTCCATGACATGTTCTTGCAACCTTTTGACCCTGGGGTCAAGGTCACATTTTACAGCAATGCTTTGATTGTTAGCTCAACATGCAAGCCATGGCTTTCTTGTTTGTGTTTAATGTTTCTTGAAAAAATGATCAAAGATGAATTTAAGCTTGTAAACTGACCAATATCCCAGCCATTTATTCATCCAAATGCATGTTGTAAATTCATAAACTAGCTCACCTCTACAAAGTAGTGGAGAGCTGTTGTATGTCATCAGCAACAGCATTGGCATCTGCACATTTAAAGCACTTACATATAGCCTCACTGCTTCTCAACTATTCTTTCTTCCTAGTTCCAAGGCAGTAGTTTGGAGTGAATTTCATAGCACCTTCCCCCGGGGGAGGAGGCTAAGAGTGCTAACTTTGTACATGTATACTAGTTGTTCATTCTTGGTTAAGTTTGTGCATTTAACTCAGAATTTTTGCATCCTGTATACATAATGTCATATCTGGAATCACAGAATTAGGTGGGGCAATGAGCAATATACCCACATCAGGTTGGTCTCTGACCAATATTTCATTCTTCATTTACTTTTGTTAAGTTTATTTCCCAAGCTCTGTTCATGCTATAGCCATCATACTAGATGATTGTATCCATTTTTGTCAGTACCACACTCTTACAGCAAAGAAGGTCACTGTGACCTTCATTTCACATTTTACTTTCTTGGGTTAAGTTTTTGCATTTAGTTCATTACCTGATAGGTTTTTTTGCACCCTGTATATATACTTTTATGCCTAGAATAATGAAACTTGGAGGGGAATGCAGCTCGATGAATACTACACCTTCACAAAATTAGGTCATAATGACCCATACTTCAAATTTCACTGACCTGAATCCAGTCTCAGTCACTGTTCATGCTATAATCACCAAACTAGATGATTGGTATGCATCTTGATTAGTACTACTTCTTTACAACAAAAGAAGATCACTCTGACCTACATTTCACATTTTACTGGCCGTGCTTAAGTCATGACCACATAGGTTTTTTGCATACTGTGTAAAATATTATTCTATCTAATATCATGAAAGTTGGCGAGGGAATGCATCTTGATGAGTACTGCTCCCTCATTTCAGTGATACACGTACATCTATGTCATTATGGCCCATATTTTACACTTCACTAATTTGGCTTAAATGTTGTATTTGATGTTCATTTCAAAGACACTGTTTATGCTAGTGCTAGAATGATCAAACTGATGATGATCTGTATCTCTGTTTTGCACCACACCCTTGCAACAAAAGAAGCTCATTAAGATCTGTATTTTATCTTTTTCTGGATTTGGTTGTTTTTGTGTTGAATTTATGACCACATGATCTTTTGGCATGCTATGTGCATACCTACCTAGAATCATGAAACTTGGTGAGGGAGTGCATCTTGGTAAGTAGTGCACCCCTATTTTCAAAAATAAGTTTCTGTGACCTATATTTCATGCATCAGTGACTTTGTTAAAATTGTGTTTTTGAAGTTCATTTATTGCTTGCTGTTTATGTTCAAATCATCAAACTTGATAATTGGATGCATCTCTGTTAGTACTGCAAATACATAAGGTCACTGTGACCTATATTGTATGCTTTACTAACATAGGTTTAATATTGGTTCACATATCTTCTTCCATGCTTTATACCCCAGCCTTCACAGAAAGTTTTATCTGGCCAGTGCAATAGGAAATAGGTATAAATATGTTTATTCAGTGGTAAACTTTCCATATTAATTGTTGTGCATTGTGAACTGTAAAGGTTATTCACAAAAGGTTAGCTGTATTGTACATGTGAATGAGAATTGGAATTATATGAGTGAACTATACAGTTCTTGTGAAACCTCACTGGCAGTTGCTAATCAAAGTAATTGCTAATGCTGTACTACATGTAGCTGTCCCTCCAAGGTTACTCAAAGGGTATAATTTTTACGCAGTTAATCTTTTCTTTTAAAGATGGTTTGGTTTGGTTTGTTGTTTTAGTGCACTGCAACACAGGAAGGTTATAATATGTACATGTAGGAATCCATTCTTTTTATACAAGGTTTAACTAATTCATACACCCATGAAACCAAACTTTTGGGTACATCTTTGCATGAAGGTGTATTGCACATCTAAATTAGAGTGCTGTTTATCTTACTTTCCTATGTTTATTCAGAAAACAGCTCAGGAAAGAATTGGCTCAGAAAACATATATGATGTCTATTCAGGTATCTTTTTATTCCCCAAGCTTTCAAGTTGGGGATGTTCAGGACTTGAAATTAGCGATAGCATGCTAGCCCGAGGCTAGTACATTTCTGGTTGGACTAGTAGTTTTCATAATTTCAATAGTCCAGTGGTTAGTATAGTTTCAGTAGTCACCAGTCAGCATTCATGGGAAAGACTAGTAAAGATTCAGCAGGACTATAGTACATTCTCAATCTACTGGTCCAATGGCTACAATTTTTTTTCTTTAGATTCTAGGCCTGATATTTAATTGTAATATATTCTGTGTGTCTGTCCCTCAGTGGTCTGTCTGGCCATCTGTCCTTCATCAGTCTATTAGTCATCCTAAACTGCTGGGTGGAGATTCACTAAACTTGAATGTTATCTTATGCATATGGTAACTGTCTGTGAGTTGGGTATAACATGTATGTAATTTGCTCCCTCTCCTGATGTCAGGGGGAGGGGGGGGGGGTAAAGTTAGCAGGAAAAACATGTACAGTGAAACCTGTTTATGCAGGACACTCTGGGAACAAAAAAATATCCTTGGTGGACAGTTGTCCTTTTCATATAGGTGAAATGTTATGAAATATATAAGTACTAGGTTGACACTAGGATTTTCCAAGTGACCCCAGATTTTTACCTGCAAAATACTGATGTATGATTACCTTTTGTTCCAGACTTTGTTAGTACCCATTATTAACTAGTATTTTTTTAAATTATTCCCTCTTTCACAGAACTAATAGAAGTTTCACTTATTGCTGAATAATACATTTCTGCATGTTCCTTTGTCAAGAAATTTAATCTGTTACATCATTTATACAACCTCAAAAAAAGCATTATGTTAACAGACATCAGCATCTTCAAGGCAAAAATCTGCCCCAAAACTTGTCATTGCCAAATATGTTTTTATTTACATGAATCGTCACGAGATTTTTTGCCATTTGAAATTTTGCAGACAGCTAACACTAACATAGAAGTAAACTAAAGAGGGATTCATAGATGTGGTTCTTCATGAGCAGGTATCCTTTATATAGAGGTATCCGCAAGGCAGGTTTCATTGTATATAACAGATTTTACATTCAGACCCCTTAATAAACTGTCCAGGGGGGCATGGAAGAGATGTGATAAAAAAAAACATGGATATTTACTGAGGGCAACCAATTAAAGTTGCCCTGGTTACCTATTGCTATTGAAGCTGCAGTTGATGAAATTTTAGATTATCATGTGCCATGCACCATAACTTGGTCACTATGACCCACTTTCTAGGGTTTATTCAGCATTGCATAAAAATACCGACTTGTGTTAACAGAAGCAGAGGTGTCTTATGAGCTCCTGCCCATTAATAACTTGAGTTTATTTTCAAGCTCATATTTAATTTAGTGGAAAAGTGAGGCCCAGTGGTCATGGTTTTGAAAGTGGTAGCTGCATTATCGTCAACAATTTTGTTAACATTTGGTTTCAGTTTGTCATTAAAGTGTGGGCTCAACATGCAGACCAACAAGACATGACTTTGCATATATATCTACATTATTTACTATTTCAGACACTCAATGTCAGGCAGTGCCAATTTGGATCACCGAGGTCGGAGGATCTCTATCCCCAAGGAATCCTGTGTAGCCACTCCAGAGGAGTTTGTCCATAAGTTTGGAGGCAACAAGGTCATCAATAAGGTAATTGGCCTAGATAGTGCAGAGGTAGCACACTCACTTTGCACCTCTGTGGTTCCAGGTTCAATATTTAGCTCTGGAAAGTGCATGGGTAATTGAGTGCCTGTCCAAGGTTTGTGGTTGCCTTCTTCAGATTCGTTACTCAAACAAAATACCATAGGAATACATGCAATATCTAGTAAATCCATCCTTCCCAGGCTTGCATTAGGAACAAAAATGCTAAAATGTCATCAGCTTCCAAAGTTGGAAGTCAGACGAAAGAGGGGCCTCGGGTGGCCAAGTGGTCTAAGGTGCTCGCCTTTTCAGATCACTCACACATCTCACCTCTGTCAGCATGTGTTTGAGTCTTCGCTCAACCAACGTGGGTATGAGAAAGCTTGCCAGTAGCTTCCCGTGGGTTGTTGTTTCTTCTCAGGGTCTTCCCGGGTTATTCCTCCACCAAATATGCTGGCCACCATGTTTAGCCTATCATGTGCTGAAAAATGGCACTAAACCCCACAAAACCAAATCAAACATATATTAAAATGGTGTGATCATGGTGGCCAACTTGAAAATCTAGTTATAGCTACTCCTCTTCAATGGAAAGTCATTTTGACATTGGGTTTTCATCAAAAGAGTTCTTATAGCGTCTTCTTGGTTGTAAATGAAAATGATGCAAATTTACATCCAATATGTCCACCACAGCAGCTAATTTGAAAATCTTGTTATCGCTGAAGAATATCAGAGAAATTTTCAGCACTCAACAGTCAAAAGGAAGAAATGGTCTTATCTTGAATTCCTGGAAATTCTTTTTGGCTAGCAGAGAGCGTCAGTCCTTTCGAGGAACTCTTTTTGATGAATTGCCATGAAACTTGGTAAATATTATGGTCATCACTTCAAGATGTGCCTGTCAACAAATCACTATGCTCTCGCACATAGTTTTGAGGTTATTGCCCTTTTTTTCTTTTAGCTTATTGCAATGTATGATATTATCTTGTTAACACAACTAGTCCTTCAGTTTTTAGCTCTACTGGTGACATACCAGAAGAGCTTATGAGATGGCCTGTTGCGTGTCCTCTGTCTGTTAGCACAAATTTGTTATCATTACTCCTCCTAAACTAGTTGGAGAATTGCCATGAAACTTGACAGACACATTCATCCCAAGGTCTAGTTGGTCCTAAATGAAATTAGTGTTGCTTGGGTATCTAGTATGGTCATCACAGTGGCCATCTTGAAAATCATGTTATATCAACTCATTCTGAACGCATGGTCATATCGGCATTGAGTTTCCTTTAAAGACTTCTTATAGTGTCCAGTTGGTGCTAAAAGAAAATGGTGCCAGTCTGATGTATACTGTACCAAATGCTGCCATGACAGCATTCTTGAAAATCTTATTTCTACTCCACCTGAACGGAAAGTCATATTGACATGAGGTTTCACCAGAAGACTTATTGTGATGTCTAGTTGGTGTTAAATCAAAATGAAGCTGACCTGATCTACATTATGGCCACCATGGTAGCCATCTCGAGAATCTTGTTATCTCAACTCCTCCTGAATGGAATGCCATATTGACAAGGGGTTTTCACCAAAAGATGTCTTATGATGTCTAGTTTGTCCTGAATGAAAATGGTGCCAATCTTATATCTTACATAGCAGTCATCTGGAAAAAATTTTATTGTTACTCATCCTGAATGGATAGTCATATCAACATGGAATTTTCACCAAGAGACTTTTTACAATGTCTGATGGGTTCTAATTAAAAATGGTACTGATCTGACATACAGTATGTCTACCAAGGTGGTCATCTTGAAAATCTTGTTGTCAATACTTCTTAATGGATATTCTTATCAACATGGGGTTTTCAATAAAAAAAACTTCTTATGATGTCTTGTTGGTCCTAAATAAAAATGGTGTTGATCAATGGTGGCCTTCTTGAAAATCTTGTGACATCTTGAAGGCATGGTTGTATCAACATGGAGTTTTCGCTAAAACACTTTGCACTATATGTAGTTGGTCTTAAATGAAAATGATGCCAGTGTGACTTCCCAAAATTGTTAAAGATCTTGTAACAGCTACTTTACCTAACAGATAGCCATAAAAACATCTTTTTAAAAAAATCTTTTTTGCAATACATAGGTAATCCCATATTAAAATGATGCTGATCCAACCCCCCAAATTGCTGCCTAGATGGCCACCCAGAAAATCTTTATATGGCTACTTCTGAATGGATGGTCTCAAAACAAGGTTTTCACTAAAGCACTTATAGCAACATGTAGCTGGTTCTAAATGAAAAATTTGTCATCTGACTTCCAACATGGCAGCATAGTCGCCATTTTGAAAATCTTTTTATCACTACAACTCTTGCATGAGTGATGGCATTGACATGAGGTTTTCACTAAAACAATTCTTCCAATATTTAATTTGTTGATTGAAAATGGTGCCAATTTGTCTGACAGTATATCTGTACTTTTGTGAAAGAGTTTGAAAACAAGACATAATTGACCATAGGGTCAAATCATAGGTCATTGCTTGCAGTTTTGTACTTCATTTAGTTTATGAACAGAGTACATACATGTACAAGTGAATTGCAACCAGATTTTGTATTTAGTTGCATTCCAATGAACAATTTGATAGTCAGCACTCTGACATTTATTTTAAGCTTGAAGGTCTTGACTCAAGTTTTTAGCTGTACTGGCTTGTGAACATTATAATACAAATAAGTATGAATGGATCTTTATCAAATTCACTTTAAAGATATATCTGATGAATGCCACTTAAAAGGAGGTTTGTTTTGTAAAGAAAAATATTAATTATATATTTAACCAAACTTTGCACATGGGTACATCTTGACATTGTCTAAGACAGGTTGAATGATTTGGTATCAAAAGCCGGGACAAAGAATTTTGTTCTGTACTTACATGTACAGTATCCTGTGAGCATGGTAACTCAGACTTGTAAGAAAATATTTCTGTTACCAAATTTGTTATGTTGGAGTTTCTAAAAAATATAAGAGATGGTTTCAGTACTCAGCAGTTAAAAAAAGAAATGATCTCATCATGGATTCCTGGAAATTATTTTGAGCCACTATAGCATCAGTCCTATCAGTACTTTTGTTGATGGATTGCCATAAGACTTGGTAAAAATATTATGGTCATCACCTGAAGATGCACATATCGAAAAATCACTTTTCTCTCACAATTTTTAGCTCTACAACTCATAGACCAGAAGAGCTTATGGGATGGCCTGTTGTCCGTTGTTTGTCCGTCTGTTAGCACAAGTTTGTTATTGCTACTCCTCCTAAATTATTTGGAGGATTGCAATGAAACTTTACACACGTATTTATCCCAAGGTCTGATCCTAAATGAAAATGATGCCACTGTGATATTTAGTATGGCTGCCAAAGTGACCATCGTGAAAACCCTGTTACCGCTACTCCTGAACAGATGGTTATATCAACATGGGGTTTTGACTAAAAGACTTTTTATGATGTCTAGTTGGTCCTAAATGAAAATTGTGGCATCCAATATGGTAACCATCTTGAAAATATTGTTATCATTACTCCTTCTGAACAGAAAGTCATATTGACATGGAGTTTTCACCAGAAGACTTCTTATGGTGTCTGGTTTGTCCTAAATGAAATGGTACTGGTCTGACCTCCAATATGGCCCCCATGATAGATTTTCTTTATATTTGGGATCAGAGATATTGTCAGGTCACATGATCACAGGTTTCTCATAAAAAATTTTGAGATTCATGCATTTTTTTATAAAACCCAGTGGGGAGTAGATTGCACAGATTACCTGTGGTTCCTGTGATTTGTCATACCCAATGTGCGATTTGTTTGCTTTATTCAAAATAAAGGATTATCAAATTGTCGTTTAACTTTGGTCCATCATCTTAATCGATCTTATCTTAGGTAGAATTAGTGTTGGATTACAAGCACCTGTATGATCAAGATCTGTCATTTTACAGAAACTGTTGAGAGGTTCTGACTGAATTGTCTCCTAGAAGGGTATAGCAATTTGATCTATTGATCAATCATGAGGGAAATTTCTAGAGCCTACCAGCCTGACAGCAGTGAGCGTGGAAACACAAGATAACTGATCTCTTTAGGAAAGTGAGGGAGATGGAAAGATCATCTTCTAAGGATGAAACTATGGAAGAGGAAGGGTCTGATGTTTTGTTGCTAACCAAAGATAGCACAGGAAGCTGTAGTACAGAAATAGCCGGCACCTTGTCATCTAGCCCTTGCCCAAAATGTGAACATTGGACAGAAATATCCTAGGAACAACAAATTGTGGAAAATTATGTTCAGATATCTTGAAGACCAGTTCCCTAATTTATTCTGACTGGCCAAAATTGCAGTGGTTCTACATTTAAAAATAGCTGATTGTGAGAGGGAATTCAGTGCACAAAACAGTTTTCATACTACTCTGAGGAATAGGCTAACAGCTGAAAAAGTACATAAACTGATGACCATACAGATACAAGGGGGTCTAGTAAATGATTTTCAGTTTGCAGAGGTTTTTGAAGGTATCTTGAGATAAGAAACAGAAGAATATTTACCTGCTAAGCAAACTGAATTATGCATGCAGATACCTTACATGTATATATTTGTTTTCTGAGAAGTGAAACAAAGGCATTAAATTTTTCTTTTTAAATCAGGTATGTTTTAAAGTGAAACAAAGTCAATAAATGCTTGTTTTCCACCCATCAGCTGTTATTCAGCATTGTTTTCTCTCCACCGCCTCCCCTATCCATAATTCTTCCCCACCAGAGGTAGGTGTGGGGCACCTCCCCCTCATAAGCAAATTTCTGCCAGCATCTCTGTGAATTGTTTTTACTTGCTATGGGCATCATTTGAAGATGCACATATCAACAAATTACTGTCCTCCCACTGTTTTTGCTATTAGTTTTTGCCCTTTTGTCATGGAGTTGAATGCAATTTGTATAACAGAACCTTGGGAATACAACTAGTCCCAAAGTTTTTGATGGATCACTGTGAAACTTGGTAAATATTATGGTCGTCATCTGAAAAAGTGCATGCCAAGAAATCAATTTCTTTTTCTTTTTTTTTTTTTGTTCTGCAACTGAATGCAGTCAGTATAAGACAGAATCTTTTGAATGCAACTTATCTTGCAGCTTTTTATTGATCGCTATGAAACTTGATACTCATTATAGTCATCATCTAAAGATGCCCATATTGACAGATCTTTCTGCTCCCATGATTTATTATGGACATTATCTGAAGATGCCCATATTGACAGATCATTCTGCTCCCATGATTTATTATGGTCATCATCTGAAGATGTGCATATTGACAGATCATTCTGCTCCTATGATTTATTATAGTCATCATCTGAGGATGCCCATATTGACAGATCTATCTGCTCCCATGATTTATTATAGTCATCATCTGAAGATGCCCATATGGACATATCTTTCTGCTCCAATGATTTATTATAGTTATCATCTGAAGGTGCCCATATTGACAGATCTTTCTGCTCCCATGATTTATTATAGTCATCATCTGAAGATGCCCATATTGACAGATCTTTCTGCTCCCATGATTTACTATCATCATCATCTGAAGATGCCCATATTGACAGATCTTTCTGCTCCCATGATTTATTATAGTCATCATCTGAAGATGTGCATGCCAACAAATCAGTCCCCTTTTTTTGCACTTTTTTATCCTGCAACTGAATGCAATATAAGACAGAGTCTTTTTAATGCACATTGTCTTGCATTTTTTTTATTGATCACTATGAAACTTGGTACTTATTATGGTCATCATCCAAATATCCACATTTTGACAGATCTTTGTGCTCCCATGATTTTTGTAAGTTATTGCCCAATTTGACTTAAGCAAGATGCAGTGTATGACAGAATTTTGTGAATGCAGCTACTCTCACGGTTTTCAGTGGATTGCTGTGATACATGTTATTGTTGTCACCAGAAGATATTCTTGTTATCCAATCAGTGTACTCGCACTATTTTCAGAAGAGTTATGCCCTTTTTTTAGCTTAGACTCATCTCGATCATTGGGGTAGGGATGGAATGCAGGAGAGGCAGTGGTATATTTAGCATCAGCAAATTGCTCTTCATTCCTCTAATTTTTTGTGTGTTTCTTTTTGTACCATATTTTTGCTGATATACAATGTGTGCCAAACTTAAAATAGCACAGACAAGGATCTTGCATCATATATCAGAGACAAAAGTAATAACCATGCTATTTTACATTGAGTCTCTCCCAGAGTTCATAGCATTATAATACGCATAGGTAAAAGTGGTATCATATCGATGACGTCAAAATGTAATCACTTCTTTTCGGGCTGTGCAGTAAGTGTTGATTTTACAAATGTGGACCACCTTAATGTGGTAATTTGTGTAATTCATCAGACAGTGTTAATTTGTCTTAGTAACAGTTTAATTCTGTCTTGGTTTCAGGTTCTGATAGCTAACAATGGCATTGCAGCTGTGAAGTGCATGCGATCAGTCCGACGCTGGGCCTATGAAATGTTCCGTAATGAAAGAGCTGTGAGATTTATTGTCATGGTGACACCCGAGGACCTTAAGGCCAATGCAGGTTAGAGTCTAAGTGTTCATTGCTTTGGTTGAGCAGCACTTTTGTGATTCCTTTGTTGAGATAGCACTAAACAGTTTTTGTTTATGGCCATGGTTGGGGATGTACTTTGAAGCTGCCCGCTCTCAAACTAAAGCTTTATAACCATTAGCATGTATACACTTTAAGATTCATCAGAAAATTGAGTAACCGAATCACTAAACAATTGAATCAACAAAACAGATCCTTCTATGATTACCTGTTTATAATCACATACCCCTTCCCACAGTGCATGAATATCCATAAAACTCAAGATTTTTGACCTCATAAAGAACCTATACTAAACAAATCAGAGATCTTTGATATTCATGGTGGTGACAGTTCCATCCCAGAGATTACTTTTAATGGAGAAGAAAGAGGACCATGAATGGACCAATTTCCCACAAAATCACTCACTATGAAAATTATGGTAAAGACATGAAAAGAGATCTAGGAGTAAATGGACAGCCACCCATGTACATTAAATAACGCAGAAGAAACATTGAGATAAAGAGTGGATGTCTGCTTGGTAAAAAATTTACCCCATGGCCAATCATACAAAACTCTTTAGTGCTACAGTACATGCATCATGGATTACAGATTGTTCACTCAATCTGGTGGACATGGACATGGGTAAGGAATTAAGTGTCAACTACAAAAAGTGTATGTCCACTACATCTGGTGGATGTCCACTAAGCATAGCAGACATCCACTCAATCTAGTGGATTGCCATCACAGATTGTTTTGCAACAATAGTGGGTTTTATGGCACCCCTCGCCGATGTTATTGCATTCACTCTGCAAGTCAACACAGTAAACAAACAGATGGGAGAAACCATTATGCCATAGTCCTGACCTCAGCAGGTCTCAATTTCAGACCTTTATCTGTACAAACTATACAGTAGTAACATTTCTTGTGGTATTTAGCAGTGGCCTAGCTAGGCATACGCATAGAAGAACATGTGTAATGAAGACAACATACCACATTCTAGATTTCTTGAATATCCCCCCCCCCCCGCCCCATTGCAGAGCATACATCAGACAAATTGCCTAGCTACAATATGTACATTCCTTTTTATTGACTATGTGTGTACCTGTTATCATATACTCATGCAGAAATTACATTCTGCTCTGCATCAGACAGTGCCTTCAATGTTCTTTCTCAATAAATGATATTTCATAAAAGTGCTTGTTGTACTGGTTATTAATTTGTCATGGTTTCCCATTAATTTCCATACTATTTACAAGGCCCAATTTGAACAAATTATTGAAAACAGTAATGCAAATAAAACTCTAAAAGAGATTACAAACGAACGCCATACTGTGTATACCGTACATGTACAATCAAGTACATGGGACATTATGACATGTATGTCATAATTGTTTCCAAATTTTATTCATAAGAATAACATGGCATAGTATATTAAAATAATAAAAATATATATGTGAGTTATTCAAGAAAATGTTCTTTTATAGCTTTATCCTTAAGCTTTGAAAATAACATTGTTTGTCAGAGAGTTTCACAATTTTTTAAATGCACGGAATTGTGTACACTGTATTGACTGTTGCACTCTATCCATGGTCATTACTGTAGCTTCCTGCCTTGAGTCAACAGTAGTCAGTCAGGACAGTTCCTTGCAGCTACTGCTCAGTGTCAGGCTTTGCCTTGAGTCAACAGTAGTCAGTCAGGACAGTTCCTTGCAGCTACTGCTCAGTGTCAGGCTTTGCCTTGAGTCAACAATAGCCAGTCAGGACAGTTCCTTGCAGCTGTTGCTCAGTGTCATTCTTTGCCTTGAGTCAACAGCAGTCAGCCAGGACAGTTCCTTGCAGCTGCTGCTCAGTGTCAGGCTTTGCCTTGAGTCAACAATAGTCAGTCAGGACAGTTCCTTGCAGCTGCTGCTCAGTGTCAGGCTTCCATGTTTCAAAATGTACATTAGCAGTTGAATGAAAATGTTGCTGTCACAAAACCATACAATTTAAAATTAATAAGATATTAGTTTGTGAAAAACAAATTTGGTCTGAGAAATGCATTGGTGTTAAGTTTTCATATTATCACATAAAACCATTGTTTTGCGGTATATATAACAAACCATATAATTATTTTTTATTTTCCCAAAATATGGACTGACGATTTAAATAAAAAAATAAGTTGCAATGGCCTTGATTCATGTTTAAAATTTCTTCATTTTTTCTTCTATAAATCAGAACAAGTGTATATTTTCCAGCTTTACCCCATCCCCTCTCTCTCCCCCCCCCCCCCCAACAGTATAAAAAGCGCATAGAGTAGAAGTCTTAAACAACTTGCACTGTACATTTGGACAGTTTCTAGCAGATACTGTTCAATGTTGTGCTTCAATGTTAAAAAATAAAATAACTGTTGAATGAAAATGTTTCTTGTTGTCACAAACCAAACACTAATACGATGTTAGTTTGTGAAAAACGAATTTTGAACTTGTTATATGGTCTGAGAAATGAAATGAGGTTAAGTTATGATATTATCATGTAAAATTGGTTTCAAGCAGTATATAAAGCAAACTTATTATTTTCAAGATTAATCGTTTGAAGCAGCATATTGAATAGAAATCTATCACAAGCAGCAATGACATGTTTCATAAAAGCTCTACAATACTAAATGCTTTCTTTTTGTAAAAATGCATAAAAGAGAGAGCTTTCGATTGATGTAACTCGTAGCTTTTTTTAGCTAACTCAGAAATGACATTGATCAATAGAGAGTATGCATATGTTAAATGCATTGGAATTATCTTCATTTCGGAATTCACCTGCTGTCAAAATTTAGAAATAACATTTTGTTGCCGCTCTTTATTCAGAATAAGTAAATAAGTAAATTGCTGCTTAGCAATGCTTTTTGTATTTAAAAAAGAATTTATGTAATTAATTGGTTTATTAACCTGCTATTATTGTGCTTATCTTATTTTCTTATTATTTATAGTTTGGTTATATAGTCCAACTTTGTTGTAAATAACATAAATTAACTATAAGCTTCAGAAATTAAATAGATTGAAAGTCAAATGAGCTAGCATTGCTGCAATAATCAAACTGAAGACATTGACAATATATGTTACAACCCTAGAATTAATATGAAAGGTTCACAATAAACAGGAAATAACTGGGATTTACCACCTTTGAAGCCAAAACCTCTTCCACCTCCAGTTCGGAGTAGATAAAGAAGTTCTACCATAGATAATTGTTTAAAGCCATTAAAAATATGAAGCCATATATTAATAGCAATCAATGCAATTAGGGATAGATTTTATAGCCTTGGCAAACATGTGGTTTAGCATATTCAGGCGATGTATAAATGAGGCATTATTGATTAGACATGATGTGTTCAGCTTATGTGTAAAACAGCAATGAAATTCCTCTTACATGAAGCTAAAACTAAACAGACATACAAAAACTATTGTACAGTAAATACAATCATATCTACAGCAGATACTCGTTTTGCAACTAAGTTTGCATATTAGTAGGCATTTCCATTCAGTTTCATAAGATGATGAAGATATGATGGATGTCCAGGAGAAATTAACTGCTGCAGCAATAAGGAAAAAACTCTATACTCCCATGAGCACTTGATAACTGGCCTCACCCTTTTTTTCTGTGCAGTGTACATTTATGTCTTCAGGCACTTAACCTTGGATTATTATTGCTTTGAATTCTGCTTTGGAGTCCACAGTTTGTTCACGTGACTTTAAACTTAGTTTTAGTTACCAAAGATTCAGAGCGATTGGGCGATGATGGACATAATTTCACATTGTTGGCTTAATTGGTAAACCCTGTCTAAATATGCATTTGGTCTGTGTTCTTTGGCAACAAAATGTTTTATATGTATTCACGCTAACTTCTTAAAAAGGATAATCCGGTCAAAATGTAACAAGCTAGTAACTAAACTGATAATAAAACAATATTCGCTTGACATTCAGGGACAGTTTTGCAGTATTTGTCATATGCACTGACAGAATGTACTGTACCAAATGAAGTTGCATCTGAATCAACTGAAAATAATGCATACAACTTTGCCCCCTACTGAAAATATTTATGTGATTATGGTTTTTTCATCACTTTTACCCAACGATTTGGTAATACTAAACTCATTAGATGACCAAACCAGCAATCATAAGTATATTTGTTTGACCTGTTGGCAAACAAATACAGTAGTGTGTGCTTTGTAGAGTCTGCATGAAAATAGTAGGCCTACGGTACTGGTAAACATGTGTCTATTTCTTGAGAAAAATGTAGCGCATGGACATGTATATTTGGTGCAGAAGTACTACATAGAGGCTGGACTAGATGTTTTATTTTGGATAGTGCTATTTATATTTTATTGTGTGGGAACATGTTAAGCAAACTATTTTAAAGTGACTAGGGGAATGAAGAAAAAAATCACAGCAAAAATCTTTATTTTAATTGAATAAAATAGTCCATGCAGTCATGTTACATATTGCTTCGATGTCTTCTTTCTTTTCATGCTAATACTTACGTTTGATTTCTTTTTTTTTGTTTAAAAGCAGAATCTCTCTTGATCAATCGATTATTAAAATCACTGTCATTAAACTTGTTATATTTTGTGAAGCACCTAAATATTCTCACAGGATTCTTTGTTTGGAAATTTATCTTTTATCTCTCGCAATACATGTATGTGAATGTGTTTTAGTGGGCGAGTCTTTGAATATTAGATGGCATTGTGTATAATTTAAAAAGAGCATTCTGCACTGTCTACTGTAGCTCTGCCAACAGGTAAGTTCTGTGTGTTGTAGTGGTCATCCGCTATTACACAATTATATTGCTGCAACTTTTTAATTGGGGCAATAAAACTTAATCCATCTAATATGAGCAACAACATGGACATCCACGATGACCACTATATCCTGTCAGTGTCAGACAACAGCATGGATGGATTAATTTCCACCATAAAAACGTGGATTTTCCATAATCTGCGATGTGTGTACTGTACCTTATAGACAGTGAGACCAGTAGAATCCATGATATGCATTGACATAAGATAGGGATATCCCACCCAAGAGTCAGAATTTGAAGGCAGGTACAAGGCATTGCCAAGTTTCTACCTACAAATTCTGATTCCAAGGGTGGGATTTCCCAGTTCCACATGAACACAGTGTTAAAAGTACAGAGTATTTGCTAGAAGTTTTTATGTCATTAGAGAGGGAATAACAAGTTTTGTTTACAACATGTATTTTGTTGTAAACAAAGATGGTTGCTTATAGGCCAGTAACATTTTTTTTTCAGTACAAAAATGCAAGATACCAGGGATGGTGCTGGCTTTAAAAAAGTTGTTGCAAAAAAAATCGCCAACCTCCAAAAATGTCACCAAGCAAGGAGTCAATATTTGTCCATGTCTATTAATGTAGAAGGCAATGAAAATTGAAAAAGATGGGGTATTTATTACTTTATTGACAACAAACAATACAATACCACAATATTACAGAATAAATCATTACATGACTGTTTTGATTGCTTATTTATAATGTTTTGCACTATTAAAATTTTGTTTCATAAAATTAATAAAATCGAATGTCACATGAGTATGCGTCGTGATTTTACGGCTGCCCACTTGCTGAATGCAGTTTCAAAGTCGAAGCCTCCATCACATTTGTACATGCCGATTCTCATTAGATTCTCCAGAGTTGAGATGCCGAGTTTATTCCTGATGTCAGTTTTGATGAGATTCATCTTACTGAACCCATGTTCACAGTCGCTGAAATTGTCATTTTTACTTTTACTAACAGCAGCAATCTTAGCTACTCTCTCCGGTTTTCTGGTTTATGATTTATACCTTGTTAATTTGATACTTGTTCAGTGCCTAGTAGAGTCCTACACATCTTACATATATGTGTTTGACCTTAATCCCTTAGCACCCTCTTTGTTTTCTCCACATTACAACCCTTTGATCGAGCCACGTATTTGATTCTTGTTCAGTGCCAAGTAACAGAGGGTGGTTATTGGAACTCCCTGTGATCTTGCCGCACAATTTACACCTGTTCAGTTGCATCCTTTAATAGATTTCATAGACTATGATCGAAGTGTCACTTACAGAGCCCAAGCTCAGTCTCCACGTAAGCACCCGCATATGACAGTAAAGACCAGGAATCGTAGTCTGACTATATTTACGATGACTAGACGACGATGGAGGATTTCAGCACTATAATTGGTCACTCAGACAATGCGGATGAATTCTTGAGCTTTGTACCAGATGACATTAGACAGTGACCTTTATAGGATACTGTGAATCACAAAAGTGTGGACTTGATTTTCATTGTTTATTTGTGAGACGTGGAATTAACATTTTACGGGATATTGTAAATCGGATCATTCTGGGCTACTATTTTTATGCTGGTATGTGACATGATAGAATTCATGGATTTATCATATCAACGGATTTAAAATGTCAATCATTATAGATTTCTATGGATTGTTATGACCTGTTGAAGAACAAAATGTAAGTTGTCAATTCATTTGACATATTCCACTCAATAATATACCTAATTGTATTTTACACTGGTTTTGTCTTTATTATTCCTAGCTATCTATCTATCTATCTATCCATCTAGTCTCCTCCAATGTATACCTGTAGTCAACAAGAAAACTTAAATTTGTTTAAGTTTTGACTTTGTTCTGTGTATAAAAAAAGCCATCCCCCCTTCTTCCAGGCTTTTATTTTTTCCTAAATTATTCGGCTTATACGCGAGTATATACGCTACTCTTAGGATGAGATGATGCACACGAAAAGTCTAACTTACGTTTACCCATGACAGTATATAGTTTTGATTGAAACTGAATTTATTTTTTTTATTTTTCATTTGCTTAGTATTTATACAGAACGAATGGTGCTACAGATGTAATCGGTTTTCTTTGAAGTTTAAGCAAAACTCTTTTTTCTGGTACATTTAAAAAAAACAAAAAAGGTTTAGCCATCGTTGGTCAATTGTAGCTAGTCTGGTAGCATGACTATTTGAGTGTATCACAGCATACACTGCTCAGACCAGATGTCAGCATAAGCAGATTAAGATATAACAATAAACTGGTAAGATGGTTTGTCAATATGAACAAAGGATTTGTTTATATAACAATAGATAGATTCCAGTGCATTTTATATCCAAGTTTGCGGCTTCCTTTCATGGTGCCTTTGAATTCCTCCACTCCAAACCTAAGATTGTATATACAAGTTTGAACAGCCAAAAATGTTGTCGCCAAAAAAAAAGATCGCCAGATTGTATATTTTGTCACCCACTGATCAGGAAAAAAAATCGCAATTTGCAACATTGGCAAAGCCCAGCGTGATCCCTGGATACATTACAGATGTTCATGATGTCGTAAGCATAATGACATCATTTACAGTGTCAATAAGTGTCATTTACAGTGTCATTAAGTGTATTCATGTGGGATAGGTGTACCATCATTGACCCAAATATATGGACACTCAAAAATAATAACTTTTATCTCCGTATGGATAATTCATGTACTAATGAAAATGTTCAGTTTTCCCAAACACTTTGTCAGGAAAATTAATATCTTTCTTGTAACGATTGTGTATCCTTGTGCCCAGCAAATATGATGCTGGTCAGAAGTGGTCTGGACAGGTCAATTAGGTTGCATTATATCCTTGCTTGCTACTAAAACACTCCTGCATGATAATGTTTCAGTGTTTTCTTTACAAATAAAAAGAATTCTGTTGCATTCCTGGTGTTTGTTTTTCTGTTCATCGTGTACATATTCTGCTATTGGTGATACAGATAAGTCTGTCTCAAAACTTGTCTGTGAACATGACCCAGTTTTAATATCAATACTGTTTTATTATGTAAAAATTATTTTTCACAACAGAATGTATCACTGAAATCTTTCATGTAAGAGAGCCATTTGGCATGAAGGAGAGATTTGCACAGCTTATTGATATCAATGTCAAGAGGCTGAAGTTTTTTCAAGCAGCCTTACTTACTGGATCGCAGCCTTAGGGGTTCTTACTTGTTTCATTTCACTCTTTATGGTATCGGTAAGGTGCCCATGAAATGAGTCCATTCTCTTCATGTGTCTCTTGCACATTTCTGTTATGTACTGTTTCATAAGGTCCTTGTTCATCCAGACTTTCTCCTGAACTTGAACAATCACACCTTTAGGATATTTCAACTTCAGAGGTTTTTTTCATGAAAGATGATCATTCTTGGAAGAAGATTGCTGGCTGTTGTACATGTCAAAACCATAGTCAAGTATCCAAGTCATTCCTAATACTCCTCATCATCACACAATTTCTTCATGAATAGATGAAAGGTGAAGGAGTATCTATTACAACGAAGATATTTTATTGGATAAAGTTTTAAGTTTATTACCATGCAAAAATGTTTAAATGTTATTCAGCACATACTTATTTAACTGAGCTTTCATTGTTTAAATGATACATTAAAGATTATTCTATAGCCAATTACAATAAATTAATTAGCAACATTTGTTAATGGTTTCATTTGATGGTACTCAGAATTATTGCAATTTGATGTGCATGACGACTTTGTCTCCCTTTGTACATTCTCCAGCGGTAAAAATTAAAGAAGCCCACAAAATCACATCTCAGCCTGATGTAATTCTGATAACCATTGATTTTACAGTTATCAAAGTGATTTATCTAGCAATGCCACCCACTGTCTTGTGGAGTATTTCATTTATCATTAACTTTAAAAAGTTCATGACTGGCTTTGTTTTGTGAACTGATTGATCATGAGGTTGTGGAGCATGTCACCTTCAGTTAATCCTTGCAATAAATAGGGTATTCAGAGCAGTTTCACAGCCTGAGGGTTGAGTATTCAACCACACATTTTTTTGTGTACAGGTAAAATATTCCTTAATTTAAATTTAAACATAATTTTTTTATTTTTCACCATCTTTAGAAAAAACTTTCTTGGTGTGAAGAAAATTGTTTGGTACTATTTATAATTATAAAAAATTTTGATAATATGGTGTCCGGAAAATTGGAGGGCCCCATTATTTACATTAGTTACAGTATCCCACATGGTTTTCTCACATGGGCAAACTGTATCACACATATATAGGAAAATGAGAGAAATAGGTATCATTTTTCCAGTGGTAATCACTGCATCTTGAACGGTGTTAAAAATGTTGAGTCACACTATTGGAATCTTGATTTAGAGAATCCATGGGGGTTGTAGAGCCACTCTGAAGGTGTGAAGTTAAGAAGAGCAATTACTGCAGGTGGGCTGCACCCTCCCCTAGTATGGCAATTACTGCAGGTGGGCTGCACCCTCACCTAGAATGGCAATTACTGCAGGTGGGCTGTGCCTCTCACATCTGCTGTATCATGCCTGGTCCCTTACTGGTTTCATAAAAATTGTTACTCATCAGACAGAAGATGTTGGATAAATGTCTACATGCATTTTATTGCCTCTTTCTATTCTCATGGCATTTACCATATTCAAAGATGGATCATTGTCATTGGGTCTTTTACGTTCATGGTTTGTAGCAACCATAGAATCTATGAACATTGGTACTTCTTGAATAAAAGTGCATTTTACAGTATTTTAAAACTTGGGTGTACATATGAACCTAATATTTGTCATTTGGAGTAACGATACATAATAATAAAATTTTTTTACTCATTCACAATTGTTGAAAAATAAAAAATAAAATACAGGTATCAAGTTGGTTCTACTTAACAGCAAGCATAACCTTTTATCCAATACACACAAAAATCTGTCTTACTTTAGCATGTAATTGGCAGAACCTCCTCAGAAAGACTAAAGAAACACTCTGCTACCCTGAAGGGACCTCTGACTTTCTGAGGTCTTCATTGTCTAAAAAAGAAAGGAACAAAAATAGTTTGTAATGACCTACAAACTGCTGATTCATATAGTATGCCCTGTTAAAAACAGCTAGACCTACATATATATAAAAAAAAAATTCTTTACACTGACACTATCCCTTTTTCTCCACAGAGTATATTCGTATGGCTGACCAGTATGTTCCAGTACCTGGAGGGTCCAACAATAACAATTATGCCAATGTGGATCTCATTCTGGACATAGCCAAGAGGACTCAAGTGCAGGTGCATTTTCGTTTGTTTTTTAGCTCACCTGACCATAAACCCAAGTGAGCTTATTGTGTATCCTGCATCTGTCATCCATTGGCCATTGTGCATCTTGCATCCATCCATCAACAATTGCTTGTTACAACTATGGAGTCCATATTTCTGATCTGATTTCAATCAGACTTGGAATATGGATTTATATCATCAAAATCTTGGATGAGTTCAATAATGAGCAAGATCCATGCATATTAATGAGGTGATCTTGCATTTTATTGGTTAACCTTGTTACCACTCAGGAGGCCATATTTCTGATCTGATTTTGATAAAACCTGGAATATATGCTTATATCACTAAGATCTCAGAAGAGTTCAGTAATTAACAAGATCCATGCATACTAATGAGGTGATCTTGCATCTGAGCTTGTTACCCTTCTGGAGGTTGTATTTCTGGTCTGATTTTTTTAAAACTTGGGATATATGCTTATATCATAAAGATCTCAGACGAGTTTGATAATGAGCAAGATTCATGCATACTAATTATGTGATCATGCATCTGATTAGCAGAGATTGTTCCCACTCAGCTAGATCATATTTTTTTGTCTGATTGTGATCAAACTTCAAATATAGGCTACATCAATAAGATACATTGCATCTGATTGGCTGAGCTTGTTACCTCTCTAAATCTAGAGACTATATCTCTTCTTCAAATACATTACCTGATCATAATACCTTAGGAGAACTACTACTACCTCGCAAATCCAGCCCTCCCAAGCTAAAACTTTGTAGCTAAAAAGCTAAAAGTTATCTGCCCACCTAGGTGTCAATTAGAGTGATCTCCTCTTGATACAGGGATTGGTGCCAAATCCCGTGAATACTTCAGTTACTACTTCTGCTTGTGCCAAGTCCCACACTCTCTACTGAACACCATAAAACAAGTTGGAGGAGTTTCTCTACTAAGGGAAGTAGACTCCATCTATATATTTCCAACTTTTCTTTCTTTCTTCGACAACATAGTTTTGTCTTTTCATCACTTTGCCGTCCGCACACACCTAGGCGCCTTTGTATGTACCTGCACAGGTCGCTAGTGTGTCCCTCACATGGTTATAGCTGTTTTTTATGTGCAAGTATGGTGTATAATATAGAAAACTCATTTAATATTGCTGTATAATTACTGCAATAGTCGGATACATACAGGTAAGTTTTCTATACTAATCTAGTCTTAATATCCACTTCGTTGTTATATACATGACACTCTACTGATTTTCCTGTATAGGTCGTCATTTGGCCATAGCTACAGGTAACATTGTATTATAATTGATATTATAGCGTCCACTTTGTAAATATCAATAGCGACACATCAGTGCATTTTTTTGTGCAGATATTGTGTATGCTATAAAAACTAAATTATATTGCTGTATAGTTTTTGCCACATGTCAGATACATACAGGTAAGTTTTCTATACATTGTAATCATAATGTCCACTTCGTAAGGACTATAAGTGACACTTTGATGATTTTGCCAGTATTGGCAGTCAATTGGCCTTTCCTACAGGTACCTTTTATTAAAATTTATATTTTAATAAATCCACTTTGTAAGTATTAATAGTGATGTTCTATTACTCTGCCTGTATTGACTGCTACGTGAGCACTTTTACAGGTAAGTTGTCATAGTGTGTAGCTCTGGATGTGCGCTTTTGGAGTTCATAAAGCAGGATGTATGCTGGGCTATACATGCTTATATTGTCTGTTCTGTTTTGTCTTACAGATTTAGACCATGGGCAAGACCAAGTGTAAGCCTTGTAAACATTGGAAACATGGGTCTGAAAACCAGTCTACATGTGTAGCTTGCTCCGGTTGCCAGTCTGCAAATACATGTCAGACTTGCACATCATGGACTGAAGTCAGTGTGCTGCAGTATGGGGGGTACTAATGATTCGCTTCTTGACAGGTATCGCACTCCA
Source organism: Margaritifera margaritifera (assembly GCA_029931535.1). NCBI lineage: Eukaryota > Metazoa > Mollusca > Bivalvia > Unionida > Margaritiferidae > Margaritifera > Margaritifera margaritifera. The sequence goes on along the minus strand of JAQPZY010001664.1, from coordinate 5,831,834 downwards.
CACGGTTCATCGACCACGAAGAGATCCAAGTTATCATGGCCAGCGACAGCCCCGACTCCTCCCTCAATGCCTCTTCATCATAAACCTTTCTTGGCAGAACCAGTAGGCCATTTACTGCATGGGTTTGACACCCAATCACCTTTATCGCCTGCCATTGAGTGAGGTCCAGATCAAAAGAAACCACCTCAGGTATTGTATCACACTTAAGTTGTACAGACCAGCTACGTGGATCAAATATCCTGTACCCCATCCCAACTTAATGAACTGGACAATATCATCCCAACTAAAAAGGTCATGTTCCGCCATGACCAGACTCTGACATATGGTTCTGATCACAACGGGTCACCACCACAGTCAGTCATACATTGTATGACAAAGACAGAAAGCCTTTATCAACTATACTGGAGTGAGATCGAGATCAAAGCAAGCCTTTTCAGATATTATGTCACACCAGCTGTAAATGGCACTATTCCATTACAACTGGACTCTGCCATACATCTCAGATCGCAACAGGTCACCACCACAGTCAATCTTACCATTTAAGCCAAAAGACGGAAGGTCTTTGTCCAACTTGCCTACTCCACATCACAAGGCACTCTCATAGATCAGCCACAGGTCACTCAATGCACCCAGTTCCCAGTTTTAGTGCCCCAGTACACATAGGATATGGATTCAATGAATTCTCATGCCCTTGCCACTCAAATGGAGCACTCATTTGGTGATCGTTTGGAAGTAACTGTAGCCCAGTTAGGATGTTCTGTGAGCATGGTGGGCTGTCCCTTTAGACAATCTTCTCCAGCTTCATCTCAGATTGCACAGGAGGCATCAGCATCACCCCATTCACCAACAGATGGTGAAGTATGCTCACAAGCTCCATTGTCTTTGCTAGATCTCGCTATGACAAGAGAAGACTCTGCCTTCCAAGCATCAATCAAAGAAGTTTCACTTCTTGCCACCAGTTTTGTTCTCCTTCTCCGTCAACAGCTTGGTCCAGAATTCCAGCATATGTTGACATGCTAATCACCAAAACAAACTGGCGTTCAACTGTTATCACTGTCCGGTCGAGTGGCTGATTTGGAGAGCATTACAGTGACATTGCAGCCTTGGGAATGGCGAAGCCCTCGTCAGTAAACACCTCAGATGCCATCTTGCATGGTGTTAGTAGGGACCAGTTTTGTTGATTACAGATATCCCATAACCTGCTCAAGCATAAGGAATAGACAAGGTTATGGAGGATACAATGGCCCTGTTCCATCACTGTCGGGCTCTGCCATCTGAATCTGACTGCAAGAGGTCAGTTACTAAGCTGATCCTGCCTATTATGTTCAATTATGGGCCCTCTTACAAATGATATCCTGACACAGGTCAGTACCAAAGATCTTGCCTATAAGGTGGAATGATGTTAGTGCCACAGTGCGCACAGCTTGCTCCATGGCCAGTTGTACCACAGTACCTAGTTAATATGGGCTCTTCTCAGGGGAAACAGTCCTGCTGAACCAATACAAGTTCAAAGCCATGGTTCTTGAGAACCAATTTGGATAAAATCAGAGAGAAGGGGATCATTCCACCCCAATTTCTCTCCATGTTATCTTATATCAATCGCTCATGGTCAGTACCAAACCCAATCTAGCAAATATACATGAGGGGACTGCTTACGATGATCTAACATCATGTATTCTGTCCCTGCATCTATATACAGACCCTCACTGGGAAAGCTATCCAGTTGGTGGAGACATACTCTATAGGACCACGACAGTTCAATGCTACTCTATGACCAGTTAGTGCCTTTGTGCCCAAGTGCTATTATGGACCCAGGGCAGCCGATAACCATGACAGGCCTCTATTTATTGTGGATCTCTGTAGGCCTGGTACCTTACAGATCCATCTCCGTCTAATGCCATCACCAACCAATGTCAAACAGCTAAAGGATTCTCCATCGTGTCTTATTTCCAGTACAGCAACATTCAGTCCCAGACACCCAGACCTGGAATGACAGTTACCAGCTAGTACCATGAACCTGACCCCAAAAAAGGAAACAATGGCTCAGTTTCTTCAAGACTGAACTTTGCCATCTGATGGGGATCATGTTTGGCCATCATATATTATGATACAGCCTTTTCTTGCGCCTAAGGGGACGGGTGACAGGGATCCAATGTCTGAACCCACATGGTCATTATATCTAAGTGCCAATTATTTCAAAGCTAGCTTCAATCCCTTCAAGAATCGTATTTCAGCCCGACAATTCCTCCTGAAAAGAGTATGTCTCCCACACGAACATGCATCAAAATCATTTCAAGGAATGGCGTCAATTCTTACAAAGAACCATCTCACAGACCAAGAATGCTTCGTCTATGGGGTTTTACTCCATGCAACAATGGACATCATTTTCTTTGGTCACCAATTTATGAGGCCATTGAAAATGATACTGTTGTCCCATTGGTGGCCCAAACTTTGCTCCTCAAAACAAACAATGCATATGAGGTCCCATCTCAGGAAATGGGAGAACTTCACTTGCTTTACCTCAGGTGGTCCCTGGCAGGTACAACCTTCGAGTTGACGGTTTGTACAGACCCGAGAACAACGGGCTGGGGTGCACATCTCCTTCCATCATTCCAGGAGGCCAGTGGACATTGGCTCACTGAGGATCATCTATTGCATATCAATATCCTAGAGATGAAAGCCATACGGAAATCATTCCATTGGTGGCAGGAGAATCTACATGGAAAGGGCATTCTCATTCTGTTCGACAACCCCACTGTTGTGAATTATCTCAGAAGGCAAGGGGGAACGAAGTCCGCAAACACATTGCACCACTGAATGCATCAGTACCTCAAACAACTAACTTCCTACTATGGCTCTTTGACAAGAAACAGTTAGTGCCGATCACAGTCAAAGGCTACCGTTCCACAATCTCCAACTCATGGCATCATCATGAAAGAGAGGATGTCGGACAAAACAAAGACCTATCCAATCTGTAAAATTTCATGTTCACTTTGCCAAAGGATTTGACTCTGTGCCCAAGTGGAATCTCGCATGGGTGCTAACTTGGCTGAATAAGACACCATTTGAACCACTCTCGTGGGCTTCATTGGTTCACTTCATTTAAGACTTGCTTCCTATTTACAATAGCGATGGCAGACAGAATCAGTGAGATACATGCTCTATCAGTTCACCCGAACTACTTGCAGTTCTGAAAAGATGGGTCAGTATCAATTATGATGGCCCCTGCTTTCATTGCCAAGAACAGACTCCCGTTCATGGGGAATCAGACTTTCACAGTGAAATCTCTGTCTACTCTGGACACTTGATCTCAAGGTTGTATGCAGGACCCAGTGCAAGCTCTGAAGTGATACTTGAAAAGGACCGAGCCGGTGCGCCAAGGGAGATCCCGCCTCTTCTTACCCCTCAAAGAGGGAAAGGATGACATATCAGCACAGGCACTTTTGTCCTGGATAAAATGGATTATTCACTCTGCATATCGGGAATAACCCCAGATCAAATGAATTTGCTATGCATTTCAGCTCACAAAGTAGAGGCAGTTGCCACAAGCATTGCATTTGAGCAAACTGTTCCCTAACTGACATTATCCATGCCGTGGGATGGAGGTCAGAGTCCACTTCTCCAGCTTTTATCCCAGAGATCTTTCATCCCAAAAGGCTCAGCTTGACCTGTTAGGACCTATAGCCATGGCGCAACTGGTTACCTTCCTGGGTCATTTGACAGCTTAATAAGGATATGGCTTTACTACTTCTGCTGGATTTGTGGGAGAGAAAAAATTTCCCATTTGAAGCCGCTCCCCAACATATGGAGCCTATTCTCCAGTTGGGATATAAAAGCCGTCTCACATACCTTAGGGGACTGGAGATGATATCTCTGGGGTAAGAGGATGTAACTCCCTCCACATCTTACCTATTCACCTATGGTATTACAATCGGGTAACATATTTGAAGAAGAAACCAATTTTTTCCAGTAAAATATATTTACCTGATCATAATATACATACACCCTCCCAGCAGTTATATCCATATAGAGAGCATGCCTTCCACTCCAGTAGTAACTGAAGCATTCACTGGATTTGGCAACAATCCCTGTATCAAGGGGAGATCACTCTAACTGCCACATAGGTGGGCAGATAACTTTCTGGCTTTTAGCTAAAAAGTTTTAGCTTGGGAAGACTGGATTTGCGATGTAGTAGTAGTTCTCCTAAGGTATTATGATCAGGTAAGTATTATTGAAGAAACATATTTTACTAAAAAAAAATATTTTTCATCCAGTTTCTATAAAACTTGTTAAATTGGGTTTATATTATCACGATCTTTAATGATTTTTATTATGAGCAAGAGACTGTGCATATTATTTATGCCATTGTCTTTAGAACAGTTTTTTATCAGGATGCCGTAAAGTAGATAAAATTAACATGATATAAAGTTTGGGAGATAGTTTACACAGGTTGTGTTCTTGCAATAATTCATAAACCTGCTAGTGAAATGGTGCACTGTTAAGTTAAGTAAACTGGTGAGCAATATCAGGTCCACTTGGGCAGCTTTCTTAATGCTACACTACAATTGTCATAGTGTCATATAGAGTCATCCTTGTCCATCCATGTGTTAATCCATCCAGTTTTCCATCAAGATCAGCTTCACTGTGGTAGGGAATTCATGTTCGATGAACACATTTCTAGTTTTCTTTGACATCATTTATTATGATCTATCTAAATTAGTACAACTCTCAACGACAGTAGTGCTGAACCAGAACATGTACAGCCTGTATGCTTTGACATCATTTATATGATCACTCTTAATTTGTACAACTCTCAGCGACAGTAGTGCTGAACCAGAACATGTACAGCCTGTATGCTTTGACATCATTTATATGATCATTCTCAATTAGTACAACTCTCAACGACAGTAGTGCTGAACCAGAACATGTACAGCCTGTATGCTTTGACATCATTTATATGATCACTCTCAATTTGTACAACTCTCAACGACGGTAGTGCTGAACCAGAACATGTACAGCCTGTATGCTTTGACATCATTTATATGATCACTCTCAATTAGTACAACTCTCAACAACAGTAGTGCTGAACCAGAACATGTACAGCCTGTATGCTTTGACATCATTTATATGATCACTCTCAATTTGTACAACTCTCAACGACAGTAGTGCTGAACCAGAACATGTACAGCCTGTATGCTTTGACATCATTTATCATGATCACTCTCAATTAGTACAACTCTCCTGTCAGTAGTGTAAATCTAAACATGCACAGCATGTAGGCTTTTACATCATTTATTATGATCAATCTCAATTAGTACAACTCTTTTGACAGTAGTGCTGAACCTGAACATGTACAGCCTGTATGCTTTGACATTTATTATGATCAATCTGAATTAGTACGACTCTCTTGACAGAAGTGCTGAACCAGAACATGTACAGCCTGTATGCTTTGACATCATTTATTATGATCACTCTCAATTAGTACAACTCTCTTGACAGTAATGTCAATCTAAACATGTACAGCATGTAGGCTTTGTCATCATTTATTATGATCAATCTCAATTAGTACAACTCATTTGACAGTAGTGCTGAACCAGAACATGTACAGCCTGTATGCTTTGACATCATTTATTATGATCACTCTCAATTAGTACAACTCTCTAGACAATATTGTCAATCTAAACATGTACAGCATGTAGGCTTTGACATCATTTATTATGATCAATCTCAATTAGTACAACTCTTTTGACAGTAGTGCTGAGCCTGAGCAACATGCACAAATATGTAGGCTATTTGGGAGCAAATCGATCACGGAGAACAGAAAGCTGTGGAAATTAAATACTGTGGTTTCATTTATTTTCATGAATCTCAATTTTTTTGGGTTTGTATTTTTAAAAAGATATTTTCATGGGTACTTAAATTTTGGAATTTGCCTGTCAAAGGTCGCATATTTTTTGGTATTTATTTTCATGGATTAACCTCTACAAATACCCGAAATAAAAAACAATAGAACAAACTATGCAGACAACAAGATGGCAGTCACTTAAAGGGTTAAACCAGTACTACCACCTGCATGAGCACAAATCAAACACCTGTCGAGATCAATCACTTACACCATATTTTTGTCTGAATGCTCAATATAAAAGGGAGCAAACAGCACTAAGCTAATCGGTTATTAATGCACATGTGTATGATCTCTTACTTAAACCACTGTCCATAAAGTTGCACCATCACTACTTTCTGACGATCATGGCGATAACACAGTGGCTTAAGAGTGGAAAAATTCAACTTAGATACCCCTCAGTTCCTTGACTTTCTAACCTGTCAAAAGATGCAAGCATGGCGCAGGCACTTGCTTACCAGGCAGCTAATGACTAGTGTAACCCCTGCTTCAGTCACTGTCCCAGAAAACAAAGCAAGGAGAGTATAACCAATTTTGATTTGGATCAACCAGAATCACTCACCCTGTTTCCAAAATGGAATCTGCCATGGGTTTTAACATCTCTCACTTCAGATCAACCAGAATCACTCACCCTGTTTCCAAAATGGAATCTGCCATGGGTTTTAACATCTCTCACTTCAGATACATTTGAGTCTTTAACCTGAACCTTGCAGAAGCTACAATCATACAAAACATGTTTCCTGATAGTCTTAGCTTCGGCATGCTTGGTGAGCGAGTTATATACCCTTTCAGTTGACCTGAACTATCTTCAGTTCAGATCAGATGGTTCAGTGGTCCTCATGACATGACCCAGCTTTGTGGCCAAACATAGATTGCATCATAGGCAATCAGAGAGTTGTCATCACTCCCTCTCTAAAATAGACAGGTCGAAAGCAGCGGCCATGCAAGACCCTGTTTGCACCTTCAAGCACTACTTGAAGTGCACAGAGGCAAGTCGTGGCACACGCAAACAACTCTTTCTCCCTGTGAAGGCCGGGAAGCAGGATATCACCCCGCAAGCCATGTCTTCATTGCTGAAGTGGATTATATGCTCAGTGTACTCTTAAGTCCCAAAAGATCAGAGTTGCCTCGCAAGGATTTCAGCTCATGAAATTAGAGCAATCTCTGCGAGTCTCACATTCAAACGTAATGTTTTGATCTGTGACATAATAGAAGCTGTTGGCTGGCATGCAGTGTCAACCTTCTCGCATTTTTATTTCAGGGAATTAGCTTTGCAGAGACAAACTCTGAATCTGGTGGGTCCTGTGGCAGCAGCCCAGATGACCACCAGACCCAGTTAAAGCCAACACAGCCTCCTAGCTTCACTGGATTCGCCAGTGAAATTTTTTCAGTAAGAAGAATTCAATAATATTTCTTCTTAACCAGATATAGGGGTCACAGATCACATTACCGTAGGCTGTGTTGCTTTCAGGTTAGGAGACATTGTTATTGTTCACATCCATACATTTTATTCCCAAGAAGGATACCCAAGGTATAGGTAGGATGCTCAGCATTCCCTCCTCATATTACTTATTCTCCTAATGTTAATGTGATCGGGGAACGTATTCGAAGTAGAAAGCACATTTTTCCAGTAAATTATGTTTCTCTAAGAATACTTACCTGATCACATTACTTTAAAACCATCCCAGCCACCCTGCCGTGCAAGCATCCTCGTTGGTGTTTTGCTCAGTTTAAAAACTAGCAACACCTGGTGGCAGCATTGTTAGGTAATGGGCAAGAGGTATTGCCCTTTGTCTATATGATACAGACAGAAAAGACGATTTTCGATCCTTTTAGTAGGGCTGAATTTGGGAGGTAGCAGGCTTATATCCCTTATGTTAATGTGATCAGGTAAGTATTCTTGGAGAAACAAAATTTACTGGAAAAATTTGTTTTCTCTTGATTGAATGGTCATATCAACATGGGATTTTCACAGAAAGACTTCTTATGATGTCTAGTTGCTCCTAAATGAAAATGGTGCTAATCGTACATCCATTATGGCTGCAATGATGACCATCTTAAATATTTTGTTTTCACTACTCCCCCTGAACGGATGGTCATGTCGGCATGGGATTTTCACCAAAAGACTTGTAATGATGTCTACTTGGTTCTGAATGAAAATATTGCCAACCTGGCATCCAGTATGTCCACCGCAGCTGCTAATATGAAAATCTTGTTATCACTGAAGAATATCAGGTGGTTTCAAAACTCAGCAGTTAAAAGGAAGATATGGTGTTATCTTGAATTTCTGGAAATTCTTTTTGGACATTAGAGCATCAGTCCATTCAAAGGATTCGTTTTAATATTCTCCTGCCATATCTTGGGAGAGGGCATGTAGTATTTACTCGTGTCCCTCCATCCCATTCCATCAATCATAAATTTGCCCTCTGCTCAGTATCGTTTGAAAGAATTTATAAGTTTATGCCAAAGTTGGTATTAGGATTTATAGTACAAACACATAGGTCAAGTTAGATTGTCACCATTTTCTGACCAAATTTTACCTAGTTATGATCCTTTTTGACTGAAAACTTCCCCTTGCCTCGATCCAAACTTTCTTCAGTTGCACCATATTTGCAGGCATCATTGTCATATAGAAACATTTATGACAGTTCTTTTGAAAGTTGTTGAAACTTTTTACTTTATTTGAAAATATATATTTCCTTTTTTATACACCCACCAAAAGTTGGAACCTATAGTTTTAATATGCCCATCCATCTATATACATGTCCATCCATCTGCACATCCAGCCATCTGTTACCTGTTTTGTTTCTGCACTATAACCTTACTTTTACACCATCTACCTTTACCAGACATTATGGCTGGCTTGCACTTGGGGCAAGAAAGACACCTATTGATTTTGGGTATAATTGGTTGAAGGTCAAGGTCACTGAATTAAAAATAGAAATAAAATGTTTTGGCACAGTAACTTGAGTCTTAGACCACATGTCTTAACCAAACTTTATATTTTGCCTGCATTTGAGGCAAGGATGGCACCTTTATATTTTAGGTCACTAGTTCCAAGGTCAAGGTCACAATGACCCAAATCAGAAAAATAATTTCTGCACATAACTTGATTTCTACACCACATACTCAAATAAACCAATTAATATTGTGTGCACTTGAGGTAAGAAGACACTTATTGATTTTGGACCCAATAGGTCAGAGTTCATGGTCACAGTGACTAAAGAAAGAAAAATGGATTTCTCACAATAACTTTAGTTTTACAACAGCTACCTTGATCAAACATGGTGGAAAGCTTGTACTATAAACAAGAAAGACATTGCTTTATAGGAGCAAATGGTCACAAGTCTAGGTTACCATTTATCTATATCAAAGATTGATGGTTTACACCAACAAAAATTGAGTCTTGCATTACTTGCCTTAAGCAAACTTTGTTGATGGTTTTGAAATGAAGCAAAAAAGAAACCAGTGGAATTTAGGGTCAAAAATTGAAACAGGTCACAGTCACAGTAAATAGAAAAATAATTAAGGTCTTCTTTTGAGCCCCTGCCAGAAAGGGAAATAACTTCTGAAATACACAAATAGTGAATTCTCAAAATACACATCTTCAGATATTGGGCAGGTATTTAATTTACTGTTCATGGTACTTTTGTTGCAGGTATGTTGTTTTTGTGTGAAGTAATTCATGCAAACAGTTAATTTTTTTATGTCCTAATTTCAGGCTGTGTGGGCAGGTTGGGGACATGCTTCTGAGAATCCGAAGCTTCCGGAGCTACTGCACAAAAATGGAATTGTTTTCATAGGTAACAGTCTTTATTGTGTCTTCATTACTAGACTGTGAGACATTGTTATCACTTGTCATTTAGCTTTACAGTACTCCCTCATTATAACTCTGTCCTTTGGAGCTAAAGAGTATACCGCCTTATAGTAAGACTGCCTTATAATGAAGTACATGATACACATAAGTTTACTACCACTTAATGACATGGGATCCATGACCATACTTGTCTTATAACAGGAACTGTGTTATAATGAATGGCCTTATAGTGAGGTAGTTTTGTATTACTGTTATTGTCTAGGTTGTTGGTATTGGCATCATTGTTAAGTTGTATGTTTCACTGAAACTTTTATATGCACAGTCATGAAAAGTTATGGGTGCATTCATCTTGGGAAGTAGCACTCACTGTAAACAAATATAGGTCACAGTGACCTACTTTTAAGGGTAGGGTTAGAGTTGGACTAGGTAAAGTATTAGGTTCAGGGTTGGAGATCAAGCAACAACAGAGTGGGTGAGATATATTATTCAATGGAAGTTTTGTTCTTCTTTTGGTTGAGGAAACTTAACTTGTCCACAATATCAAAAAACCTTTCTAATAAAAACAAAATCACTACTAAAGGGTGGGGTTTCAATATCATAGTTTTTATGCTGTATGTGTAACAAGTGTTAAAAATATATCTCACAAAATTTTGTATGAATTGACAGATGACTACATAGACTGGATGATTAAGGAAATCTCTTGGTCCATATGACTGGCATGAGAATTTTCTGTGGATTCACATATTTCCTTTTTTTCTTGGTAGAGGGGTTATTTTTTAGATAAGTGGAAATCCATCAAGAAATAGTGGGGGGACACCTGTTCATGTGAGCTGATATATCAAGGTAAAGTGATCCAACCATCTTCCATAAAAAATATGTTGTGAAGTATATATTTTCATTGGTTCTACACTAGTTTCATCTGCGTGCTGAAATGTCCGAAGTTATGACTGATAGCAATGAGAACAGGGTAAACAAGATAGATAAAGATGTGAAAAACAAATTCAGATGAAACTTGATACATAGATCAGTGATTTGGGAGATATCTGAATGAAAACAGGAACATCTGTTTATCAACTTTATGAAGAAACTTGATGTCACAGGGAATGCAGTGTGCACTTCACAGCAGAAAATGATGCAAAAGAAGAATTAAATCTTAATGGAACTTGCTGATAACAAAAAAATTTACAAATTAAGTGGGGTCACATTTTGCATCTGACACTGTTATGTTGATGATACATGCATAAACAACCAGTGTATATACATGTTTAGCGACATAATTGTTGACAAAATAATTTCTCTCACCTTTGGTGTCTGAGGAATCGTGTTTTGTAAATATAAGTATAAACATCAGAAACTATGGTAACTTAACTATTCACAGCTAAATTTAAGCACGCTTCTTTTTAGATACATGTGCCAAGAAAAGGGATGCAAGGTAATATTTTTACTTAACAACAACTGGACAGATAATTTCCTGCATGCATTTGCAAGTGAAACATCAATTGAAGTCACTGAATTTTTTTTTGTTAATGCTTGTAGGAAACTTATCAAAGAAGCCAGAAAAAGGTTTTTGTGACAACTTTGTTTGCATGCCATTATCATGTCTGGTTTGAAGAAACCACTGACCTTTGCTTATGATCACAGATATATTAAACACGGGATTCTTTAGAGAAAAGAACCACTGTATTTTTTGCCTTTTTATTAATTTCATGGGATGTTTCAATTGTTTTGAAATGATATTCAAGGTCCCCCTGAGAATGCAATGTGGTCACTTGGAGACAAGATTGCCTCCTCAATAGTTGCCCAAACAGCAGGCATTCCCACAATGCCCTGGAGTGGTTCAGGTATCACCCTGAAGTGGATGGAGAGTGACATAGCCAAAGGCAAGACCATCAGTGTACCGCAAGATATCTATCGTAAAGGTAGGTGCAGCTAAGCTTAAGTATCTTGTTGATTCACTCTCATGTTTTGAGTCAAGTCCAACTGCAAACAACATGGACCTGATCTGCCATTGCATAATGCAACAGCAGATCAGGGTCCATGTTATTTGTTCTTCTGATTACTTCTAGCAAACTGCATAGACCCAGATCTTCTGGCACATTATGCGACAGCAGATCTTGGTCTGTGCAGTTTGCAGTTGGGCTCGACTTTTAAGTGAGTGTATATGGTTATATAAGTGCCCATTTCATGTGAAAGGTATTAAAAGAGTGGAATTACAGACCCTGAAAATAGTAATTTTACCAGTGAAATGAAAACAGAATGCAGACAAAATGTAGAATGAATGCAGATGAAATAATGAATTGATTTTGAAGAAAAAGAAAGGGCAAATGCAAATGTAGAAAACACTTTAAAAAAAACAGAACAAAACACAAATGCATTTCAAGAATGGATTTGAAAATGTATTATTTTCAGGCTTTCACTTAATTCCCACAGTTGAGAGGCCATTCATATAATAATCCAGGATCAGATTCTTTACACTGTCAGTTTTTCATTCCTTACAAAAACATTGGTTTTGTCGAGGCAGACATGATGTCATTGATTTGATTACATCATCACTTGTCGTTGTATATGTGCAATCCTTATTTGAATGAAACAAAGTAAAAATAAAATTTGCTGACAAATACTCTACACTATAATGTTACATTTATTGAAGTTGCAGTTATATTTTTAATGATCATAAATTTAAAGCTTTCTTTTGCATTTTATACATTGCTATTGTATGAAAATACACTTTTAATAAGACAAGATATGACAGCAATAATTCTCTCCTTTTTACACTCTCAAAAACAGAAAACCTGTTTCAGTAAATGCATTTCTCCATCGAATACATTCACCAATCACATTAACTTTAGACAAATAAGCCCCACTACAGAAAGACAAAAATGTTGTCTTTTGTATCTGTATTCCTTATAGATAAAGTGAAGAAACTTTTATTTGTTACCTCCCCTTACCACTGCTTACCTCCTCTTACCACCACTAGGTGGCCACTGATCAAATGTGATTAAACTTGTGCTGCAGTATAATCAACATCACACCACATTGCCTTTTGATATCCAAGAAAATCAGCTTGAATTGAACCCATCCATCTAGAAAGTTGGTAGAGTATTGATGATTTATGTATTTGCTACATGTTTGTATCATTATTTTTGTATTTTGATCAATAATTGTGTGAATTTTTCACAATTTGTGAACTTCAGTTTCTGACCTTGTGCTCCAATGCTGTATTGTTGTTACTTGTTGGCTGTCTTATTTGCACACTCTGCTTGTATTTTTCACTTTTTTAATAATTAGTGCATTATTCTTATAAGTGAACACTTATGGGTTGTTATTTTCACTTTGGTTTTGTCATTCTTGTCATTTTAGTTGAACATTGATGACCAAATGTGCAAAGTGCAAGAAATTTAAAGTCAACGAGGATACACATGATTTGTGCCTCGCTTGCACTAAAGTGTTCATCTACTTCACTGTGCAGTGTCTGTGCTAAATGGTCAGAAGGAATATGGTCCAGTTCTGCACAAGAGCTTGAAAAGCAAAGAGAAATGGGTGAAGTCAAAGGCTTTCACCCTAAGACACCAATAGCGAGCATAATGTGAAACTCCATAGTGGTTTTCCCTCCTCTTCGAAGATCATCTCTAAGATCATGCCTACCATGCATGCAGCAAAAGTTACATCAGGCCAGCTTGAATTGGAGGATTAGTCCACCACGGAGATGCCTGGACCACACTCACCCCAGATGCTGTTAGAGTCACAAACGCGGAGACTTGTACAGGAAATGACATCACAGTTACTGGCTTCAGTGAAGTTTTTATCCCACCATTTGTCACCTCTCTTCAATGTGGGCTTGGAGTTGATGGAAGAGTGTCCTGCCTCCCCCCCCCCCATTTCTATGGCAGCCCAATGGGTGCATGTCTAAGCAAGGCCATTGGGCCTGTAAGTCACACCACATGGGGTATAACACTGACCTTGGTGACATGTTTTGCCAGCTATCAATGCTGTATGCAGCCACTTCAGCTGATGACCAGCCAGTCCAGCTGTTTGGCCAGCCATACTTTTTGACTAGCTACCAGAGATCCATTACATTGGTGACCCATACCATATACTGGCTAGTTGTATTATTATATGTGTAGTCCTATGAGGAGCTGTCAAATTGGTCCGTTCATTCCACCACCTGTACTGTCCATCTGGCTGCTTAGTCATCAGTCCGTCCAGTTGATCACCAAGCCAACCATCCACCCCCATGCAGCATGCTTTCTGGCCACCTTTCCAGCTGTCTGTACCAAAAAGACTAGCCATTTTGCTTGCATTGCCCAATGTTCATGGTGCATGCAGTGGATAGATACCATGCTGCACATAGGGATGATGGCATGGCCTCATCCATGCCTGCAGAATGATTTATGCAGACATGGAGGCTATGCCCAAAAAAGACAATCCCCCACAGTGAGTGCGGGTTCAACCTCAATTAGTTGGCTCACTCCAACCCCACCATGGAGCGTACACAGTTTTGTTTCAAAATGGTTCTTTAAGAAATTTACAGAATTGTATCACCATCTCAGTGCCTGTTGCTGTCATTTGTAAGCAAGGCCTCTAAGGTTGAGGCTTCAGTAGACATTGGAGATGAGGATGAACACTCCCATCTTCTGTCTACTGCTCCAGCCATCAAAGATGAAAGAAATTGCCTATTGTCTTTCAGATAAGATCTGGGACCTGGGTAGTTTGAAGGTTTTCTTTTTGGAGAGTCGGTTACCAGCAACGTTCTCACCCCACTGGTACTGCACACTCAAGGACAAGTACAGTGCTGACTTGCCAAGCTTGGATAAAAACATGTCAACCCTGCTGTTTTATAAGGTGGATCACCATGTTTTTCATGCCACCTCCAAGTTAGTGCAGATTATGGTGGTCATTTCATTTATGATTGACCTGGTGTCACTAGCAAATTTTTGCCTTGCCAAAAAATGAGGCAGTGAGCATGCATGTGCGTTCATGGCCTGAATTGCCAAGATAATTAATGTGGCTGCACATCGTTCCAAGGCAAATGCCCTAACAGTTTCATCCAGTTTAGACCAGGCGAGATGATATGCCTTTCTCCGCTCATCTTAATTGAAGCTGCATTATCTTTGGTACACCATTGATGTTCAGTGGCCAAATTGAAAATGTATAGAAGCAGGGAGCACAAGAGCTGCCTCTCCAGCTTTCCTTACTGCCTTCTCTGGCATTTAGGCCACATCTGTCTCAGTCATAAATGAGAGATGATAATTGACAAAAGGAGATGAACACAGCCCAGCATGAGCAGGTTTGGAAGCAGTTTAATAAAGGGGATAGGAAACAAGGTTTCTCCTTCCCCAAGAGTCCCAACAATCACCAGTGACTTGCCATCCTGACTGTCCATGGACAACCTGCCTGTTGGCATCAGACTCATTCATTTTTAGCAGGCTTGGATTAGTTGTGATGGTTCTCAAGCTGAACTTTTTGGGGTTTTACTCCATTTTTTTAAAGTGTCCAGTCATAGACCTCAACCAGCTCAACAAGTACATTGTCATGCTGAGGTTCAAAATGGAATGCACTTGGCATGGATGATCAAGCTGGCAGAGTCAATTTCCAACAGGGAGTGGATTCCAGTTGCAACTCATCTTGTTCAATGTAGTGGCAGATTGAATTCTTCTCGGTCGTTTTTACATACACCCTTTGCTGATGGCCCTACTGGCCCAATGGCGGCCCTTTTCAAGTCATGTAGACTATCATGTTATGATCTCAACTGAGATAAAACAATTCCTGCATTCAGTGGCAAGACAATCTGTGGCATATGGCAGTAATTCCTCTAGAGAAGCCTCAGTGGGAGATACTGGTTTGTAAGGACACCTGTCTGCATGGTTGGAGGGGGCTCACCTGTTGCCCTGCTTCACCATGGTCAGCAGCAACTGGAGTCCACAGGAGAAATCACTTCATATCAACCTTTTAGAAATGAAGGCTGTAGGTAAAGCATTTCATTTCTGGAAGGATTAACCCTGCAGCAGGATAATAATCACAATGTCAGACAACACGGTGGTGATGACCTACCTTCTTAAACTAGGGAGAGGGGAAGGGTTAAATCACTCTACCTATGCATTCTGGTCTCTGACTTCCTACACTGGAGTTTCCAGCTAGATATCACAGTCCAGATCAGATAGATTCCCTGCATGCTCAATGTCCTAGTCAATTCACTGTCAAGAAGGGGCCAGACTCTTCACACTGAGTGGTCTGTTCATCCATCGGTCTTTCAACAGATTTGTACACTTTGGAGGAGTCCTATCATAGACTTTTTTGCAGTGAGTTGGAATCACAAACTGCCCACCTTCATCTCACCAGTCCCAGATCCAGAAACCTGGGCTGTGGTAGCTCTGTCAGTCAGTTGAGACAGGTTTTGTCGCTATGCTTACTTTTCTACTGTACTGGTACTGAGGATAATACAGAAAATGAGGGGGACAGAACTGCCAAGTGATTCTGATTGACCCTCTTAGGTGGGATAATCCTTGGGTGAACAATCTACTCAATCAAGCAAAGACATCTCCCAGTGAAAATCCAGCTGAGGCCCAAGCTGCTCCAACAGCCCCGATTGCAGGTGTTTCATCTCTGCCCAGATAGGCACCTGGCTCTTATGATAAGAGTGTAGGTAGAAATTTGAACCTTCAGTTATGGACAGAATCTCATGAGCTAAAATGCCGTTCACTTCAAAGGCTTATGAGGGAAAGTGGCATGTTTTCAGGGACTGGTGCAGGGGCCGCAACTTTGCCCCTTTGAGTACCTTGATCTCTCAAATTGCTAACTTTTTTCTCTGGCTTTTTGAGGAGAAAAGGTTAGCTTCTGTTACTATCAAAGGCTACCACTCCATGATCTATGACACATTCAGGCATTATGGTAGAAGGGATGTAGGACATGATAAGGACCTGTCAGACTTACTGACCAACTTTTAAATGAACAGACCCAAATCAGTCACCTTGTTTCCTAAGTGTTATCTTCATGGGTTCTGACTTGGCTCAACTCAGACAAGTTAAGAATTGACTGCCTTTGATAGGCAACCAAGTGGTTATCTGCTCCCTCTCCTTGATTGATATGTTCAGAAAATTGTTATGCAAGACCCAGTCTATGCTCTAAGCTCAACTTGCAACACATGGAGAAGCATCGTTAGGCCAAACAATATCTTTTTCTCCAGGTGAAGGCCAGAAAAGAAGATATATATGACCCCTCAAACCCAAGCATCATGGCTCATGTGGGTAATATGATTAGCATGATCTGAGGTCTTACACGACTAGATATGCCTCATGAAAATTTCAGCTCATGATATTTGAGCAATCTGTGTGAGATGAGATTGAATGCAATGTTTCTATCTGAGACATTATAAAAGCTGTTAGCTGGCACACATAGTCAGCTATTTGAGTTTCTATCCAAGTTCTAGCATTACAGAGACAAGAATTGACTTTGGTGAGTCCAGTAGTAGCAGTCCAAATGACCACCAGACCCAGCTGATGTCAGCACAACCTCCTTTTGGGCATGGGTTTAGTGCTTTTGGTGGATTCACCTGAAATTTTCCTTGCTAAGAAAACATCATTCATTTCTTTTATCCTTGTATTGACATCATGTTTTTCATGACCGTTGGTTATGCTGCCTTCATTTTTGGAGAGCAGTTTATCCTTCAGATATGGACTCCAGCCATTTTATCCCTTGAACGGTAGCCGTAGTAGATGTTGGATGCTCATGTATTTCCTCCTCCTATTACCTATTCTCCAGATGTTAATGTGATCAGGGAATGTATTCAATGGAGATTGTAAATTTGATTGTAAATTATGTTTCTACAAGAATACTTACTCAATCACATTACTGTTAAACCCTCCCACACCTCCCCACAAGAATCCTCATCGATGTATCATTCAGTTTAAACTGGTAAATATCTGG
This sequence comes from Margaritifera margaritifera, assembly GCA_029931535.1. Taxonomy (NCBI): domain Eukaryota; kingdom Metazoa; phylum Mollusca; class Bivalvia; order Unionida; family Margaritiferidae; genus Margaritifera; species Margaritifera margaritifera. Next base: position 5,814,192 of record JAQPZY010001664.1, on the reverse strand, counting down.
TTTATAGGTAGCCACCTAGTGGTGGTAAGGGGACATGATATGTAAGAGTTTCTTTCCTTTGTTTATATGGGAGGGCTGCATGCAAGAGGTAGTGGAGCTTATTTCATAACATTAATGTGATCAATAAGTATTCTTGGAGAAACATAATTTACAAAAAATTCACTTTTAATTATTTTTCAAGTGAATGAAAATGAAAGGAAATAATGAATGAATGTGATACATGCAAAATCAAAATTTCTGGGACCATAAATGAAAAATGATAAGATGATAGCTGAAATGCTAACATGAATGGAATGGACACAGAAGACAAATTTAATAATACTGAATGGATTTCAAATGTGAATGAAATGCAGATTTTGTAAAATTACCTGTTGCAGGGTCTGTATGTATAGTTCTGTAAACCTTCCATTCATTACATAATATGCTGATGGGTTACATGAATTCACTGACAAATAAGTTCATTGGTCTGGCTTAGTGTTGTGAATCAGCTGAAATCTGAAGATTGATGATTGATTCATCATTATTGATCAACATTTGATATAACTGGCTGGAGTTTTTTTTCTTATATTTATTTTTCATGGACAGTGTGTTTTGCCTACTTGTTAATGGTGAAGTTGCTTGTATCCCATCAATTCTAATGGTTTACCAGCACATTTGTTGTCTGCCATGTTGTTGACACATGAATGGTTCTAAACAGCTGAAGGCTATTTTAATTGGAAGCTGTTATTCACATATTTTACTTTCCCAGGAAGATTTAATCCCAAAAGTTGAACAAACAAAAAAGGAAATTTTAAATCATATATTTCAAATATGGAAAATCATAATTGAATGCCTGGTCATTTGACTTTCCAAACAATCTTTGACCACCACTAGCATGGCTTGAATTACATTTGAATGGCTAAGACTTCATGCTGATGTCTCGTGTGAAATTTTCACATGATTATCAACATATTAAAAAATATAGCATAAAAAATATTACACGGGTTCATAAATTGTCATTTTAATGACAGTGAGGTTATGTGGTAATTTGTAAAAATACATGTTTTAAAATGGGTATATTTTATAAACAGTAAAAATTTGTATTGGTTTGTTATCTTGCTGGCACCCAGGTAATAGTTTGTCATAATGACTCCATCAAGTAGCTTGATGACTATGTGTTGCAGATTTTACTTGCTGTAGAGTCTTGGTCACAAAACCTCTGTATCATGATTCCTTACAGCTGGCACATATACTCAGTTGTCCTCATGTATTATTGTTCAGAAATGTCATATAAAACATCCTAATTAAGACAAATGAGAGACAGACAATCAGACAGAGGTAGGCAAACAACAGGGCATGCTAAGAGGCAAATAAAAAAGACATGGATTGTTATAGCTAGAAATATAGCTAGATATGACATACAGTATCCATTTTATTCCTTATAGCCTGTGTAAAAGATGCAGATGAGGGATTAAAGGCTGCCAAGGAGATAGGATACCCTCTCATGATCAAGGCTTCAGAAGGAGGAGGTGGGAAGGGGATCAGGAAAGTGGACAATCCCAATGACTTACCCAATCTCTTCAGACAAGTAAATAAATATCTTTAGTTATGACTGTTTTGCTAGAGGAATTTTTCAACTCAAAGTTTGTTTATATCCACTGATTTTCAAATATATTGTGATTTGTCATGCCTGTCTGTTGGCCCATGTGTGAATGTATCCGTTCATGTGCAAGGTCAATTCTTCTTGTGACCTAATTCTATTTGAAACTGAAGTTAGAAAGGTGATCATATTTGGTTGTGGATGTATTCGTTCTTCATGTGCAAGGTAGATTCTCCTGGTGACCTAATTCCATTTAAAACTGATGTTAGAAAGATGATCATATTTGGTTGACATTTTATGAGGATGGGTAAATGACAACAAGATAGTGAAGGTGTTGGATCCTGCAAAGGGGGCTGGGGTGGGGTCACATATACGTAATATTGAGTTTTGCGTGTAACCAGAACTATGTCTACACCAAGTGAAAGAGATAGATCATATGTCGTGAAATGTTTCACAGGATGAGTAGATTCTTTCCAAGGGTTCAGATGATGACACAGCCCACAGGAGTGGGGATCACAAGATGTTAGAAAGGTGATCATATTTGGTTGTGGATGTATCCGTTCTTCATGTGCAATGTAGATTTTCCTGGTGACCTAATTCCATTTTAAACTGATGTTAGAAAGGTGATCATATTTGGTTGATATTGTATGCGGATGGGTAAATGACAACAAGACGGTGAAGGTGTTGGATCCTGCAAAGGGGGGTAGGGGTAGGGTCACGTATACATAATATTGAGTTCTGCGTGTAACCAGAACTATGTCTACGCCAAGTGAAAGAGATAGATCATATGTCGTTAAATGTTTCACAGGATGAGTAGATTCTTTCCAAGGGTTCAGATGATTGACACAGGAGTGGGGATCACAAGTAATCTGTGAAAAAATGTGTGGAAATCTGAAATACTTTCATCATACTTTTTTCCTGAGCAACAAAGTTGTGTTGATGCTCACAATTGATTTCATGATCCAAGCCACTTCTGTTTCTGTGATTTTTTTAAAGAAATAATCATCAACAAATGGAAATATCATAAGGCTATAAAAAAGATCATTGAGCTGCTTTTGATCCTTAATTTTGCATAGCATTTGTTTACCAGTCACATTCTGTGATTTTGGAAGTTTTAAAGAAGTTAAGAATCACAATTGTTAAAAGATGTTTGAACAAGAAATACTTGCACCAATTTTTCTGAAAAAAAATATGTAACCAAATGAAAAATAATAACCACTAACCTGAACAAGAAGAGAACCCAATTTTGGGGGGAAAGCAGTTGAAATCTGATTTTTGTTAGGAGTATAATTCTAGCAGACGACAGTATCAATGTAAAATCCTGTACAATCAGTGCTGTTTTTGCAAGGCATTATTGGCAATTTTGTGCAAGGCATTGTTGGTATGACAGGTACCATGTGATAACCTGTAAGCTTACCCCTAAAATAATTTTTTTTTTTTTTTTTAAAACACAACATTGGAAGAAAATTACTCACAGTGACTAGCATGATGGTACTGACTTATACAGGAATTTATATCACATTTGCTCTCATCTGCTTTATATTATACTGAAAATAGGAATTCATTTTCTTCAAAGTATTAGGATCTCTTGTTACAGTAAGTTGTTAATATTTTCAATTTAGTTGGCGGGGGAGGGGGGGGGCTTTATGGCTTGATGAGATCAAGCCTTGTCATGGATACATAATTCATGCCCTTTAGTAAGATATTCATCTTAGATTGCTACCAAATGGAGTGCTGTGAATTCACTGTTATTCATGCTATGCCAATTTTGTGGATTTCTTATTTGCTGCAAACCACAAATTTATAGATCACTTTTACAATTATATGCTTGTACAGGCATTAAGACTCCCCTTCCATGTTCATGAATCATGAATCTAAGTGCTGACAAAAATGTACATTTTAATACAACCACAAATATTGATACCCATGAAAAATAAATGAATTCACAGTTAGTACAATAATTTGTCTTTGGAGGGTTAATCCATAATGGACAGATAACCCAGTCATAGGGAATCACACATTCTGTCATCTCACACCATGGAAGCTATTAAGAGCACTAGCCACCAAATCATGATTAGGCATGGAATAACTTTAGTCAGCATCAAAATCATTACAAAGTAAAGAATTTACTTGCTATTGATAATATGTATCCATGATGAGCTATAGTCCTTTTGCCCATAGAAGAAAACAGTCAGTTTACTTTGATCATACCGTCTATAAATCAGTAAATTCTCAGATACATTAATTGTAGAATTTCTAATAATTCATCTTTGAAAATCTTAGAAATGCATGTCAACATGCCTTTTTGGTAATCAATATTTAGTCCTAAAACAGATACGGTGTTCTGAAAGAATTCTATCTATCATCAAAGTCAAAGAATCTCATGGGCTGAAAACCGAGTAAATACCTTTTCAAATGAGCAAGCAGGTCCAAATAGCTGTTGGTGATTGGTTGAATGTCAGTACCAGTAATGATGTAAGAGTAAAATTATGGATTGGTACTTCTATAGGTACAAGCGGAAGTGCCTGGATCCCCAGTATTTGTCATGAAAATGGCCATGCATGCACGCCATCTGGAGGTACAGCTTCTGGCGGACAGCTATGGCAATGCAATATCCTTGTTTGGCAGGGACTGCTCCATACAGCGTAGACATCAGAAGATCATAGAGGAAGCTCCTGCCTCAATCGCTGATCCAAAAGTGTTTGAGAAAATGGAACAGGTACATTCATAGAATTAAAAATTGAGGTATATCACTGGTTGAAATTATAACCTGTTTTTTGGAGTTCATGAAATAGCTCTGTGATATGAGCAGAATAAATTTTATTACATGATGATTCAAACTAAAGATGAAATGCCATGATTGACAGGAGGAGGAGGGAGGTGGGTGGTGATAGATACCCATTTAACCAGAGTATTGAATTATTTTACTGTATTTTAAGCACACTTTATTTCTTAAAATGGTTTTTTCAAGGAACAGATTTGACCAAAATCAAATTAATTATTAAGAAAACTGTTATTTCCTTTCTTAGTGATTCAAAGCAATAGCCAATACAAGTTGACTGCCAATGTGGCACATGGTCAGATATCAAGAACCCATCAGGTCAAAATTAACAGTAGATCCAGGCATGGGAACCCCAACAGGTCAAAATTAGCAGTAGATCCAGGCATGGGAACCCCAACAGGTCAAAATTAGCAGTAGATCCAGGCATGGGAACCCCAACAGGTCAAAATTAGCAGTAGATCCAGGCATGAGAACCCCAACAGGTCAAAATTAGTAGATCCAGGCATGGGAACCCCAACAGGTCAAAATTAGCAGTAGATCCAGGCATGGGAACCCCAACAGGTCAAAATTAGCAGTAGATCCAGGCATGGGAACCCCAACAGGTCAAAATTAGCAGTAGATCTAGGCATGGGAACCCCAACAGGTCAAAATTAGCAGTAGATCCAGGCATGGGAACCCTCAACAGGTCAAAATTAGCAGTAGATCAAGGCATGGAAACCCCAACAGGTCAAAATTAGCAGTAGATCTAGGCATGGGAAACTTAGATTAAAACTTACTTAAGCTTCCTGTGTGTGTATGCAAGTACATAAAATCCCCATCTTGTTTTGCTGTTAATTAAGGTAAACATGTCCAGGAATCTTTAAATCTTGGCAAGCTTATTACACTCTTTGAACATGAGAGGGTATCATGGTACTTTGACAGCCATGTTGTATTTTCTGTTTAACAATAACTAACACTTAAAATGGCACCATTCTTTGAGGAAATGAATGCATAGGTTATATTTTGACTAAGCAAACATTATTCATGTGGATTTGAGACTTTTACACCTCGTAAAGCATAGCTAAAATGAACTGATTGCAAGAATCATTTTGTTGAGTATTCAGCCTAACACTTTTGACTGGTCCCCAGTCTCAGTAAATAAAATGACATATGGGTTAAGCTGATGCTGGGACATGAAACCATTTTAAGCCTATTTCAAATGACTCATCCTTGAGATAAGATCATTTGTTGCAGATAATTAAGTGTTCATTGCTACATTAAGTATAGTGATCCCAAGGTAAGTAAAGATTATTCATCATGATTAGGACCCTAGATCAAATGTGGGAACCCTATAGTAATCACCTTTCCATTTGTCTATCAGTATCTCTGTTCAGCAGTTCACACTTCTTGTAACCAGCATAGCTTGGAGTTATTGCTCTTTTTCCATCACTATTCCATCTCTACTACAGCAGATCCTTGTAATCAGCATAGATTAAGAATCATTCAACTTATTCTGATGCAACTTTGTGTTTGTATCGTCTCATTGCCGTTGGTGTGCCTTTTATTGGTTTTATTTTTTCAACTCCATTTTGCATAGAGTTATAGCCCTTGACAATTAACTTAATATCTTCACATGGAATGTTGCTTGTAACTACCATAGCTCAGTAACCCTTGTTCATAAATGAATGCCATTTGATAGGTGAATTTCCAATTACATGCAGATGTGTCATTTCAGTGTTTCATCTTTCAGGTCCAATTTTGACGGAATTATTACCCTTTTGTGATTAATATTCAATCTCCTCTACATGACATCTTTGTTACTTGCATAGTTCAACAACCATTCAGCATATCTGATGTAATTTGATGTGTGCATTGTCTTAACACCTAGATATGCCTTTTATGGGTTTTGTCTCGTCAGCTCCATTTTGGATAGAGTTATGGCCCTTAATTCATTTCTTCATGTGGAATGTTACATGTAACTGACATAGCTCAAGAACCATTCAACATATTCTGATGCAGTTTGGCATAGATATTGTCTCATAGACTTCACATGTGCCTTTGATGGGTTTTGTCTCATTTCTAAGAGTTATGACCACCTGATTGCTCATTCTCCTGACTTTGGGTTCCGCAAGATAACTTCATGCAAAATGTGTTGGATTCCAACCAAATTTGGCACGTGGCTTCAGACTGATTACACTTTGAGTTAGTTTGATTTTCAGCTTTCCATGATATCATTTATAGGAGTTATGCCACCCAATTGCCTATCATCCTGACTATGTCTTCCACAGCATAACTTCACTAATATTTGTTGCATTTCAGGGAAATTTGACATGCAGCTTTATATTGGTTAGACCTTGAAGCAGTGCAATTTCAAGTGTTCCACATTATCATTCAGGAGAGTTATGACCCCTGATTTCCCATCCTCCTAACTTTGCTATCTGCAGCATAACTTTACTTACGAATATTGCATTTCTACCAAAGTTGTCATGCACCTTTATATTGATTAGACATTGAATGATTTTCAGATTTTAATAAAAATTACTATGAATGCACAATTGTTTAGTGGGGTACCAAATTTAATGGATTTCATGGTTGCTACAAGCTACAAATTCAAAGACCCAACCAGCAATGAACACTCTGTGGAAACAATACGGCCCCTTCACCAATCTATGAATTTAAGTGCTGTACATGCTCGCTTACAAATCGGATCCATCTGCAAACTGCATAGACCCTGCTGTGACATAATGCACCTGCAGATCTAGGTCTATGCAGTTTGTTAGGAGTAATCAGTAGAACAAACAACACAGATCCTGATCTGCTGGCACATTATGCAATGGCAAATCAAGGTCTATGTTGTTTGCAGTTGGACCTGACTTAGAAGTTAGCATATGCAGCACCAACAAAAATGTAATTTGTGGAAAGTTGAAAATTAATGTCCCACAAAATTACATGAATTTGCAGAACCTATTCTGCTCTTTATGGAGTCAAAATTGTACATATTTAATGTTCTTATTGAACTATCTATTATATACAAATTCAAAGAGTCTTAACATCAACATGTATCAACCTGTTTGCGTGAAATTTTGTTTATTTGTTTGAGGAATAAGTAAAACTGCCTCAGCTTTAAAATGGATGAAATGAATTTATCTCTTGTTCCAGGCTGCTGTTACCCTTGCCAAGATGGTTGGCTATGTGAGTGCAGGAACAGTAGAGTATTTGTACAATGTGGAAGATGGGACATTCCATTTTCTAGAGCTAAACCCCCGACTCCAAGTGGAACATCCCTGTACAGAAATGGTGGCTGATATCAACCTACCCGCTGCTCAGTTACAGGTGAGTGATGTTGAAAACTGGATATATTCTATCACATCTGTGAATGTTACATGCTTTCTAATTGATGTCTTTGTGAAATTTGGACATTTCATGTGACAGTGTAGTGCACAAATATACTAAATTTTGACAATTCCTAGGCAGAATTTTCTATAATGTGTTCAAATGAGAAAAAGCATCTTATGTTTGAGGATTTGAGAGTCAATAATGATTTTATGTAGAAGAGTACTTTTTTGGCAAAATGGGAAATGCTGTGTGTGACAATAAAATAGCTTTAATTTCCTAAAATCTTTCAATACAATACTGTTTTCAATCTCTAGATAACATATTTATAGATTATAGTGTTTGTACTTTTGGATATTGTGGGCAAGACCGAAGTACAGTGATGTGAGCTATATGTACTTTGGCAAGGCCACAATATCCAACAGTACAAATGCTATCATTTAACTATTATATACCCCATTTGTTAGATAATAAATTGTACTAAAATTGCTTTTCACAGAATTAAAGTGAATACAAATATGTTGAAGAAAAGTCTTGTTTTATTTTTTTTATGACTGAGCTATGCGTAATACACAGTGTGATGTAACATGATTTTACATACTGTTGCATCTTTTTAGACTTCCTGTGACATCATGTTACATAGCCAGAAACCTACTGGATCCTATGTGTGCTTTAACAGTACCCAAATGTACTTGACAAAGTTCAATAAGTGAAACATTTATTGGATCATCCTTCACAATGCATTTGCATAGGAAGTAATGAACTAAGTATGTGATAAAAATGATTATTGGATAAACAATGATTATTGTAGTTTTTTTAGTACTTTGTGATAAAATCTACACATTTAATTACCTCTCACATTGTTACATAGCCTGACTTGACTAATGGTTTCTGCAATAGTCAGCAGTTTTCTCTTTTTATTTATTACTTCATTCTTTGACTGTTGATTATAGAGAAGATATTCCATTTGAAAGAATGCATCCATGTCTTATTACAGATTGCCATGGGATTGCCTTTATATCGGATTAAAGACATCCGGTGCCTGTATGGAGTTGATCAGTTTGGTAATGACAAGATTGATTTTAATATCCCAAGGCTAAAGCCACGTCCAAGGGGCCATGTTATAGCTGCCAGAATCACAAGTGAAAATCCTGATGAAGTAAGCTGTACATTATCTAGGTTCCCACTAAAACATTCATAACCAAAATTATGTAATTTACATTTTGTTGGTATTCACAACACATTTATCTTATTTTATAATTGACAAAGATAAAAAAGAGGAAAAGAAAAGAAGCGTAAAGAGATTCTTTCATGAAAATTGAGTCAACGGGGAAAATTTTTAGCCAATGGCTGTTTTGACTACCAATAATGGAAACATAAATTATTCATCGTGCATGGAAAATATTCTTTTACCTTTTGAGACACCATCTAATGTACTGGGTTAATTACATTTCGTGGATTTACTCTGGATCAGAGGTCATACAATATGTATTGTGTTATGATCCATAATTTTGTTAATAGAAAATGAGGTATAATGATTTAAGCACATATGTTACTGAGTCTTTGACTTCTAAATCCAAGTTGGATAACTCAGCATGTGGTTTATTTATCATATCTCCTCTTCTCTCGTAAAGATGTAAATTCGGATTTTGTGTGCTTACATTTTGTTATCAGAAATATCATAAAAAATGTCCAATTATTGTTTTCTTACATCAACACTGGGTTTATAATCCATATAAAAAATCAGTAAGCAGTAGTGTCCCAAATATGTATTATTACAACATTAAAAAATAAACAAATCCTAGCAATTAGTTGGTTAGATTGGAAAAAAAAATTTGTTATAGTTTCCAGTGAAATATATCAAATTAGAAATGCCTGTCTCTCTTAAGATCCATACACATCAGTAAAATTACTTGGACAAGAAGAAAGTATGATTTGTAAGTTTTTGGTTTTAACGGCAATTTTAACACATTATAGGCTATATCATGCAAAGGAATTGGGAGCTAAGTACCTTTCCCAAGGACTCACCGATGCTGACAACCTGGGCTGGCCTGGCTGGGTATTGAACACATGACCCGTGGATTATGAGTCCGACTCTTTACTAACTCAGCTATTCCGCCTAAAGTATAGAATAGAAACGTTGTGAATAACACATCTTGCTAACACTTCAAATAAAAAAATGGAACCTGTGTGTGATGAAACTTTTTTCAGCAAATTTCTGGTTGTAACAAAGTACAGACATAAATACAAATGATTATTATGTATCTTTTTCCTGTTTATAATTTAAAATATTTATTAAATGAATACTTCACATTGCATGTCCCTAGAGCTTTACTCTGACAAGGCTCTATGAGTGTCACATTGCATGTCCCAAGAGCTTTACTCTGACAAGGCTCTATCAGTGTCACATTGCATTGATGTATCATAAAATGTTACAGTAACTGTAACTTATTGCAAAAAAAAAACAAAACACACAATTTATCATAGGTGTAGCAGCTGTTTTCACATAATTTTTCAGGGCTTTAAACCCAGTTCAGGGACAGTTCAGGAGTTGAACTTTCGGAGCAGTAAGAATGTGTGGGGCTATTTCAGTGTGGTTGCCTCAGGTGGCCTCCATGAGTTTGCTGATTCCCAGTTTGGTCACTGCTTCTCATGGGGCGAGGATAGAGAGGATGCCAGGGAGTAAGATAATCGCCAAATGTCATATTGGGGGGAAGTTTTCATGTGGTTTCATTTTCAAGATATTTGCAACCTGGCCTCGTATTCTTTTAAAAAATTCAGCACAAAATTCGAGCTCAAAGTTTAAACAATTCTATATTCTGTAACATAAATTGCAATGATTTAAGGTTCATGGAACTGTCAGTATTTTCTTAACTTTGGTTCTTCTACAGGTGTGCTAAATTTCAAGGACTAAGTTTTCTTTTATGTGTGATATTTGATTTTGAGGTTGTGTGATTGAAGATATATTTTGTGTTGAAAAAGATATTAGAATATGGGGCCTAGTCACAAATCCCTAAAATTGAACATTAGAAACATGAAATAAAATAACTAGAAGAATGCAAAATCACAAAAAATTTAACCAGCAAATTTTAAAATCAGAAGCTGTGAAAATGAAACAACAATGAAATTTCCCCATAAACAATTATCCAGCATAAGAATTTTCTCCAATTCAGATTTCTTTGATTTCTTATCTCTCTAATGTGTGTAGTCATAGTCAATTAAAAAGGTATGTTCAGAAGTAAAACACCAAGTAAGAAGATTAATGATATCTGAAAGAGTTTAATGAAATTTGTATGTTTCCAGCATAATACCTTCTTGAAGAGTTCACAACCTTTCAGGTCCTTCTTCGTTTGTTAGCAGTATTGGCCATACTCAAGTAAGGTTAAAATGTTTAAACATGTTAATGGCATGTTTTAGTTTACTCCCTGTAAACATTTATGAAATTGGTACCATGTAAGCAAACATGCATATGGATGCCAGTGACACAGGAACTACCCGTTCCAATTAAATTATATATTTCCACATCTCTGCTGATGAGGACTGTTTAGTAGGATTTTTCTGTTAATTTCTTTTTTAAAGTATGGACGATCAAATGTGGCACCATTGGGAATAAGCCTGAGTTGATGAGAATTGGTTCAGCCGCACATTACACAACATTACACATCAGGTTGATTTTCTGATAATGCTGACAACAATTTGTTATATTATTTACCTTTGAAAAACATGTTTGTTAACAGAACCATAGATGAGTTACATTTTATTTTAAAGAAGCACTGTTTCAAGTTTGTAAGCCACTGCACAGTTTCTTAGTTATTTTAGATCCTACAAAAGCATCCTATGCACATGTTCAGGCAGTATGCCCTGTTGCATTATCGATTATTTCATCAGATATATATATATATATATATATATATGTAGCAGTATGAAACAATATCACAATGATCCAAAGGATGTTTTACCTAAATTGTATAATATATACAGCAAAGACATGTCTTACAAACCGAATCCTGTCATAAAAAGAGGTAAAAGATGTACAGCAAATGAAACAGTTGCAAGTTGAGTCCGGTAGGGCATGCTTATTGTCAATGGTTTACATAAAAATAGCTGTCAGCTGTAAAGCCTAACATGCAGACTGGTGCAGGGGTTGAGTTTTTGTTGGTTCTGTTAAAAGGTATCATTTCAGTTATTGTATACAATGTACACATTTAGACATTTTGGTAAACATTGCAGCCATATACTCGAGCAATGAAAATACCTTTACATACTATTTTGCCTGAATTTTCTCAGCTTTGATGCGACTCTATGAATTTTGGAAGGAACATATAGTGTTAGCCATATCCATCAATCTTCCTTTCCGTTCATCTGTACATTTTGTGCAGTTAAGGTTTGCATTTAGGTCACTTTGGAGGAGGCATTTGTTCTCCATGAACATGTGTTTAATTATCAAGTACTTCCTAGCATCTTCAGATGTGTTTTTAGTTTCAGAACAAAATAAGGGTGTGAACTGTATTTGCATCTAGTGACTGGACATATTTGGTACAGCTTGGCTATATTTTATGTAGGAGTAATGAGAAATGATTGAGAAGAATTGATTCAAAATCTTCTATGGAGTGTAGATCTGTTTTTTTATTCCATTTGCATATAAATACTATTCGTAAGAAAAAATGTTTTAAAATCACATATGAATACTCAGTTTGAATGAAAAAATGTTTTAAAATCACATAAGAATACTCGGTTTGGATGAAAAAATGCTTTAAAAATCACATGAATATTCAGTTTTAATGAAAATATGTTATAAAAATCAGATTTGAATACTCAGAATGAATGAAAAGTTTTAAAATCACATTTGAGTACTCAGTTTTAATGAAAAAATGTTTTAAAAATCACATGAATACTCAGTTGGAGTGAAAAAATGTTTTAAAAATTACATTTGAATACTCAGTTTGAATGAAAATGTTTTAAAAATCACATTTGAATATTCAGTTTGAATGAAAAAATGTGTTAAAAATTACATTTGAATACTCAGTTGGAATGAAAAAATGTATAACATTTTTGGTGATAAATTATGGTAAAAAGATCATAAAAATAAATACTGTGAATTGGCTATTTTTCGTTGGAGTATCAATTTTGGTGGATTTTCTGGCTTCAACAAACCATGAATTTGAGGATCCAACAAAACAATGATACTTCTGTGGAAATAATAGGACCTCTTCCCCAATCCATGAATTCAAGTACATCTACTGATGAAAAATGCATTTTCTGATGCAAAACCATGAAAATTGAGGCCTGGAAAAATAAATTTGCAGTATTCTAGGGATTAACATTTAATCAAGCCATTGTAAAATGTTAATGCTCGTTGTCAGTAAAATAAAGAATGCAAATGATTTTATAAAATATAAAATAATCCTAGACTTTATTCTCTGATGTGTCTGTTTGTTTTCCAGGAATTTAGTAATAGCCTTGAAAGAGTTATCGATTCGTGGAGATTTCCGAACAACTGTTGAGTACTTGATCAAACTGCTAGAGACGGACCAATTCCAGAACAATCAAATAACAACAGGCTGGCTTGACAAGCTTATTGCAGAAAAAGTGCAAGCTGCCAAACCTGACACCATGACAGGAGTTATCTGCGGAGCTCTTCACATTGCAGACAAGAAGATTCAAGAGGCATTCCAAAACTTTCAGACCTCACTAGAAAGGTAAAACAGTCATGTCTTGTTAATCAGATGCAGATTGTTACAATTTATTTATAATCATCATAAAACTTTACTTTTGAAAAAATGAGTTTGCCATATTGTCTGTAATATTTCAAACACTTTATGAAATTAATTTTTGGGGTTAAAATAATTTTATTTAAAAATAATTAATTATGATTTTCAGCTTAAACTTTGCACATTTTTAATGAGACAGATGTTCTGAATACTAAAAGTTTTAAAGTGCAACAAATAATTATAATTTCTTGGATTGATGGTGCATGAAAATTTAGGCATGAAAATTTAGATGGTATGAAAAATTAAAGGGTGTGAACAATTAGAGCAGTGGTTCCCAAACTTTTTTGATCGCAACCATAAATACCATCTTTTGTGACCCAAAATACAGTACCAGTATAGGGTCGTGAGGACCCGGGGTTTGGGAACCACTGAATTAGAGTGTATGAGAAATTGGTGAGTATGAAAATTTTTAGACAACACAGTAATTTTAAATGACTTTAAACAAATCATATCCATTCATGACATTTTAGTAAAGAGACACATAAATAAATAAAAGTTTGTTTGATGAAACTTGACTGTAATGTGAGGCCCCCAAAAATTATGCATATGTTTTTGGTTTCATGATGAAAGAAAAAAAATATGTTACTTGATCAGTTAGATCAACATTTGATGTTTTTCTTTTTTTTGTGTGTGTTCTTAATCATCAAACAATAATTCTTGCTAAAGAAACCATGTTTGATTGAATTACTGTTGACAAACAATAGCATCCCTTTTTGAGAAGTTAATGGTATTCCTCAGACCAATTTTATACTTTAATATGTTTGCTATGGATCTAATGAATATTTTACTTCTGTTTTATCACACTACCTACTTTTAAGTAGGCCTGAATTAGTGCTTAGTGCCCTACGGAGCAATTTTTAGCTCTACTGGTCATAGACCAGGAGAGCTTATGGAATTCTGTTGTCCATCATCTGTCATCTGTCCATCCATTAGCACAAGTTTCTTATGCTACTGCTCATAAACTACTTGAAGGATTGTCATGAACTTCACACATATTTATCTTGTGATGTCTAGTTGGTCCCAAATTAAATTGGAGTCATTCTGACATCCAGTGTGGCTGCCACCGTGGCAATCTTGAAAATCTTGTTATCACTACTTCTACTGAATGAATAATCATATTAACATGGCACTGAAAGACTTCTTATGATGTCTAGTTGGTTGTAAATGAAAATGGTATTGATCAGACATTTAATATGTCCACCACATGGGTCATCTTGAAAATCTTGTTAATATTGCTACTTCTCCTAGATGGCTGGTCATATCGACATTGTGTTTTAACCAAAAGACTTCTTATAATGTCTAGTTGGTTATAAATGTAAATAGTGCCAATATGATATCCAATATGGCCACCATGGCAGCCATCTTGAAAATCTTGTTACTCCTTCAAAATGTAAAGTCATGTTAGTATAGGATTTTCACCAAAAGACTTCCTAAGATGTCATGTTGGTCCTAAATTAGAATGGTGCCGATCTGATGTCCAATATGATCATCAGGGTGGCCATCTTGAAACTCTTGTTATCACTACTGTTAAATGGAAAGTCAGTTTGACATGGTGTTTTCATCTGAAGAGTTCATATGGTGTCTAGTTGGTCATAAATGAAAATGATGCAAACTAACCTCAGAATGACCACAATGGTGGTTATCTTGTAAAATATTGTTATCTCTGCTCCTCCCAAATGGATGGTCATATCAAAATGGGATTTTCACCAATAGACTTCTTATGATACCTAGTTGGTCCTAATGAAAATGGTGCCAATTGTACATCCAATATTGCTGCCATGACAGCCATCTTGAAAATTTTGTTGTCACTACTCACCCTAAATGGATGGTCATATTGACAACGAATTTTCACCAGAAGACTATGAAAATGGTGCCGGTTTTACATCCAATATGGCCACAACAGCAGCTAATTTGAAAATCTTGTTATCACTGAAGAATATCAGAGATACTTTCAACACTTGGCAGTTAAAAAGAAGTAATAGTCTTATCTTTAATTCCTGGAAATTCATTTTGACCAATAAGGTGTCAGTCCCTTTGATGGACTCTTATTATTTGGATCTTGCTGTTTACTCTCTATCTTTTTGATGCTTATGAGAAACAGCAGTAACAAATAATTATTTAATTGAGTATGATGCCCTGTAGTGCTAACCAGAATTAGTAAATGAACACAAGTCTTGTCTAGTCATAACATTTTTAAAATCTGTATTTTTATACTTTGAAGGTAGGAAAAATATCTAGGGCCAGTAGATGCAAAGTACATAAGTCAGGAAGGTGGAAACACAGGCATTTTTATTCTAGGAGACAGTTCAAGTTTTCAATGAACATTATTAAGTTTTTTTTCTCAAAAGATTACTTATTTTCTTTTGTTTTACAAACAAATATTAGAGCATCATTCCAAAGGATCTATATAAAATTATTATAATTTTGTAAAGTCCCACATATTACAAGAAATTGTTTTTCCCTTTTTCTCATTGAGAGTAAGAAAATATTTAATAATATTCATCTAAAATTTTAGCTGGTGTGTAGTGTTTCATTTGGAACTTGATACATTTCTGTGCATTTTACTGTATAAACAAGTTCAGGGACTCCATTTTTTTTTTTCTGTGCAATTCTTCACTTTTACATTTTTGAAACCCTACTTTAATTGGCCATTATTGTGCTGACATGCTGTTAAGCTCAAATACATACATACATACATACATACATACATACATACATACATACATACATACATACATACATACATACATACATACATACATACATACATACATACATACATACATACATATTTATTAATAGACTTGTGCTTCTTATGGAAATGTTATTTACTTTGAACACCATGTACCAACTTTGAAATACTGCATATTTATTGGGTCTAGTATTTTTTATAAGAATGTGTTACAAAAAAGTGTTTACAAACTTAGATTAAAATCCATGGACATGTCCTTGCAGGTTTTTAATTAAAGGGGGATGGGAGTTAGGGTTGAGGGAGAAGACACTTTTGCACTCATCATATGTATATTTAATCATATTTTACATGTATGGGAATTTATTTTAGGGGACAGATTTTGCCTGCAAATTCCCTGAAGAATACCGTAGATGTAGAGTTCATCTATGAAGGAATGAAGTACTCGCTTGATGTAAGTTGACCAAAAGAATCAATGTTGGGAGTTGGCAAGACTTGATGAGGCTTTGTTGACCCTGATATAATTTTTAAAACTTTGAGCTTAGAAAAGGATGTCTGCTTATAAAATATCTCCCATATTCTATAACCAGACTGGACTACATTTGATATGCAGATGCTCCAGTCCTATTTAAGGTCTGATGACCTTGACCCAGTTTTCAAGGTTACAGAGTAACATTCTCTAATGGGTGGGGTGGGTGGGAGCAAATATCTGACTTTGCTTCCAAAAAACATTTCACTGCGCCTTCTAGTTAACGGGAAAGTTTGGGTTTACTAATGAAGTTCAAATGAAAGATTATACCTTGATATTCAGTAGTTCCAATTTTATTTTCGCAATCAGCTGTCTAGTAAAGAAGATATTTTGACCTAAAGATCCAAAACTAACGGACACTGAGATATGTCACATTCTAGAGGGCACACAAGCAGTGACATCATCGATGCACTTCCTGCTGTCACATGAGAACAGTCTGCTATAGGCACTTGTAGCAATTAAAATGAATTATTCAGCACGAGCACCTCTGTAAAGTAGGGATATGTATTAAGCTTATAGAGAGGGAGACTGGATAGAATTTTACACAGTAAATATAATGCAGTATCATATCCCAAGTTAATTTAAATTGTCACATGTGCCTGTGTAGTCTGCAACTGTCTGCAGTGCTAACAATGTTAGGGCTAATTACTGCTTCCCATTGTCACAGATTTTCAACTGTTAAACGTTAAGACCAAAAAGCTTTATTAACAAATTATTGATCTGTAATGTTTTCAGAACTATGCATATAATAAATCCATAATTTAAGGGACTTAGAACTTCAGATTCACCTAAAGCATCTTCTGAAAGTACTGGACCACCCCTCAACAATTTGCTTCTGCAATCTCTCAAACTCGGTTTTTCCTCAATATATTCTGTAACCTCACCTTTAATTCATAGTAATTCTTTATTTACATATAAATCTGATTCAGATATTAAAATGTTAAATAAATGCCCTCACTATCGCAAGTGCCTATCTGATGTCACGCATTGCAAAAGAAGACTACTCCAAAGTCCACTAAATACTGTATAGACAGGATGGCAGTATGCTGTAATCCATTATTTTATCGGCTATCTCTTTTATTGATGGCATACAAATTGTCAGTTTCAAATATTTCAGCAAGTTACATCACCAATGCAAAATTTAACATCATTGTAAAGTCCTGAACTTCCCCTTTAGTATGAAATATGCATGCTTTCTATATGTCTGCCATAAGGCAGCATGTGTTACGTTATGGTGTCCATCTATCTGTCCGTTTTTCCTGTCCATTTGTAATATGTCTGCCCATCCATCTGTTCCCTATTTCTTTTTTGCACAATAAATTGAGTTCTCCATCAGCTACTGTTACCAAACTTTGTGGATGGTTTGCGCTTGGTAAGGAAGAAGCTTATTGATTTTGGGGTCAAATGTTTAAAGGTCAGGGTCACTGTAACTGAAAGAAGAAAAAAGGTTTCTGCACAATAATGTGAGTTCAACATCACAGACCTGGACCAAACTTTGTGGATGGCTTGTACTTTAGGTAAGGAAGAAGCCTATTGATAATGGGGTCAAAAGGTCCTGAAACAAGAAATGTGGTTTCAGCACAATAGTTTTAGGTCAACATGACAGACCACCCACTGTGGGCTGGGGAATGTAGAATCGGCAACTAATGGAGATAACCTTTTGTTGACTGGGATGTATCCTGTGATGATGTTCCAGCTGAGGTCTTAGACTTTTTGGGGGAGTACAGTTTATATTAAAGTATTGGACTTTTGTATTTTAAAGATTTTACTCTTTTTTGGCATTATCTTTGTTTGCCATGTCTTTTGGTTTGGTTTGGTGCTTTATGGCACAGCAACACAAGTAGGTTATTTAGTGCCAAGGCCATTCGAGTAAAGTGCCTTGCCCAAGGACACATCATGGTAGCTAAACCAGGCTGGTTCTGCCATGTCATTTAAAGGTCATAGGTCAAGATCACTTTGAAAGAAGAGAAATGGCTTTTGCATAATAACTTTAGTTTTTGATCAGAGTTTGTGGAGAGTTTGCACTTAATGTATGAGAGATGCCTATTGATTTTGGTGTCAAAAGGTCAAATGGCAAGGAATTTTGTTCTTGTGTAAGTTCCTTGATGAAATATTGTGGATGACTTGCACTTAGGGTAATAAAGAAACCTATAGTTTGGGGGTTTAGAGGTCAAAGGTCACAGTCATGGTGAGTCAGTTAAGAAAATAATGGCTTCTGCACAGTAAATTTAGTTCAAAACTGTGTGCCTACATAGAGGACTGTTAAACACGGGTTGGGCATATAATGTGCCATTCAAGGTACTCTTGCTATCTTTTCTTATACAGAAAATTGTATAACTGAGTGTTTTCTCCAGGATGTGCATTGCATGAATCTCTGCTAAAATGACTGAATCCCCCCTGAAAATAGTACGCAGAAGATCTACTATGGCCCAAACAAACTGGCACATTCATTATCTATTAATAGTTCATAGTAAACATTTATGGGCTTGATTGCTAGATCACATGCCAAAACCAAGTGCTGGCTTAACTAATTTGGGCAATATAATGCTTTCATTAATTAGTTAGTATTTAAATTTGAATCTTTAAAACAGTGATCTTGCGAGGTTGTAAGTGGCATAAATCTAATTTTCAGTTTTCCTTGGTTATGTTTCTGCTGATACATGCAGCACTTAGTTATATGCTGTAGTGACATTGTCATTATACTCAGTCACTGTTACTGAGTCAACAGAATGTAGTGAACATACGACCAGAGTTGTATCCCGCTGGCAAAGGTAAAGTATGACTGGAGTCATATACCACTGCAAAGGGTTAAATAAAGCACATTATTCCAGCAATTTCTCCAGATTAAAAATAAAATGGTTTATGAACACATGTAAAATGGTTTGTGCACAATAACATTAGTTCTACATGACATACCTCAGCCAAAATGTGTGGATGACTTGCAATTGGGGTAAGGAAAAAGGCTATTGATTTAGGGATCAAAAGGTCAAAGGTCAAGAAACTGACTGAAAGAAGAAATGTGGTTTCCACACAATAATATTAGTTGTACATGACATATCTCGGCCAAACTGTGTGGATGACTTGCACTTAGAGTAAGGAAAAAGACTACTGATTTAGGGGTCAAAGGTCAGGTCACTGACTGAAAGAAGAAAATTGGTTTTCTGCACAATAACATTCTACATCACAGACCTGGCCCAAACTTTGTAGATATCTTGCATATAGGGTAAGAAAGAAGTCTGTCGATTTTGGGGCCACAAGGTCAAAGGCCAGAGCAACTCTGACTGAAAGAAGAAAAATGGTTTATGCATAAAAATTTAAGTTTATCTACATAGAGGACTATTTTTAATCATGGGGTGGGTATATAATGTACCATTGAAAATACTCTTGTTAGTCAAATTATTTCATGCTTCAGTATTAATTTAATATATTGTTTTTGTATGTTAGCAACATCATTTTGTGAACATATTATTTGACCAGTAAAGCCTCAATAGGACCAGCAATGTTTTGAAAGGTTTTAAAGCTTTTGTTTGGATGGCTACTACAAAAATGTGTGTATGTCAAATGGTGAATGTATGGATAAAGGAGACATCATTTTTCCATTCATTTGATCTACATGTACATACATACAGTTGCATATACCATTTCAGGTGGTAAAAATTGGGCCTAGTCGGTATTTTCTGACTTTGAATGGATCATCTATTGATGTGGATGTGCACAGGTAAGTTCATAACAAATATATTGTTATTTTGCTAGTGAATAATCGGCAGTGGATAGGAATTACCTTGGGGGTTTTGTCGGCACCTCCTAAGCCCCATCCCAGCATATATTGCTGGTTAAGGCTCAAGAGATGTCGCCTCGTGATATCTAAAGTTAAATGGTTTATTGCGTATTTTCCTTGTCCATCCCTTGTATTGTGTTTTTGTATATCAAAAATAATAAATTTTTGAAATTTTTGATTTAAAAATTTTTGCACGAGGTTGATCTTTGTTGGTTCTGTCAAATTTCTTGAGTTTCTTTATTTCCCTTTTGTATATGAGAACTGTGGCTCGTACTGTCCCCCCTACAGGCACGTTATCCTGAGGGTGGAGGTCCTTGCCCTTTCCCCATTTTGAGTTGTTATAATCATTGATACCTCTGCCCTTGAGGTCGAGTTTTATTTTGTCCCATTGTGTGGTGCTATAAGTGTGTGTTTGTTGTTTGTTGAGGTGTATATTTTAACCCATTTCTATGTTAGGGACGGGCCTATCTAGATTTTGGAATGCATGTAGTTTTATCTGGAACATGCCTCAGCATAAAGCAGCCTCAGTGATAATGTGGTAAACTTTTATTACATAACCATTTAATCCAGGGCTTGATTCAGGCATTTAATCCTTTCTTCCATATTGTACACCCAGACTGGAACTATTTAAATGTTTTCACTTATGTACAAGCATCTGTATTCTCAGACATACCAAATCTAACTTCTATCAATCCCACTTTGTTTTGAATTTCATTCATACTGTATAGCTAAAAATATTTAGAAAGCATAAAAGAGGGACATGTGATAAATGCAGAAATCACATATGTGTTTTGTTCATAGTTTGGCGGACAGAACTCAATGATATGGTGTTTGAATATGTCTCAGTCTGATGGCATTGACATAATCCAACACCATATCAAACTTGTTCGTTCCATCAACTTGGTGTTTTGTGTATTTTTTTGCTTCCATGAACTACATTATTGTGAGAGACCATTGTATTATGATTTGTAGAAAAGACACATGTATTCCATAGTTTTGGAACAGATACAGCCAACCTTTGTTAAACAGACACCTTAAGGGGGAAAATAAAGTTGCCTATTATGTCAGGTGGCTGCTTAATACAGGTTCATATTATTTTACGTTATGTTGGTAAGACCTTCAAAAGGTGCCATACTTTTTAAGACAGGTGATTGATTTATTGAGGTAACCTTTCAGGCAGTCTTGACTCCACTTCATTAAAAAAAGGTCTATCATCAAATTTGACTGTTTTACAGCTTATGTCAGTAACATATAATTTAATAATCAAATTTTATTTTTACACAATTTACTCCTTGAGAGATTACATAATCTGTGAATGATTTATTTCATATATAATGTATCTATTGATGTATGTTGTCAAAGAACTAAAAAAAAACAAAAAAATACAAATTATAATTTTTCAGAATTTTAGTGAGCATGAAATTTTGGCAGATTTAAACTGGATTTGGGAAAATAATCATCACATTATTTTGTGCAGTATATGCATTTCTGATGAGTTATTTATGAACATTTTTATTTTATGATTATGATCAGTTGTTCAGTTTACTAAACTTGCCAGAAATAAATTTATTTTTATTCTTCAGGCTGAGTGATGGAGGTCTTCTGCTATCTCTGGATGGTTCCAGCTACACCACATACATGAAGCAACAGGTCAGCAGTTACCGCATCACCATTGGAAACAACCAGACCTGTGTCTTACAGAAAGAGAATGACCCTACGGTTCTCAGGTAAATAGATTTATTTTATTTTTAAAAAAGACAATTTAATGGTAAATTACTGTTATCCTCAACTATTTTCCTTCGTTAATTACAAAAATTAAGATCACTAGTCACTTGTAAGTCACATAATTGCATTATTTCATATAAGAGCTAATTATTGCTGATGCACACTAAGATTAAACTAATAAATAAGTTCTTTATTTGAAATAAGAAAATTTCTGGAATTAATTATTTGCAGATCACCATCAGCAGGGAAGCTTGTAAACTACATTATTGAAGATGGAGGCCACCTGTTTTCTGGAGATGTGTATGCTGAGATTGAAGTCATGAAGATGGTTATGGAGCTCAGAGTAACAGAAAGTGGATGGTGATTACTTTTTATACCACCTGTACTCACTTATGAGTTGAATCCAACGGCAAACAACATTGACCCTGATCTGCCATCGTATAATGCACAGATCAGGGTATCTGTTTGTTCTGCTGATTATACCTAACAAAACTGCTTAGACCCAGATCAGCTGGCACATTATTATCTGGGTCTGTGCAGTTTGCAGTTGGACTCAACTTATAAGTGAGTAAAGACAGTACTCAACTAATGAAAGTTGCAGGGTATTATGGTTTTCTGGTGTCCATCCCAGTGGGTGGGAATACATTTTGGTATCTGGATGATAGCTTAACTTATAGTGAAAAGGTTTCAAGACAACTTGGTATGTATGTTTGCCTTATCCCAAGGAAGAACCTTATTGATTTTGAGGTTAGTAGCTCAAAGGAAAATGTCACTTGCAAAAAATAGATTTTGCCTATGAATTTCATTTGCATTTCATTCTGGACCAGAACTTAAGTTATCTTCAGCCAATTTTGTTGAAACCTGAAATCCTTTTACCTAATAAAGAGCCATATCAATTTGGGAGTTGTTAGCTCAGAGTACAAGGTCAGTGTTACTAAAATTAGATTTCACCCTTGCATTTAATTTCCAGACAATGACTGAAATTATCTATAACTGATCTCAAAAAAACTTCTTACATGTGTTTCTCTTTACCCCAAAAAGAACCCAGTGGATTTCCGAGTTGGTAGCTTAAAGGTCAAGTTCACTTACTAAAATTAGATTTGGTCATTGCATTTAAGATCTGGACAAGGACTGCACATGTGTTCCCTTATGTTGCAGGGTATCATGCTCTTTGCAGTGCTCTTGTTAAGACCTTTCTGTTTGGAGGAGATACTAGCTATAGTACTGAAGTACTGTGTCTACGTCATTTATATAATGACAGTTTCAAATAAAGTATTGAATTAATTTCAGTTTAGGTCAACATTTGCTTTGAAGGGACTGTTTAAATTCTGTTTTAGAACTTTTATGAAATAAAGACATTAAAAGATATTCTTTGCTGGCAAATATGCTCAACAAAATGTTTATTTTTACATTTAAATAGATACATAAATATATAAATAAAGTATTTTTTAAAATTGACAAGAAAGAAATTGGATCGTCTCATATAGTTGATACAGTTGGGATTTTGATGGCCTTAAATGATGCAACTATTTGAGTAGCATTATTGGCAAGTTGTGCCATTTGGATTTCATGAAATAAGTTACACTATGATATGACAGGATTAATTCCAGTCTGTCATCCTAATCATAGCAATAGCTGTTTCCTTCCGGTTGGAGCCTGCAACAGTGATATATCAGCCGATTGCAATTATTGGAATTTCATATGCCATTTAAACACAATTTGTATCATATTAAAAGCTTCCTTTTTTCAGGTAATACATAAATAATGGGTTTATTGGGTGATTAATTATGAAGAATGATTATTCAGAGATATGCTGAATTAAAAAAGTCAGTCCTGTGCATAATGACTGTTCAGGGAACCATCAAAAAGTGGTATTTTTTGGGCAGGTGGTCTTTATATTCAGGTAAAAGTTAACTGATTTTCGTACAAGTGGGACCTATAGAACTAGTTTTATGCTGATAGGTATTCATTGTATGCAGGTGGTCATTAGAGCAGATTCAACTGTATTTTCTTGATCAGTCAAAGATATTTGAACCCTCGGGCCTTACCTTAAGGTTAAAGATATTGGCTCAAATTCCAACAAACAGTTGAACTTTACATTATGACTTCAACAGTTGTGTATCTATTATCTCCGCAGCATCCACTATGTGAAGAGACCTGGTGCAGTGTTGGATGCTGGTAGTGTTGTGGCAAACCTCCAACTAGATGATCCCAGCAGAGTGATACAGGTAAATTTATGCTGACTAAGGGCACTTTCAAATTGTCTCCCTTTCTGCTTATACTGTTTATGAACTGCCTATTTAACTTGAATATTTTAGTGATAGGTAAAAAATAAATGACATGTACTCAGATGTATGTTCAAACAGTTACAGAAAAAGGATTTAAGTGTTAGAAAAGAATTTGAAAATAACAAAGAATCTAGAAACATTAGCATAATTTTCTTTCTTCATATTTATATCTTCAATCCTTTGGCTATTGTAGCTGCCGTGTGAACTCATTTCTGACACCACAGCACCAAAGACTCCTTAGAAATTACTTAAAGTTGGTTTGCCCTTGTACTTAAAGAGGAAGAACAGGACATCTGGTTGAAAGACTCTTAAGTGATAGGGAAAAAGACCTAGATCCATCATTTTGTGAATATTTGTTTAAAAAGATCAATTGGGGAATACAATTCTTGGGAGCAAGTTAATAAAATTGGAAATTCTATGCACAATTGTGAAATGTTTTACTCCGAGTATGGAGGTCAATTTACAGTAAAAATGGGTTCTAGTCTTGGCTCCTGAGGACCTCTTAAGATATCCTTGAACAAATACCAAATTTAGAACCTCAGCAATAGTGGCTGCAAATTGATCTGGGAAAGAAGCTGAAAGAGGATGAGAATTTGCTATATTTGAGAGAAAGTTTGGGCCTGGTGTCCAGAATGTTGGAGCTAAGGATGTGTCATTTTGGAGTATGAAAATTGTGACTGTTTAGCAAGAAGTTTCACTAGTAGCATCACTAAGGCACAGGATATTAAAGACAATAAAATGGTAGTTTCATTCTTTGAAAATAGTGAGTTTAATCTTAATACATAATTGTATAAATTTGCATTTGTTGAAACTTGCACTATTTCTAGATTTGCATACTTTGCAACATGTGCCTGTTGATGCTGCATACTTTGCAACATGTGCCTGTTGATGCTGTTGGTAGTATTTCATTGCAGATGTTAGGAGGATTGTCTACTTGTTCATTTCCATGAAATGGCATCTCTGTTTAAAATCACTGGCAAATGTTATTACAAAATTATTTTTATAAACTCCTAAGGGCAAAACAGCAATTTAGATAACTAGGGATATTTTCACTAAAAGCTCATAAATCTTTGACCTGATATGTCTTGTATGATTCGATTTAGGACCACCCTTTACTCAATCCTAGAAGCAAAAATAAAAATTGTAATCTGCAGTAATAAGCAGTTATGTAAAAACAACAACTTGACATTTTTTTATTCTACTTGTTTACTGTCCCGAAATCTGCATGTACATGCTTAAATTACTTGTGATACTATCTTCAAATACATTTGTAGGCTGAGACCTTTACAGGCAGTTTGCCATGCCCACAGAATCCTCCAACTGCCGGAGTGAAGCTTAACCAGGTGTTCCAGATGAGGATGGCAGAGCTTGAGCACGTCCTGGCAGGGTATATCCTTCCGGAGCTATACTTTAAACCACGCCTCAAACAGACTGTGGATGAAATGATGAAATGTCTCAAGAACTCCACTCTGCCACTTCTGGAACTTCAGGTTAGTTTCTTACATTGATAAATTTGCAAAGAAAATAACAATTGCATTAAAGTTAATGATATTTAAATCAAGAGTCCTCTGAAATAACGAGAAATACACATCAAAATGACATATACATACTATAATGGTAGAGAGTCTAATTTGGAGGCAACTTCAAAAAGCTAGCCTAATTCACTGCTATAAGCAAAGTTTCTTACAATTAGTTTGTTTTTTTTTTTTTTTAGTGGGAGTTTACCAAGTTTGCCATCAAGATCTCGAATAATTACGAATATAAGCAACATTCATGCATATTAATGAGATGATCCTGCATTTAATTGCTTGAGCTTTTTACCACTCTGGAGGCCATGTTTCTGATCTGATTTGGAGCAGACTTGCATCATCAAGATCTTGAACAAGTGCAATATGAGCATCAACACATAATACTGAGGTGATCTTGCATCTGATTGGCTGAGCTTGTTACCATTCTGGAGTCCATACTTCTGATCTAATATTTAGCTCTACTAGTCATGGACGAGAAGAGTTTATGGGATGGCCCATTGTGCATCATCCAACATCTGTCTGTCTGTAAGCAAAAGTTTATTATAGCTACACCTCCTAAACTACATGGAGGATTGCCATGAAACTTAAAACACACATTCATCTCAGGTCTAGTTGGTCCTAAATGAAAATGGTGCCACTCAGACATCCAGTATGGCCACCAGAGCAGCCATCTTTAAATCTTATTGCTACTCCTGAAAGGATGGTCATATCAAAATGGGGTTTTCACTAAAGACTTCATATGATGTCAGGATGGTCCTAAATGAAAAATTATGCCAATCTGTCGTCCATTTTGGCCATCATGGCAGCCATCTTGAAAATCTTGTTATCACTACACCTCCTGAACAGAAAGTCATATCGACATTGAGTTTTCACCAGAAGATTCCTTATGATATCTAGTTGGTCCTAAATGAAAATGGCGCTGCCTGGACATCCAATATGGCCATCACAGTGACCATCTTGAAAATCCTATTATCTCTACTTTTCCTGAATGGATGGTCATATCAACTTGGGGTTTTCTTTAAAAGACTTTTCTTGATGTTTGCTTGGTCCTAAATGAAAATGATGCTGATCCGGTGTCCATTATGGTCACCATGGCATCCATCTTGAAAAATCTTGTTATTGCTACTCCTCCTGAACAGAAAGTTATATCAGCATGGGGTTTTCACCAGAAGACTTTTTATGATATCTAGTTGGCTCTTGAAAATTGTATCACTACTCCTTCTAGATGGAAAGTCATATCAACATTGGATTTTCACCAGAAGACTTCTTATGATGTCTAGGTGGTACTAAATGAAAATAGTACCAATCTGACATCCAGTATGACCACCATGACAGCCATATTAAATATCTTATAATTGGAATGTCATATTGACATTGGATTTTCAGCAGAAGACTAATTCTGATATCTAATCAGTCCTGAATAAAAATTGTGCCAATCTGACCTCAAATATGGCTGCCACAATGAACATATTGAAAATCTTGTTTCTAATTCTCCTGAATGGATGGTCATATTAACATGGAGTTTTCACCAAAAGTCTTTTAATGGTGTCTAGTTTGTCCGAAATGAAAATGGTGCAAATCTTTTATCCAGTATGGCTGCAACAGTGACTAATTTGAAAATCTTATCACTCAAGAATATCATAGATGACGTCAACAATCAGCAGTTAAAAAGAAATGGTTCATAATTCCTGGAAATTCTTTTTGGACAGTAGAGCATCAGTCCCTTTGAGGGACTCTTGTTTTAAATTATTAATTATGAATTTAAATAAGCTTAACATTTGGGTATATCTTGACAGTATCTGAGATGAGTTCAGTGATCTTCTTTCAGTGAAATCAGTTCAGGGTCAAAGGCCATGATGAAGCTTTCAGTTCTGCACTAATCTTTTTTTGTGAACATGATAACTCAGACATATTATAAAATAGTTTTATAACCAAATTTAGTATTTTGGAGTTTCTCAAGAATATCTGAGATGGTCTCAGTACTCTGAAGTTAAAAAGATTATAAAAGGGGTGGAGAGGAAATAGACTCCTGCATTACTGCAAATTCTTTGTGGCCATTAGAGCATCAGTCCCTTTGAGAGACTCTCGTTAAGTTTTATTTTTTAGAATTCCACCATTGGTCAAAAATTTCATTTATGCTGAAAAACTTTTAAACTACTTAAACGATCATAACCCACAATGATATGAGGCTTCATAGCAAAAAAAAAGCCCTTGGTCATGCTTTAATTTTCTTCAGTTTCTTTCATTTTCTGTCAAGATTTGAATTGAGGCCCCCTTTTTGATTTCAAACTTTTTCCACAAATTCATGTCCACTCAGTACATTTTGAGGGACTATATGGATTTAAACTAAATTTACTAGGACCATAATTACTAAGAAGATCTAGGTCAAGATTAATTTTCACCTGTTTCTGCCAGAATTTGATTTATGACCACTGTTTGACCTAGAACTTTTCCCTTCCATATTGAACGTTTTTTTCAGCTGTACATGTACCATATTGGCATGGGCATATATATATATATATATATATATATATATATATATATATATATATATATATATATATAATCAAACCCTGCTATAGCACAATGATCAGGGTCCACAGAATGCCATCGTGCTATGTACCATAATGGCATGGGCATATATAATCAAACCCTGCTATAGCATGATGGTGGTTCACAGAATGCCATCCTGATATGAACCATATCATGCTATAGGAAAACAAGTCAATTAACTGAAGAAAATATTGCATGTGTATCCTCTTAGCTATACAAAATGGGGGTGGGGGGCATACAAAACTATGGACTTCATGGATGCATTTATAAACTTCCATATTAAACAAGAATTACCTAAAACTGTTATTACATATTTAATATTTATTTTTTGGGCAGATAAATCATTCATTGGTACATATAAATGTATACAAAAATCTGCAACTTAAGCATAAATAGTTAGAGTACATGTACTCACAAGTCACCAGCTGATCTGGCTGTATCCATAATAGTAATTCCATACCATACTCCTTCAGTTTCAAAGATATATAATTTATATTTAAATATTCACAATATTTATATCCATATCAACTCCAGTTAGTTTAAATCCTAAGAATGATCATTTAGAATACTGTGTTTTTTCTCTGCAAGTCGTCTCCATTCCCACCAAAGAAGATTACACTTTGTCAATAAGTGCTTGTACACTTCCTGTAGTTAGGCGGTATTTGCTCTGATCTTTGTTCTTGCTAAGCACAGTTGTTACTTTAAATTGAAAGATCTGACACTTCTGTCAGCAAGTACAAAGGCAGCACTGGTTAAGAAACTTACATGAGTAAACACATGGCATTACACTGTACCATATATATTAATGTAAATTAACATCATTAAATGAAACAAAGAAAGATTGAAAATATACACCAATCAGCACATGTATAAAAAAAATTCAAAATAAATACGTTAATTAGTAAAAAGCATTGATTATCTTAAGAGTTGGGCCTACGGAATAAAGGTGGGACATAATGTGGACTTTATAGAGAAGATGAATAATTCTTGGTACATACATGGTATTTAAAGATCTTGAGACATTTGTTGGTTATTGTTTACCCTTCATTAAGCTACAAGTGTATACAGGATGTATTGAAAACAAACACAAAGATGACTAAATGGCTTTATTGTTGAAGGTTCAATAATAATTGGATTAACAATTATTAGCTTTTAAAGGAGCCAACGTCTTTCAAAAATAAGCAAGAAGGAATTATATTTTTTTCTCTTGAAGACTACAACATTCCTTGCCAAATTATTAAATCAAGCTCTTGTTTATTTTTGGCACTAAAGAAAGCTCTGTAGTGCTTCAAGCAATTGGTGAAATTAGTATCATTATCATGATATATCCGAATTTGTGTTATAACGAAGTGTGCTATTGGGTTTTTTTACTGTGTGTTTATATATATATATATGTATGCCATTCAACTTTGACTCCAGATTTTTAAATTAAGACCCATCCCAAGAATCATAAGACAACTGTGTAGAACAAACAGTATTGACCTACTTGCAAAATTTTGAGCTTGAATTAAGATTTTATGCTTAAGGTGTTTTATTACTACAGGGCAAAGTGTCGTTCATTTTGACACTCTAATCAGTAAATTGTTTGCAATTTTCATTTGTGGAAAAGGTTGGTTAATGATCTCACATTAATGTGTGAAGCAAGGGATATTATCTCTCTACAGGAACTGATATCAGTGATCTCAGGAAGAATCCCACTGCAGGTTGAGAAGACCATACGCAAACTCCTGACCTCATATGCCAGCAACATAACCTCAGTATTAACCCAGTTTCCTAGTCAGCAGGTTAGTGTGACTATATTCACTTTCTTGTCAGGTTTTACATTGATTTTACAGTGTGCAATAGTATATTTCTTGGAAAAAAGCAGTGTTCACATCAACAAGAAAAGATCAATCTGAGAGTTCACCCTCAAATAAAAATAATATTCAAGTCTTATGTTTTCTCGGTAATGGTACTAAATACAGTGGGAAATACTGCCTTTGCTATATTTTATGTAAAAGATGCTCAGATATGATGCTTATGTATATTTTGTATGGATGGTCAAGTATTCATCTTTAGACATTTTTAAAACAAAATATCACATGTTATTTAGATGCTTGAAGATGAAGTGTATCAAGTTTTAACATCTGTTGATCTGCCTGTCTATCTGTGTGTCTGTTTATTCATCTGTTATTGGTTTCTGCACAATAAGTATATCCCTAGTCCATGTACCTTGACCAGAGTTTGTAGATGGTTCACATTTGGGGTAAGGAACAATATTATTGAAAGAAGAAAAATGCTTTCCACACAATAACTTTAGTTCTAGGTTACATTACCTTGTCCAGTCTTTGTGGCCAGTTTGCACTGAGGACAAGACAGAAACATCTTGATATTTTGGTAAAAGGTAATAATTCAAGGTATCAGTGACCACAATTGGCCTATATTAGAAATGTTTTCTGCAATGTAACTTTAGTTTTTCAGACCACATACACTGAATACATTTTGTGATAGGCTCAAGGCTTGAAATTAGGATTTTGTTTTTTCACTAACCCACAGGATCACCATAATAAAATATTTCCAGATCTTGCCTAAATTTCACTGATCCTACGAAAGTCAAACAGAAGTCAGTTCAGTTTCTAATTCAACATTTATTATTCATTAACATCAACTCAGAACAATAACAGCTGTATTTCACAAACAAGCCTCATTGAAAGTTGAAAGTTCATATTCATTTTCTGTATCTGATTCATCATCAGATCTAGGTCCAAAAGAC
The DNA here is from genome assembly GCA_029931535.1 of Margaritifera margaritifera. Lineage (NCBI taxonomy): Eukaryota > Metazoa > Mollusca > Bivalvia > Unionida > Margaritiferidae > Margaritifera > Margaritifera margaritifera. The sequence continues at coordinate 5,782,905 of JAQPZY010001664.1, read as the reverse complement.
CTAGTCTTTGGCTTTCTCTTTCTTGGTCCGGCAGCATGCCACAGCTTGATAGCATCTCTTGGGTTATAATCGTTGATGTATGGTGAGTTAAGGAGCACCTTTCATTAGTGTGATTTCAGAGACAATTCATGAAAGATTTTACATGCATCCACTAATCATAATGAAGTACCCAGCCAACTTTCATATTTCTCAATATCGTTACAAAAACTGTACAACATCACATCCTTTCCTGGGTCATACTTCAGCCATTTGTATGCATTTTCTCAGCATTTCTGATACTTTCTTACTCTCTTCTCTTGATCATATTTACAATTGCACTCTCTTGTCATCATCTAAATTCTGATGTCTTGGTAGAGGTTGCACATTCGGTGGCAACTGCACACCTTGCAAAAACTAACAGATCATTTTTTTATTTTTACCCTAAGTGGCCACAATATGGCCACTATTGTACATACTTTCCAATTGTCACCACACAATGCATTGAATGTTTATCAACAATGATATAAATATTAAAACACATTATTCTGTGTAATTCTGGATTATTCATTGAGTGGGCCAATGTGACCATTTCAGATTGACCAATACAAACCTGATACCCTTAATCTTTTTTTATCATCCATATTGAAATCATTGTTTGGGACCAGTACGCCAGGCTAGTTCCATTTGTGCAAAGACTGTTTTGACAATAATCACCCTAATTTACTTGATGTGTGGAATGACACGTGTCCATTTCCACCACAAAATTCATTGTACATTGTCAGGATGTTGCTAAGTATTTAGTTAACGCAATAAACAGATTAATTAACCATGAAAGTGAATGGCATCTCACATTTTGTTTGATACATTTGACACAAGACCACTTGTTAACTGGTATGATAGCAACCAGCAGAAATGTTCACTCCTCCAATGGATTATTGACAGCTGGGATTTTAGTGATCCATTGGCAAAATCACTGACCTCGGGTTAGCAGATTAGCATTAATTTCAAGCCCTTAAAAGACATCATTTATGAACACCTTAATTTTATTTAATATTCAATCTAAGGGCCACAAAGGACACAATTTTGTGGTCCCTTGATTGTCCTTTTGTAGATTTGTTGTACTGTTATGTAATTAATAGATGATTAGTTGTACATTGCTTGTTTTTTTTTAACATTTGCTACAACCCTTTAACTTCTAAACCTACCTTATTTTCCAGCAAACACTTTTGTTGAGTGAACTATATATCATAAATATTTGTGCTATATTTTCCATAATTTTAGATTGCCAATGCAATTGATGAACATGCAGCAACTTTAACAAGAAGAACAGAGAGAGATGTTTTCTTCATGACCACACAAGGCATTGTACAGCTTGTTCAGAGGTAAAGGGGAGGCAGATTATGTTTGCCTTTATAATCCCATCCAAAATTTTTTGTTGTTGGCATGCTAATGCTATCATATGCAAATCTGATCACTTTGTATCCAAACGTTTTATTGGTCTTTTGCTTTAGTAGTCACTTAGTATTGTGGCTATTTATAAAGTTTCTTTAATCACATCATCAGGATGTAAAGATGACTCAAGTAAAGTTTAATGTTAATGAGGAGAGAACATGAAATAACAAATGTTTTCTTGACACTTAACTTGGAAATATTGATGTTAATGAGGAGAGAACATGAAATAACAAATGTTTTCTTGACACTCAGCTTGGAAATATTGATGTTCAACTTGGAAATATTGATGTCTTTGCATTATAGTGATGTATCTTATAATACTGATGATGACAATCAATACAAAATATTTAAACCAATTAAAGAAGCAATAATTAAGGCTCCTGGTTTACAGATATGTCATACCAGTTTATTTATAAGGTTTAATCACAATGATCACCTTAATTAAGTTACCATAGTATAATGTTCAGCATTTGGTCAAATTTAACAAGACATGGTAAATAAGTCAAAACATTTTTTTGAAAGTTTACAAAAATCATCATTAAATTTATCTAAGATGCATGAATTATGATGGTAAATTGTGTGCTACTTATATGAGGAGTAATTATAAGAAAGCTTAAGAAACAAGGAAATATGAAACATGTTAAAATTTTATAGAGAGAGTACAACTTAGACTGCAAATAAAGATACTATGAATATTTTCATTTCATATTGTATTACAAATATTTAATTGACAGGTATCGTAATGGAATTCGTGGTCATATGAAGAGTGTAGTGCGTGAACTTTTGAATCAGTATCTTCGAGTGGAAAACCAGTTTCACCATGGTATAATTCTATTTTATGTTTACCATTTGATATCTGGTTGTTCTTTTAATGAATCTGTCAGTTCTCAAATTATTCATGATATAGATAGTGATATTATTATAAATACATGATGTATATCTTAATTTTCAAAATGTTTCTCTTACTACTTGATGTTTGGTAAAAATTCTGGCCGTTCTGACTAGTTTATATTGTGTACATTATTCAGTAAGTTTAGATCATTTCATTCTTACAAGTGGGTTCTCATATGTACTGATCATAATTACCAGTTACCTTTAATCAGATTTTGATGTTTTATTCGAGTTTTTTTGTCAGTTATGTGTTAAGTTCTAGTGATGAATGCTTGTTATCCCCACATCAGTGAAACTGGGAGGGAATAGAGCATTTTGACTATTTGTTTCTTTATTCGTTCATGTGTTTAATAATTCATTCATTATGCCCACAATATCTTTGAACTGATTTCACCTAGGTGATGAAAATTGGCATGTGGATGCATCTCAGGGAGAGTAACTCAATCATACCAAAATATGGTCACTGTCACCTAATTTTCATGCTTGAGTGTCTTATCTATTTTCAGTTGTTTGTACACTATGCCCTCAATATCTTGAACCCTATTTCACCTAGTCATAAAAATTGGCATGTGGATGCATCTCAAGGAGAGCAACTCATCCTTACTAAAACCAGGTCACTGTAACCTAATCTTCATGCATGGGTGAATTTTGTATTTTCAGTTATTTGTTCATTACACCCCCAATATCTTGAACCCTTTTTTTGCCTAGTCAGAAAAATTGGCATGTGAATGCATCTCATGGAGGTAACAATACCAAAACTAGATCAATTTGATGTCATTTTCATGCTCGACCGCCTTTTGTAATTTCAGCTTTTTGTTCATTACACTCTCAATATCTTGAACCCTATTTCACTGTAACACATGAAAATGCCTTGTGGATGCATTATAAGGAGAGTAACTCAAACATTCCAAAACTTGGCGACTGTAAACCAGTTTTCAGGTTTGAATGACTTTTTTTAGCAATCCACCATCAACATCTTGAACTCTATTTTACATACACTCATGAAAATTGGTATGTGGTTGCATCTCATAGGAAGTAATTCAGCCATACCAAAAGTAGGTCACTGTGACCTATTTTTCATGTTCACGTGACTTTTGTATTTTCAGCTATCGATTCATTGCAATATCTTGGATCCTATTTCACCAACAGGAGAGTAACTCATTCATACCAAACCAGATAACTGTGACCTAATTTTAATGCTTGAGTGAGGTTTGTATTTTCATCCATTGGTTTGTCACATCTTTAACCCTATTACACCTTGACTAATAAAACTTTGTTTTGAATCTAAACTGATGAAACTTGGTATGTTGATGCATCCTAATGAAAAGTACTACTGCATCAATATTTACTTCCTCAACATTGTGACACAGTCGTTAGCTTAAGACTCAAAACCATTCGATAATGGGTTTGAATTCTGTTGAGACAATCCTAGGTCAGCTGTCTATTCAAGCCACTTAACTTGCATTGTCTTAGCACCAATCCTTCATACCATTCTGTATATTGTAATTTACTCTAAATATACTCTTGTTGGTGAGGGACTTGTGTTAATGTGCATACACCTTGTTATATTTAGGTTTCAAGACAAGTGAGTATTTGTTTAGATTCTTGATGCAGAAGTATCATTTGACAAAATATATGTTGTTTAGAAATATTATTCAGAATCATCTAACAAAATGTGTATTATTTGGATTGACCAGTGTGAGTTATTCAGTTCTTATAGCAAATACACCTTTCCCTTGATGATGAGTGAGGAGGGTCCATAAACATTGACTGCAGCATAAGTGAGGGCACAAGTTAGTGAAGGACTCAAATTTTGGTTAACACAAATAGTTGTAGAGGGGCGTGGTGCTATCAACTTTTGCTGATACATGATAATTATAATCTCCTTTATACTACATAAATATTCATATAATGGATTTTAACATTAATGGATACTAGATCTTAAGAAGTCAAATATAGTTAATAAATTGATAGACTTTTAGTTTAAATAAGTTGTCATTCAGTACCAGTACTCACAAATTCATGCATAAGTAAAGTTTGGGATTCCTCCCTCTCTGTATCTAATTATGTGTATCCATCATAATCAAACACTAATGAACTAAAGTTTCATAGCTAAAACTATACTCATAAAAAGCCAGAACCAAACCCATCAATCTCTTTGCACTGGTTAATTCCTCAAGATAGCAATTTTAAATGTCAGTGTAGAGTTATTTGTTGCTAGCACATTAAAATCATAGAGTACGACTCATTGTCTTTATTACTAATAAATAGTTGCCACATAGCAGTTCCACAAAAGAAAAAGAGAAAAGACAACAAGTGTACATTTTATTAGAACTTGCAAGTTATTTTAAATGTATCGCTGCAACTTTTCAAAAACAATCCACTGATTAGCAAAAGTAAAAAAACTTAGAAGTTGTATATGATATGTGATTTGACCTACACATGGATGTTACTGTGATGTCAGCACATTTCATGTATTGTAATTGGCTGGAGACAATTAGTCTGTTAATTAGCTTGTGTCATATCAAAGGAGCATTCAGGTCTCAACAGTTGTCAGAATAATCTTGAATAGGAGCTGAGTAAGCACTTAATTAGATAATTAGATTTGCATGAAAGTGCACACAGATATTGCCCTGACAGTTAATTTACTCTTTTATTATCTGAATAGAAGATGGCAATAATCACACCTATTACAGTGAAAAATTAAAAAATAAAATAGAAATATAAATTCACTTGACAAGACTTTTTTTGTTGGCATTTATTAGCTCTACTAGTCATAGACCAGAAGAGCTTATGAGATGGCCTGTTGTCCATCATCTGTCTGTCTGTTAGCACAAGTTTGTTATCGCTACTCCTCCAAAACTACATGGAGGATTGCCATGAAACTTTACATTCACATTCATCCTAAGGTCTGGTTGGTCCTAAATGAAATGGTGCTGCTTGAACATCTGGAAAATCTTGTTATCTCTACTTCTCCTGAATGGATGGTCACATCAGCATGGGGTTTTCATGAAAAGACTTCTTATGATATCTAGTTGGTCCTAAATGAAAATGGTTTCAATCTGGTGAACAATATTTTGAAAATCTTGTTATCACTACTCCTCCTGAACTGATGGTCACATCAACATGAAATGTTCACCAGAATACTTCTTACAAAGTCTAGTTGGTCCTATATGAAAATGGTGCCGCTAGTACATCCAGTATGGCCACCACAGTTGCCATCTTGAAAATCTTGTTATTGTTACTCCTCGTAAATGGAGGGTTATATCAACATGGTGTTTTCACTAAAAGACTTCCTATGATTTCTAGTTGGTCCTTAATGAACACTGTGCCAATATGACATCTAATATGGCCATCACGGCAACCATCTTCAAAATCCTATTACTACTCCTCCTGAATGGAAAGTCACATCAACATGGGTTTTCACCAGAAAACTTCTTTTGATGCCTTGTTGGTCCTAAATGAAGATGGTGCTGATGTGACATCCAGTATGGCCAACACTGCAGCCATCTTGAAAATGCAGCCATCTTGAAAAATTTGCTGTTGCTACTCCCAAACAGAAGGTGATATCAGCATGGAGTTTTCACCAGAAGACTAATTATAATATCTAGTTGGTCCTGAATGAAAAGGGTGCTGATCTGACTTCAAATATAGCCACCATGGCAACCATCTTGAAAATCTTCGTATCGCTGGTTCTCCTAAATGGAAGTCATATCAACATTGGGTTTTCATCAGAAGACTTCTTATGGTGTTTAGGTGGTCCTGAATGAAAATGATGCCAGTCTAACATCGGATATGGCCACTATGGTGGACATCTTAAAAATATTGTTATTGCTACTCCTCCAGATTTGATGGTCATTTTGACCAAGGGTTTTCACCAAAAGACTTCTTGTCATATCTTGTTGGCCCTAAATGCAAATGGTGCCAATCTTATATCAAATATGGCTTCCTTAACATCAGCTTGAAAATCTTGTTATCACTACTTCTTCTGAATTGGGTTGTCACCAAAAGTCTTCTAATGATGCTGAGTTTGTCCTGAATGAAAATGGTGCCAATCTTTCATTCAGTATGGTCACCACAGTGAATTATTTGAAAAAATCTTGTCACTTGGGATTATCAGAGATGTTAGCACTCGGCAGTTAAAAAGAAAAAAATGATCTCATCTTGAATTTTAAGAAATATTTTTTAACACGGTAGAGCATCAGTCCCTTTGAGGGAATCTTATTTCTTACAGTGTTGCCACCACTTGGCATTTACCAGCATTATTATTGATCAATATTTCTTTGTATACAGTGTTATTTACTGGTAAAATATTTTTGTTAAAGAAAATCTTACAAAATATGTTTTCTTATTAAAATTTTTGAATTTCATGATAACAGTTCCAAATTTCTGTGTGCTACCTGCTGTTTTTGACAGTAAAATGATTGATATATCTAGTTTTACTTACCAATTTTTATTGCGATTTTTTCATGTTAATCTAATAGGAACTTTGATTTTGCCTTTTCTTTCTAAAAAATGGGATTCACACCTGCTTCCACATTATAAGTGGGTTTGCAAGTTATCTGCGTGTGCAAAACTGGGGAGCAGTGTAAGTGTTATTTAGTATAAGTGTTATTTAGGGTTATATATAAAGTAAGTATCAATTACATTATCAGGACAAGTGTATACAGTTCAGGATCTTGGGATAAAATATTAAAATTCATAAGATTTCTTAGCAAGCATACTTTATTCAAGTTGTTTGTAAAAGATGTGTATTATAAAAGTAATAATGTTAAATCCTGGAGTCCTCAGTTTTGACACACTTAGGCACGCACTTTCACCTTTTCAGAAATATGCTCCTTTCATGGTGATACCTCTCATTTCTTTTAAAAAATTAGTTATTTTAAGAAAGCATGTGTATCAAATTACAATGATATATTCCCTCATACTCCTTTGCATGCTTTCAACCAGATGACCCCTTTTCAGACAGTTCGATTATTATATCACTTGTTTTGACACACTTCACAGGAATCTACTGCTGTGACACCTTTGTACATATGCTCCGGTAAAAATATATATTGCAGAGCAACATCAATAGCACATAGAAAACACAAGTTTATAGGGAAAATGACATAAAGAAACTTAATTTAACATTCATAAAGCTTTTCTTATATTTATCATAATTTTGGTTTTGGGAGGAATTTTGTCTCGAAAGCTAAAAGAATGAAAATTGGAAAAATCATGATGGTATTGTAATAAAATTGTTTGCTTGTAAGCAAACAATATTAGATTTAGCTAATGACCTGCTTTTAAAAAAAATAATTGTCAATGTGGATATGCAGAACATCAATCCTTGAATGTACTGTTTTTGGAACTTCAAAACTGTCTCGCATCCATTGTAACTTATTTCTCTAGAAGTGCAAATAATCGGGGACAAAAGACATAAAGTTATAAGAGACGGTTTTATTTTCAATTTGTTATCATTCTTAACATTGTCTACAAATTAAGAAAATTATATAGGGCAAAATAAGTGAAATATCATGATTCTCTTAAAGGATGACAGAATTTACTGTTAAAGTAAAACTGCTCATTTGTCATCAGATAGAAAATCTCAATACTATAATGTAAATAAGAAAAAATGTAGAGGATGCTGATTTAATTATGAAATATATCGTAAAAGTATGTGTTCCTTATAAATATGCACAAATTATAATAACAATGAACCACCTCTGAAAATTGGTAATGACAACTTCACATGAAACTTTATAATGTTGTATAGTATTCTAAACAGTGTTACTAATGCACTTATCCACTGTGAGTCATGTTGATATCACATGTTCAGCAGCTGACTGGCAGTCTGTTATGGTGGGAAGTTGATTTTCCCCATCAGAATGGTTAGTAAGGATTTGTATGAGGACTTACTGATTTAAAAAAAGAGAATTAGAGAAATGGAGTGTTTTTTATGGTATGTATATTTATTTCAATTCACAACTAACAATGATTCGATTTTCAACCAATTTTTCTGTGCATATGACTCTGTTGATCAGTGTAAGCAAATGTTGTGCTCTTGATGTCATTGAGAGATGCATTCTCTTGAGAACTGGGAGTTTATGACACTGCATCAAAACAGGGTAGTGTCAATTTAAGGATATTACTGTTCAATGGGTAATACAGTTGAAAATTCTAATATTAGTTGTGAGTCTTTGCAACACATCCAGTAATGTTCTCAGAATTGAAAAATACAAGATTTTCATCTCCATTCTGACACACTATAAAAAAAAAACTTCTGTGCAGAAAATTTTAATTAAAAGTAATCTGTAAAATATTCCCTCTAAAGAGCATCATAATGCCATCAACATTTCTGACAGATTGTAGTAAATTGTACATGTCAGTACATTTGACAGTCATCCTGACAAATCATATGTGTGTTAAAAATCAGGTTGCTGTCATTACAATCAGACCTTGTGATGTGTGTATTATTCATTTTTTTATGATGAGTGTATATTATTCAGTGTTTTATGATGAGTGTTTATTATTCAGTTTTATATGACAAGTGTGTATTATTCAGTTTTTTATGACAAGTGTGTATTATTCAGTTTTTTATGACAAGTGTGTACTATTCAGTTTTTTATGACAAGTGTGTATTATTCAGTTTTGTATGACGTGTGTATTATTCAGGCTCCTATGATAAAAGTGTAACCCAGCTGATGGAGAAGAACAAGGATGACATGGCCAGTGTGACAGGGACCATCTTTTCCCACCTGGCTGTACAACAGAAAAATGCCCTCATCATCATTCTAATTGTGAGTAGACATAGTACCGTATATACTCGCCTATAAGCCAATACCAACTGCAAACTGCATAGACCCAGATCTGCTGTCACATAATGCACCAGCAGATCTGGGTCTATGCAGTTTGTAAGGACTAATCAGTAGAACAAACAACATAGACCCTGATCTGCTGGCACATTATGCAATGGCAGATCTGGGTCTATGCAGTTTGTAAGGACTAATCAGTAGAACAAACAACATAGACCCTGATCTGCTGTCACATAATGCACCAGCAGATCTGGGTCTATGCAGTTTGTAAGGACTAATCAGTAGAACAAACAACATAGACCCTGATCTGCTGGCACATTATGCAATGGCAGATCTGGGTCTATGTTGTTTGCATTTAGACTCGGATTATACACGAGTATATACAGTTATATAAAGTCAGTCAGTTGGATCAAGAAAACCCATGGTTTCAATTCTAATTTATCAGCTGGCCTATGGCATCTAAAGTTGTAATCTCAGTTGTTTTAAAATACTTTGAAATACATTTTATATACTGTATGTTTAGAATGATAGTTTGTAAAATTAAAGATACATTTATAGGTAACCATGCTAAAATTAATTGGAGGGGGGAGGAGGAGTGAACAAAGTAATTAAATTTTTGTGGTAGGTTATCTTTTGTATTGCATTTCCTTGTACAAGTATGTTATTTTTAATGCCCACACTCCTTGTAGCAGGGACATCTTGATTTGGTCCTGTCTTTCTGCCCATCTGTCCTTAGTAGCTCATAACCAACATTGCCACTCAACATAAATTTGGTACACATATTTGTATGCATATATAGATGACATGATTAGACTTGCAGACCACTGCAGCAATTTGTCAATTTTTTACACATTTTTTAATTTTCTGGAGAAATTACTCATTATAGACAGATGAAATTTGATAGGTATTTTTGAATGCATATTGAGATGATTGGATTATATTTTCTTGCCATTATAGCAATTTTTCAACTTTGTACAAGTTTTTGAACTTTTTGGACTTGAACCTTTTAGTCTGCAGTCAGGACATACATATTTTACAAATACAAATCTAGTTTTCATGAAATATGATGAATGGTGGCTGTATTTCTTTAAAAAAAATTAGCATTCCAGAACACCCATCCCGAACACATTTCTAAAATAGTCATTTCACCGTTCAATGGTTTACTTTCAGGAACAAGAAATCACAGTTTCAGAAGTATTGAACTTTGTCTTTCCTGCATAAGCAGGTAGCAAGACATGTGTATTATTTTTATAGTCACAACAGTGGCTGAGTCATTAATTACATTTACAAGGTTTTGAGAGGGTTCCCTGCTGGCTAAGTAGTTAGCATGCTGGAGTTACTACCAAAAGGGTGCAGGTTCAAATCCTGCCCAGACCAGGCTGAGTATACCATGGTGGTGTGTCTCAGGGCACTTTGAACCAGTTGCCTCAGCATGTTATAATTAATCATGTGTTCTTGTACTGTTCAACACTAATCAATCAAACAATCAAGATTTTGTGTTTAAGTTTTTAGCTTGCTTGGCCATAAGTCTGCATGAGCTTATGGTAAAGCCCTGCATCTGTTATGCATCTTCCATTGTGCATCCATCAACAAATGCTTGTTACCACTCTTGAAGCTATATTTCTGATCTGATTTTGGTCAAACTTAAAGTATGGCTTATGTCATCAAGATCTCGGACAAGATTGGCTGGCTTGTTACCAATCTGGAGACCATATTTCTGACCCAGTTTGGATCATGCAAGGACTATAGGTTTATGTCATTAATATCTCATATCAGTTTGATAATGAGTGAGATTCATGCATATTAACCCTTTACTCAGTTGTCTCAGTCACTGTAGGCCTAATTTTCTCAGTCATCTCAGTCACTGTAGGTCTAATTTTCTCAGTCATCTCAGTCACTGTAGGCCTAATTTTAGTTGTCTCAGTCACTGTAGACCTAATTTTCTCAGTCGTCTCAGTCACTGTAGGCCTAATTTTCTAAGTCATCTCAGTCACTGTAGACCTAATTTTATCAGTAGTCTCAGTCACTATAGGCCTAATTTCCTCAGTCATCTCAGTCACTGTAGGTCTAATTTTCTCAGTCGTCTCAGTCACTGTAGGCCTAATTTTCTCAGTCTCAGTCACTATAGGCTTAATTTTCTAAGTCATCTCAGTCACTGTAGGCCTAATTTTCTAAGTCATCTCAGTCACTGTTGGCCTAATTTTCTCAGTCATCTCAGTCACTGTAGGTCCAATTTTTCCAAGCATTTTTGGCAAAGGCACTAAACTTGACAATTTAATTGCTATGTTAAAATCAGGAAAGTATATTTCACATAGTTTTTGTCCTAAGTTAAGTAACAGGCTTCATATTTTTGGCAACAGTAGAGTGCAGCAGTTTTTACTTGTCCATTCCCATGGCAACAGATATGGTTGATACATTTCAATTGATGTATTTTTTCATAGTAGATCACTCAGACGGTTTAATAAGCTTTCAAAAAACAAATGTTTTCAATTATAGTAATGAAATCAGCATAAAAGGAACTAACTAGCATGAAATTTTCAAGCAGTTGATGTTCTTCTTTGTTCTTCTATATCTAAGTGTCACAGAAAAGTAATGCAAGAAAAGTAATGCAAGAAAAGTATTGCAATTTAACTATTAGATACACATACAGCATACATTGCACGTCTGCCTCATTGGGTTGATTTTTTGAGTATTAGAAGTGATTCAAAGAATAAAATTAAATATAGTATCATTTAAATATGCAAATACTTTGATATAAAACATAAATAATAAGTGTTAAGAACATCAGTGCTATGGTAACATCAAGCATTTCTAAAAAAAACTTGTAATGATATAAAAAGAGAATTGATTCATTTTTGTCAGTAAAAATTATCACTTTATTTCAGTGTGTCATTTGAAAATATAATTATTTTAACATGCAGCTTTCACTAATACATTGAAATCGCAATATACTGTAAAAAAAATCTTTCCCCATTCATATTTGTTTAAATGAAATACAAGTAGTGTCTTAAATTTCATAGATGTTTGGTAGAAGTATAAACTGTCTAATTGTATGTTCATACATTTAAATACACTTGATAGCTGATGCTTACACGTTGTAAGAATTTTTTTTCCATTGAAAATAATTTAACTCTAAATTGGCTTTCTTTTGTGTACTGCATGGGATTGCCATATATGCTTGACATTTCTACATATTTACAGGTAATGGAGGAAAACAATCCAACTTTAAATTGTATGATTTTAATTTGTAGCAAATGTAGTAAACCAGCAATGAAAGTAAATATGAAAAGATGAAAGTTCACAGATAATTATTTATCACAAATATTCTGAAATGGTGAATAAATAAAACAATTGTCAAAAACTGCTATCAACACTACTCTTCCTGTATGCTTAGCTGCTGGTGGCATGCCTGAAAACACACCAGGGCACATGTGTAAATCACATTTAGCACATCCATACACTGTCAACTTTTCTGTTACGAATTTTGGAGCACTGCTTGCATGTGTTCCACTTTTTGCCCAATCTGGGCACAGAGTGTCAACAATATGCAGGCTGTACAGCAATAACGACTATTCCTTGTTTGAGATTTGAAAATCCCAATCAGCATTCTGGCAATATCAATGTGGCAGTCCAGAACGGTGTACTTAGTCTTCTTCAGTGTGGCAGTCCAGAAGGGTGTACTTAGTCTTCTTCAGTGTGGCAGTCCAGAAGGGTGTACTTAGTCTTCTTCAGTGTGGCAGTCCAGAATGGTGTACTTAGTCTTCTTCAATGTGGAAATCCAGAAGGGTGTACATAGTCTTCTTCAATGTGGAAGTCCAGAAGGGTGTACTTAGTCTTCTTCAGTGTGCACATCTCATACAATATAATAAAGGCAGTCCTCATTCAAAGATTGATGAAGAAGTGGAAAAAATATTTCCACCTTTTCTTGCTGGTCCTTCCATCTGGATTCATGGACCTAAGTTAATTACTGCGGTCAACCCCACCAATATGGATCTCATAGTTGTAGACTACTGGCAGCTGAGAAATCTTTAGTCGTGATCCATCCTTTAGTCTACGAAGGGCTGTCACCAGAGATTTGACCTTTAAATACAAAATAAAACTTGAGACTTCAGAAAAAAAGTTACTTGCATGTATTTTCAGCTACTATGCTTCCATGATGAAATGTTGAGAGTAGTATTTACTGCTCAGGAGTCAAATATTTTATTTTTACCCAAATCTATTTCTTGAGAGTTCAATAGCTTTTCTACTAACTGGGTTTGCATTTTTATTTCTTCCTGAATGTGTAGTCCAAAATTGACTGTGTGGCCTCATGTTTGTAAATGATTAAGTTATAAAACATAAACTGCATGAAATATATCTAATGTTTGTTCATTAAAATAATAAGATGATTGGTTGATTTTTGTCATCCATTAGCAATAACTGGATATTTTTGTTTTACTTTGTGTTTATCAATGTGTTTGAATAGCTGCTGACTAAAAGTCATCATCAGTGGAATTGCCAGGCTGACTGTCCAGATTGCTCATTTCAGGGGCAATCTCCCACTCTTCCTCTTCATCTGATAACTCCACATCGCTAAGATCATTCAAATATATATCACTGCCATCTTCACTCTTTCAAATCAGAATCTGATACCCAATCTGGCAATGGTGGAACACGGTTAGCATCTTAAATATCAAAGTATGATACACTGGACTCCTCCAAGGACTCCATTTGGATATTCTCCTTCAGATATGTTCCCCAATCACATTAGCATTAGGGGATATAAGCCTGCTACCTCCTGAATCCAGCCCTACTAACAAGACAAAAATTCATCTTGTCTGTGTGTATCATATAGACAAAGGGCAATAACTCTTGCCCATTACCTCCCCTTTCTGCTACCAGGTGTCACTAGTTTTTAAGCTTCGCTGTCGTACAGTCAACATCGTACAAACAACATCCCATCAATCCATGCCAATATCAATGTGAGTTCTAACCATCCATCCAGAAATGTGGATTTATATTGTGTATTAATCATTCCTCTACAGGTGGTATACATTATTTTTTATTTTTTTCCAATATTTTCGTGAATTTGTCACTTTCTCTGACTTTGTCTGTTTAGACCGCTTGGTACAACACTCTATTGTTGATGCATCTTGTGGTTCAAGTTTAGCGCGCACTGTCTATTGTTCGCTCACTCAGTAATGGGTGTTGTTTTAGTGACTTATTAACACACTGCATTGTTAATTTATGCAATTTTTGTATTATTGTGTAATTTCAGTGAAACCTGTCAAGTAAGTGCAATCAATGCAAGAAGTACAAAGCCAGGGAAGACATGCATATGTTATGTCTGGCATGTACAAAATTTACTTTGTCCTTACCTTGAAGTGTATGCACAATACGGTCTGAGGATGTATGGGTTGCTGTCTTGCAGAAGTCGGCCAGAGGCAAAGAAAAGAGAAGAAAATCTCACAAGGACAACACAGACGTATTAAGTATTTTCATCTGAAAACAGAATCTCTTGCAAGCTTTGTAGGATACATTGCTGGGGTCCCCCCCCCCCACACACACACACACACCTGAAATGTGGCATTTAAAACTCAGTCTTTCTTTGCACATGTTGGGGGCATCAACTGATTGATCTTTTTGCAACAAGGTGGAATCAGAATTTGCCCATCTTCGTCTCTCCAGTTCGGGACCCAGAAGCAACATGTAAGATGATTCCTGGGTCAACAATCTACTCAATCTAGCGATAGATCTGCCCAGGAAGATTCCGGCCAAGCTGAATCTTCTCAAACAACTGCAGTCACAGGTGTTACACCCCTGCCCGGACCATCTTCTCCTTCATGCCTGGCTCTTGTCAGGACAGCCTTGCAAGAGAAAGAATTTAGACCTTCAATTGAGGAGAGAATCTCGAGAGCAAGAAGGCCCTCCATGCTGAAGGTTTATGTGGAAAGTGGCATGTTTTTAGGGATTGGTGCCGAGTCAATAGCATCATCTCTTTTAGTGCCTTGATCCCTCAACTGGCTGACTTTTTTCTCTGACTTTATGAGGAGAAAAAATTGGCCCCAATTACAATCAAAGGCAACTGCTTCATGATATCTGACACATTCAGGCATCATGGCAGAAGAGATATCAGTCAGGATAAAGTTCTATCAGACCTACTAGCCAATTTTGATTTGGATTGACCAAAATCCCTAACCCTGTTTCCAAAATGGAATCTGTCTTGGGTTTTAACATGGCTCAATTCAGATATATTCTAGCCTTTAGCCCGAACCTCGCTGAAGCTACAATCATACAAAACATGTTTCTTGATAGCCTTAGCTTCGGTATGCAGGGTGAGCGGGTTACATGACCTTTCAGTTGACCCAAACTATCTTCTGTTCAGATCTGATTGTTCGGTGGTCCTCTTGGTGCAATGAGGCTTTGTGGCCAAAAATAGGTTGCTGTCAGTGGGCAATCAGAGAGTTCTCCTACATTCCCTCTCTTTGATAGACACGTCGAGAGCTTGCAAACGACTCTTTCTGCTAGTGAAGGCCAGGAAGCATGATATCACCCCTCAAGCCCTATCTTTGTGGCTGAAGTGGGTTATATACTTAGCAAACTCTGAAGTCTCAAAAGATCAGAGTCACCTCATGACGATTTCATCTCATGAAATTTGAGTGATCTCTGTGAGCCAGGCTTTCAAATGTAACGTTTCAATCCGAAACATAATAGAAGCTGTTGGCTGGCATGCAGAGTCAGCCTTCTCAAGTTTTTATCTCACAGATTTAGCTTTGCAGAGAGACAATCTAAATCTGCTGGGTCCTGTGGCAGCAGCCCAGATGACCACCAGACTCATTTAAAGCCAACACAGTCTCTTAGCTTCACTGGATTCGCCAGTGAAATTTTGTCATTAAGAAAAATTCAATAATCATCTTAACCAGATATAGGGGTCACAGATCACATGACCATATGCTGTATTGCTTTCAAGTTAGGGAATCGAGCCATTTTATTCCCTAGAAGGATACCCAAGGTATAGGTAGGATGCTCAGTATTCTCTCCTCATATTACCTATTCTCCTAACATTAATGTGGTCAGGGAACATATTGAAGGAGAAAGCAAATTTTTAAGTAAATTATGCTTCTATGAGAATACTTACCCAATCACATTACTTAAAAACCCTCCCAGGCACCCCGCCATGGGAGCATCCTCGTTGGTATTTCACTCGGCTCAAAATCTAACAACACCTAGTGGCAGCCAGGGAAGGTAATGGGCAAGAGTTATTGCCCTTTGTTTAATTGATATAGATTGAAAAGATGAATTTTCATCTTTTTAGTAGGGCTGGATTTGGGAGGTAGCAGGCTTATATTCCCTAACGTTAATGTGATTGGGTAAGTATTCTTGTTCAACTGAACTGGCACAAATTCATCTCCTTCTTTCCAGCTGAATTGGCACACAGCCAAGAACAAAAATGGTGCCATGTATGCCATGTGGGTGCATTTATTTTTAAAAATGGGGCATTTTTTAATATTACCACTCACACTGTCCAGCTTTGTTACAACAATCCATGGATGGATTGCAGACATATGGTTTTAATTTTTTTTCTTCTATGTACTCATAATAATGTCCTGTAAGTGTTAGATATTATTTGATTCGCTGCTTTTTTTCATATTTTCACAAAACTGAGTGATGTCAGAAAATGACATTGACCTTAAGCACTTCTCAAATTCCACAACATAGCATTGTCCCATATATTTCTGACATAGAAATTATTACATTTAGGATAAATCTTGTATCACATAATATTTAGACTTTGCTTTCTATTATCTGTATGTTTTCTAACGAAGAGGTACTTCTTAGATACAGCAGTGTTTTCCATTATTACCTCTTGACAGGTTTATTTATGATTTCAGACTGATTTTATGAAGAAAATAACATGAGCACAGCTGTTAAAATCTTAAAACAATATATTTTAAAAGCGCTTTCACCAACAAATTGTAATTTACATATTGATGTTTTAAGTTTCAAAACACAAGTTGGTATATTTTCATCATGAAATGATAACAAATGACAAGTTGTGGAAATACAGCAGTGATAACAAATGATAACTTGCAGGGGAAATGGTTAAAGAAATGATCTTGCATCTGATAGGCTGATCATGTTACCACTTTAGAAAGTATATTTCTGATCTGATTTTGATTAAACATGGACTTATATCGTCAAAATCTCAGATGAGTTCAATAATTAGTGATATATATGCATAATAATGAGGTGATCTTGCATCTGATTGGCTGATCTTATTACCACTCGAAGGCATATTTCTGATCTGATTTTGATCAAACATGGAATACAGGTTTATATCATCAATATCTCAGATGAGTTAGATAAGCAGTGATATCTACACTTATTAATGAGGTTATTTTGCATCTGATTAGCTGAACTTGTTGCCACTCTTGAAACTATACCTTTGATTCAGAATGATCAAACTTGGAATATAGACTTATATGATCAAACTTGGAATATAGACTTATATGATCAAAATCTTACAAGAGTTCAATAATAAGAGATATCCACTCATGTTAGGTGATCTTGTATCTAATTATCATCGCTCTAGCAACTGTACGTCTGATCAGATTTTGAATAGACTTATGAGATGTTGGATTATGAGTAAGAAGTATGCATATTTATGAGGTAATCTTGTATCTGGTTTGACTGAGCATGTTACCACTGGCCAAGGTTATTTTAACACTTATAAAACCCCTGTATACAGATCATCTCTATATAACAGCCAAATATTTGTATACACCTGCTATAAGGCAGAGTATGTCATGTTATGGTATATGTCCTTCTGTTTATCCACCTGTACATATGTCCATTGTCTGTTCCCTGTTTCATTTTCCTCACAATAATTCCAATTCTCCACCAGTTCTCCACCATCTACCATTACCAAACTTTGTAAGTAGCTTGCTTTTGGGGCAAAGAAGACCTATTGATTTTGGGCTGAATAGGTCAAAGGTAAAGGTCAATGAGACTGGAAAAACAAAATGGTTTCTTTAAAATAATTTGACATGGTAGGCATATAATGTACACTTTATGATACTCTTGAGTGTCCAGTTTAGGGAAGTTTGTCTGTACATCATAGCATTGTTTACATGCAAAATAAAATGTTCTGTAGTTCTCTTTATTTAAATTGAAAGCACTTAATACTATCAGAGTACTCTATGTTGTTTTCATAAGAGAAATGCCAGTTTAAATTTGAAAAATATTGTAAAAAATTTCCTCTATTTCCAGGACCAACTATTTGGGAAGGAGCCAGGTCTGACTGATGAACTTGCCTCCATACTGAAAGAACTGACCAACTTGAACCAGGCTGAAAATGCCAAAGTGGCCCTCAGGGCAAGACAGGTACATGATACAGACAATTTTTTTCTCAGGGCTAGTTGGTTTTATGATAAACACAAGTTGTCCTCAGGGCTAGATAGAAACATAATACATACAAGTTACCCTCAGGTCTAGACAGGTATTTGATACATAGAATTTGCTTTCAGGGCATGACTGTCATGTAATGCACCGAGAACCTCATCTGTCTTTTCCATTGCATGCTAGAAAAAGACTTCACCTGCACATATAAATCACAGTGAACTACATTTGAACATGTTTATGACAACCCCTGAAGCAATGGTGATTTTTTTTTTTTAAAGACATAAATGATTTCATTAGAAACAGATAAACATGAATTGTACAGATTATTCAGATTCACATTGATCTTTGCTTATCCAAAAACCTGCTTAATCATAGTTTGTAAATGTGTTCCACAGTACTTTTACTCACATAATTGTACTTATTTCAATGCAATACATTATAATATCTTCATGAAGTATTTTCAGTAGTAACCATATAAACAGTGTTTAATGTTTACCAAAATTTGACGATTTCTTTCAAGATTTTATTTAGAAGATGCAGAAATTGCATACTCTATTTATTAGTTTCATTGTCATCAAAGGATTCACTTGTATTTGCTGTACATTATGAGGATCTAATTTTTGCATTAAAACCTTGTAAGATCTGCCAAATGCGTTAATTGGGAACTATGACTTCAATTACCATTGAGTTTTAATTTAGGATGTATGTATATGTATATCGGGTTTAATGGCATGTCAGTACAATACTGGTTATATTGTGCTGGTAAAAAGGTAAGTTCTAAAACTTTAAAAAGAAAGAATTGCAAAAAAGACCTTCAGGAAGATAAACTATTCCAAAAAAATACAAACATATAGTACGATAAGCTAAAAAATAAAAGGTAAAGATAATAAAACTCTGTAGTAGGTGAACTTACTTACATTGTGACAGTGGTATTTCTTGTATTTACAGGTTCTGATGAAAGCCCACCAGCCTCCATATGAGCTGAGACACAATCAGATGGAATCACTTTTCCTGTCAGCCATAGATATGTATGGCCAGGACTTCCACCCAGAAAACCTACAGGCAAGATCATTCTTTTTTGTCTACCTGTATTGGCACATTTTATATCCTTTGTCTCACCTGCATTAGCACATTTTTTTTGTTACAGCATTTGTCTCAAGTGCATTAACACATTTTATATCATTGTAACATTTGTCTCACCTGCATTAGCACATTTTTTTTGTTACAGCATCTGTCTCAAGTGCATTAACACATTTTATATTATTACAGCATTTGTCTCAAGTGCATTAACACATTTTATATTATTACAGCATTTGTCTCAAGTGCATTAACACATTTTATATTATTACAGTATTTGTCTCAAGTGCATTAACACATTGTATATTGTTACAGCATCTGTCTCAAGTGCATTAGATCATTTTGTATTATTATAGCATTTGTCTCAACACATTAGCACATTTTATATCATTGTAACATTTATCTCACATGCATTAGCACATTGCATATTATTGCAGCATTTGTCTCAAGTGCATTACCACATTTTGTATTATTATATCATCACTAGCATTAACACATATGTAAGACATAGGTATCACTTTTATTTTGGCTGTAGCTGTGTTGTTGATGTTGATAAGGTTAAGATTTTGTGCTTCCTTGAGTGTTTTCTGTGCAATTTTTAGTTGCACATGATATTCCTTCAGTTGTATTTGTAAAGTAAAATCTAGCATCATTCATAAACTATTCTGATTGGTCTCCTTCAAATAAATTATCTGATCATAATATGTTGGATAACATCCATTACCATGCAAATCCCGCCACTCAAGGGAAAAAAGGACATTGACCATGTCTTTTGGCTTGTTTTAGCAATAATAGTACTTTTACATCATCTACCTTTACCGAGTTCAGATGAGAGTGGTCTCCCCTTGGATAGATTGGCACCAAATCTCGTTATTCTTCAATTACAATTGCCACTTGTGCCTAGTCTGTGCTGTCTTAAGAGACCTTGTCCTTTCATTTGGTGCCCCTAGCAGGTTCAGGACTGTAGAATAGGCCTGATGCACCCTCATGCATGTCATAAGAGGTAACAGATGGAGGTAGCAGTCTTGTGGTTCAGTAATCAGCATGCCAGACTTGTGACTGAAAGGGTGTGGGTTCAAGTCCTATCCTCAGATCAGCTTTTGTTGGCTACCCTGGTGCATCCTTGGGCATGGGACTTGACTCTAATTGCCTCAGCACTAAATAATCTACTTGTATTTCTGTGCCATAAAACATCGAACCAAACCAAAACACTTTGTTTCTTTTTTCAAGTGTGAGCAATCCGTTGGAGTTTTCTCATCACACTGAAGAATACACCATCTATTTTCGTACAGAATTTCACAGTTGTGTATATCTTTTGTCTATTTCACTGTAAAGTTAGCAAAATGGCACCATCTTAATTCTCTACACCAGTGGTCAATAGTACTTATAATACATATTGGTAGTCAAACTTATTCCATTTTATTCCAAGTAAATCATTTATTCTCAGTAATTAGGTCATTTCTTTGAGTGTCTCTGATATTTATTTCTTTTCTATAGCATACACTTTACTGTAACCATGTGTGACACTTGACCAGTTCCTGGATATGCCATTGTTTTGTTCTCTTGAAATACAGGCAACATTGGGCGGGGTTAGATGCTGGGCATGTACAGGGTTTAAGCTGGCTGAAGATACTCACCACACCTGTGTTACCTGTATGGGCTGTCATTCAGACCATACATGTAAACTGCACTCAGTTGATGGATGACAGATGGGCGATCATTTAAGCCAAAACAGCTTGTCTGAGTTAGCAGTCAAAGGATGTGAATGTTATCTACCTCACTGTTGTTGCTGCCACAGTATCAAATTTTTTAATGTCACAATCACTTGAGGCTGAGAAGTCACTAATCAAGAAAAATCTCCAGTGTTCTCTGTTACTGCAGACCTCCCATATGACTGTAGTGACATCATTACCCAATATGCCACTCTGCACTTTCCATCATTCCAGCACTGACGAGAGTTCACGGCTAGTACCAACATCGTATGATGGCCCACGCAGCCCAGTCATGGATAACCCATCACCACACATACACCCTTGTACTAGCTTTGGTGATCAATTCCTCAATAGTTGGTACCAGATCTTGGACCAGACATCAGCCAGCCTCATACCTTGTCCACTCCAGTCCCAGCACTGTCTCAACCCAATCCCCAGTGTCACTGGTTTTGGTTATGTTGAGCAGTCTTCCTGATAGTGAAGGGACGATTCATTGCTGCGTCATTTTATCATGATTTTAAATCCACCAATTCACATTTTGATACATACAAACTACTATCTATTTCCGTAAAAAACCAGGTGTTTGGTAGGAAGTTTAGTCTTATCCCATGTTAGCCTCCATTGCGAAGAGTATTCAGAAGCGTAATATATCACATAAAATGATTGGAGAATTGATCTTTTGCTGTGTATATTGACCAATCAGTAAATACCTTGCAAAAGCAACAATTTATTTGTGATCAATCCTTTGTCCGTCCCAGCATATATGGCTGGTTAGAACTTTGGAATTGGCCCCTCATAAAAAGCCATTTTAAAAAGTCAGTCAACTTAATCTTAGGATGAGATGATGAACACGAAAAGTCTAACTTATGTTTACTCATTACAGTATATAGTTCTGATTGAGACTGAATTTTATTTTTCATTTACTTTGTATTTATACAGAACGATTGGGGCTTCAAAGGTAATCAGTTTTCTTTGAAGTTTCAGCAATTTTTTTTTATTTTTATTTTTTTTCTTGTACATTTCCCCCCCCCCCCAAAAAAAAAGGATTAGCGGTCGTTTGGTCGATTGTAGCTAGTCCGGTAGCATGACTGTTGGAGTGTATCACCGCATACAGTACTCAGGCCAGATGTCAGCATAAGCGGTCAATATGAACAATGGATTTGTTTATGTAACAATAGATAGATTCCGGTGCATTGTATACCCAAGTTTGCGGCTTCCTTTCATGGTGCCTTTGAATTCCTCCACTCCAAACCCAAGATTGTATATACAAGTTTTTACAGCCAAAAATGTTGTCGCAAAAAAAATCGCCGGATGGTATATTTTGTCGCCAATCAGGAAAAAAAATCGCAATTTGCGACATTGGCGATGCACAGGGCAATCCCTGCATGAGTAAACATGGGTAACGAAGGAGAGATTGTCCAAATTTTCAGTCCGACAGGATCAGCATCTTCTATGTGGGACCATTTCTGACACCCAGTATATGTGCAGAATGGAGTCCGAAATACAATAAAAATGAAACTAATATGCAAAGTCTGTAGAGCTGTTTTGAACCATACTGGGAACACAAGAAATATACAAACCCATCTTACTCAACATCACCCTACTATTTCTGATTTGAAAGCTTAAAATCAAAGTAAAATTAAATCTTAAAATTCTGAACATGTTATAAAACCAGTTGGATCTGGTCAGCCTAATATTGCTGAAATGTTTGGAAGGTAAAATAAATATCCAGCTAACTCACAACAAACTCAGCCAATTAAATGCCAGACAGGAATTTTCATTGCTTCTGACGAGGCTTCTGTCAATTGTTGATCACACAGTGTTTCGTTCAAATCACTTCTCTAAGCGCTACTTCTGAGTTCAAGAGTATGTAGTTGTGACTCATCTAAGTGGTTTGAACTAGTCAAATATTAAGCTGATAATCACATGATTACTTTTCCATAGATTCATTCCTAGTTAAAGTTGATATTCTGAAGCCAATAGTTATGTGTTCAATATTTTCTAGTCAGTAATCAGCAATTTAATTCCACTAGATTTCTCTCAGGAAATCATTTAGACATTAGCATTTATTGATGTTTTTTACATTTTACTAACCAGATATTTCACATTGATATTGGAAAATATTCTAGTCTTGAGTCTAAACTTCTAGTCCATTTGCCTATGGCTTAGAAGAAGAAGTTTTTTCTTAAAGTTACTTTATTTTCTTTCTTATAATAATGGATAACATAAACCTTTATGTATTTATTCTATATTCATTCATTTTTACAATATTGTTAAAAAAATCCATTTTAATATAATGGCACAGATTTAAACACAATACCATGAAGAGTACAAGTGCTTGTATGATCAAACACTTGCTTTGAAAAATATGAAATAATATAGTGATACATATCATATCGTAACACCTGTATTGCGATACATATCGTATCACCTCATACACATATCTTCCCAGCCCTACTTCTTGACACACCCAGTTCCAAACCCATGATGTAGACAATGTCTGACACCCAGTCACACAACTTCAGCCTTGGTTTTGTCATTGATGTCCAGTGCAACCAGTATCGGATTTAGTCATCAAGTCTCCCACAATATCCAATTCCAGACCTGCAAAGGCAGCATGGACCAGCACTGGACTGTTTCATCACTTGTCCTGGCTCCATCATGACCCAGTAGTGGTTACTGCAATTTCCATTTCCCGGATACCCATCCCAGCACTTCATTCATTTGGGCATGGAGTTCAAGACCTCTTTGAGGCAAGTTTGACTCCATCAAGAATGCTTTGAAAGCCATTCCATCCCTCAGTCAGCGAGACAAATCTCAACCAGAGTGGTGGCCGAAACTTTGCTTTCTGAACCAAATGATAAAAGTTTCAGATTACGCAAGGTCCCATCTCAGCAAATGGGAGGAGCTCTCTTTGTTTATGGATTAGCCACAGGAAATCATGATATGTGCAGACACCAGCATGACTTACTTGAGTGTCCAATTCCTGCCTTCCTTTCAGAAAGTGAGTGGCCTTTGGACTCTTCGGGAATGCTGTGTGCACATCAGCCCTCCTGGAGATGAAAGCCATAGTGAATGCTTTTTGATTTTAGCATGAGGTAATCATTGGAAAGGGCATTCTGATTCTTTCCAACAATTCAGATGTCATCAATTATCTCTGAAGGCAAGGGGGAAACCAAGTTCCACAAGCTTTGCCTTCTACTTGTAACAGGATTAAACCAGGTGAGGTTGGATCTAGCGAAAACACATAACAAGAGCACATGAATGAGATGAATATTTATCAGACAAGCTGTTGAATTTAAATTAAATATTAAATGGAAACAAAGTAACTCACTTGACATTAGCTACTTTATTTTCTATGTTACTTAAATCCATGGATAAGTGATACATTCTTCAAGACAAGTGATTTTTTGTGTGTGGATAAAACAGATCAAGAAACTGTTTAAACTATCTACTCAGCCTTAAATTTGTTTCTTCGATAATTACTAACATGATCATGATACTGGCACACCTTCCCAAGCACTCTTTGCAGTTATATCAAAAAAAGAGCATGCACGTCCACTCCTGGAGTGATTGACAAATGATGGGGTTTGGGGATAATCCCCCTGAGACCACTCTTGTGTGACTTCCATCTCAGTAAGCAGCAGACAACCTTTTTGAAATTTGTATTGCCAGAAGAAGCACAGACATTAAGATCTTTTTTCACTTGGGAGGGCTGGAATTATGGCTTAGTGGATTTTCTCAAAACATGTTATGATTCGGTAAGTATTATTGAAGAAAAATATTTTACTGGTACAAATAATTTATCAGAATTTTTGTAATAATGATTTCATTCTCTGTTTACAGAAACTAATTAATTCAGAGACAGCCATATATGATGTTCTACAGGACTTTTTCTTCCATCCCAACAAACTAGTCAGGATGTCAGCCCTTGAGGTAGGTTTATCATAAGGTCTGTAGATTTAATGGGAAATGGGTCTGGATAACCTTGTGGTAATACACTTGGCTTTGCACTCTGCTGTCTTTAGTTTGATACCTGGCTGTGATATATGCAAGGGTAGTTGGTTGCCCAGCCAACATCAGTGGTTTTCTGTGGGTTCTCCAATGTCTTTGTCCTCCACCTCAGTGACCACTTCACATTCACATCTGAACCATTAGGAGTACTTAATTTAAGTTTTGAGAACTTATTATGCAGATCCTGAAACTGGTAATTTTACCAAATCTGCATTTTGTTTGTATTTTATTTGTACTTCATTTGCATTTGAAATGAATTCATTTTGTTTGCATGCCTTTTGCTTTTCATTCACATTTCCTTTTGGCTATCATTTTTGGTTTTGGATATGAATTCATATTTTGCGTTTATCACTTCCATTCATCATTTCCTTTCAGTTTTGCTCATTTCAAGCAAAATGGAAATGCATTTACCAAAGTCAAGGTTTCCATTTATAAGAGTATTAAAGAGAGAGAGAGAACTATTGTTTTAGTATCTTGTTGTATTAAAAGTGTGTTTTAGTGAAATAGTAATTGCATGAGATGCAAAAAATAGCAATAAATTTACAATAAATATAAATAAAACCACAACCACAGTAAATGTAAAAATACAGTTGTAAAGTGTATGTCAGCAAAATGTATTTCTTTAATTTTGTTTAAGTAGAATTGTACAGATACAACCACTTGTAGTCATTTCATCATATCATTAGTGGTCATTTATATCTTCCTTGTTAATAATGTCACGGCTTGTAAGGGTGAAACAATTGTCAGTCAGAGTAAAGAATCTGATCCTGGATTATTATGCACATGGGCTTTCACCATGGAAATTCAGTTTTCTTTAAAATGCATTCATCATTTCATTTGTATTTATTCTGCAGTCTACCATATTTTGGTTTGTATAATATACACCTAATTTTCAACCCAGCATGAGGTGAAAAGCTTAGTTCTGACGTATCATGTGCATTTGATATTCTACATTTCAAAATCTTGATGATTTCACTCAGTGTTTGTCATGAAACAGCATTCTGCCATTTTGGATAGTGCACTGATCATCATTTGTAACATGACATTTGATTGGATTACAATAAAACAGTGCTTAACCATTTCTCTGTTCCTTTTTTTGGTCGATGCTTAATACTTGTGTGTGGTTATGATCGTTAGCTTGTCTCCTTCAGTGTAGAAGTTTCTTATGTGGCCCATGTTGATATTTTTTCTGACTATATTCATTCAGAGTAATGATTGAACATCAGTTGCTATGTACAAGTTTAAGTCTGGTATTTATACTTATTTGGACTAGCATGACACTTCTGAAATATATTATCAGTGTCTAAGCTAAAATTTACCCAGACAGTGCATCATGATTATGTTGGGTATATCAAAGCTTTAGCTGGCACAGATTAGCTTTAAAAACACCATGCTGAGTCTGTGAAGCATTGATCACTGTATGGTCACAAAGAAGTATCAAATACTGTGAACTTGGATGAGAAATAAAAGAATCAAATTTATTTTCTAAAGAAAAGTATTTTTAAAAATGCAAATTTATCTAGATAATGCATTGTTCATCCAGACTTGTGCAGGCACCGATTACCTTGAAACACCATGCTGAGTCAGTGAAGCATTGATCACTGCATGGTCACAAAGAAGTATCAAATACTGTGATTTAAGATGAGAAATAAAACAAAGAATGAGAAAAGTAAATAAATTACAAATAGCACATCAAAGCTTTAGCTGGCTTTTATTATTGCACCGAGTCATTGAAGCATTGATCACTGTATAGTCACACAGAAGTATCAAATATTGTGAATTAAAATGAGAAATTGAACCAAAAAAAACAAAGTTTGTTTTCCAAAGAAAAGTAAATAAATTGCAAAATTGATACAATAACTTATTTGTTCTACTGCATAATGTGAACCCCCTCCTGAAGATAGGAAAAATAGGTATAACAAGTGCACATTATAGATACAAAAATATGGTATTTGCATTCCTTCTTCTGCATTCCATTTCTTCGTTTCACTGTTAAAATTACCCATTTCAGGGCCAGTACAATCAACAGAAAATAGATGAATATTAAACATTTTATATTAGAAAATATCCCTTGAGCAAATCATTGTTCATTTATTACATGCCTCTTTTTCATTATGTACATGTATGAATGTTTAGGTCTAATATTATGGTCCTTCTCTAGGATTCAGATCCTAATTTTGTTTGTTTTTTAACACATTATTGGCTTTATCATGCCAAGGATGTGGGAGCTAAGTTCCTTTACCAAGGACACACCTTGGCAGCCGACTTGAGCTGGCCTGGGTGGGTATTGAACCCGCAACCTTGGATTACAAGTCCGATGCTCTACCAACTGAGTTCCGCAGTTCCTTATTCTGGATTATGAACAGTATTGATGTTGATTCTCATGATGTCATGAATGTAAGGATCATAACAGAAATAATGCTAAGCTTAAAAGTTTGCCAGAGCATGAGGGAAGATACTTGAGGTAACATTAGGAAAGATTTAAAGTTGGCAGGCAAAGTGTAAAGGTATAGAGTTTTTCCCAAGTGCACATGTATGATTATTATATTTATATTATCAATCACCAAATAAATTAACTAACTGCAAATTACTTACAAAAATGCAGTTTTCAAACAAACAAAAAAGTTGAATGTGAAATTCAGATACTGTACATTCATTTATTTTTGTGGATACATTTTCATTGGTACATTGGTGGATTGGGGAATAAGTCCTATTGTCTCCTTTTAAGGATCATTGGTTTGTTGATTGTTGGTTTTATTTGTGGTTTGGAGCAACCACAAAATCCATGAAAATTGGTACCCCCCTAAAAGCTGTGAATTCACAGTATTTGAAATCAGCCCAAATCACAAATTCAGGCACTTCAGATGAGCTGGAACTGCTCTGATAGTGTAAGATTTTTAACTCATAGACTAGTTTCTGCTTGACATGCATTCAGTATGAATCTATTTGCACAAGTTTTTAATCGCCACTCCTCCTAAACTACTTGGAGGATTGCCATGAAACTTTAATCACACATTTACCCCAAGGTCTAGTTGGTCCTAAATGAAAATTGTGCTGCTGGGACATCCAATATGGCCACCACAACAGCCATTTTGAAAACCTTGTTATCACTACTCCTTCTGAATGGATGGTTATATCAATATGGGGTTTCACTAAAAGACTTCTTATGTTGTCTGCTTGGTTCTAAATGAAAATGGTGCTGATCCAACATCCAATATAGCCACCATGACAGCTATCTTGAAAATCTTGTTATTGCTATTCATTCTGAATGGAAAGTCATATTTTTGACATGGGGTTCCCAACAGAAGACTTCTTATGATGTCTTGTTGGTCCTAAATGAAAGTGGTGCCAATCTGACATCCAATATGGCCACCATGGCAGCCATCTTGAAAATCTTGTTATCCTGTTATTGCTATTCATCCTGAATGGAAAGTCATATTGACATGGGTTTTTCACCAGAAGACTTCTTATGATGTTTAGTTTGTCCTAAATGAAAATTGTACTGCTCGCAAGTCCAATATGGTTGCTACTGCTGCCATCTTAAGAATCTTATTATTGCTTCTCCTCATGAATGGATGGTCATATCAACAAGGGGTTTTTACTAAAAGACTTCCTATGATGTCTGGTTGGTCTTAAATGAAAATCTTGTTATTACTACTCCTGAATGGATGATCATATCAGCATGGGGTTTTTACTAAAAGACTTTTTATGATGTTTAGTTGGTCATACATGAAAATGGTTCTGATCTGACACCCAGTATGGCCTTCTGGAAAAATGCTATGGCTGCTTCTCTTAGATAGCTGGTCATATTGGCATTGCGTTTCATCAGAAGACTTCTTCTGATGTCTTGTTAGTCCTCAATGGAAATGGTGCGCATGTGATATCCAGTTTGGCCACCATAGCAGCCGTCTTAAAAATCTAGTTATTTTCACTCCTCCAGAACAGAAAGTCATATCAACATGGGGTTTTAACCAGAAGACTTCATATAATATCTTGTTGGTCCTAAATTAAAATGGTGCTGATCTGACATCCAATATGACCACCATGGTGGCCATCTCGAAAATCTTGTTATTGCTACTCCTCTTAAATTGGAAGGTCATTTTGACATGAGGTTTTCATCAGAAGAGTTCTTATGGTGTCTAGTTGGTCTTAAATGAAAATGATGCAAACTGACCCTCAATATGGCCATCATGGTGGCCATCTTGAAAATATTGTTATCTCTACTCCTCCCAAATGGATGGTTATATCAAAATGGGTTTTTTACCAGTAGACTTCTTATGATACCTAGTTGGTCCTAAATGAAAAAGGTGCCAATCGTACATACAATATGGTTGCCATGACAGCTGTATTTAAAATCTTGTTTTCGCTACTTCCCCTGAATGGATGGTCATATTGACATGAGGTTTTCACCAAATGACTTCAAATGATGTCTACTTCATACTAAATCAAAATGGTGGCAATCTGACATCCAATATTGCCACGACATCAGCAGTTTGAATTTTTTTGTTATTGCTACTCCACCTGAATGAATATCAACATGGGGTTTTTACTAAAAGACTTCTTATCTGACATCTAATATGGCTGCTACAACGGCCATCTTGAAAATCATATTACTACTCCTCCTAGATGGAAAGTCATATCAACTTTGGGTTTTCACCAGAAGACCTCTTGTGATGTCCTAGTTGATACTGAATAAAAATGGTGCTGATCTGAGATCCATTATGGCCACCATGGCAACTATCTTGAAAATCTTAATATTGCTACTCCTCAATGGAAAATCATATCAACTTGGTGTTTTCACCAGAAGACTAATTATGATATCTACTTGGTCCTAAATGAAAATGGTGGTGATCTGACCTCAAATATGACTGCCACAATGAACATATTGAAAATCTTGTCACTAATTCTCTGAGATATAAGGTCATATCAACATGGTGTTTTCACCAAAAGTCTTCTAATGGTGTCTAATTTGTCCTAAATGAAAATGGTGCTGATTATACATTGGCTGCTACAATGGCTAATTTGAAAATCTTTTTACTCGAGCATATCAGAGATGGTTTCAACAGTCAGTAGTTAGAAAGAAGTAATAGTCTTCTCTTGAATTCTGGAGAAAAAAAATTCAGACACTAGAGCATCGGTCCCTATGATGGACTCTTGTTTTCTCTAAACCACTAGATGTTAAAAAATGTAATTTTTAGTTTGGGGGGGGGGGGGGCAAAATATGTTATATATGTTGTTCATTTTGCCTAAAACTTGCATATGCACAGTTGAGTAGACTACCAATTTAAAATTGTCTTAAAGCTATGCTTTAGCCATCTTTTTGTACTAAAATGCTTTCTGGGTATATCTACACTCAGGTCTACATCAGGAGGGCCTACATAGCATATGAACTTAACTGTCTACAGCATAGAGAGCTAGACGATGATGTTTGCACTGTTGAGTTCCGCTTCCTGTTACCCAGGTCCCACCCTAATCGGTAAGTCCATCTCTTTGGGGTTTTGTTTCAAACTCAATTCTGATTTTACATCTGCACTGACTTCTGCTTATGAATTTCAGCAAAACTGTGCTATCATACCTGTTACCAGTATTTAAACTTAAGTGATACAAGTCAAAGATCATTTCAGCAAAACTGTGGTATTAACTGATGACCAGTGTTTAAGCTTTAGTGATACTAGTCAAAGATCATTTCAGCAAAACTGTGGTATTAACCGCTGACCAGTGTTTAAGCTTTAGTGATACTAGTCAAAGATCATTTCAGCAAAACTGTGGTATTAACAGCTTACCAGTGTTTAAGCTTTAGTGATACAAGTCAGAGATCATTTCAGCAAAGCTGTGTTATAATTGGTGTTACAAGTATTTAAGTTTTTGTGATGCAAGTCAGAGATCCTATCAGCAAGATTGTGATATAATAAGTATTACCAGTATTTAAGTTTTAGTGATGTAAGTCAGAGATCATATCAGTTAATACTACTACTAAAATTCATTGGAAACATGTTGGGATACTAAATTTTTGCATCCACCATGCACATGGGTTTTTTCTGTTTGCTTCATTGGGTTAAGATTTAAGGATATCATTATTTTTTCTAGAAAGATTGATCTATTGTTAAAATAAATATTCATCAATCTTTCTTGGATAAGTTCTCAACTACTATAGTATGGGCCCATTCCATTCTGAATCGTACCCCACCTTTGGTCTTCGCAAGTATTTACCTGGTCCAGTTACTATCTAGCTGATTATTATTTAACGCCTTTCTACCTTACAGAATTTCAAACCAAACCTTGTTCTGTCTGCACAATCTTTTTTAATTTGGAAAAATAAAGTTGTTAAAGGCGAGTGCAGTGTTAAAAAAAATGCTATTTATAGTACAAGCACAGCCTAATACACGTAAGGTACATATTTGCGACACGGATCTCATGCAGGTAAAACTAAAAGTCGGTACATTTATACTGTATAAAACACCCACAATACCATCCACTATAATCAGTAAAATTAAAATAAAGGCTACAAAACTACAGAGAAAAAATTATCTGAATCATAAAAATGTAATGTAAGTAGAATATAGACTTTATCATTTCTTTGTTTATTATATGCCACACATTCCAAAATAATGCAGTCTGAATAAAAATGGTTATGATTTAGAGAATGACATATGATTTAGAGAATTTTGTTAATGTTGTTTTGTATCCATTTATTATAGTCATAGTCATTAAAGTAGTAGGCATCTTGCATGGTTATACAGTATAGATCCAAATTACAACTGTGCACCTTACAATAAAAGTATTAACTATTTGATTTTACATTTCTATCTTTATTTGTATTCATCACTGATTTGGTAAAAAAATGTAAAAAATATTGTCATCTGAATATTTTAAATATTACTTTAAATGTAGTCTAAGCACTAACATTTTAAATGCTACTTAATTATGAATGTTACAAAAATATTATAAAGCCATTTTTATTCAGACTGTATTATTTTGAAATGTGTGGCATATAATTAAGAACAAAATGATAAAGTCTATATTCTACTTACATTACATTTTTATGATTCAGATAATGTTTTTCACTGTAGTTTCATAGCCTTTTTTTTCATTTTATTGATTTTAGTGGATGGTATTGTGGACGTTTTATACAGTATAAATGTACCGACTTTTGGTTTTACCTGCGCGAGATCCGCGTTGCACACATGCACCTTACAACATGTATTAGGCTGTGCTTGTACTATAAATAGCATTTTTTTTAACATTGCACTCGCCGATATCAACTTTATTTTTCCAAACTAAAAATGTTTGTACAGACGGAACAAGGTTTGGTTTAAAATTTTGTAAGGTCTAAAGGGGTTAAATAATCCTCAGCTAGATAGTAACTGGTCCAGGTAAATACTTTCAAAGACTGAAGGTGGTGTACGATTACGAATGGAACGGGCCCATACTATACCTGTTATCTTTTTTTCACAGTCCTCAAAGGCTATGAGTTATTTTATGTGACCAATTTACTTCCTTTTCAACAGTTACACCAGTCTTTTTTCAATATAAGAGACACTACATATCAGAGGTAAATGGATCTGTGTGTAGAACTAAAGTGTATTGTGTTGGTGCATATAGTGGTCCCCTCTGCTTATGATAACAATGTGGAACAATGGCAATATAATGTGGCTTCTTTTCAAAAGATGGGCTGTCTTTAGAGTGGCCCTATGGGAAGGGGTCTAGTGAAGGAAATTAATGTAAAATCTGCATAACAAGCACTTACATTAAAATAATCGTTAACAGAAAATAAGAGCATGTGGGACTTCTGATATGTTGTAGAAAAAATAAGTGCAGATATATATATCTGAGCAACAACATGAAAATATGTCTCTTCCAACAGTATGACATCATTGTAGAATGATGTAATTTAAATGAATTTCTAACATCATAACATTGTTGCATTTCACCTTCAAACCCTTGTATTTCCAGTGTGTGTTTGTGTGTATGTGTGTGTGTGTACATTCGTGCATACGTGCGTGAAAACAAGGCAAAGACTAAAGTGTAAAATCCTCTTGTTTTGTAACCTAAGTGATTAGTACAACTATTTATTAATGCTAGAGAAGCTGACATCCTGAATTAATATATGAATTGGCAAGTAAACAAAATTCTGTTTCATCTGCTTGATATGCCTCAATATCAGGCCATTACCAAAAGGGTATTGTTATACATTTCAATGTGGATAAGTGACATACACCCTAAAGTAACTATATTTGCCAGACATGCCTAACAAATGAGCACAAAATTGTCAAATGACTGTTTGCTAACTTGACATATCATACATTGGACATAAAGTGAGCCCATAATTTTCCATGCATTTGTTTGGTCATTATGTTTTCCCAATTGTTTAAATGCTCCATAGCCACATTGTACAAGACAAAGAGGTGTGAAACCTTATTTTTTGGACTTGTAAAAATCCCTGTGATTGAACAATTGCCCCAGGGTCTGTACTATAGACATTACATCAGTCACTAACTATATTGTGTCACTGTGTGTCAACACATCAGACCATTAGAAGAAAATATGTGAAGCCTGGGCACAAATTTAAAAAAAAAACAGATCCAAGCAACAAGAGCTAACCTTGATTATAATCTTCCAAAACTTGTTTGGGGACCTGATCAAATAAAAATTCACCATTAAACTTCTAGTGGAAATGCCCGTTTAGGTATGATGTATTTTCAAGGTAGTAAGTCTGCTTGTTGTCAATTAATAATCAGTTTTTTCTTAAAATAGTAGAGGGGAATAAAATACTCTTGTTGGATGAAATTTTATAGTATGGTTTTTTGAAGGAAAAAAAGGTTTTACAATTAGGTTGAGAGGAATCTAGTGAATCATGGAAGGATAATACTAAAACTAAAGCAGCAGCAAATCTGGAACCGAAAATGATACATTTTCCAGTGCATGTAATAATAAGGCATATCAACGTTTTGTTTTTTGTCGTAACTGGTTATACCTCCTTTAAGTGTTTTTATATAAAATTTCACAAATATACGGCAACCACGTTCATTTTATTGGAAAAAATGTCCAGCAAGAGCCATTAGAATTTCGGTATTTCTGATAAGTGCATATGAAAAATAAAGGCATATGAGTTTTACTTTATATTAATAATAAGCACATACACTTATTATTCAGACCTTCTCAATATATATCCAGCTGTTTGTAATTACTAACCCAGCTGTAGCTTACTCTTTTCTGAACAGAAAATACCCTCGAACATGTGATGAGAATTCATCCTCCCATAGAGTGACTCCCATAAAGTTCTGAAGTCATACCCATAGTAATCTTGCCCATGCACACTAATTCTCATTCTTTTCCCTCGAGCCTCCATGATTTACATGGATTAAATCATGCTTTGTTGAAAATTGCATTACATGCATTGTTTTTATAGTGATATATTACCTTCAGTTATAGTATTCTTCCTGTTCTAAATTAGCTCTCTTGATAGTTTTTGGCATTTCTTGGTTACGTGTTTTGTAACCTCATGTTTAGGTTACCACCCCCAACCCAACCCATAGGGTTTTAGGGTACATTTATTGTCATTGAGAATTATTTTATTCTTTTTTCTAGCTCAGGTGGGTATTTAGATGTCTCTATCCTTGCTGAATTGGTCTGTGGCCTCATCTTGATTCTTTGTGTTGGTTTAGAACAGTACAAATCATCACATTTATATTCCTTTTAATCTGACTTTTGCTATTTTATTCTCTGTAAGGAGGTCACACACCTGTCATTGCAGTCATATGTGTGTTTAGTGTAGAACAAGTCAGTATAGCCGTTTCATTCATATAAAGTTAGTAAGCATAGTATTCCTTATTATTATTATTTTATTATCTAGCTATCTTACCAAGCTGGTTTGTTGCTAATTAATTAGTCTCCAGTAATCGTATAAGTATGGTTGACATTATCTTTGATTAAAACTTCCATATTATTGGTTGTTTTAATTACAGTTAATCCTGTTCTAAGCTTAGCATTGCAGTTCTTTTGTATTAAAACAGCAGTGGTTGTTTTTAATTTGTTAATTGGATGACACCTGGATGATGAGTTATTGCTGCTTAAATGAGTGTTTAAAAAGTCACACAATTACATCATACTTTCACAAATAAACTTACATAGAAGTTTTTTTTTAAAATTTGTTTTCAGCTTTTTTTTACAGCAATGTCTAAGCAAGGAGTGGGGAGGTGTGGGCAAAAGAAAGTACATTGGGACACCCACCCCATCTGCCTAGTCTGTACAGACTGCAAAAGGACAGATGGTGGTTGTAGCTTTTGCAGTCTATTGTTGGACAAGGTCCGGGACCTCACCAAATGCAAATGAACTTAGAAGGGAAGGAAGAAGCACCTTCATCTTTTTCCTCAGAATTTTTGGGATTTTTATTATCATAG
This sequence comes from Margaritifera margaritifera, assembly GCA_029931535.1. Classification (NCBI taxonomy): domain Eukaryota; kingdom Metazoa; phylum Mollusca; class Bivalvia; order Unionida; family Margaritiferidae; genus Margaritifera; species Margaritifera margaritifera. The sequence continues at coordinate 5,747,202 of JAQPZY010001664.1, read as the reverse complement.
TCCCTCGGGTCTCAGAGGAGGATTAGTAAAGTCTTTTCAGAGATGCTTAGTGTTCTTGGGCCCCCTCCCATGGGAGAAATTAAGTGGGGGGGAGAGTAAGTTGTGCCCTTCTGTGGGGGAGGAGCAGCTCCTTCTCCTTTCCAGTATGACAGAGTGAGTCACACCCTCATATGAGGGAGGAGTAGCACCCTTTTCTGTCCTGTAGGGCAGAGTGAGTCACAGTCCCCCCCCCTCCATGTGTGGGAGGAGCAGCACCCTCTACTAGCCATCAGCTGAGAGTGAGTCATGCCCCCACTCCCCTACCTTGAGTGCAGAGCAGCACCCTTTCATCCCCCAAGGCGGGTTGTTGGTGACAGGATCAAGCCATTTGTTAAAGGGAGAGCTAGAATATAAATCCTAACAGATCTGAGTAAGGGTCTTGACTGGAGACCAGGCATCGGTCTATAAGGACCAGTTGTTGGAGCCCCTTTGGTACGGGGATAGCGATCTGGTCAGGACCCTACCCCTTCTTTCCAGGCTACTGTTGAATCATTGGGAAGTGGCACGCAGACGCCAATCTAGGGAAGGGGATTGGATCAGCATCCACCCATTTCATATAATCTCACTAAATCCCTACAGGATTTGGGGCCTTCCACATCAGGCAAGTAATTGGCCTTTCGCCTGCATGCAGCCATGGCCTTCAGGGCCTTGGCCCCATAGTAGAGAGGTAAATACTGCAATCCATGACTGACATATTCCTCCTACAAAGTGGGGTCAAAATGGAGGGAGAGTGGTAAACCTTTTTCTGCCAAACATCCCAGGAATGTTGCGAGTCGTTTTCACCCTCCTGCTGAGTCTGCCATAAGGGACAGCCCCTTCACTCCATGAGAGGAGTTGCGGGTCGAGGAACCCCTTGCACCCAAGTCTCAAAGTTCTGCCTACCAGGAGTAGGAGCAGGATGAAGACATCCTGTCTGTCCTCATAGATTCTAATGAGTTTGATGCAGAGCAGACCAAAGTGGCACCTCCTCCCTTGGGGTCCCCTACCTGTCAGTCAAGGCAGCAGAGGAGGAAGAGATCTGGTGTTTTGGCAAAGCAGTTAACAGGTTTACCATCTTTTGTCCCATGATCTGTGTCTCTAGCCTTCAGGCTCCAAGGACACTAAAATTCTCTCCAGCATGGAGAAATTCTCTGGGGCTACCACTCAACCTGATCTCTTGTTGCACCCTCACTCAGCTACGATTAAGGAGCTTTTGCAAAGGTTTAGTAAGGGCCAGGAGTTTGCTAGACAGTGTAATGGGTGGCCTCTCCCCCTGCTACATTTAGATCTTTGGTCTCTGTAGCTAGTTATAGGGTTCACACCCCTTCCTGGCCCCTTAAACCTCCCAACCTGGACACTGGAGTGCCACAAGTGGGTATTTCCTCCGGGACCTGGGCTCGCCTTCCAGTTAAAACCCTGGAAGTTTTAGAGCTAAAGGCTAGGTCATTAGTAACCATAACCTCGCATGCTGACCTCTTTTTGGCAGTTCCTTTCAACCTTCTGAAGAAGGAATCTCTGTTGCCAAGTACCTTTCATCGTTTGTTGGAAGCAGTGGCCAAGACATCTCGGTATGTCTTGTCCATGTCCATGGCATTATCAGCGGAGCTTCTCCACCTCCACAGGGATGTTGCTATGGACTTACTGGAGCACAGTAAGAATATTCTGCAGGCTTATCCCCTGGATGAAGAGACCCACTTCAGAGGGATAATTCCCTCCATGGCTTCTCAGAATTTGAGAAACCAGCACAACATTCCCTCTCATTCACTCCTGTCCCATCAAAACCGGCTGTGAAGCAAAAGCATCCTGACCAGCCTCAGGGTCCATCTGCAAAGTTTTTGAAAACCATGTAGCCCCAGTCAAAAGAACAACCCTAATTCAGAGCTCCCCCTTGGCAGTTGGGCCCTACAAGGGGGCACTGCAAAGGCCCATTGAGACAGTTTGCAGGTCCTTCCCCTTCACTAGAGAAAATGGGGAACAGTCCTAGGGACTCGCTCCCTCTGCTGCAATGTGTCCCTCCTCTGTTGGTTCCTGTGGGTGCCAGACTAAAGCTTTTTTTAGAGGTTTGGTCTGGCATCATAGACAATGGCTGCATCCTCCCTATAATAAAAGGGTGATACTGACTTTGGTTTCAAGATCTTCGTCCTCTAGTAAGGTACCCCATGTGCTTCCAACAGTTGAATCTGGCATGATTAAAGGAAGAGGTACACTCCCTTCTCCAGAATGGTGCAGTAGAGAGGGTTTTCAACGTCCAATCTCCTGCTTTCTACTCAGGGATTTTCCTCGTATCAAAAAGGAGGAAAGTTTCGACTAATTATTGACCTTTCCTCCTTAAACAAGTTTCTGCAGGAGTAACCTTTCAGGATGGAGACCACATTCTCAATTAGGAATGCCATAAGACCCAGCAACTGGGCGGTCTCCATCAATCTTCAGGGTGCGTATCTTCACATTCCTATCTTTCCTCCTCACAGGAAGTACCTCTGTTTTTGCTTGGACGGGGAGGTCTTCCAATTTTCTTCTCTGCCGTTTGGCCTAGCCTCTGCACCTAGAGCTTTTACCAGGGTCATGGGAGTAGTTGCAGCCCACTTAAGGTCACTGGGGATCCCAATCCTCCAATATTTTGATAATTGATTGACACACCGGCCAGCTAGAGTACCTCATACTAGATCTGTCTTGCTGTTGGTCCATAGTGACCAGGCTGGGTCTTTTACACAACCTAAAGAAATCGGAGCTTACTCCATCGCAAGATTTTGTTTACATGGGGATGAATTCTCTCACGAACAGAGAATTAGTCCATATCCTGAATGACAATGGACAAGATCCAGACACTGTTGGTAGCACTGAGAGCCAAGACCACGTTGGCTTTTCTATTTCTTTCTCTTCAGGGGACATTGAACTCTGCAGCGAACCTGGTTCCCTTAGGCAGACTGCACTTGCACCCTCTCCAGTTTATCCTTCTGGCAAACTGGAAACTGTACAGGGACCCTCTGAATGCTCCGATTTCTCTAGGTCTGGATTTCCACCATCATCAGATTTGGTGGACAAATTGCGACCAGTTTCTGTCAGGAGTCCTCATGCATTCCCCCAAACCCCACTCCTATCTGTTCACAGAAGTGTCAGATTCCAGGTGGGGCACTCATATAGAGCTGGAAGGACTGATTATTAGGGTTCCTGGTCCCAGGAATAATCGACCCTCCACATGAACAATTTGGAGATGAGGATAGTGTTCTTAGCCCTTCAAGGGTGCATAAAGAAAATAAAGGGTCACAGCATTATGGTCCCCTCCGACAACATGTGGGTGGTAGCATAAGTATTACATCATTAAAATTAGTTTTACCCCACCCCACAAACTACATTTCCACTTTTTAAGAAGGTCTATTAATTTACCAAGCCAAATATTTTAAATAAATATATTATTTTAAAAGTATTCTGTGTGTTAAGTTACTGACATGAAAGATAAAATTGGTAGTATAGAAATAAAAAATACTTTTTTTTTCTACTTCTTTCTATTTTTTTTTTCATGTCATCTCGATACACATAAAGAAATCCTGATATCATTTTGAAGTGTCATCTGACCACTAAAACTTACATTATTTGCAATATTTTAAATATAGTTATTCAGAAAAATACAAGGTCCCTTATTTTATTGCATTAAAGATTCATTTTCTTTTCATCTATACTGCTGCTACTCTAAAACTTTGAAAATTCAGCTGACATTTTCTATAGCTATAAAGCACAACTGTGTTGTGAGTGTTATATATCAAGCAAACTCTACATGAAATCTGAATTAGAAGATATTACTGTATATACTTGCATTTTATCCGGATCCAAATGCAAACAACATAGACCCTGATCTGATGTCACATAATGCGCCGGCAGATCAGGGTCTGTGTTGTTTGTTCTACTGATTAGTACTTACAAACTGCATAGACCCAGATCTGCTGGCACATTATGCGATGGCAGATCTGGGTCTATGCAGTTTGCACTTGGTATTAGCTTATACACAAGTATTACGGTACTAGTTATATCCATCGATAGGCCAGTCATATTGGTGATGTGCCTGGGTTTTGAGCAATAGTCAAGGGGTATGTAGTTGGGATCCATAACTACTGACTGTGTTAAGTACTGAACTGCAGTATAGTGAGAACAGTATTATGTACTTAACCATAGTATAGTGAGAAACACGTTTTTACTGAACTGTGGTATAGCAAGAACTGCATATGTATCGAACTGTAGTAAAGCACAAACCACAGTATAGCAGTAATGATCGCAGATTTTATGAATGCATGTATGTGTCCCATGGGGGGGGGGGAATAAATAAAACACCATTCATACATTTAGTAATAATATTTGTTTATGTAAATTAAATATGTTTGTTTAACTTATTATTTGTGCGTTTAATTTTGGCAGTAATATTTTGAATAGGAAATAAAGATATAATACATTGCCTTATGTTCCTTTCTATCAACCAATATTGTCATACATTTGATAAATTCATCGCCAATTCAAAATACATCGGTTTAATTTTAGTCATAGGGTCCTTTAAATTACATTATAATGAGCAACATTATAATGAGGAAGGGCTGTAATATACTTTGTATCAATTCCTACGGCTACTGTAACTTCATTGATACCAATATAAACATGAGCAATGCTGTTCTGGGGGATTTTGGAGAAATTTGTGTTATGAAAAACATTATTTCCTTGCCTCTCTAAACTTTAAGTTTAATATGAAATTAATGAGTTTAGAATTTTTATTGAAAACTGTACATAAAGTCTGAATAAATCAAATGTTTTCATCTACAGGATGTGGGATCTATCAAGTTCCACCCTGTGAGACTGAAGATTTTTATGTGAACTCATTTTAGGAACTTTATGATGACATACCACCAGACAAAATCTTGGACATTTTGAGGGAATGCAGTTTTATATAACAGATTTTGAAGCAATATTTTAAGGATTTTATATATTTTTAACTTTATCTTTTATTTTATAGACATTTAACAGAATTTTTACATTATTACCTCTTTTTTTTTTTCTTTTTTTTTGCATTACATTATGTTTTACATTTATTTAAAAGTGTTTATCTTCCTAAACGTTTTTGTTCAATATTTATACTAACATTGTTAGAACTTTACTTTTAATTGGCACCATATAGCCATTATTGTGCTGACATGCCCTTAAATGCTAATACATACATCTTCAGGAGACAGATCTTTTGAGTTATTTAATAAAATTATTGATTCCTATATTTCAGCCTAATGGTGGTAAGGTTTGACAGCTCAGTGCCAAAGATCCCCAGTATAGGGGATGATATGAATAGCATCGATGAGAATAATGAACCACCAGTCTGTCAGAGGATGGGGGTCATAGGAGCCTTCTCTTCATTTGAGGACTTCAAATCGTAAGTTTTGAATATTGGAGCCAAGAACAGCTGGCAACTGGCAATTATTGCTGGCAGTTATTGCTGAAATCATCTGGATGCTGATGTAAGATTGAGGATACACTTTGCACAATTTTAAATCCTGCCATATTTGTTTTTATACATCTGCCATATGGCAGAGCATATTATGTTATGATATTGTCTGTCTGCCCATCTGCATACCTGTGATTCTACCGGCGGTAGGCCAAAAATACCGTTTTAAAGACCGTCTACCGCACATACCGTTTATAGTCGAAATCTACCGGTTTTGAAAATTTCAAGGAATTTTTTTATTTTTTTTTTTAAACCCGTTTTTTTTTACGCGTTGTATCAACACATTAGATAAACCAGCCAGAACCAGTCTACTGGGAACCGGAAATCGGTGCGACGATGCGTGGTTGAGTAGTAACATGTGTACAATAAAGCGGCTAATTGATTACCTTATTGTTGTAATTTGGAGAGTTTAAGGCCAAATGCGGGATGTTGTTTGAGGTGTTATAAGTAATAAAAGGATCAAAGGTAATCCATGAGTCTTTTATTAAAACTGGGCCGATCTGACGTGGAAGGAAGATAAAACGGAGAGACCGACCAAAAATGATCTTTGCAGAAACAATTGAGTAAGTATTTTGATTTGATGTCTTTTAATTGTTCTTGTATTGTTCACGATGGTTTAAGATGAATATTTAAGGGCAGCTTGTATATTTTTTTTTCAATTCATGTCAAAATGCCGAAACGTCCGCTTTCTCCCAACGCTAAAAAGCCACCAGCTAAGAAATACTACAACAAGTTTAACAACGCTTGGATACCAGAATTTAAGTGTGTCCAGGCGAGTAGCAAAGGTCATGACTTTGCATTGTGTCTTTTTAGGCTGGTGAATCAGTGATTGGACATCCACATGTAGAGATGACCAGGCTGCTAAGAAAGCTTCTGGGAAAGTTTGTTTCAACCAAGGTCATCACCAGTGAACTAGATATTAGTTATTACTAATGTGAAGTTCAGACTTCTAGAAAATCAGCATAAAAGCACAAAAGTTATGTTCAAGTCCTAGATAAAATATATCAGCGAGTTAAAAATGTATTACTTAATATTTAATTTTAAAATTGTGATAAATTATTAAAATCATGTGTTTTTTAACTGTTTATTTCAAGTCTAAATCTAATTTGTTTAAAATTAATTACAGTGGTGAAACTTGCCAACCGATTTTTGGACATACCCTTTGAAGAGAAACAAGCCCTTGAGGATGAGGCTCAAGAATACATATTAACTCCAAGCCAGGAACTTCCTCCTCGGGGTGAAATGAGCTTGGAGCAGTATTAGAGATCAGTCAGCAGCCTCAGAAACCCAGCAACAGGAAAACTGAAGTTAGAACTTCTTTCCAGACTGAGTGTAGTTGTCCTATCATTGCCACATTCCAATGCTGACACAGAGAGGACATTCTCCATTCTTCGGAAAATCCAGAGTGATTCAAGGGGAAGTCTGGACCAGAAGACTATTGAGAGCCTGCTAAGTGTGAAGGTTAACAATCACAGTGAATGTCACCAGTGGTCACCAGACAATGATCTTCTGAAGGAAACTAAAAATGCCTGTGGATTTTATAAAAAAAATCTTTGCTTGTAACATTTTCCATCAGATTCTGAATCCGAATCATGTGCAAAATTGTGTGTTGTATTATAATATGAAGAGAATACATATTTTGTGACAAATTGAACTTGTTTTGTTTTCAATTCCCTTAAAACACGTAAAATTTATGCCGATAAAAAATCTCCCTTTTTAGAAGCCAATCTACTGATCAAAATTTGTAAATCTACTGGTTTGAAATCCTGGTTCTGTCACAGGTATGCATCTGTCTATTACCATTTCTTTTCTGCACAATAACTCAAGTTGTCCACCATCTAAAAAAAAATAGCTTCTGCTAAAAAATGTAAATTATTGACCATGTACTTTACCAAAGTTAGTGGATGAATTACACATTGGGTAAGAAAGAAGCCCATTGAGTTTGGGTCAAAAAGTCAAAGATCAAGGTCACTGGCTGAAAGAAGAGAATTTATATTTTCATATTAACTTTAGTTCTAGACCACATACCCTGACCATAGTTTGTAGAGGTCTGGCACTTAAGGTATGGAAGAGGTCTGTTGAGTTTGGAGCAAAAGGTCCAGGGTCAGGGTCACTGTGGCTCAAAGAAAAATGGGTTTTGCAGAATAACTTTTATTGTAGAGAAGTTCCTTGACCAAACTTTGGTTTCTGCACATTAAGTTTAGTTCAAGACTGCATGCCTTGATCAGAGGTCAAGGTCATTGAGACCCATTGGTCAATAATCTCCCGAGTCAACCACAACCTACTAGTGCCAACATAAAAGACTGTTAAACATGGGGCGGGCATATAACATGCAATTCATAGTACTCTTATTAATCATTCTAGTTTGAGATGTTTTAATCACACTATTTATTTTCATGGACATCAATTTTTGGAGTTTTCTCCTTTTTTAATGACATTTTTGTCAGTAGTTGAATATGTTGATTTGGAGATTGGTCCAATAGTTTTCATACAAGGATCATTGTTCATTGGGGGATTGGTCTTATAGTTTCCACAGAAGGATCATTGTTCATTGGGGGATTTGGGGATTGGTCCTATAGTTTTCATAGAAGGATCATTGTTCATTGGGTCTTGAAATTCATGGTTTGTTGCAAGTATGAAATCCACAAAAACTGATACCCAATGAAAATTGTGAATTCAGAGTATTTCTTCTGTCACTACAAAATTGTACTCAGCATAATATTCCATATACTGTAGTATCATTTATTTTCGTGGGGCTCAATTTTCGTGGTTTTGCAAAAAAAGACATTTTCGTGGGTGCTTAAATTCGTGGTTTTGCCTGTCAAAGTTTGCATATTACTAAGTGTTTAATTTCGTGGTTTAACCTCTACAAATATCCAAAATAAAGAATTAAAAAAAAAAAAACTCTGCCGACGTAAACGGCGGTCACTTGAATGTTTATAACAATACTTTCACATGTATGAGCACAAATCAAAAACCTGACAAGTTCAATACTGACACCGTGTTTTTGTCCAAGTGAATAACATCAATGGAAGCCGACGCAGCCAACAGCACTAAAACAATACTACTGCCTCTGTGATCACAAATACGCAGACTACAACACTAAGTCAATTGGTTATTAAAGTAACCTGTATGATCTCTAACTTAAACCACTATCCATAAAGGAACAAAACACGTGACCGGCTGACCTTTGCTCAATGCAATCAGCAGACAGTTGCAATTTGGGGATTATTTACCTGACAAGCATTTGTGTGTACATTGAGCCTTGTATGACACGATGTTGATACAGTGACTTTGTCCGAAAATCAGCGAAGTGTGAGCTTTAATACTCTGCTGTAATTAGTGTATATACGTAGTGTTTCATTAATAATAGTGCTTCAAGCAATAGTTCTAGTATTTCACAGGCTTGTTGTTCTTTTGGATTAAAAATGCATGGCTAAAATGAAATGTGGTTTCAGGAGGATTTAAATTGTTCAACAACAGTTGTACTCGAGTGAAGGATCGATTTGAATAAGTATTTAATTTAATTTTCATATACTATTATTTTTTATTATTCTTTCTGTCATTTTCAACATTACTAGTGTTTGAATACCTTGTGCTTTTTCTCGTTTCTCTCTATCCTTACTTATCTCGCATATCGATTTAAGGCAGTGAGTGGAAATTACAGATATCGGATATCTTATCGACACGTGTGCATTGAATCAATATAAAATGCTTTATAATTATTTTTTCAAAGGTTTAAAATAAAATAAACACGTGTAAAAGCTAATATTTTATTTCCAAATTACAGTATTGACATTGATTTATTAAATACTAGTAGGTTCCTTAATCTCTAGGAATGACACACAGTAAGAAAATGAGCGGGGGGGGGGGCGCCATCATTATACGTGGCTAATTTTTCGTTGGGTATTTAAATTCGTGGTTTGGGGCAACAACGAAAACCACGAAAATTGATCCCCCACGAAAATTGATGATACTACAGTATAAAACAAGTTAGAGTGATAACAACAGTATCATCCAGTCTGTAACGAGTGCAAAGATGAACAGTAATGAGACTTGCATCACCTTCAAACCCTCCAATGAACTCTTAAGAGCAGTAAAGTTGGCAGCTTCATGTTAATACTGTATTCCACAGTTCAGTGTATTTTAAAGACACAAACTTTGTGCATTTTTTTTATTTAATGTCGGTGGTGGGTTGTGATTATGTATGTGCACATGTCTGTGTATGTGCACATGTCTGTGTATGTGCACATGTGTGTGTGCATGCATGTGTGTGTGTGTGTGTGTGTGTGATGATATATGACAATGCTAAATCGACCATCTATTTTTTGTTTTGAAGTGCATTAAATGATTCAAAGAAAACATATATATTATTATTTTATTTAAATTTGAATTTCTAGTCATTTCATGTGGACATACATAAGTAGATAACTTAGTCTTCTTTGAATTGTTCATTGTCACATATTTGGGTCACATGCACTACCCCCGTTCCCTTTGAAACCATAAAAGACACTGCTTGAGTCTCAAAAACACTGTCTGGAAGGTTGGTACATATGTCAAGTGGTAAGAAGCTTGGCCAATCATATGTATGATCACTTCGTAGTGTAATGTTGATGAAGTTTCTAGACAAGAAAAAAGCAGGTAAAACCAACATTTCTTTATTGTGTAAGTTTATATGAAGATATGTCAAAGTAATCTAATCATAGTTTGTAATTATTTTGAAATATGAGCTTTTTTGTTTGCATGTATGCTGCATTCAATAGTAGGCATTATCTTCACTGATCTTCTGATCTCCACACCTTGACACCAAATAAAGTTTAATTTGAAAATATTTAGAATCTGAAGAAAAAAAGCAAAAAGAAGAACATGATTTTTGTAAATGCTGCTTTTATGTTATGTTCATGTATCAATGTCACTGTTCTTTTTTGGTACCTCAAAGTAACCAGTCATAAATTGCATACCATATACATTTGTTTATGAATAATAACCAGTCATAAATTGCATACCATATACATTTGTTTATGAATAATAACCAGTCATAAATTGCATACCATATACATTTGTTTATGAATAATAACCAGTCATAAATTCCATACCATATACATTTGTTTATGAATAATACAAAATTTATGGAATGACTGGAAATTTTATCATTATATAAGTGGAACAAAGATTAACATACAAAAATAAGCAAAAAAAGCAGTGTCCTATTCATACACTCATAACTTGGAATTAAAACTGCCTGTTGCATCATAGGAAGATTTCTTTCATACTCTCAGTAGGTTTTCTTCATATTTAATTCTGTTTTCAATTACAACCATCTTCAATGTTATAAATAAACAATATAACTGAAAGACAGAAATGATCCTATTTTTTTGGTGTTTTCATTAGTTTATTTTTTTGCTTATTGCTTATGGTTTATCATTCAACTTTTAGGGTTTATCATTTATTGTTTATCATTTAGGATTTATCATTAATGGTTTTGCATTTATAGTTGACGGCTTTGTGTTTAAGGTGTATTGTTTGGTGTTTAAATTTTAGCTCTGCAGTGTTTTACACTTAGCGCTTTGTATTCTGCATTTGTTCTGTTTTCATTCATCATTCATTTTCCATTTATTTGCTGTCCGTTCATCATCCGTTTGCATTTCAAAGGGGTACATAAATATTTCAGGGTTTGTATTATTTAGAGAGTAAGTAAAATGTCCTTTATATGCAGTAAGAATGCACATTCAGGAAAAAAATAAGTGTTCTGTATATGAGGTTAACATGCACCCATTATGAAAAGGACAATTTACCGGTATACACTGGGATTTTCATTAGGGGGTTTCTGCACGTTTTTTGTTGTTGTGAACAAGTGTACTTCATATAAATATGTCCTTAATGGCAGATTTCACTGTATTTCCAGGCATTTTGACGCCATTATGAAACGGTTCACAGACCTGACACCCCCAGACAGCCCTGATGTGATGGAGGAACCTGAGCCTGGCAGGGAGGATTCTATCTCCATACAGGTCAGATTTATGTACCATATATACCAATTTCAAAGACCCAGATCTGCATGATTGGAGTGAGATCATTGAATAAATCCCATAAAAATTTACCACTTTCAATGTTGTAACCTCTCTACATTTGTGATCTCTGAAATAGAACTTGTCAAAATTAAAGTGCTGTTTGTGAATAGAAGTGCACAGATTTTACATTGTTTCATAAGTTTAACACTGCATTCATGGTGTAAAACATGTTATGCTTACTAAGAAATAAATAGTCAAACACCTACATCTGGTTAGATGTAAATTGACCCTTCATCAAGCCAGTGATTGACAATGTTGCTTTTCAATCAGCATGGAACACACTTCTAGCCATATGGAATGTGTATCCTAACATAGACAATACCTGGTGACTTGGACAGTCTTTGTTATCTAGCAGATGAAAGACTGTTATGCATTTGGAACTGTGTTATGCATTTGGAACAGTGTTATGCATATGGAACAGTGTTATGCATTTAGAACAGTATTATGCATTTGGAACAGTGTTATGCATATGGAACAGTATTATGCATTTGGAATAGTGTTATGCATATGGAACAGTGTTATGCATTTGGAACAGTGTTATGCATTTGGAATAGTGTTATGCATATGGAACAGTGTTATGCATTTGGAATAGTGTTATGCATTTGGAACAGTGTTATGCATTTGGAATTGTGTTATGCATATGGAACAGTGTTATGCATTTGGAACAGTGTTATGCATATGGAACAGTGTTATGCATTTGGAATAGTGTTGTGCATTTGGAACAGTGTTATGCATTTAGAACTGTTATGCATATGGAACAGTATTATGCATTTAGAACAGTGTTATGCATATGGAACAGTATTATGCATTTAGAACAGTGATATGCATATGGAACAGTATTATGCATTTAGAACAGTGTTATGCATATGGAACAGTATTATGCATTTGGAATTGATTAAGAAAGCTATAACTCAGATTTTTGTTACTCAGAAAAATTTGAGAAGAGTATCCATTTTAAAGTTTTCTTTTATCTAGAGATTGTTTGTGAGAAATGCCATATTTATATGATATTACATAGGTAGCCACACAATAGTTTTATCATTAATAAAATGACACAAGATACAAATTTTGGCCCAAAATTATGTTGTTTAATCATGTCTAATGCAAGCCTTTCTCATTTTAAATTGTAATATATTTAACTTAAATTGTAATATATTTTACTTAAATTGTAATATATTTTACAGAAGACCATACTATCAAGGTTGTATTTCACACATTCATTTATATATAAATCTAATCTCCCCTCATCTGTTTTCCCTGTTAAGCAGCATAATACACCTGGCTTTAGTAAAGTATTCTGTAATTTGTATCATGAAAGTTCAAAATTAGCAAAAATGGCCTTTAGCATTTTTGTTTAAAACAAAATAAATCCTATGAATCTTGTAATATATTAAAATAAAGGCAGGCTTGAATGAGTAAACCATCTGACTTTAAATGTACCACCTGCCTATGGTATAAATATATGTAATGTATAAAAATAAAGGCCGGCTTGAATGAGTAAATCATCTGACTTTAAATGTGCCACCTGCCTATGGTATAAATATATGTAATGTATTAAAATAAAGGCCGGCTTGAATGAGTAAACCATCTGACTTTAAATGTACCACCTGCCTATGGTATCAATATATGTAGTGTATAAAAGTGAAGGCCGGCTTGAATGAGTAAACCATCTGACTTTAAATGTGCCACCTGCCTATGGTATAAATATATGTAATGTATTAAAATAAAGGCCGGCTTGAATGAGTAAACCATCGGACTTTAAATGTGCCACCTGCCTATGGTATAAATATATGTAATGTCTTTCACTCTTTTAAGACGATCACAAATATCAACCATTGTTACATCAGATAATGAGGTACATAAAGCAAAAATAAACATGCATACACAGACAGACACACAAAAGGAGTAAAATAATATTTTTGCAAGTTTTTATTTTGCTGGTTGGAATATCATTACAGCCACAATGCAATATCATGTTTGATAAGTAATGTTTGCAAAGGTAGTTTTGTACTTGAAAACATGGATGTTTTTGGTGTAACTGTATCTTCAGTTATGACACAATTTAATGGTACAATATGATCAATAGTGATGTTTTAAAAAGCAACAGGAGTTCGTTAAAATTCCATTTGGAGATGAATTGTTTTATAATACAAGTGTCTGTTGATACGTGATGCTCAGGCCATCTAAGATGTTTATCAGGTCAGATGTTTTGTGAAATAATTATTTTAGAAGCATTTTCATCTTGGTTATCAAAGTCTCAATAAACTGACAAATAACCTACATGTGGGTTCAAGTTCATGTGTTTAGTAGATGCTGTCAGCAACAACTTCTTGTCAGTTTTCATTGAAAACTAAATTGTCACTAAAAGAAATACCTTTTCCTACCAAAACATGAAATATTACTGTAAAAGTATGTTTTGCATTTATTGGTAAAGCACAAAATCATCAAAGTATAGTGCAGAATCACACTTTTCTCTAAAAGCCAATGCAAGTGGATGTCCGAGTGCAGACATAACAGCTTCATATGGTCATGTGAATCTATCTGGGCATTGTTATCTCCCATTTGCCAACGAGTCAATTTCATACCAAGTGAAGCTGAAGAGTTTGAATATCATAGTGAATTTTTCTGGATTGGTGTAAAAAAAATTCAAATTTTTTGTCAAGCTTTTCAGATCATCCATCATGTTCAGAAATGTTTCTTCCTTTGCAGAGTATCCCTGACACAACTGAGGAGCCCATACACATAATTAATGCAGCCATAAAAAGTTCCTCAGAAAACCTAGAGGATAAGGACTATTCCTTAACGTTCCAAACTTTCTGCACAGAGAAGGTAAGTCTATTAGCGCTGTTTATATGGCATTTTGTTTTGCTGTTATACATCCATATGTCTTCAGGTCTGTACATCTGTGCTGAATCCATTTTAGTTTAGAGTAATTAAATTTTCCACAGTTTCTCATGGTTATAAGTAGAATGACTTCATTAGATTTTCAGGCCATTGCAGCAATTTTTCAATCTGTTTATGTATTTTTTAAATTTTTGGGACTTGGTCTTTTTGGATGAAAGCAATGTTAGCATAATTAAGCAAAACCCATTTAGGATAGACAAATGAAACTGGGAATGCATGTTTAGATGCATATATAGATGATCTGATTAGATTTTAATTCCATTTTAGCTATTTTTCTAATTTTTCTAAATGTTTGCATTTTTTGGACTGTTGTATATGTTTTACAAATAACTCTACGGGTAGTATAGACATATATTACTATGGTTGTGTCTGTCTGCTAAATGTTTCCACGCAATAAATTGAGTTTTACTGACCATACCTTCATTAAATTTCACAGGTAGATTGGCTTTTAAAGTACAAGCCTGTTTATTTGAGAGTCAAAAGGTCAAAGTTTAAGGTTCACGGACAAGGAAAATGGTTGCCACACAATAATTTGAGTTCTGCTGAACATTGTTTCACTAACCTCATACATATGTTGATCCTAAAGTACCAAGAAGCATATCGGTGTTTGGGTCTAACAGTTAAAGTTCACAGTCACTGTCAACCTTGGCAATGGATTAGTTTCTGCTTGATAATTTAATACTGTACTATACTTTGCCAAACTTAAAAGGTTAGCTGCACCTTCTGATACAAAGAAGCATGTCAGTATGGGAGACAAAAGATGTAGGGAAAAGGTGATTATGACTTGAAGAAGACAAATGACTTAATTGCTCTTAAATTTACACTCGTGTTGTATTAGGGAGCTGCAGTAGCTCAGTCGGTGGAGCATCAGACCTTTAATCCAAGGGTTGCAGGTTCTATGCACGCCAAAATGAGCCTGGGTCGGCTGACACAGTGTGACCTTGGGAAAGTCACTTAGCTCCCATTTCTTTGACAAGATATGGTCAATAATATGTTAAAGGTGCCATTAATAACCAACAAACAAATGTGTTGTATTATGGGTGGGAAACATTGGTTTTGTGTTGTTCTTCCTTCTGTCACACTTTCTCCTAAGCAGATACTGTAGTATCAGAAATTTTCGTGGGGACCAATTTTCATGGTTTTCATTGTTGCCCCAAACCACAAATTTAAATACCCAATGAAAAATTAGCCACGTATGATGATGACCCCCCCCCCCCCGGCTCATTTTCTTACTGTGTGTCGTTCCTAGAGATTAAGGAACCTACTTGTATTTCATAAATCAATGTCAATACTGTAATTTGGAATTAAAATATTAGCTTTTACACATGTTTGTTTTATTTTAACCCTTTGAAAAAAGAATTATAAAGCATTTTATATTGTTTCAATGCACACTTGTCAATAAGATATCCGACAGCTGTAATTTCCACTCACTGCCTTAAATCGATATATGAGATAAGTAAGGATAGAGAGAAATGATAAAAAGCATAGGTATTCAAACACTAGTAATGCTGAAAATGAAAGAAAGAATAATAAAAAATACTTGTATATGAAAATTAAATTTAATATTTGTTGAAATTGATCCTTCACTCGAGTACAACTGTTGTTGAACAATTTAAATCCTCCTGAAACCACATTTGATTTTATCCATGCATTTTTAATCCAAAAGAACAACAAGCCTGTAAAATACTAGAACTATTGCTTGAAGCACTATTATTAATGAAACACTATGTATATACACTAATTACAGCAGAGTATTAAAGCTCACACTTCACTGATTTTCGGACAAAGCCACTATCAACATTGTGTCAATCAAGTCTCAATGTACGCACAAATGCTTGTCAGGCAAAAAATCCCCAAATTGCAGAATTAAACCAGTCCAGATTTCTCCAAACCACTGATAATTAAGTCCCATCTTTCACTCATTGTCACGTGAGCTGCAATTATCCATTCAGCCTGAATTGGCTTGAATAATGAGGTTGCAATTGGTGATCGTCACCAGTAACATCTTCCTTTTTTTTGTGATGGCCTCTATGACCTGTTTAGCATACCAGTTGTGGAAGTGTGATTTTAATTATTCTTTGTACTCTTTATTTATTGTCAAGTCTAGTGTTTGAAGTTGGTCTGTACATGAGGCACGAACAAACAAACGCGTGATTCCACTGTCTTTCAATTTAGTTAGCATCTTCTTACATTGATGGGCTCTAAACACATCAAATATTGCCACTGTCTGCTGATTGCATTGAGCAAAGGGCAGCCGGTCAAGTGTTTTGCTCACTTCATGGACAGTGGTTTAAGTTAGAGATCATATAGATGTACTTTAATAACTGATTGACTTAGTGTTGTTGGCTGCGTCGGATTCCTTTGATGTAGAGCACTCAGACGAAAACACTGTGTAAGTGATTGATCTTGACATGTGTTTCATTTGTGATCATAGAGGCGGTAGTATTGTTTTAGTGTTGTTGGCTGTGTCAGCTTCCATTGATTTTCACTTGGACAAAAAACTGTCAGTATTGAACTTGTCAGGTTTTTGATTTGTGCTCATACATATGGAAGTATTGTTATAAACATTCAAGTGACTGCCGTTTGCATCGGCAGAGTTTTATTCTTTTTTATTCTTTATTTTGGGTATTTGTAGAGGTTAAACCACAAAATTAAACACTTAGTAATATGCAAACTTCAACAGGCAAAACCACGAATTTAAGTACCCACGAAAATGTCTTTTTTTACAAAACCACGAAAAATGAGCCCCACGAAAATAAATGATACTACAGTAGTTCCCAAACCACTGAGCCAACAAATTTGTCTCAAGACCTTTTTGGTTCTTCTTGTGGCCATACTCGTCAATTTTTTTTACACATTTTGGAACTTCTGGGACTTGGACTTTTTCGTGTGAAAACCTTGTATGCATGTTTAAGAAAAAATTACTTGAGATAGAAAAATAAAATTTGGTATTCTTGTTTGTATTATTATGTAGATGATCTGATTAGATTTTAAGGCTGATTTAGCATTTTTCTATTTTGTATAGATTTTAGCATTTTTCTGTTTTGTATAGATTTGTGCATTTTTCTATTTTGAATAGATTTGTGCATTTTTTGACAAAAACTTTGTGAGCACAATCTAGCAAAAATCGCTAGAGGTAGATAAAAGAAATTTAGTTGTTTTTTTTGTATTAATATATAGATGACCTGATTAGATTTACAGGCCATTTCAGCATTTTCCATGTTTTACAGACTTGTATTTTGTACTTGTTTTTCAAAAACCCTGTTTATATATATATATATATATAGATATATATATATATATATATATATATATATATATATATATATATATTATATATATATATATATATATATATATTCAGCATTTTGTCACTGTTACAAATCTTTTTTTCAGAAAGCTGTCATGGTAGAGAAAGGGATCAGAAGAATCACTTTTGTTGTTCTTCAAAAGGTACAAGGCATTGTCAGTAACTTATTTTGTCTTGCTTGAAATTATTGTTACTCAAGATAAGACTTGGCATTCAAAATTAAGTCCATGTTCCATTATGGTAAGGTATATGCATAGGTAATGCACTGCAGTCCATGTTCCATTATGGTAAGGTATATGCATAGGTAATGCACTGCAGTCCATGTTCCATTATGGTAAGGTATATGCATAGGTAATGCACTGCAGTCCATGTTCCATTATGGTAAGGTATATGCATAGGTAATGCACTGCAGTCCATGTTCCATTATGGTAAGGTATATGCATAGGTAATGCACTGCAGTCCATGTTCCATTATGGTAAGGTATATGCATAGGTAATGCACTGCAGTCCATGTTCCATTATGGTAAATTATATGCATAGGTAATGCACTGCAGTAAAACTTGCTGATAGAAAAACTCACTTGACCCAAGAATTATATGTCATCAAATCAATCATTTATGTATATTCCAATTATGTACCATGTATACTTGCTTATAAGTTGAGTATAACTGCATTATGCAACAGCAGATCTGGGTCTATGCAGTTTGTTAGGAGTAATCAGTACATAGACCCTGATCTGCTGGCACATTACGTGATGGCAGATCAGGGTCTGTGTTGTGTATAGTTGGACTCAACTTATAAGTGAGTACATACGGAATGTGTGTATTGCACTTCATTGGTTTTGAAAATTTATTTCATTTTAACTGTAAATTGGTTATATCCAGGTTGATACTAACCATGTTTTTACTCTGTATCAACATCTATGTTGGACTTAAATATTTGGATGAAATAACTTCTCTCTCCAGCATATACATATAGCATAATATAAAGAAAACGTCTTGACTTGGACACTTTTTTGCAATCTGCTACAAGGAAACGTAATAACAAAAATTGGTTTCAGGAAAAAGCACAAAAATTGGTATCAGAATTGAAGCAAGAATGCATTCAAATATTTGCTGTCTCCAGAGATACTTCATGTTTGGTATCCACTTAAGATCTTATTTTATCAATGGATTTATTTTTAGAAAAGCCTTTTTTAGGTGACATTACACAACAGTTTTATCATAGATAAAATAACTGAGAATACTGTGTTTTGAACAAAACTAAATTGTTTTTTAATGTATACCTTCCTAAGTTTTCATTGGAATATATCTTAGGGAAACTCAGACTCTCTGTGTTTTTCTTTCACACATTTAATTATTTATAAATGTAATGCCCATTGTTTTCCGTGCTAACCTGGAACAGTTACTGTAATACATGCTGGCTTTAGTAAAATACTCATTAATATGTATTGGAAGAGTGAAAATGATTAGAAATCCATGATAACACTCTCAGAGGCAAATGTCATTTGTACACATAATTTGTATAATACATGTGTTGATAGCTCTTGCACAGGTTACTTGACACCATTTTCCTTTCTAATGAATTTTAAAAGATTTTAAGATCTACTGGTCATAGATTCATTTTTAGATCTACTGGTCATAGATTCATTTTTAGATCTACTGATCATAGACAAGAAGAACTTATACAATGGCATTTCACCCAGCATTTATCATCCATTATCACAAGTTTGTTATTGCTACTCCGAAGAAACTACTGGGAAGATTGCTACAAAACTTTACACACACATTCAGCCCAAAGTCTAGTTGGTCCTGATTGAAAATGGTTCTGCTCAGACATCCAATATTGCCATCACAGAATCCATCTTGGAAATCTTGTTATCACTACTATTCCTTAATGGATTAACATATATCAACATATTGTTTTTTGTTAAAACACTTCTAATGATGTCTGCTTGGTCCTAAATGAAAATGGTGCCTCAAGACATCAAATATGGCTAATACAGCATCCATCTTGGAAATCTTGTCATCACTACTACTCCTTAATGGATGGTCATATCAACATGGTGGCCGTATTGAAAATCTTTTCATTGCTACTCCTCCTGATTGAATGGTTGTATCAACATGGGGTTTTCACTGAAAGACTTATGATGTCTAATTGGTCCAAAATAAAAATGTTGCCATATCGACATCAGGTATGGTCACCATGGTGGTCATCTTGAAACTCTTGTTAATGATACTCTTCCAGAACAGACAGTTGTTTCAACATGGGATTTCATTAAAAGACTTTTTATGATATTTAGTTGGGCCTAAATAAAGTTGGTCCCAGTCAGACATCCAATATGGCCAGCTTGAAAATCTTGTTATTGCCACTCCACCTGAATGGATGGTCATATCATGATGGGGTTTTCACTAAAAGACTTTGTATGATGTCTAGTTGACTGCTAGTTTCAAATTGTATCTAGTGTATCATTCTGAATAAGTCTAATTAATTTTGTGCCTAATTAATATATGTTTAAGATTATGTTTATTGCTGAACTGCATCAGCATTGCAATGGTTGATGTTGTTGCTACATGATTTTGCAAGGTGTTATGCCACAGCATGACATGATATTTATGACTAATCATTATGGCATCAATCAGTAGAAACTTTAGGTGATGAAATTCTGTGACTTTATTGATCAATGTTTCTTTCTTTGTAGAGAACTTTGCCCAAGTACTTTACATACAGAGCCAAGTTTAATGTAAGTATAGAATTTTTATTTATGGTATGTATGACATTAGAAATGGTAAAGAATTGATGATTACTAGGGACCTGCAGTTCTTGCAGGTGACAGAACAGTGATGAACCAATAAAGTATTATAGGGGCATTCAAAACAATGCCTTTACAAACATATATGTCAATCATATTGTTTTTTTTCAAAAGTTTAATTAGAAACAGTTCAATTGGACATTTAATATTTTTATATGTTAAGTAATGTTTAGTGGGTAACGTTTGTAGCTTAAGTAACTATTTTATCTTCACTGTTACTGGCATGATGGAATAGTTACAGAAAATGAACTTTATTGATTGAATAGTATAGGTATCATTAAAGAATACATGTATGTCAGCAATTTCTGGAAGCGTACTTCTAATCTATGTAATATTCTTGCACTACTACTATTCTGTCTGTACAACACCTTAAAATAAATGCATATTTCTGTAGCAGACTGGATTAACCTTTGTTTAAGGTAGCATACTCTAAACAGCAATGCTGTATGTAATGTGGCATCTGAAGTTAATAAAAAAAATCATTCAGTATTTTCATAGCCAATCCAAAGGCTCAAAATAGCAAGTTTTTTCCTATGTATAAAAGTTTTGAATGTAAGAAACCATATTTTAGTAAATACTGTTGTCAGTAAATGAACACAAATTGATAAGTTTTTTTTGTTTTTTTTTTGAATCAGTAATTAGGTTCAACAACGACAGACAATAAACCAATTTGACTGATATAAATATGGATAGTTTAAACTATTTTGTCAAGGACTGAAATAAACATGGATGGTCAATAAGCCATTTTGTCAAAAACTTTTATAAACATGGATAGACAATAAACCAATTTGTGAAAAACTTTTATAAACATGGATAGACAATAAACCAATTTGTCAAGAACTGATATAAACATGGATAGACAATTGGCCATTTTGTCAAAAACTTTTATAAACATGGATAGACAATAAACCAGTTTGTCGGAGACTGATATAAACATCAATAGACAATAAACCATTTTATCAAAGACTGATATAAACATGGATAGACACATAAACCAATTTGTCAAAAATTGATATATTGCTGCAATACACATTGTTTCATATTTTCTTTGATTGTTTTGGCTAAAAACATTTTCTGAGAAAGAGTGAACATATCTCGTCTTAGGTTTTGACATTTTTTCGCAATTGTATAATGATGCTTAAAAATGTACGAGACTAACAGAAAGCTATGTTCCTTTGATAATTCAAGTTCAGGAGGACAATCTAAAAGAGGTAAAATAAAATTAATCAGTCCATAAGGCTTGTACTAATGGAGAACAAATGGAGAACAATCTAGAAAGAGCTATAAAAATGAATCAGCCTTCCAGACTGGTACTAATGCTCCATTCCTTTGAATATTTTAGTTCCTGGAGGATGGTATTTACCGCCACCTGGAACCTGGGCTAGCTTTCCAGCTTGAGATCAACAGGATGAGGAACTTTGACCTGGAAGCTATTCCCACTGCCAACTACAGGATGCACCTCTACCTCGGCAAGGCCAAGGTAAGCAGGCAGGAAAAGTACACTGTTAATAAGAAAAAAAATTCACAGCCTAATACTTTTTGTTTAGTGGGACAACTAAATGTGCAAAAAAAATTTGGACATTAATAGCAATTATTATATACATATGAAATGTGGTAAAAAGTCTTGATTACTCAAACATCAGCGCCTTGAATACCTGACTTAGGCAAATGACTTTCTTGGTCCTGGCCAAAGTTTTCTTTTATCTGCTACCTTAAAAACTCAATCAAACACTTGAACAACATTTTTGGGCCTGTAGTACTTCCAGTTTATGAAGTCATTCTGTATATGTATTACTTATTTGCCAAGAGTAAATTGCACAAAAATATTATGATGCTGTTTTACAGAATTTTCTAAATTTATGAAAATTTACATTTTACTGTTACTACAGTAAAACCTGTCATGAGAGACCGCCCCTTCTGCCAGCAAAAAGTGGTCTCTCAACATCAGGTGGTCTCTCATAACAGGTTTGTACAAAAAGACCAGTTTTCAAGGTCGAAATTCAGCACTGTTTAAGAGGGAAAAATAAGCACAATCATGTACATTTATTGTATTCTTTGTTCATAGTTCTTGTTAAAATATTGCATGCATTAATTTGAAAATAATTTTAAATAGTAATAAAGATATACATCTATCATTAAACATGAATCACATTTATATTTGAAGATCACACGTACATGTACTAGTATTAGCATATGAGTTCGTTTCTAATTGACTCCTTGTCTTTTATAACACCCTAAATTTGAGTTTTACCGACTTTTCAAGTGGCTGCTATGTTGCAAACGGTCTCCCATTTTTCACTTCTTTCAATCACATTAATTCTTTCCTCCAATGTTAGAATTTGTTTCTTTTTCATTGGAGGTTCTGCCATTGTTATTAAAGTGCTAGGTGTTAATGTTATAAGGGATCAATTGTAATAACGACTGTAGCGGTTTTGATCAAGCTTTGGGGAAATATGGAATACATATACAATGTATATGTACCAATGAACTAAATAAAAAGACACAATTAATTTATCCAGAAACAGAATAAATTTATTTAGAGACAAAAGTCAAAGACTTTATTCACCGATGATACAAAGGGATTAACTCTATAAACAGAGGGTGTAACCAGCTGCACTAAGGTGAGCATATGACGGTTTGGTGTGTGGGCTCTAATCTCTGTAACAGCAAAAACACCCCAACAAACAACACAAGCCTTTCACAATGACAATCTAATCCGGAAAACGATTCTCACCTACTGGTATTAAAGACAAAGACCTCATTCACCCCAGGCATTATGGATTAACTCCAAAGAAAAATGATGTATGCGACCGCTATATTGACTTTGGCACTACAATGGCAGTTAGTGACATGTACTTTAGTCTGGTTTACAGTCCAGAACAAAGGAAACTACATGCATGACCTGCAAAAGTTAGGAAACCGGTAGCCAGTCTAATTTGTTTTTATAAATTTTTTTTTGTTAGAACAGTCTTTACTTTGGGAGTGGTCGTTGTTACAAAGGATAAAATAAACGTCAGTGGTGTTTGTCTCAGTTCTCGCGATAGGGTCGTTCATTGCAGTATTATTTTAGAACAAGCTGCCATACGCAATTTCGCGGGAAATCCTATGGATCATACCTTTGTCTCGCAGAAATAGCCGAGGTATTTCCGAATGAGCAATCGGCATGTACTCTAGTTTGGTTTACAATCTATAACATATGACACTACGTGCACGAGCTGTACAATTCAAGAAACCGATAGCCAGCCTAATTTGTTTTTAAGTTTTTGATTTTGTTTTTAACGTCTTTGCTTCTTAAGCGGTCGTGGTTACAAAGAGTTAAATAAAGGTCATTTGTGTTTATCTCTGTTTTTGTGATGCGGTCGTTCATAGCAGTGTCGAAATGCATATTTTGCCAAGAAATCGTGGTTGCTGGTCATGTTCTGCAGGTGGTCGTTCATGACAGTGCATTTATATAATAAAATCGATCCGTGCATTACAATTGTGGTCGCTCATAGCAGAGGTCGCTCATGACAGGTTTTACTGTATATGAATAATTCATTCTTTTATTCACAGCAAGTTGCCAAAGGCCAGGACACAACAGACTACAGACTGTTTGTCCGATGTATCATTCGCCACTCAGATCTGATTACGAAGGTACAGTTATTCCTTTTCCATTGATTTTCTGTATCATGTTCTTTGCTGTTATAATGTCATTTGATGCTTATATTACTTCAATTGAGTCCACTTTTAATTTATCACAAATAAATGAACAGTGTTTTTGTTAATAATTATTTAGTCAGCATTTCATACTGGAATTTGTGAGTCTGCCCATCTGTCACACAATCTTGTGAAGGCAACTAGTACCACAGTTTTGATGGATTGCCATGGAACTTCGGAAATATTATAGTCATCACCACAAGATGCACTTGTCAACAGATCTCTTTACTCCAGTGATGTTTGTTAGAGTAATTGCTCTTTTTGACTTGGACTTGAATGTAGTGTATGACTGATTCTTGTGAACACAATTAGTCTCATGGATTTCATTGGATTGCCATGAAACTTGGGAACTGTTATGATCATCATCTGAAGATGCACATATTGACAAATGAACGTTTCTGCAATGTTTGTTAGAGTTATTGCCCTTTTTGGCTTAGAGCCTGATATAGTATATGCCAGAATCTTCTAAACACAACTAGTCTCACAGTTTTCAAGGGCTTCTGTGTATGTTTAGGGTTTCACAACACATCAACACAATCCTGGCTATATAGTACCAAGTAAGTTTAGGTATTAAAAAAGGCATAGAAAGCAAAGGTAAAGGCAAAAAGGGGTAAAATAAAAAGTCAAATTTGTTATATAACCAGTTTTTAGCTCCACTGGTCATATACCAGAAGAGCTTATGGAATGGTCTGTCATTCATCATCAATGGCCATTAGCACAAGTTTGTTATCACTACTCCTCATGGTCTTTTCACTGAAAGATTTCATATGATGTCTGGTTGGTCCTAAATGAAAATGGCGCCGATCAGACAGTTAATATGGTTGCCACTGCAGCCACCTTGAAAATTTTGTTATTGGTACTTCTCCTGAATGGAAAGTCCTATTGGCATGGAGTTTTCGCCAGAAGATTTCATGTGGTATCTACTTGATCCTAAATAAAAATGATTCTGCCTGGGCATCCACCTGAATAGATGGTCACTTCGGTATAGGGTTTTCAATAAAAGACCTCTTATGATGTTTAGTTTGTCCTAAATGAAAATAGTGCTGATCTGACATCCAATATGGCCACCACAGCAACCATCTTGAAATCTTGTTATTGCTACTCCTCCTGAACAGAAGTCATATCAGCATGGAGTTTTGACCGGAAGACTTCTTTTGGTGTCTAGTTGGTCGTAGTAATTTTTTTTGTGTCTATCTGATATCCAGTATGGTCACCACAGTGGCAATCTTGAAAATCTTATCACTTCTCCTAGATGGAAAGTCAGATCAACATTGGTTGTCACCAGAAGATTTCTTATGATATCTAGTTGGTACTATATGAAAATGGTGCCAATATGACATCCAGTGTGGTTACCATGTAAAAAATCTTGTTATGCTGCTCCTAAATGGAAAGTCATGTCAACATGGGGTTTTCACCAGAAAACTAGTTATGATTTCTAGTTGGTCCTGAATGAAAATGGTGCCAATCTGACCTGAAATATGGCTGTCGCAATGAACATAATGAAAATCTTATTTCTATTTCTCCTCAGTAGATGGTCATATCAACTTGGGGTTTTCATCAAAAGTCTTCTAATGCTGTCTAGTTTGTCCTTAATGAAAATGGTACTGATTTTTCATCCAATATAGCTGCCACAGTGGCTCATTTGAAAATCTTGTCGTTCAAGAATATCAGAGATGGTTTAAAAAGAATAAATGGTCTTATCTTGAATTACTTGGAATAATTTTCAGACAGTAGAGCATCAGTCCGTTAGGTGCCTCTTATGACATGCAGGAGGGTGCATCAGGCCCATCCATGAACTCTTAGGGGGAGGTTTATAGTGGCTTGTCATGAAACCTTGTACATGTTATGGTCATCATTTGAAAATGTTCATATCAATAAATTACTGTCATACCGCAGTTTTAATGAAACTCCAAGAAGCTTTCTACATTTTATAGTCATCATCTGAAGATGTGCATATCGACAAATCACTATGGCCCACACAGTTTTGTTAGTGTTATTGCCCTTATTGACATGCAGCTGAATGCAGTGTATCTTGTGAACACGACTTGTCTTGCAGTTTTTTATGGATCTATGTGAAACTTGGTACATATTATTGGTATCATTTGATGATGTGCTTATTGACAAATCTATGTGCTCCCATGAGTTTTTGCTCTCTTGTGTTATTACCCTGTGTTAATTACAGCTAGATGCAGTATGATAGAATTATGTGAATCCAACTACTTTAACAGTTTTTAGTGGATTGCTGTGAAAGTTAGTACATATTATGGTCATCAGCAGAAGATATGCATGTTGACCAGTCATTGTACTCCCATTATTTTCTGAATATTTATGCACTTTTTGTTACTGTAGACTCATTTATCATGCGGATAGTGGTGGGAAGCAGGAGAGGTTGGGATATATTTATGTGAGCAAACTGCTTACTGTTCCTCTGATTTATGCTGTGTTGAAAGAAAGTATACAATATTAACTGGTATATTCAATAATTCACATCAAATTGTGTAGATGTAGATTTATGTGATTCACAGTTACGTGCCTGTTATGCATGGGTAAATATGCTTCACATATCATGGGTGAATATGCCACACATATCATGGGTAAATATGCTACACATACCATGGGTAAGTATGCTACACATACCATGGGTAAATTTGCCACACATATCATGGGTAAATTTGCCACACATACCATGGGTAAATATGCCACATATATCATCGGTAAATATGCCATATATCATGAGCAAATATGCCACATATTATGGGTAAATATGCCACATACATCATGGGTAAATATTCCACACATATCATCGGTAAATATGCCACACATATCATGGGTAAATATGCCACATACCATGGGTAAATATGCCACATATTATGGGTAAATATGCTACACATACCATGGGTAAATATGCCACATACCATGGGTGAATATGCCACATATTTTGAGTAAATATGCTACACATACCATGGTAAATATGCAACATATATCATGGGTAAATATGCCACATACATCATGGGTAAGTATTCCACACATATGCCACAAATATTCTACCACAGTTCTATGTTTATTATGCAAGGATTAATAAAAAAAAATCTTCCAAACATAGTAGAAGATTAGCAGGCCTATGATATTCTTCTCTTAAAAATGTTATCATAAATTTGACATTAAAAAAATATCTAAGTATGAAAACACATCCTTGTAAAATAACATCTGAAATAGCAGTTGACAGTGTCCCTTTATTTAGTCTTGTTATTCAGAGGTACTAGTTGCATGTTCTCTATACAGTAAACTCTTCATTCAATGATGTACAGGTTATTATGTTGCTTATTACAAGGTCCTTTCTGGTCTTTTGTATTATATATATATATATATATATATATATATATATATATATATATATATATATATATATATATATGTGTGTGTGTGTGTCTTTTGTTGTAAGGATATGTAGATATAACAATATAATTTTGGAAGGTTTCATGTGTAATGTTATATCCTGAAGTTCCATTACGTTTAATATAGTGATGACATTCACTGTCTGTACATTTTTGTTTCTTTGTAGGAGGCCTCATTTGAGTACCTGCAGAATGAGGGGGAGAAAACTCTGCTAGAAGCCATGGATTCTCTAGAAGTGGCCTTCTCTCATCCTGCAGTATGTTTTTATTAGAGAAATAACTCATTCTAAATATGTTTGCAGTAACAATTTATTGAACAAAATAAAATAGCTAGTAAAGGACATATAGTTTGCTGTTATGTTACATGTTTGACCTTTTAGTTTGCTAATTGCTACTAACCTGCATTCTCTGTCCTTGTTGATATTAACTGTGATTGTAAATGTGTGCCAAAGTTATATTGTCAGCCATAACAAATAGATAGTGATCTCATATTATAATGGTGCACACAGTAGCCATGCAAGTTTGCTGCAATAGCATGGCAGAATTATAATGAAGCATGTTGCCAGCAGTGATGTACTTTCTTTGGCACCTACCCCTTCTTAAGAGAGGCCACCCTACCCAACACTAAAATAGTACATGTATATTTTTACCATTTTGTCCCCCTTTTTAAAAGGCCACCTTTTTATTGCAGAATGGGTGGCCTCATAAGATCATGACCACTGTATGCTGTATGCAAAAGTAAAATAAAAAATAGGGTCTTGTATGTTAAGTCAAATGAATTCTTATTAGCCAAGAATGAAAATGAGGAAAGAGAAAAAAATCAAAACTAAATGTACCCAATATAATTGGACCAATGACTATACACCATGTTGATTGTGTATGAGGGGTTGCAGTATACTGAGGTGTTTTATAGTGAGGGACCCACTGTATAGTACATACAAAATAATTTACCTGTAGTGTTCCCTTTGCATGAAGCCATATCTATTTGTTGTACCTCATATTTCAAAGTCAAATTTTTGGAAAATATGTAGCTTAGATGTGATGAACCTGAAGTTGAAATGACAGTAATGTAAAATACCAATTATCATGAGCTTTTTATCATGTATATTTGTATCCAGAGTAGAGTTTATTCTCCAATTCCAACATTTTCAAATACATTGCATAATCAGAATACAATGGGTTTTGTGGAGACATTTGGGTTTCCAATAAATTAACAATATTTTATGGTATAGTGTGGTATGTTACAGTATTACATAATATACGATGTAATACATGTAAAACCCCATCACAATACAGTAAGGTGCAATACAATACAATACAGCACACATTTTCTTTTAAATTATGCTATTGTTATATAGCATCAGTGCAAAGACCAAACAAGTTACATCAGGATAGTTACAGCATTGTTTCAGAATTTTACATAGACTCTATAATGAAGACAACAAAAGTTAGTATTTATATTTTATGGATATCTGTGTTTTTATTAAATAATACTGATTGCCAGTTGTTGTTTTGTTTTTTTCAGGCCAAAAGAACAGACTGCAATCACATCTTCTTGAACTTTGTTCCAACCCTTACCCTTTCAGATCCAGGAAAGGTAAGATAACTTCATACACTCTTGAAAGTGGTTTTTTCTTGGATGAGTGGCAGTTATTTTATTGAGTGAAGTAAAAAAAACTTTGATACCTGCCTTACTTAAAAACAAGTGATTTACAGAAGAAAAAATCCACTGCACCATATCATGGTTGGTGCAGTTTTCTCAAAAAAGTATTTACCATATATACTCATGTATAACCCAATACTAACTGCAAACTGCATAGACCCAGATCTGCCATTGCATAATGTGCTGGCAGATCAAGGTCTATGCAGTTTATAAGGACTAATCAGTAGAACAAACAACATAGACCCTGATCAGGGTCTATATTGTTTGCATTTGGACCCGGCTTATACACAAGTAAAGACGGTACTTAGAATGACTGGCATCTAATTGCAGTAAAAAAGTAAATTTAAAGGAATTTTGAGTCTCAGAAATATTGGTTCATGTGAGTTAACAATATTTGTGTAATGTTATGCCAAATATACACAGTATCCTTTCCATAGATGTATTGGAAGGAATTGATTTTCATATGCTTGTCTTAAGACAGGTGTATTTTGCTACAGTATTGCCCATCCATCCATTAACATTTGCTTTTCTGGGCCATAACTTTGTAATCGTTGGAGAGATTTTCATGAAACTTTACACAAGTATATATCATGACTAGACAGTGTGTTGTGTTCCATAGCCATGCCTCCTGCCTCAAGATGATGGTCATGGCAAGGGAAAATGCAATTTGGTGACTTTGTATCCTTGTCCATAATACAACTTTTGAACCACTGAAGATATTTTAATGAAACTTTAGCCAATTATATATATCTTGTATAGATGGTGTGCCATGTACCATAGCCACTCCCCCTCCCTCCAGGTCAAGGTCACAGCAAGGAAAAATAAAATTATGTGACTTGTATCCTTGTCCATAGTACAACTTTTGAACCACTGAAGATTTTGTAATGAAACTTTAGCCAGTTTTATATATCTTGTATAGATGGAGAAACTTTGCTCAGGTATATATCATAACGAGACAGTATGGTGCGTGCCACAGCCACACACCCTGCATTAAGGTCAAGGTAACAGCAAGGAAAAATGTAATAAATGTGACTTGTATCCTTGTCCAGAGTGTAACTTTTGAATCATTGAAAATATTTTAATGAAACTTTGCCCAA
The DNA here is from genome assembly GCA_029931535.1 of Margaritifera margaritifera. Lineage (NCBI taxonomy): Eukaryota > Metazoa > Mollusca > Bivalvia > Unionida > Margaritiferidae > Margaritifera > Margaritifera margaritifera. Next base: position 5,716,764 of record JAQPZY010001664.1, on the reverse strand, counting down.
GTATATATCATAACTAGACTGCATGTTGCATACCATAGCAACATCCCATGCCTCAAGGTCATGTATAGATTGTGTGTCACATACCATAGCCACATCCCCGGCCTCGAGATCAAATTCATATCAAGGGAAAATTTAGTTCTGTGACTTGTATCATTGTCTAGACTTGTATCCTTGTCCGGAGTATAATTTTTGAACCATTAAAGGTATTCTAATTAAACTTTAGCGTGTTATATGTCATGTATAGATTGTGTGTTACATACCATAACCACATACATGCTGCCTCAAGGTCATGTATAGATTGTGTGTCACATACCATAGCCACATACACCCTGCCTCTAGGTGAAGATCACAGCAAGGGAAAGTGTAACTCTGACTTGTATCTTTGTCTGGAGAATAACTTTTGAACCACTTCGCATATTTAATTGAAATTTAACCAGTTATATATCATGACCAGACAATATGTCACAAACAATAGCCATGTCCTGTTGCCTCAAGGTCATTGTCATAGCAAGGGAAAATATAAATCAGTGACCTCTATTCATGTATGGGTATAACTTTTGAACCAATGAAGATATTGTAATGAAACTTCAATATAATATATATATATATATATATATATATATATATATATATATATATATATATCTTGAATTAACAGTGGTTTACATATTCTCAGTCATACTCCCTGCTTCAGGGTCAAGGTCACAAAAAAGGATAATGTAAGTCAATGGCCTGTTTCCTTACCCAGGCTGTCACTGTTCAAACCCTACAAATTTTTCGCTTACCTGGCCAAAGACTAAGTGAGCTTATGGTATGGTCCTGCATCCGTCATCCATTGTCCATAATCAATCCATCAACACTTGCTTGTGAACACTATAGAGGCTTCATTTCTGATCAGATTTAAATGAGACTTGGTATGCAAGTTTATATCATCAAGATCTCAGATGAGCTCAATTATGAGTAATATCCACACATATTAATGAGGTGATCTTGCATCTGACTGGTGGAGCTTGTTAACACTCTAGAACCATATATCTAATCAGAGTTTGATGAAATTTGGTATGTAAGCTTATATCATCAAGATCACAGATGAGTTTGATTATGAGCAACATTCACGTATGTTAATGAGGTGATCTTGCATCTGATTGGCTGAGCTTGTGAACACTGTAGAGGCCATATTTCTAATCAGATTTTGATCAGACTTTGTATGTAAACTTGTATCATTAAGATCCTGAATGGGTTCAATTATGAGTGCCATCGATGCATATCAATAAAGTTGTCTTGCATCTGATTGGTTGAGCTTGTGGACACTCCAGAGATTATATTTCTGAACAGATTTGGATCACTTGCTATGTAGGCTTGTATCATCAAGATCTCGGATGAGCTTCTTTCCTCTCTACAGTTTTCACATTGAGTGACATTGATGCATAATAATGAGGTGATTTTACATCTGATTGGTTGAGCTTGTGAACACTGTAGATGACATATTTCTAATCAGATTTTGATCAGACCTGGTATGTAAGCTTATATCATCAAGATCTCAAATGTGTTTGATCATCAGCAACATCCATATATATTAATGAGGTGATGTTCCATCTGATTGGCTGACCTTGATACCACTCTTGAGGTCTTATTTCTGATCAGATTTTTATCAGATTTGATGTTAGATTATTTTGTATAGCACTTGTGGAATGTCAAGAGATTCAATTCTAGTAATTTCATATTGAAACCATGTATACACATGATACAGTGCATGCAATTACTTACAAGTTTTATTTGAGGAAAGTGGGGGCAGTAACCTATGATAAGGACTGTTTAGAATAACAGGTTTGGAGCTTTGCAGAGTTCTTCCCCTTACAGAAACAAATTAAAACAGATAAAAGGTTCATTTTAGACTACAAGATGCATACATTTCAATTGAACAAGTTTTAAAATATAACAAAATAGCACATGTTATGGATTTAAAATGATGAAAAATATAAAATAACAAGTAACATCCTAAGTTGATAATAATTTCAGAATTTTAGAATATGTATAAGGCTGATTTGAAAAATATAAATGAATTAATACAATCTTGTGGATGAAGAGGTTTTTACTAAGGAAAAAGCTGTGCAAGAATTTACTAATAATACAGTGTAGTCTCTAGGCTGAACAGCTAAAAGCATCTCTGATGCACACCAATAAATGTAAGTATGAGAATTTCTTTGCATATTTAATTATGTGCAAGAAAAAGATTTGGTCTTAAGAACTACATATTTCTTATACAAAACCATGTCAAAGTTTATAAATTTATTTGCAGAGAATTATTGCTAATAAATTGAATATGTTTGAATTCTTTAATATTTTGAATTAAGTTCGATATGTTTGGTTAAATAGAGTGTGACAGTTTTTACTACTGCCATAATAATGTGCCTAAAATATTGTTTATATGTTATCACATGCATTATGCATTATTTTAAGGTATTTCATATATTCAGTGCCATCACTAACAAGTTAACTGCATATTTGCGTATTTTATCATTCAATAGAAAAATATACCAATATGCCCTTCTCCTAAAACACTTTCAGACTTAATTACTAAGAGCTAAGAAACCCATGACCTGAAAAAAATTCTGAGAAAGTCTGTCCATGCTGATCAGATGGTGGGAATCAAACCAAAAACTTCTAGTGATGAGTCCAGTGCCTTAACCACTGAGTCACTGCAACTCCCTGACTAAAGGGGCAGTGCCCTGGGGGGGGGGAGGGTTAAGGATAGACCCAGGAGTTCATGCTATCTGTACAGATTAACTCCTTGTAATTCCAATCAAATGTATACAAATTTACGGCATGGATATGAACAGTTTCTAAGCTATAAATTGGGGTCAAGTCCCCAGGAGGCAGAGAGATATCCAGGGAGCAATGCTGGTTGTATAAATAACATGTCCTTTTTATGCTGAGAAAGTGATTCTATATATATGGTCTAGCAAAAAAGATAAATCACACCAACATAAATATATAATTTAATAACTATGTACTCCATTCTTTTCTTTCCTCTCTACAGTTTTCAATACATGTGTGAATTTGCATTCACAAGCTGACTCATGTCAACTACACAGGTGAGCAATATCAAGCCCACTTTGCCCTCCTGTTTTATGAAACTTTAGCCAGGTCCACACCTTATCATACAATAATCAATCATGTGTCTTTTCTGGTACTCTTGTTTTCATGTTTTTTGTGATCTTTTTTTATCACTCACACCCAACAATCTCCAATTATTCTGACAAATACATAACTACAATGAAAGTTCTCATGATAAAAATGTGCTATTTAACTTGAAAACCTCTCTTATATGTACACCAATGACTAAAACAATATATACACAAAACTACATGTTTTGTTTTGAGTCAGCATAGGGAACAAGTTTGATACGGGGTAGGGATATGTTGAACCTATCAGGCCAAGACATTTTCATAAGCCATATCAAACAAGATCTTTCCCCCAACTCTGAACAAACCATGAATACATTTTTGCATTTATTACATACCCATTCTTTTACACTTCTAAATATTTTTAACTTTACGGTTTGAATAAAATTCAAAACAAATTGGGATTTATAAAAGTTTGCCTGGGTACATCTGAGAATATTGATGTGCGGACATCAGAGAAAACACCTAAATATTTCAAATAGGGTGTGTGATATGGAAATATGGATTGAATATTTGTATCAAATGCCAGATCAACCATGTAAGATTAAGTGAGTATGTAATAAAGAAATAGTATTGTCTTGCCAGCATAAGCAGGTGATCCGACATAGCTTGACTGTGACAGCAGAGGCAGTGGAATCCACTATAGTCAGATTTTGTGATAACATTTTTTGTATGTTATTCAATAATACTGCTAACAATGTTTATGGAGGAGACAAAGAGTTCATGGAATCTTCTTTCTTAAACTAAAACTTTAAACTTTTTGTCTTTTCACTGTAGTTGGAGGAGACAGTACGCAGTATGGTGATGAGGTATGGAACTCGTCTGCTAAAACTGAGAGTCCTGCATGCTGAGCTTAAGTTCACCATCAGGTTAGTAGGAGAACAATGACATGCAGCCTTTAGACAAATTGCCTTCTCCATGCTCTCAAAATTTGTCATACTTGTAAGCTAACCTTAGTTCTATCCCCAGCCCCCAGTTCACTCATTAACAATATTATATTGGATTTACTACAAGCATAGCATTGCTACATATTTGATCAAATAATTAAATGCTTACAGACCTTAAATTGAAAATGCTAAACCTCTCTTCTTGATATTAATTTGAGTAGAAATGAATTCGTAAGGCTAAAGCTGAGTTCCATTTAGGGAGCAAATGAATACCATATAAATGCGCTTTTAAGTCACATCCAACTGAAAACAACATAGAACCTGATCTGCCATCACATAATACACTAGCAGATCAGGGTCTATGTTGTTTGTTCTACTGATTACTCCTAACAAACTGCTATCTGGGCCTTCTGCAGTTTGCAGTTGTTCTCGTCTTAAAACCAAGTACATACAGTAAGTCTTGTTGAAATAAATAGATCCATGTTTTAGGGGTTAATTTTGGTACTTCACACTTTTTGTTATAGGAATAGTTCTGAAAGTAGCTTTCCCCTGATAGACACCCCTGTGTCGAAAATAAACTCTTCTGGCATACAAGAGGATAGACAAAGACACGAGGTTGTAACATAAACAGATGGAGAGAGGGAAGACAAAATCCCAATTTTAAGTCCATTGAGTTCTTATTATTGAAAATATTAATTATAGTTTAATTTCCTCTTCTTATAGAATTACCTCATCAGGGACCAGTTTTCCAATCCGTCTCTTCTTGACCAATGAGAGTGGCTACTACCTGGACATCAGTATGTACAGGGAGATCACAGACTCTCGCACAGGACAGGTAAAGAATATATATATATGTACAGAAGGAATATCATGATGAACTGCAGTCTGAATGTACAGTCAGTGTTTTTGTCTGTGTTATATATATATATATGCTTAAAATTGAAATGATTTGTCATAAATGTAAATAATAGCAGTTATAAAAATAATAAGAAATTTGGATGGAAACTTGCATTTTCTATATTAAACTTTAATCTGTTGTTTTTGTCATAAAAATATGTGATATATGGGCAGCTTAATTTGCAGGGTGCTACATGAACCAATATACACAACTACAACTGGCTATCCAAATGAACCATTTTCTAATTAATCTCTATAACAATACAGTAGAAGATTGATTATCCAGGTGCCAATTATCCAAATTGTTGCTTGTATGGACTCCTACCATGTCCCCCCAAAATTTGAATCTCCTTTTGGTTAAAATGTATTATCCAGAATGCCAATTTTCCAGACAAAATCTTTGTTTTCCAATGGGGTTGGATAATTGGCATTTTATTGTATATTGTAATATTTTCCAATTGATAGATTTCATTCTAATATTTCCAAGAAATGACAATGTTTATTATTAGGAATTGGGATAATCAGAATAAAGTATATCTTAAAGAGTCATTGTATCTCAGGAGATGTACATTGTATCTGAGAAGATATTCACTGTATCTAGAGAGATGTACATTGTATCTGAGGAGATATACATTGTATCTAGAGAGATGTACATTGTATCTAAGGAGAAGTACATTAAATCTAATGAGGTGTAATTGTCATTCAGTTAATGCAGTAATTCACATAATCAGAATGTGGATGATAAAGGTTACTTTGTATTCCATGCTTAACAGGTGATGTTCCAATCTTATGGGACGAAACAGGGACCCTTGCATGGCCTGCTGGTCAGCACACCATATGTAACCAAAGACCATCTTCAGCTTAAGAGATACCAGGCTCAAAAAAGTGGCACCACCTTTGTCTATGACTTCCCAGAAATGTTCAGACAAGTAAGGAATGATACATATTATCGGAATCATACATGGTTTGTTGAGTTGAAATATTTGCTGGAATACAAGCAAAGATCATAAACCTGAAACCAAAACCAGGTGCTTCAGTTAATGAATTGCCAGAATCAACATAACCCTTCCTACTCTTTAGCATCAGCATTTTCTTCAAAACCAAAATTTATTACTTTAGTAAAGACACAATTTTGGTAGATAATAAAATTTGTATGCAAATAGATGAAACATAAAGAAATTATTACAAGGAACGGAATTGTACATGTTATAAAAGGCTAACTGTCTAGGTGTTTAACCATTATGGCAGAATGCTTCCTCTTAATCAGACAATCTAAACAAAACAAGTATCACTGCAAAACTGTTCACATGTTTCCCAGGACAAAAGTAACTAGTAACCCACTGTAACTTCGAATAGACAACATTTGACTACCAGCTGATGGAAGACAGCTGGATTTTAAAGAATTCTTTATTCAATTTGAAACATCGAAGCAAACTTTTGAAACAAAAACTGTCCTCAGTTGATACATAAATATTCTATTCCAATATTTGAAAATAGCCCTTGAGACAAAATTGCACATGTCAGACTATTTGGAACTGGCCTGATTGTCTAAAACTAGGATATATTAGTAAATATGGTTAGTCCATTTATTGATAGAATATCAGACAGATATAAGAATTTGGAATGGAAGGAAAATAGAGATATGGTAATTTGTGTATTTCAGGCTCTGAAGAAGCTCTGGAGGGCTCATCAAAATCAATATGGTACAAGTCATTCTAATCTAGTTGATGTTCTGACTAATTGACTTAACATTTTCTCTATTTTGGGCTTTGAGTAGGCTTATCAAAGTCTAAATAGTAAAAAGGATTCTATACCAGGTGATCTACTAACCTACTTACCTATCTTGTCTCTATTTCAGGCTTTGAGTAAACTCTGGAGCTCTGGTCAAAGTTTAAATGGTACAAATGATCCAGTACCAGGTGACCTACTAACCTACACAGAATTGGTGCTAGATGGACATGGTAGAATTTGCATGCAGAATAGGAACCCTGGTGAAAATGAGGTACCAGATGTAGATTAGTGCACTTTTGTCTTGCCTGCAAAGCATAAGTGAAACATAAAGTATTACTTTTCATGTTACAACCAGTTCTTGTCAAATTAGGCTTTTTCCTAGTGATGCTACTTTTGATGTTAAAATGATACATACTTTTAAGAAAAGAATTAACAGAAAAATCCTACTAAACAATCCTCTTGAGCAGAAATGTGGAAATATTAAATTTAATTGGAATGGGCAGATCCTGGATCACTGAGATCCACATGCATATTCATTTACACATTTACCAATTTTGTAAACATTTACAGACAGTTGACTAAACTAAGCCATTTACACATGTAAACATTGCAGCCTTAGGTTTGTGTAGATGCACAATAAGGTTTTACTCTTTTCCTCAGGACCAATTTTTGCAAAAGGTTTTGAAAGAATTTCAAAGAAAGTGGATATTTTAGGAATTGAGTTCATCATCACTTCTTTTTCCACACTGCATGGAAGATTGTATTGAAACTGTATAGGCTATATATGTGGTTGGTGTAGATGTGCAGTAAGATTTTTTGTTTTTTCTTAGGGCCATTTGGGGGGAAATTTCTTGAAAAATTGTGAAGAAAAGGGGAATTTTGAGAATTAAGCTTGTCATTGCTTCTCCTAAACTGCTTGAAGAATTTTATTATCCCTGCACTACAGCAAAGAGCAGCGATATTGTCATTACCCATATGTGTCAGTCTGTTCATTTGTCTGTCTATCCATCTGTCTGTCCAACTTTGACAAATCTCACACTACTTGGAGAATTTTAATGAAACTTTGTAGGCTAGGTATGTGGTTGGTGTAGATATGCACTAAGGTTTTACTTTTTCCTCTGGCCATTTTTGGGGGGAACATTTCTTGGAATAATTGTCAAAAAATGGGGTGTTTTGAGAATTCGGCTTGTCATCACTTCGTCCACAATAGTTTTTTCCCTTGGACATCATTTGACTGTTGAAACTATGTGAAACAGTGGTCACAAATACTTTTAAAAGGAAACCACAACAATAATTCCTCAAATGATGATTCAGATGTTAATATAAATTCTCTAGTGGCATGTAAAGAAAAGAAAATTTAGAATAATATGATAAAGATTATTTAGAGAAGACTGTTTACCATTGTAAAAAGGACCATGAATAGCAATATCACAAGAGTTACTTCCTTGCATCCGATCTTATGTAATTTAGTATCACTTTAACCCTGCCAGCCATCAGTGTTTTCAATACTTTGATTTGTAGATTGGGATGGTAGCCTGGCAAATGACAATGAAGACTCCAGAGTACCCTGATGGCCGAGAGATCATTGTAATAGCCAATGACATTACACACAAAATAGGCTCCTTTGGACCACAAGAAGATGTTCTGTTTAAGGTATGTGTGCATGTTTCTCATCCATATGACAGAGAAATCTCTCAGATATGAGATACATGTTTCCTTGTCTCAGTCTGGTTGTCTCAGTTTTGTTATTAAGTGATCATTTGATGATGTCGTAGTATGGTAATATGAATGTTAATGACATCATAACGTTCAATATGACTTTCATGCATGTAATTGAAGCAAATCAGTATAGTTATAGAATGAAGAAAGATTATTGTTTCTATTAAAAACAAATTGGTGATAAAAATAATCATGTGCATGGTTGGCACCAAGACAAGGAAATCACAGTCTTTGATTTGCAGTATTTATATTCTGCAAGGTTCTCAGCAGAACCTCGCAAAAGGTAAAAGTATGTAACCTTTCAACTGCAATTTTTTTTGTCTTGGTGCTAACCACAACATAGATTGTATTAATCTTTGAGGATATTAACATCATTCAAAAGAGAATATTGCTATATCCAGCAACTTCAAAAACAGTGGAAACCCTAAGATCACACACCCAAAAATCTACCATATATACTCACATATAAACTGAGTCCAAATACAAACAACATAGATCCTGATCTGCTGTCACATAATGCGCTGGCAGATCAGGATCTATGTTGTTTGTTCTACTGATTAGTCACTACAAACTGCATAGACCCAGATCTGCCACAGCATTATTCAACGGCAGATCTGGGTCTAAGCAGTTGGAATTGGTTTTTACACAAGTATATACGGTAATTTTGTTATATATACATTTACCATGCTCTCAGAGAATAGGGTTTTTAAAAAATCTTTTTTCCCCTCTTCATATAATTTACCATTGCATCTGTTTTTATGGTTTGAATAAAATCACTGCATTGAAAATGCTGAAAGAAAATCAACAAGTCAGATTTATTTCATACATTTTGATGACCTATGAAATAAACACTTATGGAATATCCTGTACAAATTGTTAATACCCTATACTAGATAAATTAGCTCAGTGAATTTTGAAGTTTCCATAGGTACTCCACCCAAATGACTATTTGCAATATTTTGTAATGGTCTTCCTTTACATATAGCTTGAGTTTTACACAGTAGCTTGAGATTTACACAGTATGTTCAGTTTTACACAGTATTTTCAGTTTTACATAGCAGCTTGAGTTTTACACAGTATGTTGAGTTTTACACAGTATATTGCAGTATTTGACAGCCTAGTGTTTCAAAATTTGCCACAGCATTATTTGTTGCTACATGATATTACAGAAAGCATCAGAGCTGGCTCGCAGTAAGCGTGTACCCAGAATCTACATCTCTGCCAACAGTGGAGCTAGGATTGGACTGGCTGAGGAGGTTAAACACTTATTCAGGGTAGCATGGGAGGATCTCAATAATCCAGATAAGGTACATGTACATTTCATATTGTAATGTACAGACCCTTAATAGGTAATTTAACCAAATCTGCGTTTCATTTGCATGTCATTTGTATTCTATTTATGTTCCATTAATGTTTGCATTTCAGCTATCAACTCCTCGTTTCTTATTTATGGTCTCAAAATGCATTCTGATTTTACATTATCACTTCCATTCATTGTTTCCTTTCATTTTGGTTCATTTGGAATGCATTTACCAAAGTCAAGATTTCCATTTTCAATTGTGTTAATTGGCAAGAAATATTGTTCACATATCTTGTCTTATTAAAAGTGTGCTTAAATAAAAAAGAAAATGCATAAAATTCAAAAGCCAGTATTGAATTTACAATAAATACATAACCACAACTGCAATAAATGTAAAAATATAGTTGTTGAATATTTGTTGGCAAATTTTATTTCATATTTAATTTTGTTCAAATAAATATTGTACAGATACAAGTACTAGCTATGATGTCATCACATTAATGGTGGTTATTAGAAAAATTTCATGGCATCTAAATAATGAAAAATGTTTGTCAAGGTAAGGAATAAAGAATCTGATCCAGGATTATTATGCAAAAGAGCTTTCAAACATGGAAATTTAGCAGCATCCCAAAACACAGTCAAATTAAGTAAATTTTCAAATCCATTCCTGAAAAGCATTTGTGTTTCACTTTATTTTCATTTATTATTCATTGTTCTGTATTTTGCATTTGTGTTCTTCATTTCCCTCATATTGCATTCATCTGTTCATTTGTGTTCCTTTTGCATTTCATCTGCATTCATTCTTCATTCTGTTCTGCATTCCATTTTCATTTCACTGGTAAAATTACCCATTTCAGGATATGTAGTGGGCTTTTGGGTTGGTTAAACATAGAAATTTCTAACAATATAATCTACAGTATATGCTCTGAATCTTTGACATCATTATGGCATCATGACTCTTCTTATGATGTGATGCAATGGACAATTATATTTTCATATCATTTTCAATAATATTTTTCAAAGCTTGTTAGAATAAGTAAAACGGTACTATGTTTTAACATTTACTGATGTATATTGGTGGTTATGCTGCAAACCTGCGAATCATTATGATTTGACCATAATTCTTATTGAAATGACCCTTAAATTATGGACTTACACAATTATAGCAAACAGTACAAAAATTCAATCATTGTTTTTAAATCCAGATATTAGCTCGTCCAGGTTTGGTCTGGATCCAGGTTTTCATATTAGATTCAGTGGAGTTGCTCAGGGAACCAGACTAACTTTACAGATATACCTTGGATGCTTTAATCTGCTGATGTTTTTCATGCAAAATAACTGCATGATCAAGTTTTTGCTTATAGCATTATCTAGAAATGTCCGACAAATGAAAACATTTTGATATTGTATAATCTACAGTATTCACTCATTATGGCATGGCCATATCGACATGTGGTTTTCACCAAAAAACTTGAGAATCTTGTTATTGCTACTCTTCCTAAATGGAAAGTCATATCAACATGAGATTTTCACCAGAAGACTAATTATTGATATTTAGTTGGTCCTGAATGAAAATGGTGCCAGTGTAACCTTAAATATGACCACCATGTTAGCCATCTTGAAAATCTTATTGTAGCTACTCCTTCTAAATGGAAAGTCATATCAACATGGGGTTTTCACCAGATGACTTCTTAAGGTGTCTAGTTGGTCCTAGATGAAAATTATGCTGATCTGATATCCAATATGGTCACCATGGTGGCCATCTTGAGAATCTTGTTAATGCTACTCCACTAGAATTAATGTTCATATTGACATAGGATTTTCACAAAAAGATTTCTTACGATACCTGGTTGGTCCTAAATGAAAACAGTACCTCGCAGGCATCCAATATGGCAGCCACAATGAACATATTGAAATTCTTGTCGCTAATTCTCCTGAATGGATGGTCATATCGGAATGAGGTTTTTACATAAAATCTGCTAATGATGCCTGGTTTGTCCTAAATGAAAATGGTGCTGATCTTACATCCAATGTGGCTGCCACAGCAGCTGATTTGAAAATCTTGTCACACATGAATATCAGAGATGGTTTCAGCACTCAGAAGTTAAAAAGAAGAAAGGTCTTATCTTGAATTCCTCAAAATTCTTTTTGGACAGTTTAGATTCAGTCCCTTCAAGAGACTCTTATTTTTAAAAGTATAGCTAGATCTGTCTGACAGAACTGTTAACAATCATCATCTGCCTCAAACACAGGCCAGCAATTAAAATTCACTATTTGAAGTTCTATGGATATTGCCAGGCCTCAAATTCACTGATAATGTATAAATTGTCAACATTCATGCATAATGCTCATTGAAAACTATCAACACATGGCAGTTTATACAGTTAATTGTCATAGTGGTGATTCAAAGGTAAAGGTCGTCAGAGATAGACAAACCACCACTCCACAGATTACTTAATTGACTGACAATAGCTAGGGTGGTTTTGTGTTGTGCGTCCTTTCAGCACTGCTGTGGGAAAGCCCATTAGACTAACTTGCATAGGTAAAGTAAATCAAGTGCAACAACCCAATTCATTTGAAGTTAGGTAAATCAAAGATATGCATGTTGAAGAAACAGAGTTATTACACTTTGTTCCTGTGAATGAAAACATTTAAGCCATCTTTATTCAAGATTATTGGCTACTTCATAATCAGCAGCACCATTTCTTTATGGTTGGATTTTACTTTATATGTACAATGCAAAACATGATTATTATGCTAGTTGAAATAATTTGGAAGTGTGATTAATTTTTTGGGCAAAATGTCAAAATGCAGCTGTGATTCAGGAAAGGATGAGCCATCTGCAAAGCCCAGCAAAACTAAATTTCAGAAATCCTGATTGATGAAGTCTGACTTTGTGAAGCGCATTAGTGGGAGGGTGCATTGTGTCCTTTGTACCTACTACAAACACCTATCATCTACCTTCAGGAAAGCCAAGAAATGACATTCTAACATTCTAACTAGTCTGGCTGTTGCATGTTTGACACAGCCTCACATCATTGCAGATGCATAAAGATCATTTTCAAAGTGAGAAAAAATTGAAAAGATCTTGGAGGAAGTTGAACAGCGGTACCATCCAATCTGTAATGAACGCAAAGAACAAAACTAATGACACTAGCACCACCTTCAAACCCAACACTGAACTATTGAGAGCAGCAAAGTGTGCATCTAGTTTAAACTGTATTCCACTGTCCAATGGATTTTAAAGACAGAAACTTGGTGTATTGTTTGTTTAATGTCTGTGTGATTGTGATTAAGTGAGTGTGCACACATATGTGTGTTGTGACAATATATTGCAATGCTAAGTCTAACACCTATTTTTTTATAAAAGTTTATTAATTGCTTCAAAGAAAACATATTTTTTTGTTTTCTTTTATTCAGATTTGATTTTCCAGTCATTTTCTTTAGGCTTTTATGAGCAGATAACTTATTCTCAATTGTATGACATTGCTTTTTTGGGTCATGTGCACTGACCCCCATGGGACTACAAAACACACTTCTTGAGTCTCAAAAACTCCCCCAACATTGTCTGGACAATTCACATGTAGAGATGGCAAGTAATGTAGGAAATGACAGTTGTGCAATAAAAAAGGGATAATGCTGTAAATTACATTGCATCTACTGATTTAGCATTAAACATAGTATATACTTGTAATTAGAAGAGCATTGATGTCATTTTCTAGTTGTTGTGTTATGATTCTGAAGGTCACCAGAGGGCAACCAGTTGACAATTTTCACTCACCAATTCTGAATTTTTAATTGCAATTTTGACCATTATGGTAGCAACTTGGAGTGCTGCTAAGTTAAACACAACTGTACAAAAATATAATTCAGTCATTATAGGTAAACCCATGTATAACAAGGTCTGATCCCATCTGTTGGCATGTGGGATCTATGCAGTACCTTTCAGTGATTTAGACACATAATAAAATTTACAAGTGTCTTAAATGATAAAGAACTTAAATGCATAATAAGACTAAGGCATATACCATAGACTGCCTGCACATAAAGTCTTTCTATTGTGATGTCCAGTGTTCCCCTCATTATAAATTACTTATACAAAGAAATTAATCTTTGTTTATCAGACATTTTTATACAAATAAAATACAGCCACAAACTCTCTGTTTTATATAGATAAATGAGTACAGATTGATTGTTAGGTTGGAATGGTTATGTAGGATTACTATGCAGTGTTCTTTAGCAACAAATGTTTCTTAATAACGAGGTAGTATATTGGTAGGTTAGTGACACATGATATAAAAGTTCAACCAATTGAAAAACACATCATAAACTGATTTAGCCTTGAATTGCCACTGGTAAACAACATAAGGAAAATTTGCACATCATCTTACCACTCTCTCCTGGACATGGCTTTATCTGCTTGATTGTCTTTGTGCCAAAATGCACATGCATGATGAACCCTGAATGTCCAATAACAGTTTGTTCTTCTGTTTATTCAGTACCATGTTCTAAAACTGAGATAAAACAGAAACTCTGTCCTATATTTTTGACTATAGATCTAGTAAATCTCGATAGCAAGCCATGTTTGTTACCATATTCTTAATGTATTAAGCAAAATGTTTTGCATCTTCTTCCCAACTTCAGACACTTGCTTAAGTCTATGACTCTGTGGATTTGTTGTAGTGCATGTGGCAGCAGATGTACATGTAGCTAGACAAATGCCATGTATGTATCACTTATGTGGCAGTGACCAAAGTGCGTGGCATTTTCTCAGTTGGTCTTTCACCATTTAAATTATTATTTCCTTCACTTTTCTGTCACTTTTTACCACATCAGCATTTTCTTGCAATCTTACCGTACAGGGTTTCAAGTACTTGTTTTTGAGACCAGATGACTTCAAGAAAGTGAGTGCAATGAATGCAGTGCATGCAGAGTTGATAGAGGATGAAGGGGAGTCCAGATATAAGATTACAGATATCATAGGTAACATCCTTTTCAAATTCTCAGGTGCATTATCTTTTTAATTTGCAGGGAATTAAAACGATTTGTACTGTAAATTGGTTGCTTCTAATGCACCATATGTTGGCACTGATGAATTTGTGAAACATACAGTATTCCTTCTTTATCAGGCACTTCATTATAACACATTTTCTTTTATAAAGTGGGTTATGGTTATGGATTCCATTCCAGTATGTAGTAGTAAAATTATATGTATAATGTACTTCATTATAAGGCAGTTTCACTATAAGGTGGTATGCTCTGTCTCCCAGGGACAGCATTATAATGAGGGAGTGCTATATTTCTACGTATTGCTTTCTTCCTGACTGTTGGTCTTGATATATGGATATGTTTAATTACTTATCAATCCAGACAGAAGGCAGTGTGTTTTTTTGGTAAAGTATTCTTTAGATCTTAATCTGTCAAATATTGGTTGGTATTTGTGTGAAAATGTATTGGTTGGAAGTTTATGCATGAAGTACTAGAAATACATTGAGAATGGTGTGTTAGTGCAACTATTATAATTTCTTCAATTATAAAAATATATCTAGGATTTTTCCCCATTGATGAAGAATTTTGTCAGAATTTAGCTGCAGGGATTAATTATGCTGTATGAAATTAAAAATAAATTATTTTCATAAATACCTATCAAAAAGAATGGAAAGAAAACCCTCATATACATCTGACTGAAAATTGCACTTGGATAATCAGTACGAGTATTTTAAGGTAAGAAACAGTCATTTTTAGAACTTTTTTTAATTTTTTTGTTACCATTGTTCTGTTAACAAGACTTTATTTTTTTCAGTTTTAAAGCGGAATGCTGCTTTTCTTATGACCTGAATCCAATTTTCCTTGATATGGTCCGTTTTTTTATATTTTCTCCTATCCGGTTTTCAAATAACAGTCTGTCCGGTCCCATTCCACAAGAATCCTTATAATAGTATTTGTTCTGTATATTATTTAACAGACGATCGTTGTTGAGAGTTTTGTGACTGGTCAAAAGTTTGTACTTGTCCAATGAATCTTTGCGTAATGCAAACTGATGAAAATAAGCATGCTTGCCAAACATGGCATCTTGAATTATCGATAGAGACATGGACACAAAAAGTTTGAATAAAGGTTTGAAAAATGTGTGAAAATGGGAATGGCTTCAACACACAGTTGATAAGAATGTAATTGGTCAAATTGTAAGAAAACTGAATGCCAGAGGACTAGCATTTTGCCATCTTTGCCAGAAAGATTTGAACTACTATTACCAACTCTACAGTAGATTCTAATGTGTTAAATGAGAAGGAATTGGACCAGTATGATTTTGGAAGTTAGAAGATTCTAAACTGATTCCCTTGCAGAATTTAAAGAGGGACAACATATAGATAACTGGCGGGGAAGTGATGATATTGTTGCCAGATACCCTTGTCTATCAAAGATGGTCATGTCTTTACTGAGTTGTTTTCATGGCCCACAAGTAGAATCATCCTGCAATGTCATGAATGATATTATTGATTCCAAATCAGGGAGGTTAAATGTAGAAACCTACAACTCGGTACCAAGCATCAAATATGGTCTGAAGGCATCAGGAAAAAGTGCAATACAGTATTTTAAGAAAGATTTCTTACATGATAGGACAGAAGCAACCCTGTGTTAGAATATGCAAAAAGGAAAGCAAAGAAATCTTTGCCAAGGCTGCAAAAAAAGCAAGACTAGCACATCATTATCAACCAGTTGTGTTCAGTGGGGGAAAAGACAAGTGAATTTATGTGAATATTTTTAAGTACTTGATGTATATAATTAAAAACATTTACCATGAAGAAAAAAACCCAGATTTGTTATGAGAAGAGAAAAGTGTGATATACATGTAATATGTGCTGAAAAGATGAACAAATTATTGTGACTGAATTATTATGTGAACACTGACATGCACATGTAATAACCTCAAGACTAATATTATTGGAGAACAAGTTGATGTGACAATGAACGTTGAAATAATTTGAAAAATAAAAAACTTACCAAGTTTGTTAATTTTCAAATGATTTTTTGTTGTTGTTGGAATGAAGTGACAGCTTTACAAAATATTATGATAATAAGGGCCACCAGAAGCAGTTTTGTATGCTCTCAGAGTCTAAAATGCATTTTTGGCCCGGATCTCCTTATCAGGGACGCCACCCCTTGAGACCCCGCTGGGGGAGGACCCCCAGATCCCCCTTCACAATTGCAGTTTTTTCTCTAAAGAACCAAAATCATGTCTGTATTAAAATTGTCTCAAAGTAAAATCTTGATAATTTCCTGCACCAGTAGCACTAGATGAATGTACTCTGCAGACAAAATACTGTGTTTTTCAAATGACTTTGGAATTTCTCCTTCCTTGATGCAGGCTCTTTGAAATGCCCAGTTTGGAAGCACCATCAAAATCAAACTAATTGTTTTCTTACACAGAGATAAATAATTAACTGACTACGCTTGACTTAGCCCTGCCCAAACAAACTCCAGTCAACTGCCTCTTGTTCACAAAATTTTTACACAACAGTATCATAGACCTAATTTAAATGTGATTACACTCCTGAAAATTTAGATATATATGACATAAGTTTTAACCAGAATTTGTTGTATTTCAATCCAGAGAGAGAGGGATAGAGCAAAATGTAACACGCTTCTGTCATTTACTAGTTCTCAGTAAAGTCAGTGTTTTAAGTAACCATGCTTACCTGTTGTACCATTTTTTTTCAGAGATCATTTTCATTTTTTTTTTTCATTTCTCCCGTAACCTTGCTGGTCGTAGGGGCGCCACTGATGACTTTGCGACAATCTCTCTCCATTTTGCCCTGTTCTCAACTGCTCTTTGGGACTTTGCAAAGTCCATGCCTGTCCACTCTTTTATATTGTCTTACCATCTCTTCTTCTGTCTGCCTCATTTTCTCTTTCCTCTCACTATGCCCTTTAGGATTGTCTTTGACAGGCCAGTTGAGCGTGAGACATGACCATACCATCTTAGTTTGCGTTTCTTTACAGTGGTGAGCAGATCTTCATTAGGTCCAATGGCACCTTGGATTTTAGTGTACACCTCTGCATTAGAGACATAGTCTAAGTATGAGATTTTCAGGATACTTTGATAACATCACATCTCTATGGCATGGATTCTTTTCTCTAATTCTGCAGTTAGGGTCCATGTCTCAAATGCATATAGGAATATGGACATGACGAGGGAGCGCATAAGCTTGATCTTGGACCCAAGCATGATGTTGCTGTCTTTCCAAATATGCTTCAGAGATACTGTTCATTAATGTTATATCAATTCAGTTGTTACCTTTATACCAATCTGTATGAGTTAGCCTTAACCATCTACCTTAAGTTATAATTTCAATGAAAACCAAACTTAGAGCAAAGCACAAGTGCTACTATAAACTACTAAAATAAAGACATTGCTGCAAAAGTGCTTCAGCTTGAACAGGTCATCATCGTTATAAAGGCTGCATGTACTATCAACCCAGTGTACACTGGTTGACCTGTACACATGTTTATACTCTATTGGGTCAAGTTATGTTTTAGCAGCAGTGATTACATCAGTGGAACCAGGCTACCTACCTAATTTTTCACTTGCTAACATGACCTGATATAGGTTTTGATATGGATTTTGGGGGTTTAAGGTAATTTTTCAGCACATGATTGGCCAAACATGGCAGCCAGTATATTTGGTGGAGGTAGAGCCCAGGAAGACCCCGGGAAGAACCACTGACGCATTGGAAGCTACTGGCAAGCTTTCTCACATACCCACGTTGGTCGAGTTGAGACTCGAACCCATGCAGACAGAGATGAGACGTGAGTGATCTGTAAAGGCAAGTGCCTTAGATCACTCTGCCAACCATTGCCTTGATCGGATATGGGGTGACAGCAATATTAATTGTTGGATTGCTTGATTTTCATACTACAGTGGTTCCTCTCTTGAATGGATCCTCTGAGCAGTGGCCACCCACTATATATGGCCAGAATCCCATGGCACTGATGTGTTTGTGTTCAAAAGTACCCCTCAAGGATGGCCACTCCTCTAACATGGCCAGCATCCAGCATATTAGTGCCAAAACTGTCAAATTTACCCTTCACAAGCAGCCACATAATGGTTGTTTACAGATAGAAATCTCACAAATATATGTTAATTTCTCAACTTTACACATTGACATTTGTTTCAACATGTCAATAAAGTAACTTTAATCAATACAAAGAGGTAAGTAATCCAGTTATCCTAACTGCTGTGTGTTCCTTAGATGTAAGGTTTTGTCACTTTGATAATTACTGGCTATTATTGCCACCAATAATTATCAAGGTGACAAAAACTAACCACTGAGAAACACAGTATTGTTCAGCTCAAGTCAGCATGACATCCAGTCACCAGATACTAAAATGGTATGTTAGCTTTTGTGGCTTCCCACTCAAAGATTATGAAATGTACTTAACCAAGTACCAGACTGACCACACAAAAAAAAGTCGATCATGTGACAAGTGCACTTCTTTGTAGACACTGAGCATCTCGTGTGATATCTACAAATTGCCATTGAAGGAATAAGTTGTTGCAAAATGTCGTCTGACATCTCAGTTTAGAATGAAAAGTGAAAGCAATTCGTCTAAACGAAAAGAGGGAGACTCCTTTGATCACTACTGAGAAATCTGATGTCAGAAAGATTCAAATAAACATCGTCAGTATACATTCAACTGCAGTTGTGGCAAAACCGAATTGACAGATGTACAGGGATAGTTACAGCCATATGTTTGTGCCCAGATTTTAATGACAAGGTGGTTTTGAACCACTATTGATGATTATTCATATTTTTTTAAAAATAACATTGATATTAGTTTTATCACATTAAGTCCATAGCCTGATAACATTCCTGTGATTTTTAAATGAAAATATTAAATATTCTAACATTAGTTACACCTTTCATACTTTATATGTAGTTATTACTCAGATCCACCTCTAGAAAGGCCACCCATCATATAAGGCCACTTTCCTGCTGCAGAAGGGGTGGCCTTATAAGAGGGGGACCACTGTATCCTTAAATGATGTTGCTATTCTTTATGTATTATGTGTTCAGTTATCATCAGATTCATGTAGCAAATATAAGAATGTTTTGTTAAAGAAGAAATATGAAATAATTTATGAACAAACTACATCATGTCCTTTCCTCTCTGTTATTACAATGGCCTTGACACTAATATCCAGGTATGTTGCTTTTCTGCTATCGATGTAGTTCCTTCAGCACAGGACTTGTTGTGTTGGGTTTTTTTTATTGCTTGCCCTTTTTGTTTTCATGAATACACTGAGCATAATAACATAATTTGAACTTCTGTGTGCAGGAGCTAATTTCTTTTTATAGAGCTTTGTTAGTAAATGCTTGTTTATGAATGTATATTTTGATAACATACTTGAAACTACCCAAAAAGTGACTTTGCTACCAGAAGACATCTTGATATTCTGTTCACTGTACAAAACTATAAAACAGAATCTCTCTTTCTCATAACTGTTACCTCACAAAAACAAGTTGCACTCATTTGGAACACAGGTCACATGAAAAATGTCATTCACCCTAATTAAAGTATTTGTAGCATTTAGTATTCACACATTTAGCTACTTTAAGGATAGTATTTGTAGCATTTAGTATTCACACATTTAGCTACTTTAAGGATAGTATTTGTGACTTGTAGTCCCGTGTTTGGACATTTATTTGTCTCTCTCATTCTCTTTCTCTCTCTCAGTTTATGGAGGCAAAGTTCATTTGTAGACAAACAATAGAAAAGATTACAGTTTTATCATGCTAAATAAGAAAATACTTGTATTTAAATTTATCATAATGAAATTACATCTAGGCTACTCATTGCATGTATGATCATTGAGACTGAATTCTTCTTTACTGGTTGACTCTTGTTCAATGATTTTTTTATGTATTATATGGGTAGAGCTTCCTTGCTATTGTATTGTGTATGTTGCACGATTTAAATTGTTTGGATAATTTTGATTGGGTTCGCATTGTAGGCTTTTCTTATTCTATTTCTTGAAATTGAACAATTTCAATGTTCAGTTGAAAATCCCCATTAATGCATTTCTGCCAAAGTGTATTGGCCTATTTAGAGGTGTAGGTGCAAATATTTGTAGAAAAATATAAATAAATTAGTTAAGTACTCCTTGTTTAATCATGTTAATGGTGCTTTTGGAAAATATAAATGTTTAAAATTGCAAAAAAATTTACCCCCTTTTCAGGAAGAGAAGATGGATTAGGAGTAGAGAATTTACGAGGTTCTGGCATGATTGCTGGTGAAACGTCACAGGCCTATGATGATATTGTTACTATCAGCTTGGTAAGAGGCAGTATTCATAATGAAACACAATAAAATTACCATATATACTCGCTTATAAGTCTGATCCAACTGCAAATAGCATAGACCCAAATCTACAGTTCCATAATGCACCAGCAGATCTAGGTCTATGCAGTTTGTTAGGAGTATCAGCAAACAACATAGACCCTGATCAGCTGGCACATTATGTGATGGCAGATCAGAGTATATGTTGTTTGTAATTCGATCTGGTTCATAAGCGACTATATATGTTAAATGGAATCCAGCATTCCCATTCACTTATGACAATACATAACTCACATACAAAAACTGCTGTGAGCACACAAATGACTACATGTATGTACATACAGAAATCAAATGGCACATATAAAAAGTAAGCTCCATATGTATCATTTTTGGAGTAAACAGAGAAAAAATCCTTTTTGCACATGATTAAACACCCAGTTCACTCCATATGCATATTCAAATTTGTGATCATGATCAAGCAGATGCACGCCTCAAGTCCACTAGTCCATCTATCAATTAGCCTGTAGACCAAGATACTCAACTGTGAATGTAACATCAACACACATTAGTTGTTGAATACATCTTTATCCAATCATATTGCACATTTATTCAAATGTTACCTAGGGTGGGCATGTTATACAGGTGAGCATGATAGATTGTTATTTCATACACAGATTGTGCAATACAGAAATTATCTAACAAGATCATCTTCTGTTTAAAAGTTGGAATATACATACAATGGGGCTGACAATAAGGTCTTGACTGAAATTTAATTTGGAAACTACTGCCCAAAACAAATGAAGGCAAATAGAACACATGGTTTATTCTTGGCATACTACAAAATTGTTAAGTTTTACATATCAAGATTATGTTATGGTTAGGAATTAACAACGAAGGTAAAACCATCTGCCCTTAAGGTAATGAATAGATTCTCTGTTACAAATTACACATATTACATGATGATTGACACATATTACACCACTGTTTACAATGGATTTGGTTTCCAAACCACTCTACCCTACTAATATACCCATGTATCCTTAGTATTACCCATAGGGGTTTATATATATACCCGACTGCAAAAGTGAGTGGAAATGCAGGAAATCAGTGCCCCAAATGTATTATATGAGGGTTGCATTATATTGAGTGGGTTTATAGTGAGGGACACTGTATATGGATGTTCATTTGCAAAGAGCAGATCTTGGTATCAAGTTAATGTCCATTTCCATTGTATTATTATCCTCAATCATTTTCATTTCAATTCCTTTAACATTCACCATTCTGGGGGGGGGGGGGGGTGTATAGCTTTCCTTGCAAGGCTGAAGTAATCAAAGACTTTGAACTTCAATGTTAAAGTTCACATTTTGAATGAGGTAGCAAGAAAAAATATAATTACATTGTCAGAAGCTTAAGAGTTAAAGTAAATTGATTTCAGCAAACTCCGTCTTTTATTTGTCACAGGTTACATGCCGAGCTATTGGTATTGGAGCTTACTTGGTTCGGCTGGGACAGAGAATTATACAGGTGGAAAATTCCCATATCATCCTGACTGGAGCCGGTGCCCTCAACAAGGTCAGATCTTCTTTAGTAGAATTTATAATGATAATAAAAGTTTATTTGGAATTTACCAAATGTAATGGAACCCTTTAGTAATAAGAATTTTCATGGATTTTCCTAAGGATCAAGTTATTTGCATGAATTCACAAAACAAAATGTGTATTTGTACTCAAAGTGTCTTAAATAAGTTGTTTCCAGTAGTTTACAGCATCAGGGGATGGCATTGTGACCTGCATTAAAAAATTCAAGTTCATATAACAAAGATAATGTTCAAGACATTCAGCAAATTTTGGCAAAACCAAAAGAAGAGATTTACCATATATACTCACTTATAAGTCAACTCCAACTGCAAACAACATAGACCGTAAGCTACCATCGCTTAATGCACCAGCAGATTAGGGTCTGTGTTTGTTCTGCTGCTTACTCCTAACAAACTGCATAGGCCCAGATCTGCCAGTACATTACGCGATGACAGATCAGGGTCTGTGCAGTTTGCAGATGGACTTATAAGTGAGTACATATGGTATTTTATTTTTTATTTTTTTTAATTGTATTTTTACCTTTTTTATAGCTTTATTTGTTGTATTATGTTAGTTTCTGATAAAATTATACATTTAAAAATAAGTCATTTTGATAATCATTTTTATATGAATATTATATACAAGTATCTGCCATGTATTTCATGTAAAAATTAAATGTAGATGTAAATAGTAATTTTCTACACTCATAACAGGAATTGGTTTCATCAGGTGACAAGCTTAACTTTTCTCCTCTGACAATTGAGCATGAAAAATATCAGTACAATGGAACCTGTGTATAACTGTGCTACCTTGGATTTAGTAAGTTTATGGATATACCATAATTAACCTAAATATCCGCACCCTCCAATTTGCTGGACACCATATTTTCAAAATTTTTAATGATTTTCTATAGTACATTAAATTTCCAGACACCAAATACATTTTATTAAGGCTGATGAAAAATAAAGCAATTAAGTTGAAACTTGAACTAATGTTACAAATAATGGTGTTCTGTAATTAATTTCCTGAACCACTCGAAGTGATTTACCTCATTTTTGGGTCAGTCATTGCCATATTTGGAGTAGTAGAGTCAAGATCGCCACAAGAATTTTTTAAGGTAAATATGCAGTGTAGCTACCTGTATGCAAAATACGAAGCTGCATACACAGATATCTAGAAATGAAAAGAAATATGAAAAATTATAGTCCCAATACCATCTCTTGTCCATTAAGAATTCACCTCAAATTTTTTCAAAATTTTCCTGTGGTAGGTCCAGACCCCCACCAGCGGGAGAAACCCTCCAACCCCCCACTCGGCACTTCTTGCCTCGAAGTTGGTGTACCTTTCAAAATCTTCTAGCTATGCCCATAATATGGACTATCTTTAAGATTTTCAGAGGTTAGATAACATGAATAGATATATATCATTTCGGTGACACATTCTGTTGTTTAAAACAATCTTGACATTGTGAATCAATATCGTTATTAGAATTGGCTCCAATCAGCAATTTGCATACACTATTATATGCTGCATCATGTTCATAGATAAGTTTCTAATGATGATCGAGATTTGTTGGGCTTGAATCAATTGATTTTGTTAATACTTTAATCAAAAAGATTAAACAAGATGATATTTTTCATGGTTCATGAACTTGTTCAAAGTTAAAGTGCAGTAATTATATCATTTAGTTCACACTTGTCACCATTGGCAGGACATGTACATGATGAACATACTGACATAGTTTTACAAACAAAAAACAAACACTAGAAATGCAACCAGAATTCTTTATTGGTAAACAAAACACTGAAACATTATCATGAAAGCATTCTTTATTGGCAGGCAAGGATATATTGCAACCTAGTCTACCTAGACCACTTCCAACCAGCATCGAACTTGTGGGGTGCATTGATACCATGACAATAAAGATATTAATTTTCTGGACAAAATATTCAGGAAAATTAATCATTTTTATTAGTACATGAATTAGAAAGAAAAGTCATTATTTTTTAATATCTGGATAATTAAGTCATTGACATTTGAATAGTACTGTTTAAAGTTCATTTGTTTCTGTAATCTGCAAATTCGTGTCACAGAAAATAAATTTTGCTTGTCCCCCATGGTTTGTTATGAGCAGATTCCGTTGTTAGTTTTACTAGTCATAGACCAGAAGAGATTATGAGATGGCCTGTTGTCCATTGTCTGTCGTCTGTCTGTCCATCATCCATCCATCCATTAGTACAAGCTTGTTATTGTAGCTTCTCCTAAACTACTTGGAGTATTGCCAATAAACTTAACACACAATCATCCCATGATATAGTTGGCCCTAAATTAAAATGGTGCCGCTTGAATGTCCTATATGGCCACCACAGTGGCCATCTTGAAAATCTTGTTATCGTACTCCTCCAGAATGGAAGGTCATATCAACATGGGACTTTCATCTTATGATGTCTGGCAGTTGATCCAAAATTAAAATGGTGCCAATTTGACAACTAATATGACCAACGTTGCAGCCATCTTGAAAATCTTGTTATCGCTACTTCTCCTGAATGGAAAGTTATATCAAAATCTTGTTATTGCTCAAAAATATAAGACTTGGTTTCAACACTTGACAGTTAAAAAAAAGAAATGGTCTTAATTTGAATTCTTTTCAGTCAGCAGAGCATTAGTTCCTTTGAGGGACTCTTGTGTAAGGTATTAATATAATTGTAATCCCATATTAGTTTATTTATTGATTATATTATAATTGTAATCCCATATTAGGTTCTGGGGCGTGAAGTGTACACCAGTAACAACCAGCTGGGAGGGATACAAATTATGTACAACAATGGTGTGAGCCATGATGTAGCAACTGATGACTTTGAGGGATGCTACAAGATCCTGCAATGGCTGTCATATCTACCAAAGGTTTGTTATGAAGAAAGGCATAATATCAAATAATTCTCTCTCTCTCTCTCTCTCTCTCTCTCTCTCTCTCTCTCTCTCTCTCTCTCTCTCTCTCTGTATCTATTTTTATTTCTTTTCTCACAGAAACAGTGGAAGAATTAATCCATTATATACTCAGATATTCAAATACCTATTCATATAGAAAAATTAAAATGTCTAGAATGTTACCTTATGACATCATAAAATCATGCCTCATGGGTAATTTCTCATACCCAAGGATTTTCTAGCAGGCAGTAAAACTTTATCATAACATTTAAATTCCATTTACAGTTTTCTCAGTGACTGGTCAAATATAGCAATCAATTAGTAGATGTAAAAAGCATTTTCTGACTCCTTTTCTAACAAGTATATTTCTCTGGTGACAAAAACAGTCAAAATGTTTTTTCTCAGTTGCAACTTTTATAATAACTTTTTAAAACTGACTCCTGACCCTGCACATATAATACAGGGGGATATAGCTATTTACTATGTCCATCTGCCCCCCCCCCAGCAGTATGTGGTAAGGGGGATATAGCTATCATTGTGTCCAT
This sequence comes from Margaritifera margaritifera, assembly GCA_029931535.1. Classification (NCBI taxonomy): domain Eukaryota; kingdom Metazoa; phylum Mollusca; class Bivalvia; order Unionida; family Margaritiferidae; genus Margaritifera; species Margaritifera margaritifera. The sequence continues at coordinate 5,690,652 of JAQPZY010001664.1, read as the reverse complement.
CTGTCTGTCTCTAAACATTTTTGTTTCTGGAGCATAACTCCCAGACGTTAAAATATTCAACCAGATGTGGTACACATGTCAAGCAAGTCGTGTAGAGGTGCCTTTCAATACTTAGAATTTTCTGCATTCAGTATTTCTTATGTTGCCATGCAAACAAAATGTAAGATAAGTAGTATAAAACTGAGGATGCTTGGCCATAATGTAGTACAGTAAAACCTGTCCTGAAAGATTACTGCTACAAGAGACCACCTGTCTTAAGAGACCAAAGTCTTAATGCATGGATTTATTGATAATATAGTGTGTTATGATCTGTCATGAAAGACCACCTGTCTTAAGAGACCAAAGTCTTAATGCATGGATTTATTGATAATATAGTGTTATGACCTGTCATGAAAGACCATCTGTCTTGAGTGACCATAATTTTTAGGCAGAAGGGGTGGTCTTTCAATACAGGATCTACTGTATATAAATTGAGGGAACTAGCATTAGTAGTATACAAATTTAGAGTACTGGACCAAAGGGTACTTTCAGTAGGAATCTTTACATAGGTAGATAACCTTTGTTTTATTCTCTCCCAGGACCAAGGAGCACCACTTCCAATTATCAAGAGCTATGACCCAGTGGAGAGAAATATAGAGTTTTTCCCCACTAAGGCCCCTTATGATCCAAGATGGATGTTGTGTGGTAGACCCCATCCAGGTGAGATATTGGTGGTTCTCAATTGTTTTCTTTATAGTAGTACAGGCCGATTATAAAGTTTGGAAAGCAAAATTTCATTACTTTCATTCATCACATCATATACTATGATGGATGTATACTAGCTGGTGTTAAAATTGCATTTTTGTCATGTACAATGGGTGTATGAATAGACTGCATACTGGTATATTCTAGTAATCAAATGATACATGAATTGTTGAAATTCATCAAATTAGGCCTTGAAAGAGTGAATTAAAATTGAATGTAAGATCATTGTCAATAGCTTCAAGTATTGTTGTAAAAGGTTCATATTAGCAGAAACAGTGTTGGGTTTAATATAAATAAAATTTGTTTTGTGAATATAGGCATGTATTTTCCACATGGTGTAAATATCTACTTAACTAAGGTCAGTTTCACTTTCTGCTGAATGTTAGCAAATTCTATAAAGATGGGATTGTTTTCTAAGTATACAATCATTACATATACTGTTTCTTCATATTTTAATTTCAGAGAGGAAGGGTGAGTGGCAAAGTGGTTTCTTTGACAAGAACTCTTTCATGGAGATTTTGCAACCTTGGGCACAGACTGTGGTAGCTGGACGAGCCAGGTGGGGTATACTAAGAAAATATTATTCAGATATTTCAAATCAGAGCAATAACCTGTCTTCTTGTCTTAAAGAAACTGCTTAGATGTCATAATCATAACAAGATACTGTATAGCTTGAGGACAACACTTTCACTGCAACTCTTGTATCCTGACAACCCCACAGGGCAGGCATGTGCAACTTACAACCTGTGGGCCACATCCAGCCCGTGACCTGGTTTTGTCTGGTTACATTTACATCATACAGTGTGCATTTAAAAATCGCTATCTGGTTCTCACCCTGGAGGAAGTTGCAAATGCCTGCTACAGGGATATAGAATACACCATGATTAAAGCTCTTGTTTTTTACTTGGAGGGATTTCAGTCCCTCCATGTCTGTGGCATAGTGTCCATTCTCTTTTACCAAATATAGTTTGTATTACTAATAACAGCCACAAACGGGATGGTCTTACTAAAGTTAGTAACAAAATATAGATATACTGGAATTTCATATCAATTTTATTTCAAGGAAGGCAACTAAGATTTAGGTTAGTGATTAGACCTATAGTAGTTATCTCCCTTGGATATTGTTCTATAGATGGTAATACTTGAATCAATAGTAGAAAATGCTTTTTTAAATCACCACAATGATTCCTCAAGTAATGTTTCAGCTGTTCATGTAAATTCTCTTGTGACATAAAAGAAAAAGACAAGTTTAAACAATATTATAAAGATTATTTAGATCAGTCTGTTATTGTGTTTTTTTTATGATAATAAAAGGACGGTGAGAAGCAATATCTCTAGAGTTATGTTCTTCCATCTGATCTTATGTAAATTAGTAGCAATATCTCTAGAGTTATGTCCTTCCATCTGATCTTATGTAAATTAGTAGCAATATCTCTAGAGTTATGTCCTTCCATCTGATCTTATGTAAATTAGTAGCAATATCTCTAGAGTTATGTCCTTCCATCTGATCTTATGTAAATTAGTAGCAATATCTCTAGAGTTATGTCCTTCCATCTGATCTTATGTAAATTAGTAGCAATATCTCTAGAGTTATGTCCTTCCATCTGATCTTATGTAAATTAGTTGCAATATCTCTCGAGTTATGTCCTTCCATCTGATCTTATGTAAATTAGTAGCAATATCTCTAGAGTTATGTCCTTCCATCTGATCTTATGTAAATTAGTAGCAATATCTCTAGAGTTATGTCCTTCCATCTGATCTTATGTAAATTAGTTGCAATATCTCTAGAGTTATGTCCTTCCATCTGATCTTATGTAAATTAGTAGCAATATCTCTAGAGTTATGTCCTTCCATCTGATCTTATGTAAATTAGTAGCAATATCTCTAGAGTTATGTCCTTCCATCTGATCTTATATAAATTAGTTGCAATATCTCTAGAGTTATGTCCTTCCATCTGATCTTATATAAATTAGTTGCAATATCTCTAGAGTTATGTCCTTCCATCTGATCTTATATAAATTAGTAGCAATATCTCTAGAGTTATGTTCTTCCATCTGATCTTATGTAAATTAATTAGTATTACTTCTACCCTCCAAGCCATAACTGTTTCCAATACTTTGATTCATCTTTAGGTCCTTGGTTTAAGTCCACTGCAAAAATTTGGAGAATGATTGGTAATTTCCTATATAGGGCTGGTGAGAATGATTGGTAATTTCCTATATAGGGCTGGTGAGAATGATTGGTAATTTCCTATATAGGGCTGGTGAGAATGATTGGTAATTTCCTATATAGGGCTGGTGAGAATGATTGGTAATTTCCTATATAGGGCTGGTGAGAATGATTGGTAATTTCCTATATAGGGCTGGTGAGAATGATTGGTAATTTCCTATATAGGGCTGGTGAGAATGATTGGTAATTACCTATATAGGGCTGGTGAGAATGATTGGTAATTTCCTATATAGGGCTGGTGAGAATGATTGGTAATTTCCTATATAGGGCTGGTGAGAATGATTGGTAATTACCTATATAGGGCTGGTGAGAATGATTGGTAATTTCCTATATAGGGCTGGTGAGAATGATTGGTAATTTCCTATATAGGGCTGGTGAGAATGATTGGTAATTTCCTATATAGGGCTGGTGAGAATGATTGGTAATTTCCTATATAGGGCTGGTGAGAATGATTGGTAATTTCCTATATAGGGCTGGTGAGAATGATTGGTAATTTCCTATATAGGGCTGGTGAGAATGATTGGTAATTACCTATATAGGGCTGGTGAGAATGATTGGTAATTTCCTATATAGGGCTGGTGAGAATGATTGGTAATTACCTATATAGGGCTGGTGAGAATGATTGGTAATTTCCTATATAGGGCTGGTGAGAATGATTGGTAATTTCCTATATAGGGCTGGTGAGAATGATTGGTAATTACCTATATAGGGCTGGTGAGAATGATTGGTAATTTCCTATATAGGCCTGGTGAGAATGATTGGTAATTTCCTATATAGGGCTGGTGAGAATGATTGATAATTACCTATATAGGGCTGGTGTGAGTGATTGGTAATTACCTATATAGGGCTGGTGTTTCTGTTCTTGCTTTGCCATTAGAGCATGAGAACTTTGCATGTATTGCACTGGAGCCATGGTAGCTAGGTTAGTAGAGTGTCTGACTCATAATACAAGAGTCCCGGGTTCAGTACCTGCCCAGGCCAACCTGGGTCAGCTACATCTGTGTGTCCTTGGGAAAGGTACTTATATCCCATTTCCTCAGCGGCTTTAAATTGTGTGTGTCAAGTTGGTGAGGATAACACTTACAGTGACTTGGAAAAACTAGTAAATTATGAAAAACTGAATAAATTAGTATGAAGCGTTAGATTAATTAGGTATTGAGTAGAATTGAATTGAGAACGTCAAAAGTCGGTGAGGATAATGCTCACAGTGACTTGCATATTATAGGTTCTTATCAAAATTCTTCAGTTACATTTATGAAGTGTTAGATTAAGCACTTGTTGAGTTGAATTAAATTGAGAATGTCAAGTCGGTGAGGACAAAACTAACAACGACTTGAACATTTGAGCCTATTATGAAAATTCTGGAATTATGATTATGAAGTGTGTTAGATTAAGTAATTATTGAATTATGTTTATGAAGTGTGCTAGATTAAACGGTTATTGAGGTGAATTGAGAATGTCAAGTCAGTGAGGATAAAACTCACAAGACTTGGATATTCTGTCTTATGAAAATTCTGGAATTATCTATATGAAGTTTTTGAATTAAACTGGAGTAAGATGTACAATATCATCATGGAAATCACTAAATCTATAATTTAAGAAAATAAATTATCTATTCGCAGCATAACGAAAATTCTCCAGTGTGGAATTCAAACAAACAGATTTAATTCAGCATAGAAGTACAGAATAAAATGCATGTAGCTTCATACAAATAATTAAGACAGAAATTAATACATAAATAAAATTATTTATCAGTGAGGACTACACTCACTTTGTCCATACAACTCAGTTCTTATAAGAAATGATATAACAATCTATAGTTTGCTTATAAAATAAGTTAGAAATGGACAGCATTCATATAATTTGAAACAGAAAAACGTGCAGAATTCCCTAAATATATTATTTTGTACTTAAATAAACCTTAAATAAAAAAAAATTTCAACCATAGAGATACATGGTATACTTGATTCTAACAAATTATATAGATTTATTAGAATGGAAAGATTATTACCAGAATTTTCAACACATGAGTTACTGTTTCCCTTCAGGCTAAAGCACTCACTCAGTAGCATTCAAGCAAACAACCTGCTCTCAGGGTGATATGTATATGTAAGTATGTTTTAACATTTAATGACATGTCAGCACAATAATGGCTACATGGTGCCAATTAAAAGTAAAGTTCTAAAAATGTAAGTATAAATAATTTCACACAAAAAAATATTTATGAAGATAAACCTTCCAAGTAAATGTAAACATGAATTACTACAAAATAAAAGATGAACATAAAGATATTACATTTTTTTTAAAGATCTAAAAAAAAAAAGGTAAAGGTTAAAAGTATGAAATCCTTTTAATATTGGGTCACATTTTTTTATGTAAACTGCATTCCCTCAAAAAGTCAGCATCATAAAGTTTCTTAATTGAATTCACATAAAAAAAATTCCCTCTCCTGGGATGTAAGGCGATACACTCAATAAGAATGTGTTCCACTGTGAGTGGACACTGACAGAGTATGCACTCTGGTCGAGATTCACCCTTTAGGAGGTATGCACGAGTCATGTATGAGTGACCTAATATATGCAATCAGCACAATACAGTGTTACACCGCTCCCTCGATAACTCGCGCACAACAGGGTCCAAAAACATAGACCGCACTATAAGCAAGGGCGCGAGTTACCGAGGGACCTCAAAAATATTAAGAAAGGGATGCCATACCCGCTGGACATCGAGAAAACCGCAGTGGGGGTGGGGGTGGGTAATGGGGCTGTTTAATGGCAGAATACTCGTTTTATAATTACATTGGGAATAATTGTCAATAAAGAGCTTTTTCTAATGTAGTTCTTTGCTTTTCTGTATAAATTACCTTTATTTTCAAGATAACGAACCTCTGAAAGATCGTTAACAACATTAGTCCAAGTGGTTTGAACATGTGTATGCGATACATTGTGTATTACGTCACTGCTTTTTATTGTTGTTGATTCACAACTAAACAAGATTCCTTTTTTCAAAAACTATTGACATTTATTTCGTGAAACAACCGTCAACATCGAACCTCGATTTATTTATTGTTCCATTAGTAAAATATGGATGCCGTGATTTCATAACAAGTAACAGTGAAACTTCGTCTCATCCTTGAGGAAATCCCTGAGTAGCATGTTAGAAAGTTCAATACAAACTCTGGAACTCGCTTCTCCGTAATGAACCGCATCTGTAAAACAAAGCTTTTATTCTCCAAGTACTCATTTGGCTTGGTTGCCTTACTATCTTTGATTACATTTGTGAATGAGTAGGCTAATTTAAGGTAGTTTAATTATATTACTTACATAATAATATTTATAACAGTGTTCGATTGATCAATTGAAATGAGTTGACCTGACACACGGCCGTGACCGCTAGCTCTTATGCAGGCAGGATTTGCACGCCATTTAACTTTTCTGTTATTCCACCCCCTTTGTTTGATTTGATACAAAAGACGTAATTAACGTGATAATACAAAGCAGGTCTGCTATTAATTGAGTGTAACAATACAACATATACTTCCGCAAGTCGGAGATAAAACCCAAAAAAGGTCGGCACATAATTAGATTCTCACAGAAGGGCTCGCGGCGATAGCTGGGTCGGTTGAATTTTAATTTTCACGTTTGAATACAAGAGGGCTTATTGCATTTATGATGATTACACTGAAACCGAATTAAAAGATAGAACTAAAACACATATTTCACTTGACAAAACTTATTTAATTCTTATTTATTTTTAAAGTGTTGCCACCAGTAGGCTTTAGTGACGTTTTCATTGATCGAAATTTCGTCGAATATTGTTATTTATAGTGTACTGAGAATGTTGTTTGGAAAGAAAATTGAACAAAATATTTGACTTCTTAAAAGTCGAAAATTTCATGATGATGATTCAAATTTCTGGGTACTAACCACTGGTTTTGACGATAAAACGAGCGATATATTAAGGTTTCATTTACTAATTTTTGATCGCGATTTTTTTCACCTTCAACAAATAGGGTCAATGTTTTTTTTTTTTTTTTTTTTTTTTTTATTTTCTAGTTTTAAAAAAATGGGATCCACGTCTGGTCCACGTTATAAGCGGGTTCGCGAGTTATCGAGGGAGCGGTGTACATAGAATATAGTTTCTCAATTTAAAAAACTATAGATAACAGAAACCAATTGATTAGACCATAAATAGATGAAAAATGGCAGCAGAGATAAAGAGAAAAGGAAGATTAAGGTAATTCATGAAGAAAACTAATGTTTATGATTAGTGTTTTGGCCCAAAATGCTGAAGGAATTTAAGATTCTGGAATTGGAGGAATGGATGCTCCATTTATTCTCATTGGAGCTTAATTGCTACTGACTGTTTATAGGTATGTATAGGCACAAAGGAAGATGTAATATGATTGTATAGAAGTTCATTACTTTTAACAAAGCTGTTATCCATTCCTGATGGTCAGCCTAGATTCCAAACAATGTATGCTAGAATTCCTGATAAGCATGCTTATGTGTTGGCATATCTGCTATAGCTTGCTATAAAGAAAATTAAAAAAGCACTTATTTTTTGTGGCTATGCAAACATTGACATTTTCATCCTTGCCTACAGATGGGAAAATTGCTCTTATTATATACCGTATATACTCGCATATAAACGGGATCCAAACGCAAACAACATATACCCTGATCTGCAGTCGCATAATGCGCTGGCAGATCAGGGTCTGTGTTGTTTGTTCTAATGATTAGTCCTTACAAACTGCATAGACCCAGATCTGCCAGCGCATTATGCGATGGCAGATCTAGGTCTATGTAGTTTTCAGTTGGTATTGGCTTATACGCAAGTAAATACGGTACTCTTTATAGGCATGTCATTTTTCATAGGGTTTTTAAATTTGTTCTTTGTTGGAGGCAAAGAAATTGAATTGAAATTGATACCCAACCGGTAAAAGGGAATTCATGGTAGCATCTTGAAAGTAAAACAAATAATAACTGTTGTTGATTTGTGTATTGCAGACTTGGAGGTATCCCAGTTGGTGTGATCGGTGTAGAGACAAGAACAGTGGAAGTTACAATTCCAGCTGACCCAGCGAATCTAGATTCTGAGGCTCATGTAAGTAGTTACTTTAATCCATGTTACTTAATAAGTCAATACAATAATTACTAGTTATAATATTATGAAAAAAAGTTGTCTTCCTAATTTGGTGTGTTAAGTTTGTTCAGGATGGCCAATCCCCCTGCAGGATGTAGAATAGGCCTAATAATACATCCCACCACATGTTGTAAGAGGCAACTAATGGAGGCAACTTTATGACCTGGAGTGCATCAAGTAATTATGTTCATGCTGAGAATCTGGGGTTTTTAGAAGAGTTAGGTTTGTATAAAAAAATCTTACTTTGTATTTTAAGGATTTTTCCTTTTATTTCCGTATCTTTGATTTGTATTTTTCCTTTTGTTTCCGTATCTTTGATTTGTATACCTTTTTAGGGATTCCTAAGTTTCCTTGGCATTATATTGCCATATTTGTACTGATGTGCTGTTAAACCCTCTACATATGTACAGACTGATACTGCCATTTTGTACTGATGTGATGTTAAACCCTCTACATATGTACAGACTGATATTGCCATATTTGTACTGATGTGCTGTTAAACCCTCTACATATGTACAGACTGATATTGCCATATTTGTACTGATGTGCTGTTAAACCCTATACATATGTACAGACTGATATTGCCATATTTGTACTGATGTGCTGTTAAACCCTATACATATGTACAGACTGATACTGCCAATTTGTACTCTGTAGTTGGAAAACTGTGTAGCATTGTATATTTGTAGTGCCAGATTTTTTATTTTGCATTTTCTACCAATAGAACCAAAATTTAAAGCAGTAAATGTATAGTATTGTAGATGTCAAAGTTACCATAAATTTTTAACAACAATACATTCTTACTTTTCTTACTTTCTCTTGTTTGTAACTTGAACTATCATCTTTAAAGCTGCAGATATTTGTATTTTAGGACAAATCTGCTTTTGGGATATACATTTCTCATGATTTCAGCCTGTAAAATCAGTGTGCTTTTTTATATGCTTAAGGTAAATAATTTCACTCATTGGAAGATCAAGAAGTAGAACTGAATTGATATTAAAACTTGTACCAAACTGGTATGAAATAGAATTTCATTTTTGATAGTCGTTCTATAAACTTTGCTATAATGCAGGTAATACAACAAGCAGGCCAGGTGTGGTTCCCTGACTCTGCCTACAAAACTGCCCAGGTTATTAAGGACTTCAACAGAGAAAAGCTACCACTATTTGTGTTTGCCAACTGGAGAGGTTTCTCGGGTGGAATGAAAGGTATGATAATATGTCTTCTGTGATGCCATATAATTCAAGGTATCTCTACACTGATTGAGCCAGTCCATTATTATTGCATCCAATTGTAGTCCACAAGAAAATCAACCTTACTTTTCTCTGATAGGTCCTGGAGATTTGCTAACTAGTGAAGAATATTACTCGACATTCAGTAGAATGCAGCATTATAGCCTAAACAGAAAACAAAATGTTTCCTGAAAACCTTTTGTCTTTTGCATAGGATGACAAAGCAAACAGCTGACAGCAATTCGGCTGGTTTCAGGAAGGTGTTGCACTAAAAATTCCAGTTCACATGTACATTTATTTGGAAGGGTTTATATTCCTGGGTTTTTAGTGCAATTCATTTTTACCTTTTTTCGAACATTTACCTTGAGTTGGCACCATATAGCCACTATTGTGCTGAAGTGCTGTAAAGCAATTCTTCATCATCATTCTAATGCAGCTGTTTCCAGAAAATGCAACATAACCAATGCTGATATTTTTGTGCCTCACCTTTTCAAAGAAAAACTGGGAACATAGTATCCATATTTCCATCCACTTGTCCATCTGTCCATCTGCCCATTATCCATCTTTCACACTTTTGTTTCCACTCTATAACTATAAAGCCATTGGAGATTAAGAGATGAAACCTGGTATACTTATACATCGTCACTAGAAGATGTGTACCACATTGGGAGTGCTGTCTTCAAGGTCAAGGTCACAGCCCAATATTGTATTTTTTCATCATACTTTCCCTTCAATTCTAACTTTAAAGCCATTTGAGATTATTGGATGAAACTTGGTATACTTATATAACATCACTTGAAGGTGTGTTGCATACCATATTGGGTTTTTATCTCAAACGTCGAGGTCACAGCTCAATATTTTATATTTCCATCAGAATTTCCCTTCCACTCTATAACTTTAAAGCTGTTTAAGATTAAGAGATGAAACTTGGTATACTTATAAATATCACTATAAAGTGTGTCACATGCCACATTGTGAGTGTTGTCTTCAAGTCATGGCTCAGTATTTACATTTCCATCACGCTTTCCCTTCTGCTCTATAATTTTAAAGCTGTTTGAGATTCAGGGATGAAGCTTGGTATGCTTCTACATCATCACTAGAAGATGTGTTGCGTACCACATTGATGATACTATCTTCAAGGTCAAGTTCAATGCTCAGTATTTTACATTTTCCATCACATTCCCTTCAATACTATAACTTTAAAGCAATTTAAGATTAAGGGATGAAACTTGGCATTCTTATACATCATCGTTAAAAGGTGTCTCACATGCCACATTGGGGGTGCTATCTTCAAGGGCAAGGCCTAATAATTTACACTTTCCATCTCACTTTCCCTTCAACTCTATAATTTTAAAGCTGTTTGAGATTAAGGGATAAAATATGGTATACTTGTACATCATGACTAGAAGGGGTGTTGCATTCCACATTGGGGGTGCTATCTGCTATCTTCAAGGTCAAGGTCATGGTTCAGTATGTTTTGTTTTCCATCACACTTTCCCTTCCAGTCCATAACTTTCAAGCCATTTAAGATTAAGGGATGATACTTGGTATACAGAAGGGAAAGTGTGATGGAAGTGTAAAATGTTGAACTCTGACCTTGACCTTGAAGATAGCACCTCCAATGTGGTATGAGACACATGTTCTAGTGATGATGTGTAAGTATTCCAAGTTTCATCCCTTAATCAGAAACAGCTTTAAAATTATAATGCAGAAGGGAAAGTGTTATGGAAAAGTGTAAGTATCCACTCAATAACTTTAAAGATTTTTTAGATTAAGGGATGAAATTTGGTATACTTGTACATCATTAGTAGAAGGTGTGTCACATGCCACATTGGGGTTCCTATCTTCAAGGTCAAGGACATGGCTCAGTATTTTCTGTTTTTCATCACACTTTTTTTACACTCAGTAATTTTAGAGCTGTTTGAGGTTAAGGGATGCAATTTGGTATGTATATATGTCATCATTAACAGGTGTGCTGTGTACCACATTGTGGGCGTTTATCTTCAAGGATATTGTTATGGTGTTATATATTGAATTTGTTTATTTTACCTTCCTTTCCACTCTATAATTTTAGAGCCATTTGAGATGAAACTTGGTATAACTATATATCGTCACTAAAAAAGGTGTGTTGCATACCACATTGGGGATCTATCTTATGATCAAGTTCACAGGTCAATATTTCAATATTGTAAGTTTCAGTCACATTTACCCTTCTGCTTTTTAACTTAACAGCTATTTAAGATAAATCAACAAAGCTTGGTAAACTAAGATAAATCAACAAAGCTTGGTAAACTTATATATTGTCACTAGAAAATATGCTGCATTACACGTTTGAGGTCTTATTATCAAGATCAAAATCACATGTCAGTATATTGAGGTTTATTTTGTTTCTGCTTTATATAATAAAAGCTGTTTGAGGCACACGGATGAACTCTGGCACACCTATGCTTCTCTATTTGATGGCAACTCAAGTATTCTTCAAGATCTAGGTCACTATCAATATTTATTTACCTCCTTTCAGCACTTTACCTGTAATGCCCTTTGAGATGGGGCAATGAAACTTGGTTACTTTCCATGTCTACCCAGTAATTTTACAGCTGTGTTTTAGAAGTCATTGTTAGATTTCATCATTGTGAACTTTCGTGACCTCACCATAGTAGATAAAAAGGACAAAATTTAACTGAAATTGCTTGTTTATATGTTGTGCCCACACAAGTGCCTAACATAAGTAAGATAGGATTGGTGCATCTGAACTTATAACTAATGCACTGGATTTCATCACAAATGTTGAAAAATGGGTGAGATACACATCTCCCTTGATAACTCACTAAATCACACACAATGGGGTCCATAGGTTGCAGTATAATCAAAGGCATGAGTTACCCGAGGGACCTCTGAAAAATTAAGAAAGGGATGGACATCGATAGTGAGAAGAGGGGGGGGGGGCCAAAATGATGGTTGAATACTCATTTTATAAACATGTTGGGAATAATTGTCAATAAATACAAGAAATGGCTTACATAGATACATTGTAGTGTTATTGTTGATTCACAACGAAACAAGATTCCTATTTTCAAGAACATCAAAACTCGCGTTTTATTGTTCTGTTAGTAAAAGATTAATGCAGTGATTTCATTGCAAGTAATAGTGAAATTTCTGCTCATCATTGAGCAAACTTCTGAGTGCCAATTTGGGAATTTTAAGTTCATTTCAAACTTTGGAACTCATTTCTCCATAATTATCCCAATCTGTGAAACTAGACTTTTCATGCACCTGGTACATCTTTTGCTTGGTTGCTTTGCTATCTTTCATCCCATTTGTGAATGAGTATGATAAACCACTGATTAATGTTAGATGCTTTAATTATGTTACTTGCATAATAATATTTATAACTGTTCGATTTGTTAACTGAAATGAGTTGACTTGACACATAACCATGACCACTTTTTTGATTGGTATTCATTTCTGAAAGTGTTGCCACCAGTAGGTATTACTAACATTTTAATTGATCAAAATTTTGCCATGTATTGTTATTTACAGTGTACTGAGAATTTTTTTTTATAAAGAAAATTTAACAAAATATATGACTTTTTATTAAAAGTTGCAAATTTCATGATGTTGAATCAAATTTCCAGGCATTTTCAACTATATATATCAAGGTTTCATTTATCAGTTTTTATCGTGATTTTGTTCACATTCAACAAACAAGGGACTATTTTGGGGGCAATTTTTTAAAGAAAAAATGTGATCCACACCTGCCTCCATGCAATAACAGGTTTGTGAGTTATCTGGGCATGCTGTAGCGAGGGAGCAGTGTATTTTAGGAACTTGATTAGTGTAGTGATGCCTTATAACCAATCAACTGTAATACTTTTCCATATACTTGTAGAAATCATATCTATACGATAACATTTCTTGTATGGAATAAAAGGATCATTCACTCATTGTTGCATGGTATTTAAGGATTGATATGAAACCTTCCCTTTTTAATTATTCCTAATGCAGATAATGAAGAAATCATCTTGTCGCAGCTGTTCCCGCAAATTTTACCACAAAGAGACGGAGAACACCTCTAAATCTCACCCACCCAATGCCACCAACATGTAGAAAGATATTGTAGTTGTTTAATAATGATTATCATTGGTTCTTTTTATCACATTCAGTATGAACTGAGCAGTGGTTGAGTTTCTCTGCTTTTATTGTAGAAATTGCTATTATTAAAGAAATAATTTGTTCGATTATGTGATGATCCATTTCAGATATGTATGACCAGGTGTTGAAGTTTGGCGCTTACATAGTGGATTCCCTCACAGAGTACAAGCAACCTGTGCTTATCTACATCCCACCCTATGCTGAGCTCAGGGGTGGAGCTTGGGCGGTTTTAGACTCCACAATTAATCCAACACAAATGGAAATGTTTGCTGACAGGTTGAGCAGGTAATATCTGCAAATTAATTTTAGTATCATCACTTCAAAACACTGAACATTACTCATTCCAAGGGTTTGAGTGTAATGGAGTACTGCTGTGTATGTTTTAATCCTTGTACATATTTAAGTCTACCTGTATTTGTAAGTGGCTTTGTTGGGTATATCCTGACTTAGACTAAACAATAAATGACTCCCCTAAGATGGGACTCCAGTCTTTGACAGGTTAACTAACCAGCCGATGCTGGTACCTATTACAGCTGTGTAGGTTGGAGCAATAGAGAATAAGTGCCTTGCTTAAAGGGCACAACAGCAATGACCGATACAAGACTGGACTTGTTCCCATGACCTTCTGATACAGAGTCTGCAATACCTACCATAAGGCCTCTACATTAAGGGTCCATCAAGTAATCTTTGGTTTGTGCCTATCTTGGTCTGCATGGCATAAAGTGACCATGTACATACATACCAACCACCTCCAAACAGTGGTCCACACTCGGATGCAGGTTCCAGTTTTTAGTGGGATTTATTGAAGCAATTGAAGTTACCAGTAATCTGCCTTGGTCAAGTGCCAAGGATCTATGAGCATGATAGAACATAAAGAAATTAAACTTGATTCATTTTATGTTGATCGTTCAGCAAGTCTTATCAACTTGTATTACTTACTCTCAGTGGCCTTATGTAGCATTAGGTTGACCTTAAGATGTTGGTAACTGGAGAACAAAAGAATCCACCAAGCTTAGATAGTGGTCACTAGCCCTTGCTCATACCAGCTCCAGAGATTGAAGTCAACATTGCAGAGACATTAAGAAAGTATGTTACGATTGCAGTATTCATCTTTTTAAAAGTGAATTAGCTATTTGTGAAAAAATAGGTAATACATTGAAACCTCACTAAACCAAAATCCTTTTGAAACAAGAACATTTTTCTGGTCCTGAATTTGTCCTCTTTAATTTCAATAAAAATTATTTAGTAAACTGAAACCCCTCTATATTCTGCAAGCTGAAATAAATCTTTGGTCCCAGATTTCATTTTTAGCCTGAAATGAATGCCGTAAAACTAAAAGTTACTCAAAATGTGAACAGGTAGATGCCAAATCCCAGTTAAGAGGTTGGCCAGTGGTCCAGAAATAGCTTAGGGTTATGTATGCAGTAACACAGAGCCTGGCACATGCACTGGCACAGATTACAGCCAGGGTAAATAATGGCTAATCAGTGGTCTTTACACCTGGCTGAAGGGACAGCTTTCAAAGTTGATTCTTTCTAATATAGTGCCAGTGGGTGTGCAGATCAAAAACAAATTGTTTATTGGTCGATCATCTTACTAAGTCCAATTCTATACACCTAGTTTTTAGCTCTACTGGTCATTGACCAGAAGAGCTTATGGGATGGCCTGTTGTCTGTTTTCTGTTGTTCGTTGTCTGACATCCATCTGTCCATTAGCACAAGTTTGTTAATCACTACTCCTCCTAAACTACTTAAAGGATTGCCATGAAACTTTACACACACATTCATCCCAGGATCTGGTTGATCCTAAATGAAAATAGAGCTGCTCAGACATCCAGTATAGCTGCCACAGCAACCATCTTGAAAATCTTACCGATACTCCTCCTCAATGAATGGTCATATCAACATAGGGTTTTCACCAAAAGTCTTGGTGTCTTGTTTGTCCTAAATGAAAATGGTGCCAGTCTTACATCCAATATGGCTGCCACGGTGGCTAATTTGGAAATATTATCACTTAAGAATATCAGAGAAGATTTCACCACTCGGCAGTTAAAAAGAAGAAATGATCTTGAATTAATGAAAATTCTTTTCAGACAGTAGAGCATCAGTCTCTTCGAGGGACTCTTGTTGAACTTAAAAACAAGGCTCACATCCACCTGAACAATTTTGCAACAATCTTCTCTCATATTTACCAGTAACATATTAAATCATGTAAATTTACATTAAAGTACAAATGCACGTGTTGAAACAAAATTAGTATCAACACTTACATTATAATATCAATGAAAACAAGATCATTGTAGTAAGAAAAGATAAAGTAGGCACTGATCAATATGTTAATATATTTTATAACTAAGGAGATATAACTGATTGCATTTTATTTTAGGTGTAATTTAAGAACCTCAGTAAATCAAAAGCCCCTGAAACTGAAACTTTCACTTGGTCCCATGTGATTCGGTCTTGGGAGGTTTCACTGTATTATCCATATTGCACATACCATATATACTCACTTGTTAGTTGGGTCCAACTGCAAACAGCATAGACCCTGATCTACCATTGCATAATGCACTCAAATCAGGGTCTGTGTTGTTTGTTCTACTGATTACTCCTAACAAACTGCATAGACCCAGATCTACTGGTGCATTATGAGATGGCAGATCTGGGTCTGTGCAGTTTGCACTTGAACTTCACTTATAAGCCAGTATATATGGCAGATACAAATTAATGGAGAACAGTGCTGCAGTAGTTAGTATAAGTGAAACTGTGTCTTATTAAAACTTGTAAAGTTATTGTCTTTTATTGTAACAACAGAGGAGGTGTGCTTGAGCCAGAGGGGACTGTAGAAATCAAGTTCCGTCGCAAGGACCTTGAGAAAGTCATGCGGCGAATGGATCCTATCTATATGCAGCTTGCAGAGAAAATGCACAACCCCAGCCTGTCTCAACAGGAGTTAAAGAACTTGGAACGGCAGCTGAACAAGAGGGAGGAAGAGTTGCTTCCTATGTACCACCAAGTGGCAGTCAGCTTTGCTGACCTTCATGACACACCAGGTCGCATGGAGGAGAAGGGGACCATTTCAGTAAGTGACCAGAAATATAGTTTGGTCTATTTAATATTGGATTCATCCTTAGGGAAGGGGCTGGGAATCAAGAGAATTTCCTGGATTAATTTAGAGCTATGTTCAATAAGAAAACATGTCATGGCAGTTTCAGAATATTTGGTCATTATCATAATATATGCATTGTTCGTTCACTGCTGAAAAATCGTGCAACAACAGCATTCACCAAAAAGTTTTGTAGAGGAATTCATTTGGCATAGGCAGGACAGGTTGAAATCAGACTAAATTATTAATTAGCCATAATTATTCTGACACTAATTTCGGAACTATCTACAAATTGACAGTGATAATAAGTGAGTTGACATGTTTTTAATGTGAATGGTTT
The DNA here is from genome assembly GCA_029931535.1 of Margaritifera margaritifera. Lineage (NCBI taxonomy): Eukaryota > Metazoa > Mollusca > Bivalvia > Unionida > Margaritiferidae > Margaritifera > Margaritifera margaritifera. The sequence continues at coordinate 5,673,708 of JAQPZY010001664.1, read as the reverse complement.
TTATTTCTCATTAATGATGTAGAAACTTTAAAAATATAGAAAGTTCAATGCACTCAAGTCAAGATTAGTAGTATTGTCTGTTACATTGGCAATTCCAATTGAAATAGAATCCAACTACAGTACAGCTCACGTGATTTTTTGGAACTCCGCGCATCACGGTGGGGGTGGAGAGTGAGTGGAGAGGATTAAGAAAAACTCCTCCACCATCACTCCACGCGTCCTGACGGAGTTGTCGCGGAGTCTCGCGGAGAATAGCCCTTCACACCACGCTTTCTCATCGCATCCGATCACCACCACGGAGTGGACATGGTCTCGATAATATGGGCGTGGTTTACTGTTTATTACCCATGCAAGCAGAGGTTGAGAGAGAGACGGGGGGGGGAGGCACCGATTTATCTACATCGTTATCCCTCTGGGGAGCAATTTGCTAACTTTTTGATACTGAAATAAAACGTAGTAATTCAGTTAATTATAAATATTTCCTTGTTCTAACGAAGATAATGTATGATACATAGTGCCAAATCATATTTAAGATGATGATAACGTAATGACAATGCCTCGTAAACTGTATTAATACTACATTTTGCGCAATGAATCTAATTTCTTTTTCTTCAATACTATGTTATCGGAATCTAAACATGCATTCATATCCTTATTTCTTTTTCGGTAAACGCAATACAAAATTGTAATGATAATATGAAAGTCAGTGATATTGTACTACCTGCAATGAAAAGAATGATAAACATCGAACAAATTAATAACAAAGCTGCAGTCATACCTGACTGAAGTGAAACAAAATCGCACAAGTTCCGATGGTTACTCGATGCATGAGTACTCATTCACATATTGTACGTTTTTTCTGACATCCAATTGCTTAAATAAAGCATTATTAAGATTTTACATTGTTATTTTATTTTAAACTGTACTATTTTGCATTAATTACCAAAGTAGCGGGGTTTTTTTAAAATCACAAATGGTCGCAAAAGGTCATCCTAGATACATGTAGTTGACACGTGCAAGTAACCTAGCACAATAGAAGCCATCAGCACTGCGTGTTTTCTTTGATATTGATGTGTTAATTTTATGTGCTAACTGTTAACCTAAAAGTACAACAGCAACGCTTCTGCGGGTTTGTTTTCTTTGCCATTGATTTGACAAACTTGCGCATCAGATGAAATTAATGTTTAACTTTTTCTTTTCTGTTCGTTTTCCTATTGCATAATACAGAAAAATAAGATGAATAATTTTAGATCAATAACTCTTGTTAGTAAAGTCCCCCCCCCCTCTCTCTCTCTCATAAAATATGGAATCCAAATCACTACTGCACAAGTTATCGTAAACTAAAATCTGGAAAAGTTTGCAAGTGGTAAGAAACAGAAACACGCTCAATAACCAAAGGCTCTAACAGTCACAAACAGGAAACTGCATTCTTTAATATCTGCGTAAAAATAATTAAAAAAGTATATTTTATTTTTATATTTTCGCCGTAGGAAAATTAGCAAATAATAGGATACACGTGGAGACAATACATCCATGCAAAATGCTCTAAACTTGTTGGAAATTAAAATCTCTTAACATCTCATATTTTAGAATTTTCCATATTATTTTTCATTTCGGTAATAAGCCGAGTTCAGATTAATTACTAACAATTATCAAACTTCCGTTGTTAATGGCGGGACCATAATTGCGGATGTAAAGTACAACGCGCCAAGTCAGATGGCTTCGTGTGATAAAAACACACTGTTCCCAAGCTGAAACTTACATCATCCTTTGATGCAAACCCTTGTTAATATTTTACAACAGTGTTCACAATGGTCACTGCCTTGATTTCTGTAGAACATCCGCTGAAGTCAAGTCTTTATTAGGGAGAGACAATTGAATTTTACAACCGTGTGTGTGTGTGGGTAAATGCATGAAAACAATTGTCTTTCTCTGATTTTTGTAGCAGACATTAATCCGTTCCATATTTCACTTAAAATAAATAATTACTGTGATGAAAGAAAAAAAATATCCCGGTTGAAAAAAAACAAAGCAACATATAAACCCCGTATATTAAATGGTCAGTTCCTTACAGTATACATGCAGTCATAATATTCAGCCTCGTGAATCTGCTATTACTGCTTAAAGAATAAGCACGCTGTTTGCATTTCAGTGTAAATTCAGTGTTTTAGGTTTGTTGTTGTTGGGGGAGGGGGTAAGCAGAAGCGGATGTCAATTTGTATTTTAATTGTCCATATCTCAGAGAATTACTTTCCTTTGGAACAAAATGATAAATTTATTCTGCTTGAGAGGCTCAGCAATGTGTGCTTCTCGTCAAGTCAGTGCATAAGTTTGTTCATATTTTTTTTAAATAAATTAAAATCATAAACTTATTGCAAAAGAATTCGATCAACCTTTTATAAACAGTAATGTGTACTGAATATACAAGACTTTTGAAATTATTTTTTTATTGTCCAAATATATGATCGAAATAAAAACGACTGATTCTTCAGATGGTATCCGGTTGTAAATCACTCTTGATGTCTCAGTCTTTCCATAGGTGGTCTTCATTCATTGGCTTTTCAGATGTCAATAAGTAATGTGGACTAGCCCCTCCACGGTGGAGTTTACATCGGCGTGCCTGCCAAAACGCGGTGGTGATTTGTAGGTATTTATGCCTCCACCGCGGAGTGCTATCGCAGAGCTAAAGTGGAGGGGATTAAGTACCCCACCGCGATGCACGGAGTTCCGAAAAATCACGTGAGCTGTACTGTACCCTCAGGTCTATCTGTGCTTAATTCTCTAGCAATTTGTTAACACAGCAGATTCTGAACAGACCCCTGACATTGATCATGAACCAGTTTGCATTGAATCTGCTGAACGTCAGTCAGAATCTTGTGGGAGCAAAATTCCAACATAAATGGTGAACAGAATCTGCATGACTGCACAATTATTACTAACAAAGAAGAAAAATACTTAACAGTATTAAAAACAATTCATTGTGATGACTTTGTAATACTTACACTAGTGACAAGTATTGATCATTTTATCTATATTTCATTACTTGAAACCTGTGAGTGGTAAATTATTCATCTCTCTTATCAGTTATAAGTTCTATATTTATTATATAATCTTCATGTTACTACTAGCCGAGTCGTAAAGAAACACTAGAGGCCCATGTCAAATTCTTGGTGGCTTCTTTTGAAATCTTGATGGGGCAGTGGCCTCATCAGGCTGAATACTAGATTGAATCCTGAATTGTCAATTGTTATGTTATGTAAGTCAGGTGATCAATATCAGGCTTTGGGCCTCATGTTTTCTTTCTAGCTAAAGAAAAAGCTGGGCTTGACAAAAAGGGACTCTCATGTTTTAATGACAATGTAGAATCCCCAAATTTACAAACCAAACAAAATGTTACTGTTTCAATAAAAAAAGTGGAGAATGAACAAATTCAAACCAAAGGGGACAGAGAATAGGCTTGATGCACCCCCCATCATGTTGTCATAGGCAACTAATGGAGACAACATGTTTGCTGTGGGAAGCATCACATGATAATGTTCTGGGAAGTTATTAGACTTTTTTCAAGAGTGTGGTTTATATAGAAAACGTTTGACCTTGTATTTTAAGGATTTTATTCATTTTTGCTTTATCTGAGTGTTTGCATGCCTTGATCTGAGTGTTTGCATGCCTTGATCTGAGTGTTTGCATGCCTTTATCTGAGTGTTTGCATGCCTTTATCTGAGTGTTTGCATGCCTTTATCTTTGTTCTGCATGCCTTTATCTGAGTGTTGACATGCCTTTATCTGAGTGTTTGCATGCCTTTATTTTTGTTCTGCATGCCTTTATCTGAGTGTTTGCATGCCTTTATCTGAGTGTTGACATACCTTTTTCTGAGTGTTTCCATGCCTTTATCTGAATGTTTGCATGCCTTTATCTGAGTGTTTACATGCCTTTATCTTTGTTTTGCATGCCTTTATCTTTGTTTTGCATGCCTTTATCTGAGTGTTTGTGTGCCTTTATCTGAGTGTTTCCATGCCTTTATCTGAGTGTTTCCATGCCTTTATCTTTGTTCTGCATGCCTTTATCTGAGTGTTGACATGCCTTTATCTGAGTGTTGACATGCCTTTATCTGAGTGTTGACATGCCTTTATCTGAGTGTTTACATGCATTTATCTGAGTGTTTACATGCATTTTCTTTGTTCTGCATGCCTTTATCTGAGTGTTGGCATGCCTTTATCTGAGTGTTGACATGCATTTATCTGAGTGTTTACATGCCTTTATCTTTGTTCTGCATGCCTTTATCTGAGTGTTGACATGCATTTATTTGAGTGTTTACATGCATTTATCTTTGGTCTGCATGCCTTTATCTTTGTTCTGCATGCCTTTATCTGAGTGTGTGTAATATCTTTACCTTTTATTACTTTGTCTCTTGGTGAAAATTTACTTTTGATCGGAGGTAATTGTCATCCTTGTGATTTTGACAAGGTTTTTTTCTCTGCCATTTGTGCAACCTAGCTTTTGTTTAGCACCATATTGCCAGGATTGTGCTGATGTGTTATAAAACCTTCTACATACATACAAATCCAAATTTTTTTAACATTCCTATAGCTTATTCTATTGAGGGGGCAAGTAGTACAGGTATTGTCAATTATTTCATTCTGTCATATACAACCCAGCTAAGTTAATGTATGGCCCCTGTTTGACTTAGAAGTTTGCCTTTGTATGTTAAACCATGATTTTTTCAATTATATGATATTAGCATCTATGTTGTCCAGAAATATGTTAGTTTTAACCTGGAAATTACTTTCATGCGCACACCAAGTAACTTATTTTCAAAGAATCTCATAATTCAGTAGTATTTAAATGTATGAATATCCATTGCATAGGTAACAATTAATCTTGGCAGATGATGCCACTAATTTCATATTTCTGACCTGGTTACTGTGACCCTTTGGAAAGTAAGGGTTAAATGTAACATCGATTTTAAAGCACTTGTATATCCATGTTTATTTGTAGGATGTGTTGGATTGGCCCCGAAGTCGAGAGTTTTTCTACTGGAGGTTGAAGAGACGTCTTCTAGAACAGAATCTGAAGGCCAAGATGAGTCAGTTTACCAAGAGCCTTATTGATGGTCAACTCAACTCCATGCTCAGTCGATGGTTTGTGGAGGACCAAGGAACTGTCAATGTATGTCGGCAAATATGATACACAAAGATAATGTATCTTAGATTAGGTCAATGATGTCATCCAAAAGTTTTGTGCAATTCTTTATTTTTACATTTTTAGAACTTTATTTTTCATTGGTACCATATAGCCATTGTTATGCAGAGGTGTGATTAAATGTTAATACATGCATATATATCACTGATGCAACTTAAGTACATTGATCCTGATTTTCAAGAAAAGTTAAACTTTTAATTGATACATAGTCATTACCTACCATGTAGGAAATATCCCCTTGATCATTTTAACCCAGATAGTTCAAGAAACCAGTTACATGCAACCAGAAACAATCCTTATCACAATGACATGCCAGAACAGTTACATGTAACCAGAAACAAGTCTTAATCACAGTGACATGCCAGAACAGTTACATGTAACCAGAAACAAGCCTTATCACAGTGACATGCCAGAACAGTTACATGTAACCAGAAACAAGTCTTAATCACAGTGACATGCCAGAACAGTTACATGTAACCAGAATCAAGCCTTATCAAAGTGACATGCCAGAACAGTAACATGTAACCAGAAACAAGTCTTATCACAATGACATGCCAGAACAGTAACATGTAACCAGAAACAAGTCTTATCACAATGACATTTCAGAGCATGAATGAAAATTTTGAAACTGAAAGAAAAGCCTAAGGATATAAATTCTTTTTTAAGCCTTCCAGCAAACATTTCCAATTTGTAGACTAATCTGAATTTACTCTTGTTTGTGTTGTACCAATTTTCATGGATTTTGTCGGGTACCAATTTTCGGGAATTTTGTGATTGCTACAAACCATGAATTTTAAAGGTCTAATTTAAAATTGTATAGTCACATGTAACTTTTCAAAAACATAGTCACAAATATAAGTACCAACAAAATATGTAATTCCTTGCAAAACTTAAATCTTGTATCCATGATGATAAATTAATTCACAGTATGTTTCATCTGATTGTATAGTAAATGAATTGGCACTTGTATTATCTCCATGTTATTTATCCTGCCTGTCAGGCATACCTATGGGAGGATGACAAGGCTGTAGTCCAATGGCTGACTGATCAGGTGGAGGAGAACAATGGCAAAAATGTGGTATCCGAGAACATCAGGTGTCTGCAGAGGGAACATGTACTCCAGCAAGTCAGAAGGTGAGTTTATGTCTGTGTTTGTGTATGAATGTTATTTACAGAAAAGTTGGTATAGCAGGTTACATGTTGTGGTGCATGCTATTCATGTGATAATATTCTATTACTAAATTGGAGCTTTGTAGAAAAACATGCACTTATGCAAGTACAAGGGATTGTTTGCATGTTTTTACGTTAAATGTTTCAGCTAACATCAGGTATTTGCAAATGCAATATTAACTACAGCCTGTTGAGAGGTATGGGGATGTAACACATGTACAATGCCTGAGTATTTATTGTTGGGAGGTATAGGGGATGTAACACATGTACAATGCTTGAGTATTTATTGTTGGGAGGTATAGGGGATGTAACGCATGTACAATGCTTGAGTATTTATTGTTGGGAAGTATAGGGGATGTAACATGTACAGTGCTTGAGTATTTATTGTTGGGAGGTATGGGAGATGCAACACATGTACAGTGCTTGAGTATTTATTGTTGGGAAGTATGGGGGATGTAATCATGTATAATTCTTGAGTATTTATTGTTTGTTCATTTTTCAAGTTTAAAGCCTACTAGGGGTCTTCCGATAGACCATGTTCTGCAGCAAGTCATTAGAAATACCATCTATACTCAATTATAAGTCAAGTCCAACTGCAAACTACAAAGATCCAAATCTGCCATAATGTGCCAACAGATCTGGGTCTATGCAGTTTGTTATGAGTGATCAGTAGAACAAACAACATAAACCCTGATTTGCCAGTGCATTATGGGACGTTAGATCTGACTCTGTGTTATTTGCAGTTGGACTCGACTTATAAGGGAGTATATACAGTATTGCCTAACACTGTGTGTGTGTGTGTTCATCTGCATGTTTGAATATGTGTGTGTTATCACCAAGAACAGAGAGCATTTACCAAACATGATTGTTTGTACTTTTTGTATGCTCTAACTAAACAGTGACAAATTAAATTTGGTAGACATGTTTGTATGTATATACAGATGACCTGATTAGAGTTTCATGCCATTAATGGAGTTTGTCAAATCTGTATCAGTTTTTATACTCTTTTGGTCTGCAGTGGGGACATGTGTGTTTTAGAAACACAAATCTAGTTTCTTAATAAAATTTAGGTACCTAAGCAAGTGATAATTATTGTTTTCCCTATAATTGTACACTTGAGAAATAACTTTTTAAAATGTTTACAAAAAAATTACTAACAGTACAGTACTATAGCACTTTAGGCAGTATGATGCATAAAATGTGTAAAAAAATTACCAATAATACAATACTATAGCAATTTTCAGTGATTTGATGAATGTGTTCAAAAAATTACCAATAGTACAGTACTAGAGCAGTTTAGACAATTTGATGCATAAAATGTGTTGCACTATGTGCACTGTAAATTCATAACTGTATATACTCACTTGTAAGTCAAGCCCAACTGTTGACAACATATATCCTGATCTGCCATTTCATAATGCACTGGCAGATTAGGGTCTATGTTGTTTGTTCTATTGATTACTTCTAACAAACTGCATAGACCCAGATCTGCCAGTGCATTATGCAACAGCAGATCTGGGTATGTGCAGTTTGCACTTGAACTGGACTTGTGAGTGTATACAGTATTTTTTGTGGGATACCAATATTTATGGATTCCATGATTGCTATGAACCATGAATTTAAAGACCAAATAAACAATGATCCTTACACAGAAACAGTAGCACTCCTTACTCTATTCACCGTAGCAGTCCCAACCTTATTCACAAATTTAAGTCATGAGAGAAATGCCATCTTTATATAAAAAAAACACAATAGTTGATACACATAAAAATAAATGAATTCACAGTATGTGAGGGACAGCATGAGATAAATATAAACAAACAGTCCAGCATGTGAGTTTGATCAGATGTTAAAGATAAAGGTATGCAAACACTCAAATAAAGGCATGCAAACACTCAAATAAAGGCATGCAAACACTCAAATAAAGGCATGCAAACACTCAAATAAAGGCATGCAAACACTCAAATAAAGGCATGCAAACACTCAAATAAAGGTATGCAAACACTCAAATAAATGGCATGCAAACACTCAAATAAAGGCATGCAAACACTCAAATAAAGGCATGCAAACACTCAGTAATTATATAAGGTATTTGAAATCTTGGTGTTTTAATATGTCATTATCCCTGTATAGCCATGGAAAGAACTAGTCCAATATAGATTCCTTAATACATATACAAAACAACTCCCTTTTTCAGTTTGGTACAAGACAACCCTGAGGTTGCCATGGATTCCATTATTCACATTACCCAGCACATGTCTGAGAGTCAGAGGGCAGAGGTCAGCAGGATTCTAGCCAACATGGACCCATTACAATCTTCAAGTCTAGCTACAGAATTGGAGGATCCTGACAAACCCATCATGTGTAATTTTCAGTTATAGTGCTCCCTATGCTGTTTATGGGAGTCATAGCAAAACAGAGTAATGAATGGTGTGAAATCACATTATAATTAGTCTTCATGAGTCAAGAACTACAATAACATTAAATAAATTAAGTAGCGATGATAAAACAAAACTTGGCCATTTTAATGGGATTCATGACATTACCCAGATTATAAGAGTGGCAGCAGTATACTGAGGGGTTTTATTGAGAGGGACCACTGTGCCATGATATTATTGGAATATCAATTATTTGTTGTGCTTTTTTGCATATTTTTAATTCACTCTTTTGGTGTATACGGAGCTGATGGTGCCTGTATTTGTAATTGGATATGAGTATTATGAACAATAAAGTCAAAATATATGTACATTGTACAAACATTTCACCTATCACCATTGTCTTGAATTCATAACAATAAAGTCAAAATATATGTATATTGTACAAATATTTTACCTATCACCATTGTCTTGAATTGATAACAATAAAGTCAAAATATATGTACATTGTACAAACATTTTACATATCACCATTGTCTTGAATTCATAACAGTAAAGTCAAAATATATGTATATTGTACAAACATTTTACATATCACCATTGTCTTGAATTCATACCTATACACATCCTGAAGGAAGATTCTTAAGATCTAAATCCCCTTCTCAGTTGCAATAGGTCATTGAAACACTAGTAGGGGAAGTATGGCTAGTTGTTAACACACACTGACCTTTCAAGTTAAAACTATACACTTTAGAGTGAAAAAAAGAAAGTTAACCAATTTAAGCAAAATATACCACCCCTTTGCATAACTGAATCATGTAGACAAAATTTTTTATCCTTCCTTGCGGGTGTAATTATGGCTAACTGAGTTAAAGTCTTGTATTGATTTTTCTTCTAAAATTCTAAAATATAAAGTGAAATTAATTTTCAGTATTGTAGCATGCTTTGTGAAGTGCATTGAAGAAATGCTTTTGCAAGTTTTTGTGCTCAATTATTATGAGTTTCAAACAGTACCTAATATAAATTTTGACTTGTCTGCAAAAAACAGAAAGCAAAAGACAAGAAAATCTAGGTATATAATTATCTGATTCTACATAGTGTAGGTATTTAATTTGTTTAGGTTAAGCAGAATTCTGCATCCCTCATAACAGGATTTCTGAGTCAATACATTAATTCTGTTCAAAGATTCCAGTCAACAAAAAATAAAGCACAGAACTAGTCTAATTTGCAGACTCCATCTCCCATTATCATGTAGGATCTTATAAAAGTGTTTGTCAGATATGACTTTTTTGTAATGAGATTAATACTGTAATACATGTAATTTTTTGTACCCTTTGATTTTTCATACATAGTTGAGCCATAATAATCATAATTATTTTTTGTACTAAAATTGTTTATACATAGAAGTTGGTTTTATGTTTGAAAAAATTTCTTTGTGCAACTGAACTCTAAATTCAGAAGATCGACATGTTTGAGAATACATTCAAAAACTGTACAAAACCTGCAGAAATAAACCAGGTGTTTACAGAAAATCTGTTTTGTACATCACCTTTTTATTGTCGGACATTTGTATGCATATTTATTTTAAGAATTTCTCTCTAACACCAGTGTGTAAAAAAAGGCACTAGCTTCTTTCAATAGAATGTACATCAAACTGAAATTACTATAAGAACTTTTGCTTTTGTACATCTAAATAATGAGGTATCCATCTATCTAATCATACTAAATAATAAATACCAGCATTAATCATAGAGAGCTGAATTTGGATGGAGTGTTGACAAGTACTTACAGCAATTTATTCAATTCAAATTTGTAACTTCTAAATCAAAATGTAATGAAATAGTCTCCATTATCATAAACATACCTTTTTTTTTTTTTGCATTATAGAAATCAAAGCCCCATGTAAATGAAAATAATCTGGTAAACAAACAGAACTTGATGAAGTAGCTTGTATGTTCTATTTGACAGTTGATTTTGAGCATAAATGTGTAAACTTGTGTGAATTCATCTTGATGGCAGTTCATATTCTGCAGTCTAAAGATTCTAGCTTTAATAATTTCTCTATAGATTCCCAATTATATCCTGCCCTTTCTACTAGGTCTAACTCATCAGGCAGTTAACACTATTTTGGACATGTGCTGCGTGGTATATACTTTCATTCTTTGTTTCATTTATGTGGGTTTATGTTGATATATACAGACAGTATGGTGTAATACCATGTGCTACATTTGAAAGTTTCATAACCATCTACGCCTTTGTACTCGCAGACAGAAGTGTCAAATCTTTGAATACAAAGCAACTACACTTGGCATGAATCAAGCTGATATCCAATACTGCCAAACTACAGGAAGTATAGATGTACTTATAGATGCACGTTACAAAAACTTTGTGGATGGCTCGCATTTGGGATAAGGAAGAACCATTTTGATTTTGCAGTCAAAAGGACAAATTTCATGGTCACTACCTGAAACAATTTTAAAAATGGTTTCTACACAATAGCATTAGTTCTATATGACATACCACAACCAAACTTTGTAGATGGCTTGCACATGGAATAAGAAGGCTACTGATTTTGAGGTCAAAGGTCAAGGTCACATACTGAAAGAAGAAAATGGTTTCTGCGGAAAAATTCAAGCTATCAACATAAAGGACTATTAGACATGTGTCAGGCATATAATGTGCCATTCACGGTACTTTTTTAAATAATTTCTATTTATAATTTTATTACTGTTTTCTCTGACAAAAGCTTCAGCTAATCAACTACATTTAAAGTACAGTGAGCAGAATGGCATGAAGAAGGACTGAAATCTCTCATTTATGGGTGCATAATTTGTTTCAATCACAAGTTGTAACAATAAAGCTGTGATGATGGGATACCTGTGTCCATGTTGTACTTATCCATTTTCAAACTTATGTGTTGCAATACACACATAAAAGCAAATTGAAACAACATCATCCTAGTGAATGATGCTATAGTGCAATTGGATACTTGTGAATTTAATATTGACAATCATGTCGATATTTTGGAGGAGTCTTCAGTTTTTTTTTTCCTTTATTATTTTTTTTACATGGTCACTTCCTAAAAATGATAATTCTTTTTTTATACATTAAGTTTAGTACTTTGAAGAAAAAAAATATTTTTGTGTGTATGAAAAATTACATGAAATACAGTAATATTATTTGCAAAAGTGTCTTGCAGTAGGTGACATTTTGTTGTGTTATCTAATGACTTGCTTAAATTTCATATCTGCAGAATTTAAGTTTTTGATTTGATTTCTTCTTTAAATACATTACCTGATCATAATACCTTCAGATTACTACCATTGCAAATCCAGCCTTCCCAGGCTAAAATTTGTAGCTGTGAAAGCTAAAAATTGTCTGCAACATTTTCTGGCACAGAACAGCCTCTCAGCCCAAGAATTCCTTCGCTTACTGGGTTTGCTCAATGCGGCAGCGGACCTCTTTGTCCTATATCACCTGTTTACGAGACCATTACAAAGGATACTGTTGTCCCGAGGCCAAAACTTTGCCACTTGGAACAAACAGTAATGGTCTCCATGCATATGAGGTCTCATCTAAGAAAATGTGAGAACCTCACTTGGCTTACGTTGGTGTTCTTTTGCAGGTACAACCTCCAAAGTTGATGATTTGTATGAACAAGAGCACAGCAAGCTGGGATGCAGATCTCCTTCCATCATTCCAGGAGGACAATGGAGTGTGGCCCACACAGGATCCTCTATTGCATATCAGTATCCTAGAGATGAAAGCCATACTGAAAGCATTTGATTGGTGGCAGGAGAATCTACATGGAAAGGGCATTCTCATTCTATCAGACAGCCCCAATGTGGTGAATTATCTCAGAAGGCAAGTGGGAACCAAATTGCCAGACCTCTGCATTCTTGTTTGGGATTTTCTAAGGTGGTGTTGTCAACGATAAATCGACATACAAGTTCGTCATGTTCCGGGCAGACCTAACATACTAGTGGACTTCCTGTCTCAAAAGAATCAACTAATGCATATGGAATGGTTGCTTCGTTCCTCGGTTTTCAGTTGCATATGTACACACTGGTGGATATATTTGCAACAAGGTGGAATGCAAAACTTTCAACATTTGTCTCACCAGTCCCAGATCCGAAGCCATGGGCAGTCAATGCACTTTCCATAGATTGGAATGGCTTGGACACATAGACTTACCCATCAACGCTGATTCCAAAGGCGATACAAAAAGCAGGAGAATCCATGTGTCACCTCATCCTAATTGCTCCACAAAATTGGGAAAAATCATGGATAAATGACCAGATAAATATAGCAATGGAAATCCCAAGGAAAATAGAGAGGTTTACTGTTTGCTCAAGCAACCTCAATGGCAGGCATTTCATCCAAATCAAGAGCTGTTGAACCTGCACTGCTGGATCATATTAAACAAGCCCTCATGAACAAACAGTTCTCACAACAAATGGTGGAGAGAATCACTTAAGCTAGATGGCCCTCCACTTTGAAAGCATATGAGGGGAAGTGGAGAATTTTCTTACAGTGGTGTGAGCATGAACACATTTCTCCACTTGAGGCATCCACACCCCAAATAGCTAACTTCCTACTTTGGCTCTTTGAACAGAAACAGTCAGCTCCTATCACAATACAAAGCTTCTGTTCCACAATCTCTGCCATGTTATGCCATCATGGAAGAGGGGACATTGGACAAAAGAAAGACCTCTCTGATCATCTGTGGAACTTTGATCTCACACACCCAAAGGCGTTGGCTCTGTGCCCAAAGTCAAATCCGTCATGGGTTCTAGCATGACTGAATAAGGCACCGTTTGAACTGCTCTCTAGAGCTTAAATCATTCACAAGACCCACTTCCTACTCATACTTGCTACAGCAGGCAGAATCAGCAAAATCCATGCTTTGTTGGTTGACCCAAACTACTTACAGTTCCAATGGGATGGGTCAGCATCACTCATGATGGCCCCTGCTTTCATTGCCAAAAACAGGCTCCTGCTTATGGGCAGTCAGTCTTTTGTGGTGAAACCTCTTTCTAGCCTGGACCTTTCAACTCAAGGTCATCTACAGGACCCAATGAGAGTTTTGAAGTAGTACCTGAATCAAACTGAGTTGGTGCAAAGAGGGATATCCCTTCTATTCTTACCTCTGAAAGAGGAAAGTAATATATATCAGCGCAGGCTCTATCTTCCTGGATAAGAGGGGTTATCCACTCTGTATATGGAGAATTAACCCAACATCAAATTAACTTGCTATGCATTTCAGTTCATGAAGTTAGGTCAGTCGCAACAAGTATTCCATTCAAGCGAAACTGTTCCCTAGCTGACATTATACAAGCCGTGGGATGGAGGTCAGAGTCAACTTTCTCCAGCTTCTTCCTCAGAGATCTTTCAATCCAGAAGGCTCAGTGAGACCTGATGGGACTTACCACCGCAGCACAACAGGTTACCTTCCTGGGTAATTCAGCAGCTTATTAAGGATGCAGCACAATGACTTCTGCTGGATTTGCGGTGGGGAAATTGTCCCTTTTCCTAAAGCCCCATGAGGCAATATGACAATCTAGAAGCTGCCTCATATACCTTTGGTAACTGGAGATGGTCTATCCGGGGTATGGGGATGTAATTTCCTCCACCTCTTACCAATTCTCCTAAGGTATTGTGATCGGGTAACATATTTGAAGAAGAAACCAGTTTTTTAGTAAAATATGTTTCTTTGATCATACTTACCTGATCATAATACGGATACACCCTCCCTACCTTCATGCAGTTATATCCTACTAAGAGAGTATGCACTCCGCTCCAGTAGTAAATGAAGTATTCACTGGATTTGGTGCCAGTCCCTGTATCAAGGGGAGATCACTCTAACTGCCACCTATGTGGCCATACAACTTTAGCTTTCATAGGAAGTGGTTATACTATTAAGGTAATATGATCGGGTAAGTATAATTGAAGAAACATTTTATTTCAAAAATTGGTTTCTCAAACAATTTCAAAGACCATCCATTATCCAATGACATTATGTGACATTGGCTAGGATGTTATATATCACAATGTGACCTGTAATATTATGTTGTGACATCATGATACTGTTAATGGAGAATATTATTTGTTAAAGAGTGCAAATTACTGCAATCTACTGTATGAAATACAAGTAACAACTTTCTTAACAACTTGAGAACAAAAGGAACTTGTGTTTATGATGCAGCATTCTCATTCCCACTACTGGGGAATTATTTAAATTGTATGTACATGAGTATTGCCAGTAATTTGTATATTGGATATAAACTAATGCATGTGTACATGTGCTTTTCTACAAATGGTATTGCATGACTATCAATTTGCTTAAAATCACACATTTAACGTATTTTTGTTATAATTTGTAATGTGCCATATTTTGTTATGAGGCTTTTCCATTAAAAATAAGATCACATGTGTAGTAATGCAATTTTCTTATATAGGTGCATCTTACTAATCACTTGTATATTCCAATTCAAAACATCATGCACAGTTTCAGCATGCAGTGTGTATTATACTATGTGAAAAATATACAAAATATAAACTCTTTTTTTTATATTTCATCAAATCAATCTATTTGTGTTGTTTAGTAGTGTTAATCAGAGTTAGAGTAGCATAAAATACAAGTTAGTCATATAATAACAAATACTCCACTTATTTAATGCTTTCAGTGTTTTTAAGAATACAGTACAGTCACTCCTGCAAATTTTTAAATAGAAAATTATGAATCTTGCCTACCTCAAGCTTACAAAGCCAATTTCTTTTCAGTAGATTTATTTATTCCAAAATGATAATATATATAGATCAATTGTACTGCTATATTTTTCTTTTTTTGTATCTGTTCCACATGTTAGTAATTTCTTGGAAGCTAAGCAAATTTTACTGATCACATCATCAGTTTTTTTCTCAGTGCAAGTTAAGGTGCAGCTAAAGTTGTTTTATTTATGTTTTCATATACATACTTATGTTTCTACGAACATGTTGAAGATTTTGGCAATAACCTTATTTTTCTGATGATGAGCCCACCCCCATTTTTGAAACATTTTAGCGAATATTTACTATGGATATATTTATTTGATAATAAACCCATCCCTCCTTTTTGAGAAATTTTTTAGGCTGCACTTCTGGTCTTATCATGTGAGAAATACTGTAAATGCCTGCTAGATTAATGTTTACAAATTCCCTCTGCCAGCATTACAACATTGTTAGCATCAACAGCAAAATCTTATTCAAAAAGGTTTTCATATCATGGAGAAAAAAAAAACAGCAAATGTACAAAAGTCTAATCAGGTTATCTGTCCATGACAATTCAAGTTTATCGGCAAATCTGTTAATTGTAATTGTGCTAAAATGTGCGAAAACTGATCTCTGGTTGAGAAACAGCTTGCCAGGTCATCTACAAATGATCATAAATAAAAATAATGTATCTCATCATAGTATGTTTAGTCCTAATATTAGCTCACCTGCACAAAAGTGCAAGAGAACTTGTGCTATACCCCTGGTGTCATAGTCATCAATGGCATAGGTATTAACAAATTTGTATACCTTTTTGTGTAGATCAGTTTTGCTGACACTATTTCTTATACAGACATGAACTTTATACATACATCTTGAGGCATATTTCACCACAATACCAAAAGTAGGTCATATTGACTTACTTTTTATGCTTCTTTGATGCACTTTTTATGTTCAGCAGAGCTTGTGGAACACTGTTGCTTGTACAGTCATGAAAATAGGTAGTGTGTGTGCATGCATCCTGAGGTGTACATCATCACCATACCAGAAATAGGTCACTCAGACCTACTTTTCATGCTCCAGTGACCTTGTATAGTTTTCATATTTAAGTCACTTCCCAAATCACTGTTGATTATACAGTCATAAAAATAAATACAGTAAAACATCAATTATCCAGAGCCATCATGGGACAGATTTTGTGTGGGATATCAATCATCCGGATGATCAAATTTGGTCAAAAAGTAGAACTGAATGAAAGTATTTGGATTAAATTGTCTGATAATAACACCATTTACTGTATATGTCTAAGTAGTTAAATAAATATTCATGTTTTATGGACATTTTACACATTTAAGAGTAGAAAAAGTAGAAACAATACAAATATTACTTAAATACTGTAATTAAATACTAAAATTCATAACTAAAGTGTATATGTGAACAAATTTCAGAGGGCTTTGATCAAGGTAAACTCAGCTGACATGGATTCTATTCACACCTGTGCCATTGGGTGATTAACTTTTATCAGCCATTAAGTCACCATTAATTGTTGATCAGCAGTTAATTTCATAGGCTTGGACTTCAGGGTGCCTTTGATCAGACTGTTACAAATCTTTAATCATACTTGATTAGCTTGGGAGTTCTGTATGACAACCTATATATTGACATTGCATGTAAGAATAAACTTTCTATATTTGTATCTCATTCTCTTCCTCCATCTCTCCAAATTACATTTAATTATACTTTAAAAAGATAATTTAGTTATTCTAGGTTGGTTGGTTGTTATGGGTTTAACGCCATTTATCAGCACATCATAGGCTTACATGGTGGCCAGTATATTTTGGTGGAAGAAGAACCCAAGAAAACCCCGGGAAGAACCACCGACCCACTGGAAGCTACTGGCAAGCTCTCACATACCCACATTGGCCGAGCCCAAGACTCTAACCCATGTAGACATAGGTGAGATGTCAGTGATCTGTAAAGGCGAGGCCTTAGACCACTCGGCCACCCGGGGCTCCGTTATTCATAGTACCATTGTCTATATAATTGTATGAGATTACATTAGATTGTGTTTGTTTCTGATTTCTGTTAATCTGTTCTATGTTGGCATCTTGATTGGCAGATTAGCTTCATTTATATATACATAAATATTGTAATAAATAAAATGTTCAGGGTACATTGCAGTAGACCATTCGAGCATATAATTCAGATAATCGGGATCCAGATTATTGACATTTTACTCTATGTGCATGCATCCTGAGGAGTACAACACCACCATGCAAAATATAGAGTGATCATGTACTCTTTTTATGTTTTGGTTAGTTTTTGGGAATATTGTTGCTTGAACAATCATGAAAAAGAAAAGTGCAATGATCCTAAGGAGTACAACACCACCATAGCAAAAGTAAGTCACTGTGACCTATTTTGTATGGTCATTAGATTTTGTATGCACTTTTTACATTTATGTTAGTTTCTGAGACACAGTTAAATGAAATTGGTGCCAATCTTTTGTCCAACATGGCTGCCACAGAAGCCAGCTTGAAAGTCTTGTTATCGCTACTTCTCCTGAATGGAAAATCATATCAACATGGGTTTTCACCAAGAGACTTTTTATAATGTCTAGTTGGTCCTAAGTGAAAATGGTGCAGATCTGACATCCAGTATCTTGAAGAAAATAATTTATTGCTACTCCTCCTTAATGGAGGGTCATATCTACATGAGGTGTTCACTAAAAGGCTTCTTGTGATGTCTAGTTGGTCCTAAATGAAAATGATGCCACTCAGACATCCAGTATGGCCACCAAATTAGCCAGCTCAAAATCTGATCATAACTCCTCCTCAATGTATGGTCATATCAGTACAAGGATTTTCACTAAAAGACTTCATATGATGTCTAGTTGGTACTAAATAAAAAAGGTGTCAATCGGACATCCATTATGACCACCACAGCAGCCATCTTGAAAATCTTGTTATTGCTACTCCTCCTGAATGAAAAGTGAGATCAACATGGGGTTTCCACTGTATAGTTGGTCTCTAATGAAAATTGTGCTGATCAGACATCCAATATGGTCACCACAGTGGCCATATTGAAATTCTTGTTATTGCTACTCCTTCTAGATGGAAAGTCATATATTGACATTGGGTTTTCGCCAGAAGACTTCTTATGATATCTAGTTGGTCCTATGTGAAAATGGTGACGATCCAATCATGTTATCGCTACTCTAGAAGAAATGATGGTAATATTGACATATTCACCGAAAGACATCTTATGATATCTGGCTGGTTCTAAATGCAAATGGTGCTAATTTTATACTACCATCTATACTCGCATACAAGCCGATACCAACTGCAAACTGCATAGACCTAGATCTGCTGTTGCATAATATGCCGGCAGATCTGGGTCTATGCAGTTTGTAAGGACTAATCAGTAAAACAAACAACAGAGACCCTGATCTGCCAGCACATTATGCAATGGCAGATCAGGGTCTATGTTGTTTTCATTTGGACCCGGCTTATACACGAGTAGAGATGGTAAATATAGCCACCATGATGGCCATCTTCAAAATTTTGTTACTTCTCCAGAAGAATGGATGGTCATATTGGGAAGGGGTTTTCATCAAAAGTCTTCTAATGATGTCAAGCTTGTCCAAAATGAAAATGGTGCTGATCTTACATCCGATATGGCCACCACAACGGCTAATTTGAAAATATTTTTCCTCAAGAATATCAGATGGCTTCAACACTCAGCAGTTAAAAAGAATAAATGGTCTTCTCTTTAATTCCTGAAAATTCATTTTGGGTAGTAGAGCATCAGTCCTTTTAAGGGACTCTTGTTCTATGTTTTGTTCATTCTTGTTTCTTTCTTTATTTCTGTTTCGGCACATACCCCTATGTCCATTTAAATATAGGTATGAGTGATGAAACTCAAAACATACATATCCAGTGATAATTCATCCACATTAACAAGCTGGAGGCCTTGACCTCTGAATTCAGACCATGTTTCCTCAGTCCCATTGATTTTCTTGATTGGGAGATTTTACTGTAGATTGTTTTATTAAATCTTCTCTAGGTCACACCAACCATTTTTTCCTAAAATAAAGATTATATCTTCTTTTTCATCTGCTAAAGATGAGGTTTGTTAAAGCAATAACTATTGTTTGGTGGCAATATTTAGCTTTATTGCAAGAATTTTCATAGTCATAGTTTTTATATGTATGCCATGTGACATCATACGCTATGACCCTGTCAGTCCATCTGTTTGTTACCTTTCCCTATTCTGCATAATAACTTAGTTCTACAGCACTTACCTCCACCAAACTTTATGGATAGCTTGCACTTAGGGTAAGGAAGAAGCCTGTTGATTTCAGGGTCAGAGGCCAAGGTCACTGGGACTGAAAGAAGAAAAATGGTTTCCACAAAATAATGTAAGTTCTCCACAATTTACAATTACCAAGCTTTATGTATCACTTGCACATGGTATAAGAAAAGAAGCCTATTTGATTTGGGATTCAATGGGTTAAACACCAAGGTTTCTGTAACTGAAAGAATACAAATATTTTTTGCATAATAACTTTAGTGGATGGCTTGCACTTGAAGTAAGGAAAAAGCCTATTTATTTTGGGATCAAAATGTCAAAGGTCAAGGTCACAGTGACTAAAAGAAAGAAAATGGTTTTTGCAGAAATTACCTTTTATTCTAGAGTAAGTTCCTTGAACAAAATTTGTGGATTGATTGCACTTAGGGTAATAAAGCCACCTGTGGATTCAGGGGTCTAAAGGTCAGAGGTCATGGTCAAGGTGCGCCTATCACTGAAATTATGGTATCTGCGCAGTAACTTTAGTTCAAGGCAGCATAACTCAGCCAAAGGTCCATGTCATTGTGATCTATTGATCAGTAATTTTTTGAGTCAATCATGCCCTACTAGTTTCTACATAAGAACTATTAAACATGTGTTGAACATATAATGTGCTATTCACAGTACCCTTGTTCATAATTAGATTTGTTGCTAGTATTTTCTGTTTTGTGACACAGTTTTGATTTACAGACTTGTGTGCACTGTTTGTTAATATGTTACTTTATATTGTGAAGTTTTTAATATAATAATGCACATGCACAAAAGATATTAATATGTATTTAAAGTATCAGTTAAACACCTGAAAATTAACAAACTTGGTAACACTGTTAGTATCAATTAATTGCAAATAACATTCAATTTTTCATAGTTTTGTCTTATGTTTTCTTACCTGTGTTGATTAATAAAGATCTAGACAGTGACTGCAAGGTGAATTATTATTCAGTTGATGGTAATTACATACAGACAGACATGTGTGTGTGAATTCATTTAATTCATGTATGGGCTACAGGTTCCGAAGAAAACACGTCTGATGGCATGCCATCAAAACCCAATTATAGCAATGTCATACATTTCAAGTTAAAACTGAGGTACAACTTGGTGTTTACAATGTGCATCTGTTTAAGCCTACATACCTTATGTGGATGGGTTTTCCTTAAGGACAAACTTAGTAAAGCATTCAGCATTTGCAAGGAAAAGCTCTCCTTTAAAATTGGAGCAGAATTCCAGTAGAACATGATGTCAGTCAAACTCCAGCATACACCATTGCCTATGAATTGCTGACCAATGCTATCACTGACAAAGGTACAAGGCATTACATAGTTGCAGCTTGTAGGATATTCAGAGCTGAATAGATATTTAATTATATTAATACATATATAATAATAACACTTCCATGTAACCAAAGACAACAAAGTTCTTTCAAGTCGGCATTAATTATAGCGGCTTTGATCAAACGGGTTTTGCCAGTTCATGGTCGGATCCCATTATTAGTGTTTGTAATTAAATTAATTATGGATGCACTGATCAAACAAAGTATTTAAAAAAATGTGATAATATGATGTTTAATTATAGTGGCATTAATCAAACAGGTTGCTCTCACTATTCTTGTTTGCACATAAACTAATTTAAATAATAATATGCGTCTTTTTATCTTTGCTCTTGTACAGTATACATTTTCAATAATAATGTGCATACAATATAATTAATACATTATAAATTCAGCTAATGAAAATAACTTGCAGTGCTCATTGTTGTAGTATATAAGGTTTATTTAGTATAAATATAAATTTTACATAAATCTATTTTTAAAAAAGGCATAACACACTCAGACCAATATATATAAATAGATGAAAAAAATCGAACTAAAACAGCATACTGAGACCCATATATATAGACGAAAACAAATTAACTGCATGGCTACTGTTTTCTTGGTCATTTTCAGTGTTATTAATTCGCAGAACATTAAATGATACATTATGAATACAGAGAACAAAAATTAATATACGGGGCCTTAAACAAAGATTATTCAAATATATTTCATCTTACGAGGTCCACAAAATTAGGAGAATATAGACGTATGATATTGTATGGAACTAAATCATACATTTTACAGGACCTCACTTTCATTTTGTTTAGTTTATAAGTTTTTAGAACTATTAGTATATAGTACAATACACAGTATAAACATAAATTTGCATAAATCTAACAAAGGCATTAGCATACCCAGACCAGTAGTATGTGTAGAAAAAACAATGCAACAAAGCATTAACATACTCGGAGATATATATATATATATATATATATATATATATATATATATATATATGAACAAATTTAACTGCATGGCCATATTTTCACTTTTTCGCAGTGAGTAATTTGCATAACATTAAATGATTCATTATGAATTCACAGAAAACAAATAACATACTGTGCTTTAAACAAAGATTTGTAAAATGTATTTCATCTCTCAGCAGAGATAACACCACCATTTTCGTTACATTATACTTTTCTCTTTTAAGTATTACGAAGTCCACAAAATTAGCAGAATATAGACGTATAATATTGACGTATGATATTGTATTGAATTAAATCATAAATTTCACATGACCCGAGTTTAATATTTAGTATATGTGATACTATAATACAATGTACAGGGTGAAGATAAATTCTAAATAAATCTATTTAAATCTTGCATAAAGGTCAATTAGCTGTTTTTAAATATTTCACTATTAAATTGCCGATGCAAGATAAACAGTCTTACATTATTTAATTTCATTGTATATAACAACGCCATTATCTCGCGTACAATTTGGGTTTTGTTTCCTGAAATGAAGATTTTAACTGCTCAACGTACCTGGGAAATAATGAGAAATATCACATTTTAAACAAATGTAAATGTCACATTTAAATCCAAGACGAAACGTAATAATATTTCACATGGTTCGAATCATCCTGGCATTTGGTCCGAATCGGCCCGTAATTTGGGCCGAATAAGCCTGGTCCGATTCAGCCATGGTCAGAATCAGCCTGTTACCTTTAAATTACTTTTTCACCAGAACCGCTCAACAGAATCTGACCAAATTATACAGAAAGCATCCTGGCATGAAGCTCTTTCGATTTTTTTTTAATGATGCCGATCCGTCATCAAATATGACAACTGTTAGTAAAAATTAGAAAAAAAAACTTTAAACAACTGAAGAAAAACAGCTAAACAGAATTTTACCATATTTGAAAGAAATCATCAAGGCATGAAGCCGTTTCAAATTTGTTCAAATGATGCCGATCTGCCATCAAATATGTCCGCCATTACTAATAGAAACAACTTTAAACAGCTTCTTCTCAAGAAACACTCAACAGAATTTTACCAAATTTTAAAGAAATCATCCGAGCATAGACTTGCATGTTTTGAGGTTATGCTGATTTCTCCCCCTTGACGACAAAGACTGAGAATGAATGTTTTACTGATGCATACAAATAACCTTTATTCCCTTTGCCCAACAAAAACATACAAAAGCCACTAAATACCTAAAAATGGTGATACGATATTAAATTATCTGAAATATGTTTGTTTTATATTGCTTATATCTGCATAAATTAAATGTCATTAATCATACATTATTTTAGGTGTATATTTTGTATTAAATAACAAAAATATTTTAAAAAATATACATTTCTCCAAATTTAATTACCGCCATTAATCTAAATATCCTGAGCCTCCGATTTTTCAGAAGTCAACCCAAACAAGGTCCTTTCATAAAGAAAAAATTAATATAACACAACAGCAAACGAATTCCAACTTTGCTGATTGTTGTGACCAGATTGCATTTAATTTCATTCATAGGTAACTGTATTACACATTACCCTCATCAAGACATTTACTATTTCCCCAAATGTGTTTTCCGACTACTGGACATATATTACAAAGCATGATTCAATCACGGCTACCGTTGCGTCCTGTTCACTAATTATGGTTGCGTAATATTTACAGCAAGTTATATAAAATGCAAATTATTTAAATAATTATACAGAGTGCATACCTAACGATCATTTAACATTGTATTATTGAGTAATACGGACAAGATCTCGTCTCAAACGAATAAAATTAGGTCATGTATGAATTTGCTCTCACATACTTACATATGTCAGTTACTATGTGAGCGATATCAGGCCCACTTGGGTCTCTTGTTTAGTTTACCTGGACATAAGTCCATGTGAGTTTACGGCATGGCCATACGTCCGTGGTTTATCGAGCGTCCGTCAACAATTGCTATTTTAACCTTCTCAAAAACCAATGGACCAAATTTGGCAGAAAATCACCCTGGCGTGAAAGGCTTTTAGATTGTACAAATTATGCCGTTCCGTTGTCAAATATGGCTTCCGTTAATAAACATAGAGCCAAAATTAAATTACTTATTCGCAAAATGTGATGAATAGATCTTTAAATTTTTTACAAATTATGCTGATCCGCCTTCAAATTTGGATGCAGTTAGTACCAATAGAAAAGCAACCGTTCATAAAAATATAAAATCATGAGATGAGGGAAGATGTTCCGATTTGACACCCGACGGCTACAGGATCATGTCATTTCCGCGCCCCTCATGAGGAGGAGGCATTGCTGTCATTGCCAAAAACCATTTTCTCGTGTCTCACACTCACATCCAGCTTCAATTTTGAACATACATCTTTTGAACTCGTTCAATCAACTCTAACACTGCAAAAAAGGTCAGTCCATTTCTTTTGCCTTTATCGCCCAGCACCTAGTCGAAAAAATAAATTATCTGATTCTCTGTTTTTGGAACAATGCCCAGTCCTCCTTGAATTTTGTAATTCCACCAATAGTAGCTTAATGATTCTAGGAGATTTCAACTTCCATTTCGACTGCTCTACAAACCCGCATGTGTCAAAACTCTTAGACTATATTCATATTTTCAACCTGGCACAGTCAGTTAGCATACCAACCCACAGAGGTGGCCACATATTAGACTGGATTGTGTATAGACCTGACGATGATATTCTGAGATCCACTAATGTCTCCCATGAACTTGCATCAGGCCACCTGTGCGTCATATGCCTCCTTGATCTGTCTCATACCCACCACCTGTTTACACTTCAAAACGGAACATCAGCTTGATTAACAGAACTCAACTATCCAACGACATCAGTTCATACCTAACAGCTGTAAAAAAAAAATCCCACTGCGGAACAACTCCACAATTGCCTGCGTTCAATGCTTGATAAGCATGCCCCTACAACCTCAAGTCGAGTCTCTGTGAAGAAATGTGCTCCATGGTACAGTAGCATAAGCGACATGCTATGTGCCGCCAAGAGGGAACGCCGTAAAGCCGAGAGATTGTGGCTGTCATCTGGTCTGACAGTACATAAGCAGATTTATGAAGCTGCCAAAAGGAATGTCACCAATATAGTGCATGCAGCAAAATCCACCTATTTCAGTACAAAAATCACTGCAAGTACCAGCTGCAAACAGCTTTTCTGCATCACAGACAAATTATTAGCGAAGAACAAACCTACACCACTTCCAACCACAGCCTCCCCAGACAGTCTACCAGATCAGTTTGCAAATTTCTTCCACGACAAAGTGAAAACTATCAGAGATCAACTTGACGGCATCACAAAACCTGACCCATCCTCACCCTATAGCTATGATACAGAATTTCAACAACTCCCATTCACAACATTTCAGCCTGTATCTATGGATTTTCTACTAACAGTCCTAAAGAAGTGCGCCCCAAAATCACTTGAACTAGATGCAATTCCTACATCACTGCTATTTGAGTGTTTGGATGCTGTATTGCCTGCTATGACCAACGTCATAAATACTTCTCTTTCTACCGGTGTTTTTCCATCACTTTTTAAAACTGCTATTGTAAATTCCCTTTTGAAAAAGCCAACCCTTGACCCCAACAACTTGCAAAACTATCGCCCTGTCTCTAACCTCTCATTCATGTCAAAAGTCCTAGAAAAGGTTGTTCTGTCTCAAATAGCATCTCACTTAAATTTACATGATCTCATCAGTAATTTCCAGTCGGCTTATTGCCCCTCTCACAGCACTGAAACTGCCCTCCTAAAAGTTGCGAATGACCTTCTTTCTGATTTGGACGACGGTAAGATTTCAGTTCTCACGCTCCTTGACTTATCCGCAGCCTTTGATACAATTGACCACGATATCTTACTTCATCGTCTGCAGCACGTTTTTGGCATCCACAGTACTGCTTTATCATGGTTCAAGTCATACATAACGAAAAGAAACCAAATTGTTTCAGTAAATAATAAACATTCCAGCCCAGATAATCTTTGTTACGGTGTCCCACAGGGTTCGGTTCTAGGACCAGTTCTCTTTATTCTTTCCACACAGCCCCTATCAAGCGTTATAAATCGCCACCCTGTGTCCAACCAGCTGTATGCCGACGACACTCAACTGTACAAATCTAGCTGTCCAAATGAAGTCGCTTCCACCATCCAAAGCGTAGAGAAGTTCATCTCTGATGTTAAGTCATGGATGAGGTGTAATAAGCTACAAATGAACGATGATAAAACTGAAGCCATGCTTATTACCCCGCAAAGAATTTCTAGAGCCCTCCTGTTACCAGAATCAATTAATATCAGTGACACCCCCATTAAATTTAGACAATCACTAAGGAATCTAGGTGTTACTTTTGATAGCTCCCTCTCACTACACCAGCATGTCCTGAACACTTGCAGAGCAGCATACCTGGAGATGAGACGCATCAGCACTATTCGCAACCTTCTCATAGTTGATGCCACAAAACCCTTGTGTGTTCATTAGTACTCTCTAGACTTCATTTGTAACGCTCTTCTTTCTGGTCTGCCACTGTGTCTTCTGCAGAAACTTCAAAAGGTCCAAAACACTGCAGCAACGATCATTCTTCGAGCACCAAGAACGGATCATACCACCCCACTTCTTCACAAACTCCACAAAATCGCTTCTCTGTGTTATACTTCGTTGACTGCTTCTGGTCCGAAATACCTCTCCGATCTCACCCACGTGTACACGCCTAATTGAAGCTTGCGCTCATCATCGGACACTCGTAAAATTTGTATTCCCAAGGTTAAAACTAAGTGATATGGACAACGTTCATTTGCATATCAGGGCCCAGCTACTTGGAATGAACTGCCTCTTGATCTCAGACACAAAGAGACCACGATCACATTCAAGAGTGCTCTCAAGACACAACTTTTCCATCAGCAAGAATAAATTTGTCATTTACCATTGGCCATTAGTATTTGATTGAAACTGTATTGCAAATTCATGTTTCGTGTTGTTTTGTGTGTAATAATTAATTTGTCTTTGATATTGTTTGTGAGATATTTCCATGTTTTTATATGTTGTCTTATGCAAATTGTTTTTTTTTGTTTTTTGTTTTTTTTAAATGCCTTATGTGTTAACGTTATATTGTAAAGCTCTTAGAGCTTTTTAAAAGAATAAGCGCTCTATTAAGTCATTATTATTATTATTATTATTATTATTATTATTATTATTTAAACGACGTCTTCTGTAAAGCCACTAAATAGAATTTTTCCAAACTTTACAAAATGCATCATGGTATAAAGACCTTTTACATTTTTTACAAATTATGCCGAGCTGCCATCAAAATATAACCACCGTTACTAAAGATAGTCAAACCTTTAAATTACTTCTCTAAAACCACTGGATAGAATTTGACCAAACTTGACAGAAAGCATCCTGGCATGAAGACCTTTCACATTTTTTAAACAAGATGTCAGTTCGCCACCAAGTATAGCTCCTGTTACTAAAAATAGACAAATCTTTACATTACTTCTTCTCAAAAAGTGCTGAACAGAATTTTACTAAATTTTACAGAAAGAATCTTGGCATAAATGGCTTTAAAATGTGTACAGCTGATCTGCTATCAAATGTGATCAACGTTCCTAACAATAGAAAACCTTTAAGCAGCTTCGTCCGAAAAATTGCTGAATAGAATTTGACCAAGTCTGACAGAAAGCTGCCTGGCACGAAGAGCTTTAAAATGTGTACCTATGATGCCAATCCTCCATCAAATATGCCTGCCGTTACTAAACATGGATGGAACAAAAAAGGTAAATGATATCTTTAAAAAAAAATCATACTTGACAGAAAGCATTATAGCATGACGACCTTTAAAATGTATACAAATTATGCTGATCTACCATCAAATATGGCCTCTGTTACTAAAAACTGAAAAACCTTTGAACAACTTCTTCTCAAACACCGCTCAACTAAATTTTAAAAAGTTTTACTGAAATAATCCTGACAAAGCGACCTTTCAGAATTGTACAACTGATTAAATATGGACATTGTTGCTGAATATATATATATATAACATTCAAACGACTTCTTCTGAGACACTGCTGAACAGAATTGTAAGAAACAGAAATCAACCTGGCACAAAGGGATTTAAAATTTGTACAAATGATGCCAATCCACCATCAAATATGACTGCCGTTACTAAAAACAGAACAACTTTAAACGACTTCTCGGAAATTGCTTAGCGAAAACTTGGCAAATTTCTCAGAAAGCTTAATGGTAAAAAGAGCTTTAAAATGTATACAAACGATGCCAATTCGCTGTCAAATCAAATATGGCTAGCATTACTAAAAATGGGAAAACCTTTAAACGACATCTTCTAAAATAAAAATAAAAATAAAAAAAATCACAATATTACCAAACATGACAGAAAGCATCATGGCATGAAGACATTTCAAATTTATAAAAATTATGCTGATCCACCATAAATTATGGCCTCTGTTACTAAAAATATACGAATCTTTGAAAAATTTCTTCTCAAATACCACTCAACTGAATTTTATAAAATTTGACAGAATTCATCCTAGTATGGAGAGCTTTCAGATTTTCACAACTGATGTTGCTTAAAATAAAATAAAAATAAAAAATAAAAAACATTTAAACGACTTCTGATGAAACACCGCTGAACAGAATTTTACCCAACTTTATATAAATCATCCCGTCATAAAAGGCTTTTAAATTTATACATATGATGTTAAACCACTACCAACTATGGCTGCCGTTACTGAAAGCAAAAACTGTCAAAATTCCACAGAAAGCATTCTGGTAATAAAGGTTTTCAGACTTATAGAAATGACGCCAAGTTGCCGTTAAATATGGCCGGCGTTACTAAAAATGGAAAATCCTTGAAACTACTAAAAAACCACTCAACAGAATTTTACCAAATTATCCACAAAGCATTTTGGTACGAAGGGCTTTTAAGATTATATAAAGTATAAAGGTTGCTAATCTATCATCAAATATGACTACTGTTACTAAAAAAAAAAAAAAAAAAAAAAAAAAAAGAAAAAGATAAACCGTTAAAAAAGTTGTAAAAAAAAAACAAAGAAACAGAACAGCCTTTTTTTATTTGACAGAACAGAAAGTGCCATAGCTTGAACACCTTTCAGATTTATAGAAATTATGCTGTTACGCCATTAAACGTGGTTGCCGATAGTAAAAGTAGAAAAACCTGTATACAACTTTATCTATATAATATATATATATATATATATATATATATATATATATATATATATATATATATATATATATATATATATATATATATATATAATCCTGAACAGAATTTTTACCAACTTTGACACAAAGCGTCTTGGCATAGAAGCATACGAATATGGACAAGTGACGCTTGTGTGCCACCAAATATCGAGAAACCTAGAAACAATTGTTTTCATAACATATGTAATGAGCAGCATTGGAAGAAATTTCAACAGAAAGAATCCTACTGGCCCAGATTTCTTGGCTAACTGCTCTTGCATTTGACTTTTAAGCAGATATCAGGTGAATGATATATGGTCCACTTGGGCCTCTCGTTGCCGTCGTGCGTGTAACGGGTTTAGGTCTATGCATAAGTCTCTGTTCAGGATAAATGTACCTTTCATCAGTCGTGTACTAGAATGTATTCCTAAAAAAAAATTCACGTTACTTGTAACTTTCTTCATGAAAAATGTGTAATCTTCACAGAGAATGTTACTTTCCTTCACGAAAAAAAAAGTGCTTTGACGTGTGGATGCAAATCCTTCACGAAAAAGTTCCTTGTTTCAGGAAAACTTGTAATGTTCATAAAGATATGTGATTCTGTTTCAATACTTCTGTGTAGAGATGAACTTGGACCCTTGTCTAGTGACACGACAAATCAAGAGATTAAAGATAATTCCTCACTATGAAACTTCTTAAACTGTATATGTACCTTTCCGCATCTTTGAAAACTAGTTCTATGAACAGTATTCCTGGAGCCTAAGTATTGAATATAATATTTAATACAAACAGTTATATAAACAAAGTATCTCGAACACGAATCAACCATCACCTGAGTTTATAGCTTACTTTATCTGAGGAAAGATCAGGCGAAAACCTTAGTTATAGCCTATCCACAACGTCAAGGTCACTGTAATTACCTTTCTTTTTCGTGCTGTTTCGTGTAACTCTGAAGCGACAAGTTTAGGTTCAAGACGCAGCTGCTCTCAAAATTAAATACATTAAGAACTTGCTTTGTTTCTGGATATATACATAAAGTGGACCAAATTTAGTCATCAACAAGCTTCATCAGGATAACGGTGAAATATATGATTGGGGGGGGGGGGGAATATGGCGCTACTTTTTGTATACGTCGTTGTCCTAAAGATTGCACTTGTTCAAGAAGGAAGTAAGTTTCTCGTGACAAATTTGCATCGACATATAGTTACTTTTATCGTGAAGAAAGTAAAAGTTTACTATGTATTCCTCCCCTCCCCCCCCTCCCCCAAAGCATCCTCCTGCACTTCGTAAGAGGCTACTAATGGAGGCAACATGTTTTATTTTTGCTCTGGAATTGCGTCCCTTGATGACATTCCATTAGATAATGTCTTGGATTTTTAAAAGAGTCAATTATATTATATTATATTATATTATATATATATATATATATATATATATATATATATATATATATATATATATATGTATGCATATAAAGCACTGTTTTCAAAAAGAAATCTGCCTTCATGCAAAGTTTATAAATGGCCTTAAATGTTATTAAACGCGCCAAAATAAATATAAATTTTTCGCGAAAAAAGCAAAATTGTGAACGAACAAGTCTCCTTTTTCGTGAAGGCTTTTCTTCATGAAAACCACTGTTAATGACAAGAAACAGCCATTGATAGTTTAATCTTTTTTAATGAGCCCATAACAATTGTAAAATATCAGTCTGCTATAAAAGGAATAAAAGAACGTATCTGTAAAGATGTTCCATCATTTTGTTGTGAAATGATCCAAGTGTCGCACCCTCTGGTTCGAAATAATTCGGAATAAATAATTGTCTGGAGGAAGTGGACCTCAACACCGGTTACTAATGTATTGCACACCGGTTGACAGACGAAAATGGATCGTTGAACGTTTGTATTTACAAAGAGTTTAAAGCTTGTCAGCAGTATAGTTTCATTTTTGGTACTGTACATTCTGTATTCCAATGAATTCAAACTGCTGGTAGTACCTAGATTTATGATGGTAATTACAAATGAATAAAATATTAATAAACTCCCAGTTGAACAAACCAAAAAATTGACAGTCCAAGCATTTTAAAGTGATTTTGAAACAACCAGGGTTCATTTTAAGCTGCTCTTTTGCGCCATTGACTCTTATTTTTCATCTATAGCGCAACAAAGTTCCGCCCATGGCACCCATAAGGCGCATAAAAAAGAATCTGGGAAAATAAAGATAAAAGATCATTATGATTAGAGTTGATTTTAGACTGAAATTGAGCGCATCCCAAGCACACTGAATAAATTGCGCTTGTTACCAAAGAAGCCTAAAACGATAAATTTCATTGGCTGACAGAAATATCTTGCAGATTTTGATTAGCTCGGGAACAAATTGAGAGCACATGATTGGGCTCCACTTTATCCACTTGCATTTAACTGATGTTAACTAGCTTAGTGTATAAAATTAAAACAGTAGTCCTCAGAATGGTAAGCATTAGTGGCATGATTAATGAGGTTAAACTGTAATTTCTTCTTTGAATTCATTTGCAGTGATAGATACTGCTAAAAACTATAATTGGCTGTAAGGTTTAATTTTATTTTTCAGGATTATAGGATAATACCTTGATCCAAGAGAGCAAATAACAAAGATGCTCCCTGGGAATAGGCAGACATTATGCAGATTAATTCAGAAGGTTAACCTCTATTTGTGTGCAAGATGTCAGTCACAGTTTGTGTATCAGAAAGCAAGGGTAAGAAGTGAAACTTGTCTGTAAAGTACAGTCAAGGGATGAGACAATTTTGACCTTTTATGTTCAGGTGTCCTTCATATGGAGGGTCATATATACATTTAATAATCTTAAATGTATGTATTCAAAACAATTATTGATAGACTTTTAAATCTCTTTTTTGCGACAAGAAAATATAAAACAAAGTGTAGTTGTTCACACAGGTATCTTTTTTCATATACAGGTGTCATTTATATACTTGCATCCTATACAGTAGGTTTTGTTTTATATGAAATCATTAAATTCTCTTGGGTTTTGAGTTTTCATTAGTTTCATGAACTACACTCATATGCACTCACATTCTTGGTAAATACTGGGTTAGAATTTTAAAAAATTGGCCTTGTAGCCAGAAGGACTAGTTGAGCACTAGGACTAGTTCTGAAACATTCCACTTTGTTGTCTCACTATTTTTGTACTGTGTATACACACTGTACCTAGTTGGAGCATGTTCTTACAAAATGTTCTGTTAATTTTGTCCATATATACATCAGTGTTCTCCCCAGGGCCTTTTACCGTAGCGGGCCCACTACGCTATCGTTTCAAACCCTGATAACCCCCTATGCTTTAGAACCTGCCGCTACGCTATGCTCTTGTGCTGCTATGCTTTAATGTTTCCCACTACCCTTATAAAATTAATCTCTTAAACAAACATGTCACCTAAATCAAAGCCCTATACTCGAATGACACCTGTTCTTACCTCTTCTTGGGTATTTTATTAAGATAATCCAGGATAATTACTCACTCACTTAACCATTATCTTTTGTATCTGGCTTGCGCGACTGCGGGTGTGCGACCTTTTGTGTGGGTTTCATCTGCACAGACATAGTCACATGATTGGCTAGTGACGATGGAGTCTACTTGGCAGTGTGTTAGCCTCGAGCAACCACTTTTGTGCACTTAACGTGAATTTTAAAGCGTTTGTTATGATATTGTGAGAATTAAAAAAAAAATCATAGTGTTCAACTTTACTTCATTTAATCATTGTTAAAAAAAAATTGGCCTTCATGTACGTTAGTTCAGAATTACCGTTTTTCCGAGTGTGTGTAATTTTGGTTATTCCGGAAGTGGCATCCATGGTTCGTGATGCAAAACTAAAAAGTCACGTGGCATATGACCGGAATGTGCCAGTTAGGTCAAGATATGGATATTATTAGTTTATAGCGTCTCCATGTTTTTGAAATAAAAAAAAATAATTTAAATATGAAAATAAAATTTCCATTAATTCTATATGCAGTTTGTGCACTTACATTACTGCTTGCTTGTTCTTTACCATATAAATACATGACTCAATAAACAGAGACAGACAGAGAGACAGAGGCAGAGAGAAATTTAAAAATACACTGGTGAACGGATAGACATTTTATTATAATAGATTCAATGTCTTTTGATGTAGAATATATGTTCATTATGAAATAATACTGAAATGAAAAAGTCCGTAGTGAATATACATTTAGAGTGTAAATTTTTCTTACGTTGTATAAGAACCTCACTTGATTAAAACCAAATATTTACATTGGCTATCACGTTTTATAAATTCCCAAAGTTGGTTTTCCTGTTCAAGATATGTAAACAAAGTAATCATGTGATCGGCTGCGCTATCTTTAGCATATAATAGAAAATTCAAGGCCAAAATAAGGCATTACCATAATCACGGTAAGTCTTGGGACATTATAAGTCTTGGGACACCCTTAATTATTTTCGAAAGTAATTTTTTTATGACCTATAAAAGTTGGGACACGAAGTTAAAGCAATTTTTTCATGTACTATAAGTCTTGGGACACCTAAAACATTTTTTTTCTTCTACTGATCGATCAGCGTATTTTATCGATCGCAACCTCATGTAAAATAAACAAGACTTCGTGGTTGTTAAGGGACTCTCATTATGAATTATTCCATGGAAATATTATAAATTATTATAATTTGTTTGAAGAGTCAATAAATATATTGAATTTTTCTCTGTTTTCTTATTATTTCTATCAAATTAAAATATGTACAATTTAATCAAATGATGACAAGACTTGAGCATTAGCGGTATGTTGTACCCAATCAACAATAACTTCTCCCTATTTTGCTCTAGTTTACTATTGTCAGTTTATGCATTACTGCATTAAAATTGTCGAAAGTCACCTGTAATTACTGGGGAGTTTTTTCCCCTGAAAATGGAAATATCTAATTCATTACAATGTGATACCAGGATGAGAAGAACGAAAATAGTGTTTATTTCAACTCTAGCATTTATTGTACGCATGTTTACATCATGGGGTCACCACGTGTACATTGAAGATTTTACTTGTGATGAATGAAGTACATACATTGGATTCGAATCATAGGCACCACTGCACTAAACTTAAATGATATCTTTAAAGTACGATAAAGAAGTTTAAGAAATAATGCTTTTAAAATAAAAACTCTGTGGTAGTTTGCTTTGATGTAAGCGACCTTAAATAAGTCCTGTTTACTCAGCTACGGTAATTGTGCTAATATTACACAGTAGAAGCCAATCACACATCAAAGTACCGGCATTGCCGCCGGACAAAATTCTGCTTTACCCAAGCCAATTTCAGGGTTTTAACAATTAACTGGCCTGGATTGCTGTCAAAAAACAAAAGACAAATCCGCCAATTATAAACAAAGGAGATGCCAAAACAGCCAGCTTGCCAAAATCAAAAGTGGAATGAATAATGTGTGGAAATTATCATTTTGTGAAGCCGCAACACAAAACTAAAATGGATCAATGATGCTATTAATCTATATATTACAATCATTCTTTCATGAATATATGACAGTTATTTGAATTTATTCAGGTTATGTGCTTTATATAATTAAACACGCGTGCCTTTTCATATAGATTACATCACTTTGTAGGATCGCTTATACCACTGAAAAACAGTAACTGTTGAGCGCGTGAATCCAAATAAATAAAACAGCAATGAATGTGTAGCTGAAATGTAAAATCTGGAAGAATGTGATTTGGTAAAATGATGAATAAAGCAAAATCTGCATCGAATATTTTTGGGAATAAACAAGGATATAAGTGACGCCAAGTACAATTTGCACTGTGTAAGTACTGTACACTATATAGTACAGGTCTTCCGTTAAATGTAAGCGGCCCGTGAATTATGAAGTCTTTACCTTTATTTTAAATCATGTTGGAGAAATCGGAAAATATGCAGATGCAAAATAAGAACATAAAACAATCATAGTAGTTTATAACAGTTTATTGACGAATGACGTGGTAACTGAACGAGCTGGTCACTGCTGTGTGACATATGGCGATCTTCCCAATTTTGTCTTTAAATTTTTTTGTGTCTACAAGTTTTGGGACACCGAAAATTTTATATATTTTACAGGCATATAAGTCTTGGGACATGAAAAAAAATTATTATTTTTTCGTGTCCCAAGACTTACCATGATTATGGTAGATAAAATATAGATTTTCATTATGATTTTTTAAATTACATGAAATTACCATTTGGAATCTCATTTGGTCTGATTTTACTATATAATTAAATGCTCTCAATGTTGAAGAACACTGGTGACACAGCTGATGACGTCATTATCTCGAGACAAGTGCGTTAGATCGTGAGAAACATGGCACACGATGGAAGGATCCAACGACATCAAGTGGTTGAACGACAATATATATATATTTCAGGCATTTTCACCACCAGCTAATGCAGTTACACATATT
The DNA here is from genome assembly GCA_029931535.1 of Margaritifera margaritifera. NCBI lineage: Eukaryota > Metazoa > Mollusca > Bivalvia > Unionida > Margaritiferidae > Margaritifera > Margaritifera margaritifera. The sequence goes on along the minus strand of JAQPZY010001664.1, from coordinate 5,637,862 downwards.
ACATTAAAAATTCTTGTGAAAAATGAACAACACCACCTTCCAAGAAACGTATAATTACCCAGCACCTGGCTAGTCGCATGTTGGCCTGGTTATGAAACTCAGAAATAGGCATCACCAATAGTGGCAGTGATTCCGATTTCGATAGCATCAGCATGATTTCCACAAAGAAAGAGATCAAGAAACGAAGGACAGGATTTAACAATGAATGGAAGATGTTATACCCTTGGGTAGAAATTGCTGGATCGGATGGTAAGTTTGCCATATTGCTAAATTTTGGTTCAGATCTACTAGGGGGGTGGGGGTGTTGTAATATATTTTTTTATAGTAGTAACCAATAGTTGTAGTTGCAATTGTTGTTGTTCTTATTAAGTTGTGACGAGGAATGAAAGTTGCATTTTATTCACGAGTTCTTATGTTTTTATGTTTACATAGTTTACTCTGAGCAAGAGAAATATAGTTTGGTAAGTAAACCTTAACTTAAGTGGGTACTGCACATTAATTTCTCATTTCTCTCTATCCAAGTAATAAACGGAACAATCTTTATCTTCCAGTTTGACCTCATTTGAAAAGATATAAATAAAAAGTATTCCTTCATAAATATAACTTAAATAGTTTCATCCATAAGCTTACTAATTATTCAGTAAAGTAATTTTTAATTTAATTTAAACTTTTTTAACAATATTTAAGCTCTCTGACATTGATTCAGTGAAGAAATTAAACAATAACAAACACTTTGATATATTGTTCTTAATGGAAAGGAATATGTATTATCTTATTCTGTGATGATTATTTGAAAACACATCACTGTCTTGACTCTTGAAGAATTTGTCCTACGTAATTCACTTAATTAGGATTCAGGTAGTTTTGTCTCATTTTTGTACATCCATTAATAAATTGTATGTTCCATTTTTTCAGATTGTGAAAGGTCATTCTCCTCAACGAATAGAATTAAGAGTGTTTTAAGGAACAGGTTGACACAGATGGTACTGAACTACCTGATGACAATCAGTACTGAAGGATAATCCTTAAAAGACTTTAATTTTGATTTGGCAGTCAGTATATATGGGGAAAAGAAGAAAAGATGTGTATCATTTATTTAAATTAAGAAACAAATAAGATAGACATTAAGCCTTGTTATAACCTAGGTAAATAAAGAATACTATGTAAATATATGCACTTTTTTATTTCATTGATATTAATTTGCTTCACTTTTATGACGTCAACGCATGCTTTTTAAAACATTTAATGACCCTAATGCGCTTACCCCGATGCTATTGAAAATGTCTGGGGAGATCACTGTACATGTAGCTTATTATCAATGCTTCTTTTCTTTTTCTTTCTTTTTTTTATTATTATTATTATTATTATCAATATTGTGTGTGCAACTATGTACATGTACTATGTAAATATACAAATAATAGAGGTCCACAAGGGAGATTAGTTCCAAGTAACTAATTTTGTCACACTCTTTAAATAAAGTCATTATTATTATTATTATTATTATTATTATTATTATTATTATTATTGAGAAATTTACAAGTTCTGCTCAATGTTCACTAGTCCTTCCCACAAAATAGTGTCAGACACATATCTAGATTAATAACTCTTTTATTTCTTAAATATCAGAATGATTCATAATTCAGAAGTACAAATCTTTAGAAAACCACCAAAGTTACTTGAAGATAAACACCACAAGCACAAGTTTAAAAGAAAAACAATGACTGATTCTCCAGAAATTAACTGTAAAAAAAGATAATTTTGTAAACATTTTTAAAGCCTCATCATCCAGAAAAAACAAATAACTTAATAAGAGAAAAAGACAAACACCTCATTCACACTGGTCGTTACATATTGTAACTCCACAGAGAGACAATTTAAGGCAGTACCCATTGTGATACAGTGAAAGCAGGGTGAAAAGATATCTCATTATAGTTATATAGGCATAGTGTGTGTTTTCACAACAGATAGAATCTTTGAACAAAATATGTGTCTCCATGATGCTAATCCTTTAAAGACTGAATGGTTAATCATAATAGGGATTTTAATGACCATGGCACAGAATGGCAGTTTGACAAATTCATAGGTCTGGTTTACAATTTACGGTCTTTTTGTCTGAGTTTCCTCTGACCTTTCCTACCCCATTTTAGATATTCTGACATTTATGTTGGGGTGTGAGGTTAAAGCTCATTGACTGTCGAAAAGCTGGCATTTGCTGAAACTACATGGTGTTGGCATAGACTGCCTACTACCGGGCCCGGAAAAATTTTAAACAACCTTACATCAAGCCCCACCCGCATCAAATCAATAGGAAGAAAAGATTTATTTTCTCTGAAATTGCGAGTATAACATTTGTTATAGTAAGCAGCTACCCTATGCCTACACCACGTGGTTTCAGTGAATTCCAATATTTAAAAAGGCAATGCACTCTGACCTGACACCCCAACATTAATCTAAAAATATCTAAAATGGGGTAGGAAAGATCAGAGGAAACTCAGACCAACAGTCTTTGTCATACAACTTTACCTTATAAATCTACCGAAATCGGTAGATTTATCAAGCCTTGTTTTAAAATATGATCTGTAAAATCCTCATTTGTTCTAACCCCCTAGGGGAGCAATTGAATCTCAGGAATTTACATGATTAGCTCTGAGAGAACTTGGACATCGTCTGATCATTCACATATTCGAAAATTACATATGATAGTGAAAATAAATGCTGATTGGTGACAACTGAAACTTTGCTTGCCATCTGACTATTAAAATTATAAAAACTACTAGTCCGACAGGAAATTTACTAGCCTCGGGCTTGCAGACTACCTCTAATTTTCAAGCCCTGGATAAGATAGAAAGATAGAGAATCAAATAACCAAGTCAGATATCGATTATAATCATAATAAATGCCACCTTTTTGTCACAAAGTAAATAAAGCTGAATATGTGCAGATGAAATACAGTTAGCCCCACTGGTGCATTATCCCAGTAGCTGGCTGCTGCCAGAAAAATATACCAGACAGTATTATACAGATGTGTGGAAAGGGAAACAAGTTGTGAGCAGATGAAGATGGTATAAAATATTAGTAAAGCAGATATGGTTGCTTTGAAATAGATTTGTAATCCAGCATGTCTAAAGAACAGCACACTGTCATTTTCCTACTCTAAAGTATGTTTAACGTTGGGATTATAATAGATGCCCCTGTTTTAGAAATTGCAATACCCCTGTGGTGTTTATTGTGTCAAATGGTGTTCAGTGGCACATCAACACATGCAAGGTTATATCATCATGAAGCAATTGAAGTAAAGTACCTTGTGAGAACCACACCGCAACAGCCAACCTGGCTTGTTCTGGACAGGATTCAAACCCGCACCTTTCTGATCACGAGTCCAGCATGCTAACCACTGAGCAGCATGGCTTCAGCATTTATTGGAAGCAATAGATAATGTTTGCTTGCTGTTTGTTCACCAAGATACAATCCTGCATAATTTTTATTTTTACAACAATGCATCAAAACTAAACAACATGCCTCTTGTTACTTTATTATCTCAGTCTTATGTTTTTGGTTATAAAAACCATTGTAAACAGTTAGAACTTTACATTTTCAGGAATTTAGCAGGATACTGAATTAATGAAATTTTGCTTGTGTATAGTTATTTTAGTGTAGTTTATAATGTTATTTTACATCTATTGGATGTTTTGTAGTTCCATTCAGTTTTTTGTTTGTCTATTTGTTTGTACTAGTAATTTAGAATAACATCATGTTATACCAGTCCAAATATCTTTGAACAGGTTTTCAGAACCATACAGCACTGCCAATACAGCACTGCATCATTATCAAAAACATACAAGCTGAAGAGTCGTGGCCTGGTGCAATTACAAGGAGTTGATATAGTCCCCTTGCTACAGGGCCTGGTTACCAGTGATGTAACCCAGATAGGGGGTTCAGGAAAATCCCAGTATTCCATGTTGCTGAATGTACAGGGTCGTGTTATGTACGATTTGATATTGTATGATGTGTCGCACAGCATGGGAGAAAACAGTCTTTTGGTGGAATGTGAGGCCACTGCTGTTGAGGAGATAATGAAACTGATAAAAAAATATAAGCTCAGGAAAAAGGTTAACCTTTCCTTCTGCTCTCTCTCTCTCTCTCTCTCTCTCTCTCTCTCTCTCTCTCTCTCTCTCTCTATCTCTCATATAAAAGTAACCCTAATAAAATGTATGTGATCTAACGATTGACTATTACAGTTCAGAACAAAATTGTACAGTAATTACAGTCTTATGAATATTCACTCTAGATTGCCTATACCTTTTTCTGGCTTTTTTTTAGCCAATGCTTACAAAAAGCATCAGTACATGTATATTGATATCCTATAGCTGTGGATTCTATCTACACCACTTCCTTGATAACTTACACACAGTGGGGTCCAAAAATATAGGCTGCAGCATAAGCAAGGGTGTGAGTTACCAAGGTACCTGTGAAAAATTAAGAAAGGGACATGTTTCATAATTAAGTTGGGAATAATTGTCAATAAATTGTTTTTCTTTTATGAAGTTGTTTGCTTTCTTTATAAATTACCTTTATTTTCAAGATAAGCAACCTTTGAAAGACTGTTGAAAACATCACTCCAAGAGGTTTTAATACACATCATGTGTGTACCAGCAAAAGCACTGTATTCCATCACTGTTTTCACGTTTGAATGTGGATACATTCTAGTGTTATTGTTGATTCAGAACAGAACTAGATTCTTTTTTTTCTGGAAAAGATGAACATTCATTTAGAGAAATAACATAAAAACTTGTGCTGTTTGAGTTTTTTATGGTTGTAATCAGTAAAATATTGATACTATGATTTCATTGCAAATAATCGTGAAATTTCTTCTCATCCTGTTATATACTTATATGTTACTTACATAATAATATTGAAAACAGTGTTTGATTGATCAGTTGAAATAAGTTGACTTGACAAATGACCGTGGCCACTAGCTCTTATGTAGGTAGGATATGCATGCCTTGTAAGTTTTCGTATTCTACCCCATTTACTTGATTTGATACAGAAGACATAATTAAAGTGATAATACCAAGCTTGTGTACTTTCAATTGATTGAAACAATCCAGCAAACACTTCTACAAGTCGCAGATCAAAGTACAGTTGGCACTTACCGTATATACTTGCATATAAGCCAATAACAAATGCAAACTGCATAGACCCACATCTGCCGTCGCATAATGTGCCAGCAGATCTGGGTCTATGCAGTTTTTAAGGACTAATCAGTAGAACAAACAACATAATTCCTGATCTGCCGGTGCATTATGCAATGGCAGATCAGGGTCTATTTTGTTTGTATTTGGACCCGGTTTATATGTGAATATATATGGTAAGCAGAGTATTTAACTGTTGCACATGCTTTTCCTGTAGCACCTTTGGGTGCAACAAGAGTCCCATGAGTGGCACATTATACGCCTGCCCTGTGTTTAATAGTCCATGTAGGCACTAGTAAGTTATGGTTGATGCTGGAGATTATTGACAAACTAAACTTACTCTGCAGAAATCATTATTTTCTTATTAGACCTACCATGACCTAACTTCTGGCCTTTACTACTTGGTGGCTGTAGGTTTCATTATTATCAATAGTGCAAGTCATCCACAAAGTTTGGTCATGGAACTTTTTGGAACCAAAGTTATTCTGCACGACTAATTTTTCTTTGAGCCACAATGATCCTGAACATTGACCTTTTGACCCCAAAATCAATAGGCCTCTTCCACACCTTAAAGTGCATGCCCTTTTAAAACTTTGGTCAGCATACATGGTATAGAACTGGAATTGTTGTGCAGAATCAGTTTTTCTTCTTTCAGTCACAGCAACGTTGACCTTTTCACCCCAAAATTAAATGGCTTCTTTCTTACCCAGCATGCAAGTCATCCACAAAATTTGTGAAGGTACATGGTCAATAACCTTTTCTTTTCTTGTAGTCACAGTCACTTTAACCTGAAGTGCAAGCCATCCACAAAGTATGATCCCAGTCTGTGATGTAGAAATAATGTTTTTGTGCAGAAACCATTATTTTCTTTTTAGTCACAGCGACCTTGAACTTGACTTTTTGACCCCTAAATCAGTAGGCTTCTTCATTAACCCCAGTTCAAGCCATCCACAAAGTTTGGTCCATGTATGTGCTTGGTTTTGGTGCTTGTTGGTTTTAACAGCATTTTTAACACATAATTGGCTATATCATGCCAAAGAAATGGGAGCTAAGTGCCTTGCCCAAAGACCACCCAGGCTGGTCTGGATGGGTATTGAACCCGTCTCCCTCAGATTATTTCGTCCAATGCTCTACCAACTGAGCTACCATGGCTTATCCAGATACGTGATGTGGAACTAATGTCATTGTACAGAAACCATTTTTATTCTTTCAGTCATAGTAACCTTAACCTTTTGACCCATGAAATCGATAGACTTCTTTCTTATCCCAAGTGCAAGCCATCCATGGGGGATGGGGAGAACTTGAGTTACTATGCAGAAACCATGTTTCTTCTTTCAGTCACTTTGATCTTTGACCTTTTGACACCAGAATCAATAGGGTTCTTCCTTACTCCAGGTTCAAGCCATTCATAAAGCTTTATTAACTTTTGATGGTGGAAAACTTGAGTTATTGTGCAGAAATGAAATTGGTAACAGACAGATGGATAGACAACATTAACATAATACACTCCGCCTTATGGTGGGCATATAAAAACATCAGTCATCATATATTCTTGCCTAAGTTATATATATATTTGCCTAAATAGTGACCAGATACAAGAAGTGGTTTGATTTTGACTCATCCTCAAAAATCCTCAGGTAAGGATCAAAGGATCACATTTATTTGTTTTAAAAAAATGTGCAGAGAGATTTTTTGTATTGGACAATATGTTATGATGATGTGTAGCTGGGATCAGGGCTTAGGGAATGGTGGTGTCACTATTAGAGTCCCACATGGAGATGCAGGAGCTCTGCAACTCTTGCACATAGTTGTATGCTTTTTGGTCGGTGAATTGTCATCAAAGCTAGATGTGCCTTTAAAGTTTTTTTCGTTTAGATACAATTGTGATGAACTTACTGCTCTTTCTCCATCAGTATTCAATCTCCTATACAACAGACCAATGTAAGCAGCATAGCTCAGGAACCATTGAATAACTGATGCAATTTGGTGTGTACATTGTCTAAAAATACCTAGATGTGTCATGTATGGGTTTTTGTCTTGTCACCTCCATTGGTATGGAGTTATGACCTTGACAATTTCATATCATCACATGGGATGTTGCTTGTAACTGGTATAGCTCAAGAACCATTCAGTATATTCTGATGAAATTTGCTATGAACATTGTCTCATAGTCTTACATATGTCTTTTATGCATTTAGTCTCAATTCTAAGAGTTAAAACCCCAGATTGCTCATCCTTCCAGAGCTTGGTTTCTGCAAGAAAACTTCGCTAACATTTTTTGGATTTTAACAAAAATATGTATGTGGCTTCAGATTGATGATATTTTGAATGAGTTTGATTTTGAGCATTCCACAATGTCATGTACAGGTGTTATGACCCCTAATTTCCCATTCTCCTGATTGTCTGTCCTCCAGAGTTTTCAACAGCATTACTTTACTAAGGAATATTGCATTTCATCCAGTTATCATGCGCCTTTATATTGAGGAGGCCTTAAATAAGTTGAACTTTCAGCATTCCATGTCTTCCTTTTGGAAGAGTTATGACCCCTATATTCTCATCTTCTCCAAACTTTGGTTTTTCAGCAGAAGTTCTTATATCTAAGGCCCTGCCAAATAAATTGTAGAGAGCAAGGCCCTTTGCAGTGCATTCAGTACTGCTAGCTCTATTTTTCTATTTGATCCTTAAATTGTGTTTCTCAGCTAATGATTTTACCTCTCCATATTAATTATGCATGGCAACGAAGGGATTTGATTTTTGGAAATGTGAATCTGGTTAAAACAGATAAGGAGTGATCAAGTAGTGTCATTTTGTTCAGTGCATGTGAAGTCTGGCAATGTCCCACCAGGGAATTGGGGGTGGGGGTTCTGACTCCCAAATAGCTTCAGAAATAATCTTGCTCTGATTTGTTGATATAAAAAAATATGAATTCAAGCCATCATATTGGTTGAAAAAAATTGAAAAGAAGATGAATGAAACATATCCTGGTTGGAAAGAAAATCCCAGCTCCCCCCACCTCCCCCTTTCCCAAAAGTTAAATTGTTGGTCCCTAAGTAATAATGAATTTATTCAATGTAGGAATAAGTTTTTGAAGAATGTTAAGGGACACTAATGCAGGTGCTTAATAATTTTATAGTTTGAATTTACTTTGTTTCATTTTGTTTTCAGGTTGACATTGCAAACAAGAGTGAAGAGTTGTCTGTTCTGGCTACACATCTTGGTGAAGTCACAAATTTAGAGGGGAAATCAGAATCTGTTGTCATAGAAACCAAAGATCCAAGAGTACCTTCCTTCGGAAGAAGGATTATTCTCCATTCAGATAGAAGTAAGATGATGATGACCTTACAGCTGTTCTCTAACTACTGGATGTAGATACACTTGGTTATTATTTTATTATTGCCTTCTCCCATGGGAACTGTTCTCCTATAATGTTTTCTGGTGGGTATAGTCAGTTTGGGCACTATACCCAAGCAGACAACACTGTAAGAGAACAGTTCCCAAGGGAGAAGGCAATAATAAATTTAGTATTTCACATGAAGTGATATGACATGATATGACAGGAGTATGTGGCCAGGTATAGTATCCCTGATATACATGCCATAACACGACGTGTCATGCAAAAAACACGATTTTGGACTCCCAAACCCCCTGACACAGTCGCATTTCGAAAAACACGATTTTCAGCAATCTTAGCGAGAAAAAAAAAATTCCCACAAAAAAAAGAGTAAATTTCTTGATCAGAATGATATATACCCGTAATCTGTGGTATGTATAAACAGTAAATAGTCTTGCTCAGAGCTCATATAAAACTATCCTCTAGGCAGTTTATACATCTGTATTAGAGACAATTAAAAGGTGAGGCGGTCAGCGACAAACAGACACCTTTCAGAGATTTACTGAATTGGTTCACAATAGCTAGGGTGATGTGTTGTGTCAAATTTATTGAGCACTGCTGAGGGAGAGCCCATTAGGCTAATTTGCATAGGTAAAGTACACTAAGTGGAACAACCCAATTTGTCTGAAGTTAAATACATCAAACAGATGCGTCTTGAAAAACAAATGTTATTACATACACATCACTGACTGCATTGAATGAGAATATTGAAGTCATCTTTATTCAAGTTTGTGATCAGTGGCAACATTTCTTTGAAGTTCGATTTTTACTCCATATATAAAATTCAAAAACATGATTATTTTGGTAGGTTGAACAACAGCACCATTCAATCTCTAATGCAGTGTTGCACCTAGGATCCAAAGGTCATGGGACACTGTGTCCCTCACCCTCCAGAATTGGGGGACAAACAACATTTTAAATGGACAAAGGAATATTGTAGTACATAATCCACTAGAAGTGCTAACAAATGAGATAATCTTATTTGCTTCGACAGTTTTGCCACCTTTCTCGTTTTTTCCTTGGAAAGTCACATGATTGCAATAAACGTTTTATCATGTGATCAAGTACCTCATGAAAACATCAACATGTTTGAATATCTGGTTAACCTGAAATGAACTGCACCATGGAATTTTAATAATATAAAAGTATTAAATCAGTAATCAAATGACAAAAATTGTTTATTTGCATAAATTGGTACCTTTTTTCATTAATTCAGCCAGAGAATAAATAAAATCTTCACTGCCTTAGGCATGACTTTAACCTCAAAAATACATTACAATAGCAGCAGTCAAAGACTTGAGCAACTTGGCTGAATACCACAAACCTTGAATGTTTTCATTGTCAGATTCATTGTTTTAAAATGGATATTCATTGTCATCTTACAGGTTTTATCACTTTTAGCTACTTTGGCCATTGCTTGTGCCAACTTAGATGTGGATGCACATTCGCGAAGGAAAAGTGTAGGCATATTTGTGAACACAAATGTCACTTGCATTACCGTCAGATCAACTACTGAAAGCAGCAAAGACTACATTTAATATAAACTACATTTCACTGTCCAATGGATTCTAAAGACAGTAACTTGGTGTATTTTTTTATTTAATGTCTGTGAGGTTGTGACCATGTTTGTGGTGATGTTATTTGATAATTCTAAGTGTACCGTTTTATTTTTTTTGTAAGTATATTAAATGCTTCACAGAAAACAGATGGTATTTTCTTTTTATTCAGATTTGAATTTCCAGTCATTTGCTATAGGCTGATTTGAAAAGATAACTTATTCTCATATGGATGCCGTCGCTTTTGGGGGGTCATGCCCACTGACCCCCATTGGGACCTCAAAACACACTTTTTGAGTCTCAAACCCCCCCCAACACTGTCTGGGAAAATGGCAAGTATGCCCTGAGTTGATGGGAAATGTATACTATCCTAAAATACCATATTTTGGTGTGTATAACATACACCCCAATTTTCTACCCAGACAGAGGTAAAAAAAAAAAAACTTTGTTCTGCCATATAACATGCATGTGATATAATACATTTTAAAATCTTGATAATTTCGCTTCGTTTTTGTAGTGCGACAGTAGTCAGCCATTTAAGATAGTGCACTGATCATCACTTGTTATATGACTTTTGATTTGTTTACAATAAATCAGTACTTGACTGTTTCTCTGGTCTTTCCTATCAGTATGCGGCACCCTATCATGACCAAATTGTTTTAGATATCATGAAAAAAGAATGAAAAAATGTCAATATTGAAAGTATATCTTTCTGATTTTATGATTGGCCCTTAAAAGGGTCGTTTTAAAGTCTGCCTTGTTGGTGGAGTTCAGTCAGTTGCATCAGATCAGTCAAATTGTTGTTGTCACTCTTGAGAAGTAATTTTATGCCATCATCTGTCATCATTACAGGCATTGCTGTATAATAGCTGTCATCTTTGTCTTTATCCTTGCTTTCTGGGCGGTGTTCATGCTTCGCATTGTCCTCCCACTAGACACCACCCTGTGTGCCATCCATTTTATCTGAGATGCAGCACTTTTTGAAGGCATGGATGATGATGCTTGGATCTAGCTTGGTCCATGCATCCACTATCCACTGGCAGACATCAGTCATCTCAAGTTCCCTCATTCTTCCAGATGACGTAAATGTGTGTTGGTCATCAGCATAGAACTTAGTCCATTTTCTTATGAGATTTGTTTCATGGGTTTGTTGATGCTGACATCTAAGGGCTGGAGCATCAATGTCATGCCACCAGAAATTATGCCCAGAGTGGTCTGGTAGTCTGTCTTTAGCAGATCCTTGTCATGGCATTGGAACGCATCCAGAACTAATAGGCTTTTTATGGTGAAAGCACCTGTTTTCCCCATACATTCTTTATCCAGTCCTTCATCAATGTTTCATCCATCCAATCCTTCTCCAGCACCTGACGAGGATCCTATTTAGCCACACTGCACCTTTTGGAAGCATCTTCCTCTTGAAAATAGCAAAGGGGGTAAGCTTTCCACAATCAGCGATGCAGGCAAGCATCACTGTAAAACAATTTTTCTCATTGCCTGTTATGGTTATGCAGATGTTGCAGGCTCCTTTAATGTGGACAGTGGTGTTGGATGGAACATCAAAAGTCAAGGACATCTGGTCAACATTTCCTATCTGGATCAACTCATAAGTTGAATCTTTTGCGCAGTTTAATGATGAATCGCTGGAATTTGAGCAGTTTGTCCTCATAATCATCTGGCAGCTTCTGGGCTATATGTGTGCATTGCCAGATTGATAAACCATGGATACTGAGATTCCCTTTCTTCTTATATCCATCACCTATTCAAGGACTCCACTCTATGTCCAGATACTTTGCACTTGTCCCTCTATCTGCCTGTTTTGTCCTCTGCATTTTCTAAAGTCATTCTTTCATTATTCTCCACTCCCCAACAGAAGACTCTTCTGCATTGAACTCCCTCCCAGTGGCTCTGTTACCATGTGCTTTTGCATAATCAGTGATGGTCAGAATGTCTTTCGCAGTGTGCAACCTTCTTTCTCTGCCCTTGTTGATACTTTGTTTGACTACATTCATTCAGATTCAAGATTGAACACATGATGCTATCTGAAATTTTAAAACAAGTTACCAGTCATATGTACATGTATTTCCAGTTGAGTCACAGTACAAAAGCTACACAGTGATGTGAAATGAAATGAGTTTATTAACATAAGCAATCAAAGTACAAGACTATCAAGGTGTGTAAACATTATTTATATCTTTAATAAGGATAGTAAACAATTTAGTTACAATGCAACATTTAATATTTCACAAGTAGTGAATGTGATGTGTAGGCAGCTTTAGTGCCTTGATCCTTTGATCAGATCAACCTGGAAAAAAGCTCTTTGTTTTTGTTCTTCTGTAAAACATGCTCCCCCTTTGAAAATGAGAATATTAGGTAAAATAAAAAGTGTGCATTGTACACACCAAAATATGGTAGATCCCTGTAGTTAGCTAAATGGAATTTGAGAATCTGTCATGTGATATGCTAATATCCATTTAATTCACTGTGTGGATGAAATCATGTAATTGTGATTCTCAAACAGTTAATAAGTAGCTAGCTACATTGAAATCAGTACATTAAGAAGTTTTATTTAATACCAAAATGATTTACATGAAGATTAATAAAGAAAATCAGTCAGGGCATTTCCAGGAAATAATACTACCGAAAATTGGAGCACCATTTCAATTTTTATATACCTGCCACAAGGTCTAGTGTATTATGTTATGATGTTGTCTGTCGATCCATCTGTTACCAATTTGGTTTCTGCACAATAACCTTAGTTGACCACCATCTACAGTTACCAGACTTTGTAGATGGCTTGCACTTCGGGTAAGGAAGAACCCTGTTGATTTCTGTCTTTAAAGCTCAATGGTCAGGGTCAGTGTGATTGAAAGAAAGAAAATGGTTTCCACATAATAATTCAAGATATATACCATCTACAGTTAACAAACTGTGTGGATAGCTTGCACTTTGGGTAAGGAAGAACCCTACAAATATTGGGGTCAAAGGTCAGGGTCACTGACTGAAATAAGAGAAATGGTTTCTGCACAATAACTCGAGTTCTCAGCTATCCATAGTTACCAATCTTTGTGGATGGCTTGCACTTGGGGTAAAAGGAGAATCATATTGATTTGGGGCTCAAAAGGTCAATGGGCAAGGTCACTCAGACTGGAAGAAGAAGAATGGTTTCTGCACAATAACTTGTGTACTCCAGCAATGGTTACCAAACTTTGTGGATGGCTTGCACTTCGTGTAAGGAAATATTGATTTTGGAGTAATAAGGTCAAAGGCTAAGGTCACTGTGACTGAAAGAAGAAAAATGGTTTCTGGCTTTAAAACTCAAAGAAAAATGTTTTCTGCACAATAACATTAGTTCTACATGATATGCATCAACCAAACTTTGTGGATGGCTTGCGCTTGGGGTAAGGAAATTGATTTTAAGGTCAGAGATCATGGTCACTGACTGAAACAAGAAAAATGGTTTCTGCACAGTAATATTAGTTGTAAATCACAGACCTGGCCCAAACTCAGTGGATGGCTAAGTTATTCATGCAATAACAGTTATTCATGCAATAACATAATGGAAGTGTGCAAACTGGATCCAAGTAAACAAGATAAAATGCAGGGTTCATTTTAGGCTGTGCACTTGTGCCAATGACCCTTACTTTACATATTTGACGCAAGAAATTTCCCTCAGTGGCACCCATAGGGCGCATATAAAAGACCCAAGAAATTAGAAATAAAAGATCATTGCAGTTGATTTTAGTCTGACTGAATTGAGCACATCTCAGACTTACTGAATAGACTGCATGCTTTGCCAAACAAGCATACAATGATCAATTTCATTGGCTGACATAAATGTCTTACTGATTTTGATTAGCTTTGGCAGCATTCAAGAGCACATGACCGATGATCATTGATAGAAAATGTAAAGAAGAGAAGATGAAATCTTCAGCATAAACACTGCTGCATTTTTTTCCAGAGTAGCTTATGGGGAAAATTGTAGACTCAAATGTCCAAAATAAATTCTAGAGTAGAATGGTTGTGAACATGAAGAATTTAAATCCCATTATGGAAAACTCTTGACAGGGGAGGCTGATAATGATCACAGATGCTTGGGTCATTAATTTATTAATTTCTGCAATAAATATTCACTTTTCCATCATTATAATTTGAATCAGTCTTTGTTGAGTCAAACTATTTAACAGTTTTCTACAATTTCCTTCTCCACCACAATAATGGTGTCCTGAACAGTGGACATGGCCATTTTAGCAGACAAGAAAATTTTAGAAAACCAAGCTGTAGTTGAACTATACAATGACTGATTCAAAGTAGATAATGCAGTTCTATATTTTGTTTTTAAAATTGTTTGGAAAGGTATTGTAACTATTTTGCATAGTAAAATAATGCAGAATGTACCCTGTAGTTATCTGACTTCTCTGTGTTGAGGCAACTTGTCCCAAGATTAGACAAGTTTCCAACTAGGGAATGTTCTTTTCTGCTGAAATCCTGGAATATTTGATTTGTTTTCTTTCAAATCAGCTTCAGTCCCTGTCAGTGCCAGTACTCTCAGGATTGCGATCAGATTTTTTTACGCCACTGATTGTCGTAATCAATAGGCTTGTGTTTGTTACAAGAGTCCAAGTTGTTGAGAATTGGGTGTACCAAAAATTTCACTCTCTATCCAGTTGATACTAGTCTACAAAAAAACACTGAGGAATATTTGTTTACATTATCATGTGATCTGGGAAGACATTTTCATCAGTTGAATATTAGTTGAACTGATCTTTATTTGGTATAAAACCCATTTCAATCATGAAACCATCATAGTGTTTCTCTTTAATTGGGAGTTAACCAAAACTGCCCAATTATATCTGCTGGTTGTGGACAAATGAAAACCAGTTTGTTGCACATATTTTATCATTTATGAAATTGAAAGTCCACAAAATACACACTTATTTCATATTTATTTTAAATGATCATAAATTACAAGGCACAGAGATACGAATCTTCAAGTGATTTGATTCATACCAATTTCAGTACCAGACAGCATAACTTGGGATCAGTACATTAATTATTAAAGCAATATTTAAAGCTTTCTGTCAATACATGTTGTTAAAAACAGATGGTAAAAACCCTCAAGCAAAGTGGATGATCTAGACTTTACATTTAAATCAATGAATCAAGAACAAGTGGATAATCTAAGTCAGTTAAAACTGATCAATCCTTTGCCTGAGTTTTTTTTACAGTTAATGAAATATGTATCATCATGATTATGTACATAAACTTGTTTCCAATGCTTAGTTCTGTTTTAAGAACACAAACAAAATTAAAAATGAACAGTAATTTAATGAATAAACAACAACAGACAGTGACTACAATAATAATAATAACCAGTGTTGCACATTGGTTGAGCTGTCACTGGGGCATTTTATGTACCTCTGTTCACCTATAATGATCAAGATTTGGGGATTTGTTCAATTTAGGGGACACTGAAAGTTTGGGATTGGAGAATGTCCCATGGGTTTGTTTAAGGTGCAACACTGAATAACAATAACAACAAATGGTTCAAATAAGGAGTTATCAATCAGTTATACATTAATTTAAACTGTTATGAACAAAGTAATATTGACAGTAAACTGGCTTATTACACCTAAACAATTGCACTTTTTAAAAATATGCTAGATTGAAATCAGGTGATGTTGGTGCCTCTAAACTCACACCCTGACAAATTTAAGAAAAGAGGAAATAATGTGGATAATGCAGCTTCACTTTTTAATAAAATTAATTATATATGAAGGGTTTTTCCCTGGCCATGTTGATTATTTTGCTGGGCAAATAAAAATAATGGTATCAATTATTTTTGTTTATTCGGTGCCATCAGGCCATTGTCATCAGAATGATACTTGAAGCAGGCTGAGCTTGCTTTTGCCACTCTAAGAAGGAAGGAAGGATATTTAAACTCAGGCTCTGTCTTGAATCCATTGGGTTATCTGCTCAGATTGCAAGGAACTAACCCAAGACCAGATGAATTTCTTATGCATCTCAGTTATGAGGTTAGGGCAGTCATCACCAGCATAGCATTGGACTGCAACTGTTTCATAGCTGATGTTATTCAAGCCATAGGATGGAGGTCAGAGACGACTTTCTTCATGCTTTACCTCTGAGACCTTTCATCCCAAAGGGCTTAATTCAACATGGTGAGACCTATATCAGCGCAGAAGAGGCTTCTGATGTATTTGAAGAAGAAACCAATTTTTGGAGTAATATATATTTCTTCGAAAATTCTTACCCAATCATAAAATGGGAACCCTCCCAAATTCTCCCTGCAGTTATATCCCTGGAAGAGTGTGCATGGCCACTTCAGTAGAAACAGACAATTTACAGGATTTGGCACCAGTCCAGCTATCCAAGGGGAGACCACTCTTGTCTGACTTCATCTTGGTGGCAGACATCTTTTTTAGCTTTGAAGGGCCAGTTTTGCGAGGTAGTGAGTGCACTCCAGATGTATTATTATCAAGTATATATTAATGAAGAAACATTTTTCTAAAAAAAAAAATGGTTTCTCGGCGAGTAAGGAAATGGCTAGTTTTGTTCCAAGTTTGTGACCTATTTAGTGTCCAAGAAGAACTTCTGTATCAGATTCTTGTTCACTACAAAAATGTTTACTAGTCCAACACGCTAGTGATGTGTACATTTTCTCAAGTCGATGCTTATTTTTCTAGCCTTGGGCAGCCAGACTAGAATAATGTTGAACTTGTCATCCACATCTAGTTTAATGAATCACAAGCTTCTTTGATAATAACTTCTTTTTTTTAAAATCAGTTTTGATGTGAGACACTGAAGACTGCAATTTTTAGCTCTACTGGTCATAGACCAGGAGAGCTTATGGGATGGCCTGTTGTCCATTGTCTGTTTGTCTGACCAAGTTTGTTATCACTACTCCTTCTAAACTACTAGGAGGATTGCAATGAAACTGTAAATACACATTCATCCCAAGGTATAGTTGGTCCTAAATGAAAATGGTGCTGATCGGACATCCAGTATGGCTGCCACAACAGCCATCTTGAAAATCTTGTTATCACTACTCCTGCTGGATGGATGATGTTATCAACATTGGGTTTTCACTAAAAGACTTCTTGTGATGTCTAGTTGGTCCTAAATGACAATGGTGCCAGTCTGATGTCCAATATGGCCACCATGGCAGCCATCATGAAAATATTGTTATTGCTTCTTCTCCTGAATGTAAAGTCATATCAACATGGGGTTCTCACCAGAAGCCTTCTTAATTGGTCTTAAATGAAAATGGTTCCACTCAGACATCCAATATAGCCACCACAGTGGCTGTCTTGAAATCTTATCACTACTCCTTCTGAATGCATGGTTATATCAACATGGGATTTTCACTAAAATACTTTTTATGATGTCTAGTTCGTCCTAAATGAAAATGGTTCCACTTGGACGTCCAATATGGCCACCTCAGTGGCCGTCTTGAAAATCTTGTTATTGCTACTTCTGAATGGATGGTCATATCGACATGGGATTTTCACTAAAAGACTTTTTATGATGTCTAGTTGATCCTAAATAAAAATGGTACCACCTGGACATCCAGTATGGCGACCACAGTGGCCCTCTTGAAAATCTTGTTATCACTGCTCCACCTGAATGGGAGGTCATATTAACTTGGGGTTTTCATTAAAAGACTTAAGATGTCTGGTTGTTCCTAAATGAAAATGGTGCTGATTGGACATCCAGTATGGCCATGACAGCAGCCATCTTGAAAATCTTGTTATTGCTACTCCTCCTGAATGGAAAGTCAAATCAGCATGAGGTTTTCACCAGAAGACTTCTTATGATGTCCTGTTGGTTCTAAATGAAAATGGTGTTGATCTGACATCCAGTATGGCCACCATGGCAGCCATTTTGAAAATCTTGTTATTGCTACTCTTAATAAATGGAAAGTCATGTCAGTATAGGGTTTTCACCTGAAGACTAATTATGATATCTAGATGGTCCTGAATGCAACTAGTTCTGATCTGATGTCAAATATGAAAATAGTTAAAACAAAGAAATGGTCTTATCTTGAATTCCTGGAAATTCTTTTCAGCCAGTAGAGCATGTCTTTTGAGGGACTCTTGTTAAAATATATTTAGGAGTGATGCAATGCTCGATTATCTTTGTTTCAGGTCATGACAAGAACTATACAGTAGAGTCATCTGAAACATCATACCATGAAAGGAGATATGAATGGGGTATTCCTGAAGGAACTACAGATCTTCCACCTGGAAATTGTACTCCTTTGGAGAGCAACCTTGTCTTCATGAATGGAGGTAAAAATATAGGTTATGTGGCTTTTAGCACACAAAGTATCTTTAGATTTGAACTTCAGCATGTGTACTTTATAACCATTGTTACAGTGCAACGCCTGGCCCCAGTTTCATTAAACTTCTCAAAATTTCTTCCTAAAATTGAAATTTTTCATTCTCTTTCTTATTCCTTGGTATAAATTTATGAATTTTTCACTAAAGATTTAGAATGCATTCAAAATTAAAAGCTAGTCATAATATCCTAAATTCATTTAAAAGAGGATTGTTTTATGTAAAAGTTAAATTTTAGGAAACCAAGCTCTAATAATTTGGTCACCTTTAGTAGCATTTCTCCATTCTCAGAGTACAGAATCAGAGGATACACCAAATGCTACTAACTGATTATAGCTTAAAGGCCATATCTTTTGAACTAGTAAACACATAGATTTTCCCTTTCAATCAATTGAATCATAGTTAATCCAAGGAATTTAAAGGATGCATGAAAGACGAAGAAATATTCCTAGTAAAATTAGGAAATTTCTCACATGTCACCAATATTCACAGTAATTGATGATGATTATTATTTTTAGATTCTGGAGGAAACACTATTAACACTCTATCAAAGAATAAAAAAAGATTTCAGTGTGCAGTTGTAAAAGCAATGACTTGATTTTTAGCTCTACTTGTTGAATACTAGAAGAGCTTATGTGACGGATCTGCATCCATCATCCATCTGTCATCCATTAGTAGTTGTTTTTGTTATTGCTTCTCCTCCTAAACTATGTGGAGGAAAGTCATGAAATTTGGCATAGTTTTATCCTGAGGTCTACTTGATTAATTGATTTAACAGAACCTTCAAGATATTAATGGCTATATCATGCAAAGAAAATGGGAGCTAACTGCCTTTCCCAAGGACAGGCTGGTCTGGGCATGTACTACTCGTCTTGAACAGATGGTCATATTGACATGGGATTTTTACTGATATACTTCTTATGACATTTAGATGATCCTAAATGAAACTGGTGTTGAACTGACATCCAACAAGGTGACCATTTGTGAAAATATTGTTATCAGAATATATTTCTTGCACATGACCTGATGATGCAGTAGTCTTATTATGGTCCTGCCATATTCTGAGTAGCAGGCATATAGTGTTACCATGTCTGTCTGAAACAAATTGTGTGTATGCTGCATAAATTATGAAGAACTTGATGGATTGAAACAATATTTGATATGAGGATTTTATTATGATGAGACCAAGGAAAAGTTCAGTTTTCAATATTTTCTGATACAATTTGACCAACTTTTAGCCCCTGTCTTACACAGAACATTGTCCATGCATACTGAACCAAGCTATCTTCCATACGATTCTTTGTGGATGGCTACTCGTCAATTTTTGAAAATGATTTTAGTTTGCTTAGGTACAGGAAGGTACGGTTGAAGAAGTCCTGATATATTGCACATCATTTTAACATTTACCAACACTGAGGAGTAACTTACTTAAGAGTTGATCAATTTATGCACTGTATTAAATGACGCCATCTTTTGGCTTGTTTTAAATGCACTGTATTAAATGACATCGTCTTTTGGCTTGTTTTAGTCAAAAAGAAAGTCTTAAATATCATCTGCTTACAGAAACAGAAGTCAGACAAGAGTGGCCTCCCCTTGGATAGCGGGCAAAGGTGCCAAAATCACACCATTCTCCCTTGTATTTATTTCTGTTCTTAGCATCCACTTCACTGTGAGATTAGCATCACACTTGACTAACTTAGTCTGTATACACCATTGTTTTGTTCTCCACAGTCACTGGTAACAGTTGGTGGGAGTAGATTTTGTGCTTGTAAAAGGTTTAGCTTTCATAAGATAATCACCCCACCTGCACTCTGTGTACTAACAGATGAGGAATGATTTCAACCAACCATTTGTCCTGGGCTTGTGAGTGAGGAAGAAAACGGTCCTCGAGGGATATCGATGCTATCAGCCTTGCCATCTCAATAGCAAACTTCTTTACACAGCAGTCACTTGAGACTGAGAAGTCTCTGATGAAAAAGAAGGTCCTGCATTCTGGGCCAATTTGGACCCCATACACAACTCACTTGGCCACCACTCTTTTCCAGTCATACCAGCACTGGACAACTGTGCCGGTACCGACACTGTATGGATTCCCATGTGGACCACCCCAGAACAACTCCATACTGCATATACACACTGGTTCTGACTGTGGTGATCTATCATCCCTGGATAAGTGGTACTGAATCTCAGGATCTGACTTTAGTTGGCCTCACATCTCATCCACTGTAGTTCAGGCATCATCTAGACTTGCATCCAGCGTAAAAGCTCTGTGTACAGTGATCTGCTTTCCCAACATATCAGCCCTAAACCCATGAAGTCAACAGTATCTAACGTCCAGCCATGCCAATTCTGGCCCTGACTTTGTCACAAATGCATAACAGAACTGGCATCGTATTTGATGATTCAGCCACCAAAGATATCCAGTATTGGACTGTATCTATGTATGTATTAGGAGTTAACAGCACCTCAACACAATGGTTATATAGTGCCAATCAAAAGTCAAGTTTAAAAATGTAACAATCGCTCACTTGGTTTACATAACAGTTGACCATTTCACTAAGCAGGCTTATGTAGTATTGTAAGAACACATCCTATGTAAACTATCTCCTAAACTTTATATTATGTTGATTATGCCTATTTTACATTATTCTGGTAAAAAAATTCTTTCTAAAGATAAAGGCATAATTAATATGCTCTTGCTCATAATCAGAGTGATCCATGATGTTTAAGATAATAAACCGAACAGATAACAAATAAGACTTTAAGAGTGGTAACAAGCTCAGCCAATCAGATACAAGATCACTGTATTAACATGTATTGATCCAGCTAACTTTTGAAACTTCCCAAAATCTCAGTGTTATATGCCCTTATTCCACTTATCATCAAAATCATATCAGAATTATGACTTTCAGAGTGGTAATAAGCTCAGACAATCGAATGCAAGATCACCTCATAAATAGGCATGATCTTGCACATTATTGAAACAGTCCAAGATATTGATAATAGAACCATATATTCCAAGTTTGATCAAAATCGGATAACAAATATGGCTTCCAGAGTATTAACAAGCTCAGTCACTCTGATGCAAGATTAACTTATTAATAAGATGGATCTCACTCATTATGAAATCCATCCAAGATCTTGATAATATAAGCCAATATTTAAAGTTTGATCAAAATTGGATCAGAAATATGGCTTCCAGATTGGTAGCAGGTTCAGCCAATCAGGTGCAATATCAACTCATTAAAATGCATGCATCTCACTCAGTATCAAACTTATACAAGATCTTGATGATATAAGCATATATTCCAAGTTTGATCAAAATTGGATCAGATATTAATGCTTCCAGAGGGGTAACAAGTTCAGCTAATCATATGCAAGATCACCTCATTAGTATGTGTAGATCTCGCTCATTATTGAACTAATCTGAGATCTTAGTGATATAAGAATATATTCCAAGTTTGATCAAAATCAGCTCAGAAATACAACCTCTGTAGAGTGGTAACAAGTTGAGCCAATCAAATGCAACTTACCTTACTAATATGCATGGATCTTGCTAATTATTAAACCCATCCAAGAGCTTGATGATAGAAACCCGTAATGCAAGTATGATCAAAATCGGGTCAGAAATATGGCTTCCAGAGGAGTAACAAACTCAGTCAGTCATATGCAAGATCACCTCATTAGTATACGTGGATCTCACCATCAAACTTGTCCAAGATCTTAATGATATAAACATATATTCCAGGTCTGATCAAAATCAGATCAGAAATACAACCTCAGAATGGTAACAAGCTCAGCCAATCAGATGCAAGATCACTTTATTGGTATGCATTGATCTTACTCATTATTTAACTCATCTGGGAAGTTATTGATGTAAAAATATATTCCAGGTTTGATCAGAAGTATGGCCTCCAGAGTGTTCATAAGGGTAGCCATTCAAGTGCAAAATGACCTCATTAATATGGAAGGACTTGCTAATTATTGAACTCAACTGAGATTTTGATGATATAAACCCTATTTCCAAGTTTTATTGAAATTGGATCAGAAATATGGACTCCAGAGTGGTAACAAGCATTTGTTGATAGCTGGATGAACAATGGACACAGTGCGTTCTTAAGGCCAGGTGAGCTAAAAATGGAGAATTGCACAAAAACTTTAGAAAGATAAAGCCTTACAAGTAAATGTAAATATGAAATACCACAAAATCAAAGGTAAAGATGTCAGAATTCTGTAAAATGTATATAAAATAACATATAAAGATAAAAGATATAAAATTCTTAAAATATATCGTCAAAACTTTTTGTTACATTGACCACATTCCCTCAAAAAGCCCAAGATTTTTTGGGGTAAAAGTTAATGCACTCCACAAGAATGTGTTCCACTGTCATTGGAAACTGGCAAGGTATATACTCTGGTCGAGGTTCACCTTTCAGGAGGCATGCACGAATCAGGTATGTGTGTCCTATAAGTGATCGATACAATATGACTTCATCGCTGCAATTTGTTCTATATGAGTCTTGATGCTCACCAATAATCGGTTTGATGTTAGAAGCTTGTTTCATTCCACGTGTTTTGCCAATTATCAGATTAACAAGGGCAACATGAACTGGCACTGGACAGTACCATCACTGGTCCTGGCTCCATCACAACTCACAGTACTAGTTATGGCAATTTCCCTCTCCCAGATACATGATATCCATCTTGGACTTTTATCCACACTTAACACCATCACTTGGAGATTATTGTTTTCCATCACAAATGGACTCCCAGCCATGTTTACCATTCCAGACAACTGGCTTACTCCATTCAGTCTTCATTACTATCACAGGAGGCTTGTCATCTTACACCTCTGACATTGAAGGTGGACAATCGCAAGCTCCCCCTTCTCTACTCAGTCCAACAATGTCCAGGAAGCCTCCACCTTCTGCACCTCAATAGAAATCTTCTGGTTACAGACCCCAGGCAGCTCAACACTCACTTTCCAATTCCATAGCTGCTTCCATTAACCTCCATCTTACAGAGAGAGAGGACTTCCTCTTCTGTCCTATATGAAGGACACCTAAGGCACACCTGATGGGAAACTCTCTTCCAAGCTTGACTATTCAGCTAGGGCCCAGTTTCCATGGGGAAGTCAAAACAGGCTGCAGGGAGAGAAGAACCAAATATGGCCCCATTTTTGTCTGATGGCATCCTTCTCGCGGAAAATAGCGCTCATAGCATAGCACTTATGCCGCCCTTTTCCAACATCTCAGTGGAAGGGAGACTTTGGCATTTCACCTTGGAGTGGAAGAGCCTTTGTCCCAAGTACCCCTGGGTCTTATAAGTCATCTCAGAAGGCCTCCAGATCATGTTTCTTGACCTTCCTCCATTATCAAGTGCTCCCTTCACCAGAGAAACTCCCAATGACCTATGCAAGACAGATGTTCTGCAGCTGGAAATATAATCTCTCCTCAAGAAAGGGCAGCACAGATCATTTGCAACCCAAACTCACCAGGATTTTACAACAGATTTTTTTCTTAGCTCCCACAGCCAGCAAAAAGCTGAAACTGTTCATCTACCTGTGCTTTCTCAACCAACACATTCAGGTACCCTAGTTCAGGACGAAGACACAGAGTTCAATCTTCAGTGTTAACCAGGTGGGGGACTTTGCAGGACTCGGGGAAAACTTTTCTGAGCACTTGTATCTAGGATGAGAACAAGTGAGTTGCAATAGATTCTTGTTCCTGTCATCACTCTTACTGAAAAACACAGGCACCCAATGCAAGCTTGATACTAGAATGGGTCTAAGCCATCAAAATATTATGTTTGGATTGAAGACAGCAAGTTTAAAACCCTTCTAATACATGTCCCCTTAAATAAATATATAATAAGAGACAGTATTTGTAACTTGACATGTTGCATTTTCACACTTAGCCCTCGATTTCTAAATATTTTGCATGTTGACAGTGACTCTTTTCAGTAATTTTGTGTAGAAGTTTTGCTTTTCATCACACATTTGTATGAGTTAGACATGAGAAGATAGGAGCCTGAAAATGGCAAACATTTTAATTTTTTCGTGTGGTCAGTGTTATGTTAGCTCCAGATCACCAGTATTTTCAAGACAGTGCAGCTTTACTGATATGTGTCATGCCAAAGCAAAGATGCCAACAGATATTTCTACAAATATGTAATTATTTTTCGCATGAAAAATATCGCCAACTTAAATTTTAAAGAAAAATTCCAACCATCTCTGCAATTTTCACCAACTTTTGTACTAAGTAATCAGTGAAACCTCCATTTCTAGAGAAAAACTCAAGGGAAGATTCCTGTATTGGCCAAAAGAATTGGAAGGTTATTACATCATGACCCCAAATAAATTATGACCAATCAGCTGTTGTTTTGACATTGTGTTCTTTATAAATAGATTACAATGGCATGCATGGTGTGAAAGTTGGTGGGAATCGGCAGAGACATTAAAATGGTTATTTTGAATCTAAGTTAGCAACATTTTTCTTATGAAAAGCAATTACATACTTATAGAAATATCTGTTGGTGTCTTCACTTTCACGTGACTATGTATCAATTAAACTGCACAGTCTTGAAAATACTAGCGACTAGGGGCAAGTGTAACACTGTCTGATTAGACCAAAAATCACAACATTTTGACATTCTATGGTTCTTAACTAATAATGATGTGTGATAGCTCATTGAAAAGGAAAATTTCTCCACATTAAAATGATGCCTAGATTACAGAAAAATGTCACTGTAAATATGAATATCATTTAGAAACCAAGGATCAAGGGCTAGATGTGAAACTGCAATTTCTCTATTTAGTATACAAACCTTGTCTCTTATTACATTATCTCTGAATCGAGTTTGCATCTCTCAGGAATATGCCTTTAAGACTCTCTCCATTTTGTCTTCCATCTGTTCAGAGAAAGGAATTTTAGCCTTGGAGTTTCTTTGTCTCTTGGGTCATCTTAATGTGGCTATGGATCTTCTTATTTTGGGTTGCTTGTTCACGAGACCCCAGCAGATGATCCATCTCTCTCGGTAGTGGCAGAACTGCCAACTAGACCAAATGATCGGTATCTCAGATTACATAAGCCTCCATCTCAGCAAATGGGAGGACATCTTGACTTAATGCAGGCATTCTACTTCAGGTTCAGCCTCAGGAAATTTTGATTTTCATGGACATCATGACCAAAAAGTGAGTGGGGTTTGGTCCCTTCAGGAGTGGTCCATGCACATCACATCAGCCTCTTAATGATGAAAGCCATAATGAATGCCTTTCGATCATGGGAGATGCACTCAAGAAAGGGCATTCCAATTCTTAATTCTGCTGTTGTCAGTTACATTCAGTAGCAAGGGGAAAGAAAATTCTCAGATCTATTCTTTTTTGTTAAGGATTTTCTCAAGTGATGTCATCATTGACAAATCCACATTCAAGTCCACCAGATTCCAGGCAGGTTCTATGTCCAAGTGGACTCACTGTCCAGACAGAACCAACCAATTCACACAGATTGGTCCATCCACTCCTCAGTCTTCAGTCAAATATGCAGTTGACCCCTAGTGGACCTCTTTATGACAAAGTGGAACACCAAGCGCCCAACCTTTGTCTCCCCAATTCTAGATCTGAAAGCCTGGCAGTCAATGCCCTTTCAGGTTATTCATATAGCGAGGGAATCGGAGGCCAGACTAACCCTCTGCCAGTTGGGAGAAATCATTGATAAACAACCTCTTCAATCTAGTGGCTGAGATTCTTCGTTATTTCCATACTGTGGAAATAACTTGCATGCAGGTTTTCCATCACAACCCAGACATGCTTAACATGCACCCCTGGCTAATATCAAACAAGTCCTCAGAAAGAAACATTTTTGCAAGTAAGTGATGGACAGAATTGCTCAAGCAAGAAGGCCTACTACTTTGAAATAGAGAATCTTCTTCCAACAGTACAAGCAGGAAATATCACTCCTTTAAAAGCCTCAGTACCAACACACTGGTACTTTCTCCTTTGCCTCTCCTCGGAGAAGTTACCCTTGATCACCATCAAGACCTAGCCATCCACAATTTCTGAAACATTTCACCATCGTGGAAGAGACGACAAAGGCCAAAACAAAGACCTCTCCCTCCTTCTAACTAATTTCAACTTGTCTCAACTGAAGGCCTTGACACTTTATCTGAAATGGAAACTGGCTTGTATTCTGACATGGTTAAACAAACCTCCCTTCAAACTGCAGCCTCACTGACTCGTGTAAAACCTTCTCCCTAAACCTAGCAGGCAGAATCTCTCAAATTCATGCCTTATCGGTTGACCGATACTACTTCCAGTTCTGTCACGATGAATTGGTTTCACTCATGTCAGTCCCCTGGCTTCATTGCCAAGAACAGGCTCCATTCAAGGGAAATCAATCTTTCATTTATGAACCTCCATCTTCATTAAACCCTTCTTCCCAAGGGCATCACCAGGACCCTGTTTAAGATTTGAATTGGTCGCTGATATGTAGTTAGTTGATCAGGAGAGATGTTGCTTGTTGTTGCCACTGAAAGAAGGGAAGGACATTATTGCCCAACAGGGTCCTTTATCCTGGATTTGTTAGGTTTTCCATTCTGCCTACAAGGAATTAACTTGGACTATTTAGAAATTTCTTACACTTATTAGCTTGTGACGTTGGACAGTCACTACTAGTCTTACATTTGAGCAAAACTGCTACCTGACTGACATTTTCCAAGCAATGGGATGGTGGTCTTGTATGACATTCTCCAGCTTCTGTCTGAGACCTTTCATCTCAGACAGCTTGATTTGATCTGGTTGGACAAATATCAGCAGTGTGACAGGCTATTTTTCCAGGTCCCTCATCAGCTTTGTAATGATGTGGGTTCCTGAAGACTTTATCTCTTAAACAATCTGTGCAATTCTTTGCTTATATCTCACATAAGACTTAAACCTGCTCAGGCCTAAAATTTAACAAAAATTTTCTTGTAGCCAGAAGGACTAATAGATTGAAATAGTTACTAGTCCTGCTGAATCTTAATTAGTCCTTCCCACAAAACAATGTCAGACATGTACTAGATTAGCAATACTTTTATTTCTTAAATATCACAATCATTCATAATTCAAAAGTAAAAATCTTGCTTTAGAAAACCA
The DNA here is from genome assembly GCA_029931535.1 of Margaritifera margaritifera. Lineage (NCBI taxonomy): Eukaryota > Metazoa > Mollusca > Bivalvia > Unionida > Margaritiferidae > Margaritifera > Margaritifera margaritifera. The sequence goes on along the minus strand of JAQPZY010001664.1, from coordinate 5,610,239 downwards.
CCAAGGTTACTTGAAAATATTCACTACAAGTTTACAAGAAAAACAATGACTGATTCTCCAGAAATTAACCGTAAAAAAGAGGATTCAGTGAACATATTTAGAGCCTTGTCATCCAGAAAAAGAAAATAACCTAATATGAGAAAAAGATAAAAACCTCATTCACACGGGTCATTATGTATCATAACTCGACAGATAGATGATTTAAGGCAGTACCCATTGTGCTACAGTGAAAGCAGGGTGAGAAGATATCTCATTATAGCAATATAGGCATTGCGCTGGTTTTCACAACAGATACAAACCTTTGAACAAAAAATGTGTCTCCATGATGCTAATCCTTTAAAGACAGAATGGTTAATCATTAATAGGGATTCTGATGACCTGGCACTACAGTGGCGGTTTGACAAGTTCATAAGTCTGGTTTACAGTCATTTAGTCTGAGTTTCCTCTGACCTTCCTACTCCATTTTAGATATTTTGACATTTATGTTGGGGTGTGAGGTCAGAGCGCATTGCCTATTGAAAAGTTGGAATTCGACAAAACCATGCGGTGTCAGCATAGAGTAGCCCCTTTCTACCAGGCCTAGCAAACTTAAATTACCTTATATTGAGCCCTACCGGCATGAAATCGATAGAAAGACGGTATGTCTTCTCAGAAATTGCGAGTATAACATTTTGTATGTCTTTAATTACTCTGAGTCTTTTAATACAACTTTACCTAATAAATCTAACAAAACCAGTAAAGATTTATACAGCCACATTGTGAAATACGCTTTGTAAAATCCTCATTTGTTCTAGCCCTCTAGAGGAGCAATTGAATCTTGGGGATTTACGCAATTAGCTCTGAGAGAACTTGGACATTGTTCTGATCATTCGGATTTTCAAAAATTATGTACGATAGCGTAAATAAATGCTGACTTGTGACAACTAAAAGTTTACTAGCCATCGGACTTTTAAAATTTATGAAAACTACTAGTCCAACAGGAAATTTACTAGGCTCAGGCTAGCAGACTACAGTTAATTTTGAGCCCTGCTGCTTCTCATACATTAGGAGACTGGAGTTAGGTCCAAGGGGTAATGGGATGCAACTCCCTCCACCTCTTATCTATTATCCTATGATTGGGTAATGTATTTTGAAGAAGAAACCAATTTTTAGAGTAAAATATATTTCATCAATAATACCAGATAATAATCTGGGCCCTTCCCTTAGTTACATCCCTAGAAGAGCATTCACATCTCTACCAGTAGTAACTGATGAATTATGGGATTATGTGCCAGTCCCTTTATCCAAGGGGAGATTGCTCTCATCTGACTTCTGTCTCAGTAAGCAGACATTTTAGCACTCGCATTGCTAACACAAGTCAAAAGACGTGGTTAACATCTGTTTACAAACATATTATGATCAGGAAAGTATTCTCAAAGAACATATTTTACTCAACAAATGAATCTCTTAGAGTAAAAATGTTGAAACAAAAATGTTATACAAGGTAAATGATCTTAAGTTTGACATGAATTCTACATTGAATTGGATTGCAAGTCTGATGTATCTAGCTGAAACTAGAGATAGTACTGATAATTATTTTCTTGATTTTCCTAAACATGCATTTGGTAAATAATGTAGTAAGCATAAGAAGCATTTTATTCAAAATTGTTTTGTACATTAATCAGTTTACCATGAAGTTTTAATTGAGGAATGAAGTGTACATTTATTAGAAATTGAAAATAACATAAAGTCACTTGTGATTCCTTCAACAACTTTTACAGTTGATTCTCTTGTCCTTTTTGATTTCTGGTTCCAACATGTTCAAGAGCACATAGTTGCCCAGCCAAGGTAGGTGACTTTCTCCCTGTTCTCTGAGCCAAGTTCAGTAGCAATAGCATTGTTCAATGTTAGCAAGAAAAATAGTTAGGCTTTTCTGAACAGCCTTTCCTTTCACAGGAATTTTCAACATGGTGGACATATGCTTACATTACGTTGACGGCATTGAATTATCAGATTCTTTAAACATGCTTTTCATATATTAACAAATAAACATTACTTGCCAGGCAAAAATTTATACAATGGTCTGTCACAAATGTACACAACGGTCGCACTTGAGAGGGGCCACCTTTCTAGACAATAAATTGATATCTTTCTTCCATTCTGTAACCTCTCAAGAGAGGCCACCTCTTTTATAGGTCCTGGTTTTTAGTGCAGAAGGGGTGGCCTTATAAGAAGGGACCTCTGTATTTGGTCAAAAATCATTGAGTAAATGGGTCTAAAAACAAACCAGGGAAACAACATTCAATTTAAATTGACTGCATATCTAGGTTTTCTTAGCCTGTTAACATCTCAGTTGGCAAGCTCTTCTGCAAGTGAAACAAAATTTGCATGCATTGCTCATGGCAAGCTACCATATATACTCGCGTGTAAGTCGGGTCCAAATGCAAACAGCATAGACCCTGATCTGCCATCGCATAATGCACCAGCAGATCAGGGTCTATGTTGTTTGTTCTACTGATTAGTCCTTACAAACTGCATAGACCCAGATCTGCCAGCGCATTATGCGACGGCAGATCGGGGTCTATGCAGTTTGCAGTTGGTATCAGCTTATACAAGAGTATATACAGTACGTCTCTCAACTGTTTTTGCTACCAAGTGCGATTCCCAAGCAGTCTGTACAGCAATATTGTTTGCCTAGTGCTACTTAATTCTTATGTTCCACCTCAAAGAAAACCCAGTACTAACATCTGAGCTGTCACAAGTAGATGAAATACATTTTGAGAACTTGTTGTAAAATGGACATAAAGTTTTAATGCAATCTTATCCTTTTCAGTGAGTTTTGACAAGGGTTGTTACCTTGGCCAGGAGCTGACTGCCAGAACTCACCATACAGGTGTCATTAGGAAGAGACTCATGCCAGTCACTCTGGACAAGTAAGGGAAATACTTGCAAAACATATATGCACAGCAGGATGACCACACCAGATTTGGAAGAATCAACAAATTTATAACTGCAAGAGCAAGCAGCTACATACTAAGATTTTTTTTACATCTTTTCAATAGCCGTCTTTTCAGATTTGAAAAACAATTTTAATCTGTTTAAGTACTGGAATAGAGAATTGAAGAAGTCCAGTTGTATAGCATGTAAAATTGAAAAAAGTTTGACATTCATGAACAGTGAGTTGGAACTTGTTTGTTAGAGTTCAATTTAGACACTGTATAGACATTTCTTTATTTGCAAACCATATGAATAAATGTTCATAAACCTACAAAACACAGCCAAATTTCCATCTCTCAAATACATCATTAATGCTGAACAGACATTTTTCATAAATATATATACAGAAATCGTAAAAGCCATATTTCATGCATGAGTGAATCCCCAGTTTATAAAATGTTACTAAATAGAATTTAATTCAGTGGAATAATGAAAGTACTGGCAAATGTAAATATAAACAGTTTGGTCACTGTCTTGTCTTGTTTGTGTGACACCTGGTAGGCAGGCTAAGGGAGATGTCTCTCTATCAGTTAATAGTGAATTATGGTATCTGCAAATACAGAGTATTGAACTTGTGTCAGGGAACGGCATTCTTTGGGTTACATTTGTCCAGATTTCCTGAGAAATCTCCTAAGTTTGATTATTGTTATTTCCATTTCATCAAGATCAACTTGAATTCAATAATTTGTAAAAACATTCACAATTGTGGTCAGTCATTTGTAGTATACACTAATTGTAATGTTCTACTCTTTAATTTTCCTTGAAGTATTACTTAATGCCAAAAAAAATAAAGTTATGGATGATGGTTGATCAATTAGTGTCATAAATTGCACACTGCTGTGGAGAATGGGATATTAGTAATAAACCTGGATATTTTGCCATGTAATTTTAGCCAAAAATGGTCCAGATTTGTAGAATAAAAAGGGGGGAAATAAAATTTGTGAATAACTCAAAGCAAGATGACCATGCAAATTTCTTAAGTCAAACTTATTTTATTGTGTATGATCCAAATATTCTTAGAAGTTTTGATACTGAAGTAAAGATTTGATACTGTAACTAAGCTTCATTAAGGTTCTACATATTATTGTTAAAACAATAATATGTAGGATGCTATAACATCAGAAATTATTTTTGAATTGGGATTCAAACTCCTCAGTGGGTTACCTCCCCATACAGCTTTTGTGAGAAAGAATTGGTCAAAAGTAACAGGTAATATAAAAATTTAACAGAAGCCACCAGGTTTATCACAATCATTGTGAATTTATGTTTTTGTCAATACAGTGAATCCCCGCTATAACACAATGGCCGGGGTCCATTAAGTGCTATCGTGCTATGTACCGAACCATGCTATATCCAACCAAGTTAGTCAACTGAAGAAAATATTGAATATGTATCCTCTTAAGTATGCAATGGGGGGGTGGGGGAACTGCGGACTTCATTAATGCAGTTACCAACTTGATGCATTTTAAATGAGAAATACTTAAAATGGTTTTTACATATTTAATCTTTTTATTGTTGTTGCAGAGAACCGTTCATTGATACATGCATATATGTGTACAAGAAAACTGGCAACTTAAGTGTACTCACCAGCTGATCTCATGGTATCCATAATAACAATTCCATCTAAAATATGCACAAAGAAGCATAGTGTATAGAATTTTTCTGCTAGATTCCATTCAAATCCAAATATTTAATTTCTTGCTAATACACTCGCACTAACTTAGGAAACACTATTTCCGAAACATTCATATTTGCTGGACATGTCCAAAGGGTCTGATTTTTCTTTTACTGGCAATAAAAAGCTTATATCAGACATTGGCAGTTTCTATAAAAAAAAATGTATTAGCTTGAAAAATACTTTAACTGAAAATGCATACAATGTTGGTAAAATAGTATACAGAATCAGTTTTATGTATTTTACCCAGACCACGGATGTTAAATACAATTTCTTTTAACTTGTAACTAGGTCAGAAGTATTGACCTCATAATGTACTTTTGATTGACACTGGAACAGTTATTGTATAATTGCCTGGACCCAGTATGGGAGTAAACCATTGAATTTCATGGGTAAAGAGTGATCTCCATAAAAACAGTTGAGTCATTCTCCAAAAGACAGGAGAAATTTTTTTATAAAATAAACCCAACATTAATTGAAATTTTATTTATAACTATAACTTTGCACTACACAGAGCTAAAACAGGGAGCTGTATGTTGGATTATAAGCAATTCCCTCATGTATATGCATGTAACTTTACCATTACAGTGGGTTGTGTATACAAGTGATTTGGAGCTTCTGTTAATAGGTGAGTATGACAGTTGATTGAGCAGACATTGGTGGTCTATTGTTTCCTTTAAATAGGTGGGTAAATTAATTGATTTATAAATTCCGGCGAGAAACTTTTAAGACCTCTGCATTGTTTTGGTGCTTGGATGAGTATGCCAGATGACTGAGCAAACATTTGTTGGCTATTGTTTAACCAGGACTGAGCAACAATTGTTCACAGAATGCATTGAAGACAAATGCAAAAAAGACCTAATGGCTTTATTGTTGATTGTTCAATAATAATCAGATTAACAATTATCATCTTGTTAAGGAGATATCTTTTCAAAAGTAAGCAAGAATATTTTTTGTTCTTCAAGAATACAACACATGTTGCCAAATTATTAAATCAAACATTTATTTTGGCACTAAAGCTTTGCATTACTTCAAAAAATAGGTGAAATTATTGCAAAATTTTGGGAGCCACGTGACGATCGTGCTATATCCGAATTCATGCTATAATAAAACGTGTTATAGCAGGGTTTCACTGTAATTCATTGCCAAACTAAAAAGAATAGTAATTCAAAATGAGGTTGAACCCAGGGTAAAATGGTTTGTGCAGGTAATGGCATTGTTTTTATGACATCATTTGGAAAACAGTTTGCATTGGAGGTGTTTGAATTGGCATTCATCATTATAGTTTGTTAGAAATACTAATTGGTGGGGGGGGGGGAGATGGAGCACTTTATTATATTTTGTTATAAGGCCCACCACCTGTCAGAATTTAATTGAGAATACCACAGACTTATTGAAGAAAATGCAGTTCAACCCACAAGCACCCATAATGCTATTTCTGGAATAACACTTGTGATTTAAATTCTTTAAGATGACTGCTTTGTGTCTTAAGAAATATATTCCGAGTTTAAAACATAACGATGTTTATTACCCTGATTTTCTAAGTTCTGTTTTCAACAATTTAGCAGCTGCTCTATTTGAGAAATTTGACATGGAAAATGAAATGAAACATAGTTACAAAAATGGTGTCACATACTGCAAGCAACTTGTACAAAAGTTACAGATTTCCTTTTTTTTCAGAGCATCAACAGGGCAGATTGAACCTGGGGAGACAGTTTTGGATGAAAATGGGAAAAGTGTTGGGAAATTCAGAAACTCTGTAGGATTATATGGTTTAGCTTTGCTTCGCTTGGCTGATGTGACAGGAACTTTACAAGTGAAAGATAAGAATGGCAACATAGTGACAATGAAGTCTGTAACCCCTTCTTGGTGGGCAAAAGATCATTGATAACAAAACAGAATTTAGTACTTTATGATCAAAACAGTGAAAACATCAACTCAGATAGCTAGAACTGGTGGTTTTTAAGGCTGCAGCATTTACAAAAATTTCTAAATATGTACACAGTATGCAATAATCAAAGCAACTCCATTTAATCAAAATGATGTTAAACTCAATCTTTCCCATGATCTACACATTAGGCTTGGAGTTGATGGGTATTTATATGTAAATAATTGACATGATGTATGCAGTATCTTGCTCATTTTGTGATTATTTCATTTGCTTTAAGTCTTGTGCCTTTTATTATCACAGGTTTTTAAGATATCTTTTCTGAATATATCTGACAATTTAGGTAAAGCATCCTTACGATTGTCATATCATCTTTTTGTTCTGCTACATACATGTACATGAAAAAATTGATAATGCAACTCGACATTCTGCCTGGACATGCACTTTATATGCTTTTGTAGGCTCTATAATTACAATAAGAAAGTGCAGTTGTTTACAGATTTGACACAATGTTTCTTTATAATAAAGTGCTACCCATCAACGGTTCAGTTAACAAACATATTTTTCAAAGTTACATAATATCGTTTAAAGAAATTGTTGTCAGCATTATCAGTGAATCAGCCTGATGTGTAATGTGCGGTGCAACCAATTCTTGTCAACTTTGGCTTTTTCTAGAGATTCCACATTTAGTGTAAAATAATCCATGCTTTACAATTTAACAGAAAAATCTTACTAAACAAACTAACTAAAAAATATTATCTAATTGGAATGGATAGTTCCTGCATCACTGATAGTCACGTGCTTGTTCGTTTACATGGTTGCTAGTTTTGTAAACATTTAGAGGCAGTAAACTAAACCAAGCATTTTACACATGTAAATGTTGCAGCCTTAGTGGTTTATTCCTACTCGTGTGATATTGGTCACATGCTATCATGCTGGGATTATCATGAAATCTTGTAATCAAAAACCCAATTTTGAACAATTATGAATGTGATAAATCACAAATTTAACTTTGTACAAGTTAAGAATATTCCAACTATTGGTATGTATTTATGTAGTAGCATTTAACAGCTTCTCAGCACAATAATCCCTATATGGTGCCGATTCAAAATAAAGTTCCAAAAATGTAAAAATAATGAAATGCACATCAACTTTAGGAATAAAACTAATGCTTAAGTGAATGCAGTATAAATGAACCCAGGTAGCTTTAGGAATGGAAAGGCAACATTTTAGATAAATGATAAAATGTTGCCATTCTGTTTTAAATTATGTTTATCTAAGGATCTTACCATATCAGCAATTTAGTACACATATTCAACATGGGACAGTTTAATGCAGTTTGGTAAGCTAACTTTAAATTCACCGGATTTTTATTGGACAAATTTACCTACATAACTGTGTCCATCCAGAGTCCTTAATCATGTGTGCCAATAACTCTTCAGTGATATTAACCATATGTACTCACTTATAAGTCAAGTCCAACTGCAAACAACATAGAACCTGATCTGCCATCACATAATGTGCCAGCAGATTAGTGTCTATGTTTGTTCTGCTATTTACTCCTAACAAACTGCATAGACCCTGTTATGCTGGCACATTATGTGATGGCAGATTTGGTCTGTGCAGTTTGCATTTGGACTCCACTTATAAGCCAGTATGTTTTTCTCATTCCTTTACATTTGTGATACAGCTTCCCCATGTTGGATAAACCTATCCCACATGAATGCACCGGACGATATTTGATTGATATTATCTTGCATTTGACCCAGAGGATGTACATCAAAAGTATAGCACATTGCAGTTTATAAAAGATTTTATTGTCAGCCACAGTCAGAGATAAGAGAGAAAAGTAATCAATTGATTGCATTGAGGGATACAAAAAGCCCATTTGAGGGTCAGAAATTTCAGGCAAGAAAGAGGCTTGCCTTCAAAGTTTCTGCCAACAATTTCTGAGCCCAAGAGCAAGAGTTTCCTACCCATCACTAGTGCAAATGATGTGAGTGCAAATGATGGATTCTAATACATGTAGAGTGCAAATGATGGATTCTAATACATGTAATTACAAATATTGCACATAATATTCAGTGAATTGGACTCGGATAAATTTGCTGTCAAGTTTCTAATCATGTCATAAAAGTTAAAATCAAATAAAGCAGTAGCTCTTTTCTTTTGTCAGTTCAGCCATTTGAACCCACTTGAACTAAATTCTGCCCTGAAAGAGGATTCATTGAATTAAGTCGAGAAGCTGGACCCATAGTCTCAAACCTGAAAACAAAATTTGAAATAATGTGCAGATTTAAAAAACCCATGATCTTCTATGACTTCATTTGGATTGAAGTAAGAATCTTGAAATTTTAAGGATTATTTTATTCTTTATATCTCATTTTAAATGCAGAATTTCATTCATACTCAAATACTGCAAGCTTGCTTCTAAATTTTGTAGTTTTTTAAAGTCATAGTTCAATTTTTGAGCCAAGATACTTTCATGACTATTGAGTCCGACTCAAACTCAACTAAAAATTCTGACATCTGATTGGCTAATCTAATTGGTTAATCTGATTGGCTAATGTTCAAGCATTGAGCAATCAGACATCTGAATCTGAAGTTCAGTTTGAGTTGTGCTTGATAATCTTTTTATAATATCCAGGCATGGCCCTGTATTCTCAAAACCTTTTGAGTATAGAACTTGAGCTCAAAAACAAAGCCTGAAAACTTTGACATTCATAAACTTTGATTAAAATGAAGTTAGATTCATGGAATATTCAGGATCTTCCCAACTTTATTTCCCATGTTAGCATGCTGAATTTAAATTACATAGGTATACTTCAATATCATATCTGAATTTGAATTTTTGAGCTCAGCACAATATTCTTGCTTAAAACTAAATTGAGAATGCAGGACATTTTACCATGTACATTCCAGTTGACCTGGAGGTAATAAAAAGATTGTTTTGCTGAAACTCAAACTCAGCTAAAATTTTGACATCTGATTGGCTTATGTCAAGATACCTGACCAATCAGACATAAGAAATCCGAGTTTAGTCTCAGTTTGAGATCAAGAATGTTATCTTAAGCTTATGGCATGGTTTGATTGCTAGTGCAGGGATCTTTCTAGCTCAGAAAACCACTGGGCCCTTGTGACAGGCCAATGGTCTGCTTTCCTACATAAAGCAATACAAAATTAAGACAAGAGTACCATGCATGGCACATTATATGCTTGCTCCCATTTTGTAATAGTCCTCTGTGTAGATAACTTATTTTTATTGCACAGAAACTATTTTTCTTCTTTCAGAACAGTGACCTTGACCCTTTACCATCTGACCCCAAAATTTATAGACTTCTTCCTTCTCTAAAAACAAGCCATCCACGAAGTTTAGTCCAGGTCTATAACGTAAAACAAATGTGTGTGGAAACCATTTTATTCTTCTTCAGTCACAGGTGACCTTTGGAGTCTGAAATTGACAAGGTTTTTCCTTACCCCAAGAGCAAGCCAGCCACAAAGTTTGATAACTGTAATTGGTGAAAAACTAGAGTTGTTTGTGCAGAAACTATTTGTCTTCTTTCAGTACCCTTGATCTTTGACCCCTTAATCAATAGCATTCTTCCTTACCCAAATGCAAGTTATCCACGAAGTTTGGTAACTGTACATTGTGGAGAACTAGAGTTTTTGTGCAGAAACCAGTTTTCTTCTTTCAGTCAGTGATCTTGACTTTGGGGCTTTTGACCCCAAAATCGAAAGGGTTCTTTCCTACCTCACGTGCAAGCCATGCCCAAAGTATGGTAACTAGAGATGGTGGATAACTCGAGTTATTGTTCATAAATGAAATTGGTAACAAATGGACAGAAAACATCGTAACATAATATACTCTGTGCAGGTGCATACAAACAATGGGTGATTTGAAAATTTAAGGGGCTGAGAATCTCTTGATGTTGCTCTTGGAGCAAAACAAATACTATATTTGAATTGGTTTTGTAGAGGGCCCATTAAAAAATTAATTCAGTTTAACTGCATCGGTTTCATTTTCTTACAAATTGATGCTGGCCCATTCCAGAGAGATACCTGCTTATGTGCTTAATTCTGTGTAGATGTTATTTATTAGTTTCAATTTCATTTGTACAGATCACTGTCTAAACTCAACTTAAAATTGGTCTAGGCCCTGGTGCCCCAAGTAACTGTCAAACATAACTAATATCCAGTGTGTGTGGATACTTGTACACAATTTAATTTTTGAAACATTTCAAAATAATGCATTGACTACACATACATACACTAGCTTACAATCAAGTTTCAACATACACACATAAACCTGCACAAGTCCCACAGTCCAATATTGTGGATTACATTATTAAGTTTGAATAAGAACACAAGTTTACTACATACCCATTTAATCTTACATGTTTGATCTACCATTCAATACAGAAGTTCAATCACACACCCAAATTGGAACTATTAAGGTGTTTTCTGTAATGTCCGCATGTCAATATTCATACATGCACTGAATTGCTCTTTTGTAAACCCCCGATTACTTTTGAATTTCATTCACACTATAAAGCTAAAAATATTTGGAAAGTGTAAAAGAGGGATATATAATACATAAAAAAAAACTTCACCAAGATGGGGGAAAAGAACTCGTTTGATATGGCTTATGAATACATCTTGGCCTCAACTTCTCCCTATGCCACATCAAACTCATTCTTTCTGCTGACTTGGAACAAAACATGAATGTATTTTGTGTATTTACAGTACTTAAACACATTTTATTGTACAGTGACAATGAATGTTGTCAAGAAAAAATGTTCAAGTGATGTTGAGATTAGTCACAACTTGTATTGGAATTCACAATACCTCTTCAAGTTTCTTATAGTGTTTCTGTTACATACCATGGTAGCACAGTTAGCTTATTTTTCCCCTTTTTCACAACTAGAACAGAAATTTAAAATTATTCCATAATTTTCTTCATGCCTGTCTCCTTGCCTCAGGTCTTCCTAGAATTGTGATCTACATGGATAGAACAGATCCTCCTCATCTTTCATTCTTTAGAAAAGTCTCATTTGTCCCAGGAGTAAAATTTATGAATTTTGTAAAATTAGATCATTATTAAACTCTTTATTTTGACTACAAGGAATATTTTCATGTCCAAGTTTAAGTACTGTATCCCAACATTTTTCATTTTAAGGAAAAGTTGTGAGAAATTTTGTCCAAGTCAGCACAGTATACATGTATGTTCATAAAACAATGGCAATTAATATCATCTTGAAAATATATGTATAGCTCTCCTTCATTATAATGCAATTTGGAATATTAACATGGTCACACGGTGGACCCCATTCCAAAAATATCAAAATAATCAAATTTCCTTTCAATATCAATTAGGTCAAAGATTTTATCAAACTATTTTATTTAAATTTGGCATCAGCAACTGCAACAAACTGCCTTTTTCTCTAATTAACCATGACTGTATTCAACCAGGTTTGGCTCTCGTTAAAGGCCACTCAAAATTGCCATCATCACCAATCAGGATCTGTGTTTGTTCTACTGATTGCTCATAACAAACTGCATAGACCCAGATCTGCTGGTGCATTATGCAGTTAGACTTGACTTATAAGTGCATATATACTTTAGTTAATTTAAATACTACAGCATGTACTCCAGAAGGTACTTTTTTTTTTTATTTTGTGATTTGCAGTTATTGTATTACCCAAACTGGATATGTTTGTTTTCGTTGTAATCTGTAGTTTTTATTCCAATACAAAGTCAAAGAATCTTTTTGTTCCAACAGTATCTTTAATTCAATGCTTCAAAATAAAAAAAAAATTGTTATACCAAGAACATTTCTCCCCCCCCCCTTCAATGTTTTTAAAGAATGAGTGTTTTTCTCTGGCAATAGCTGGAGCCCTCAGGTTACACTATGAGTCACTGGTCGAGCTTGATTAGTGATCCATGCTTATTTTACCACATAGCTCAACATCTTGACATCTTACAAAGCCACACTACATACAACAAAAGTTGATAGAGGATTAAGGGATGCATTTACTTTTCAGTAAAAGGTGACAATGAAGAACATGCAAAGATTTCTGCTCTTGCGGTATATTTTTTATTGTCCAGTATAATACAAAAAAAGCAATGTCCTGTATGAAGTAAACATAAAGCACACTTAGAAAATTTAAGCCAGAAAACACTATTTGTGCTAGATACATTCTTGAAGCCTTTAATACAATGAAAAATAACCGTAATAATTGCCTATCTATACCCTTCCATATGTTGACAATAGCAAACAAATACATCCCAAGGTTCTAACAATAAAGAATCTGACACAAATGTATACCATACTTATGGATTACCTAATTAAATGAGTACTTTACTCATTTGAAAGAAAATTTAACAGCAGCTCTGAAAGTGATGTTTCCTGAGTGAATATTGACCCTAAAGGGCTCTCACTGATCAAAATCGGGACTAGATTAGTAATGAACATTGCCTGAGGTATTTATGACAACAAGATGCACAAGATTTTAATCATCAACTTAAGATGTAAATATACCAAACGCACAATGAGTCTAGATTCAAGAAACAACTGTGTTTAGTAGCTAATCATTATTTTCATACACGAGTTACTTGACCAGTTTTAATGCACACTTACTATGATATATTTCTGTGAGCATAAATCATGTTATAATTATCTTGTTTTGGGCTTTATTTAATACTGCCACCCCCTTCATGTACAACTGTAAATAATTCAATTTTTGATCTTTCTTGTTATACAGCAGTTCAGTATATAATGCAATCTGTATTTATGAACCCCAATTACCACAGTATAGTGAGGAAAAACTGTATTTAGGCCTACCTACTGAACTCTTTAGTAGACCATATTAGCATACTAACACTTCCAACAAAATGTGGGTCATTTCATCCCAAATCATGGAGAAATATCCCAGGAATTTCAGATATATATATTTACCTTGGAGTCCTGTGACATGGACCTAGTTGTGTGACACAAGTTACTATCAAACCTGTCAAATCATGATGCTACCTCATAATATTTACCAATCAACCTTTTCCATGTTTGGGTCAAAGGGTTTTTAAACCAACTGGGCTGCAAGAAGAAATGATTTATACACATTTACGTTTCTAGTTTAATTACAAGTGTGTTAATGCATGCATACAGTTGATGTATCAACCCAAACAAGCGCCATGAACAGGAACCTTTAGCCACTTTTGATATACACAAAAACAACAAGAGTACCATGAACAGTACAGTATACGTCCATTCCGTGTTGAATAGTCCTCTATGTAGGCACTAGCAGGGCATAGTTGACCCAGGAGATTATTGACCAACAGGTCTCAATGACCTTGAAATTTACCTTTGGTAAATTTACCAAATCTGGTTAATACCTTTTACCAAGGTATATAGTCTTTAACTAAACTGACTGTGCAGAAACCTTAATTTTCTAATCAGACTTACCATGACAGTGACCTTTGATCTTTAGACCCCAAAATCTATTGCAAGCCATTCACAAAGTTTGGTCAAGAAACTTACTCTAGAACAAAAGTTATTATGCAAAACCCATTTTTTTCTTTGAATATCAGTGATTATGGCCTTTGACCATAAAATCAATTGGCCTTTTCCCCACTTTAAGCCCTCCACAAACAATTTTGGTCAAGGTAAGTGGTCTAGAACTAAAGTTATTATGCAAAACCATTTTGCTTCTTTCAGTTACAGTGATCTTGACCTTTAACCTTTTGACCCCAAAATCAATAGACTTCTTTCTTACCGAAAGTGTAAGCCATCCACAAACTTTGATGAAGGTACATGAATGGCAACTGAAATTTTGTGTGGAAACCGTTATTCATTTTTCATCCCAAGTAACTCTGACCTTTTAACTTGTGACCCCAAAATCAATGGGTTTCTGTCTTACCCCAAGTGCATGCCATCCACAAAGTTTGATCTAGGTCTGTAATGTAGAACCAACGTTATTGTGCAGAAACCATTTTTCTTTTTTCAGTCACAAATACCTTGACCATTACCTTTCAACTCCAAAATCTATAGGCTTCTCCCTTACCGCAAGTGAAAGCCATGCACAAAGTTTGGTCCAGGTTTGTGATGTAGAATTAATGGGTTTTTTGAGTGCAGAAACCATTTTTCTTCTTTCAGTCATTGACCTTGTCCTTGGGGGAGCCACAGTAGCTTAGTTGGAAAAGCATTGGACATGTATTTCATGGATTCAATATCCGGCCAGACCAGCACAGGTCAGCTGCCTTGGTTTGTCCTTAGGGAAAGGCACTTATCTCCCATCTCCTCTACATGATATAGTGTTGAAACTGCTGTTAAAACACAACTAACCAACACACTTGATCTTTTGACCCTAAAATCAAGAGCCTTCTTCCTTACCCCAAATGCAAGTTATTTACAAAGTATGGTAATGGTAGATGGTGAAATATTGTGCGGAAACTAAATGGGGAATGGAGGGACTGACATCATAACATGATACACTACTCCTGGCAGGTGTATTAAAAGGACATGCAGATTGATTATGCACTCCAGTATCCTCTCCTTGTAGTCCAAACATGCCAATATACATGAACAACAGCAAGATAGTCCTCCCCATCCAACAGATCTCTATCCTATGCAATAACTCTTAAGTACCATTGATCTGACAATGAAGACAAACTGTTTAGAGCTTGTAATCGACAGGTGTCACACCACTTGTGTTGGCTGCCTGGCTGGTAAAGCATATGGTGCTCCCAGAAACTGGTCTGCTATTCTGCCAGCCTCTCGCAGTGCGCTGAGTAGTGCTCCATGGACAGTGGCTGGGTAGTTTCGAATTGTGTGTTCTCCCGCAAAGAATAGACGAGGCAGTGCACCTTGTTGTGAGGAAATGGGTGTGGCCATCAGGTCATAATCATTTCCTGAAATTGAAGATAAATTTGCAATAATTCTGCAGAACATTATGTCTCACATGCTCTATTGTGGCATATTCCAAAACCATTGCAAAATCGCTAGAGCAAGAAAAGTAGGTCACTGTGATATTCTTTTGCCTATGGTGAGTAGTACCATCCAAGATGAGTACACCCATCAAGTTTCATGACTGTTCATGTACATTCAATAGTGTCAGAGAAACTAAGCTAAATGTATAAACTGAATGTAATCTCTTGAGGGTAAAAAACTGATAAACTGTGACCTACTTTTGACTGTGACGAGTAGTGGCCTCCAAAATATGAATAAACCCATTGAATTCCATGACTTTATATACAATGGTCAGAGAAACTGAGCTAAATGCAAAACACAATGTAATCACTGGTGCATCAAAGTAGGTCACTGTGATCTACTTTTGCCAGTGGTAAGTAGTACCCTCCATCAAGTTTCATGACTGTACAACCAGCAGTGTCAGAGAAATGGAGATAAATGCAAAAAAGTAGTGATGCATATACCAACAATGATGATGACAATGCTGTTCAAAAAATTATTCTTAGGTCTTGCTTTTGCTTCTTTGGCAAGACAACAACTGAAATGAGAGCTATTAGTGATGACAGGGATTTACAAAAATGGGCACTATCCCCCTTAAAGTTGGAAAAAAGGGTGGTGCCTCTCAACAGAGCATAAAGAAGTAACCAAAAATGGAAGCAGAACAAGTCTTCTAATGTATTCCCTTTTTTAACTGGTGTTGCAATATAAAAATGAAAATCCATATTCTCCTTCTTTAGTTCATATTTTAAAGTTTTTTGTTTTTTGTTTTACACCTGAAAATAAAAAAAACAACTAGGCTGCATTTCCACTATACAGTCAATCACTTGTATGTCAATTCTTAAGTTTTGAAACCACTGAATGTTTGAAATTTGCTGTCACATGAAAATCCAACTGAAATGAATCTCCAACAACACATAAAGTACATATTTGTTCTTTGAATGTATAACAAGGAATTGTGAGTCAACATACAGCTGAACATCATGTATGGTGCACCCACATTACTATCATTACTGTCTACAATGATCATTACACAGATTAAGATCTGCTGCTGCATTATTTGATACTAGTCTGACAATACTATAGTATCATTTATTTTTGCGGGTTTCAATTTTTGTGGTTTTGTAAAACAAAAAAAAACTAAGAAAAAAGACATTTTCATGGGTAGTTAAATTCATGGTTTTACCTGTCAAAGTTTGCATATTTGAAGGTACTTAATTTTGTGGATTAACCTCTACAAATAGCCCGAAAAATTGAATACAAAAAAACAAAAATCTGCCAACAACAAACGACGGTCGCTTCAATGGTTAAAACAATACTACCACCTGTATAAGCACAAATCAAACACCTCCCAAGATCAATTATAGTCAACATCAAAGGGAACCAACACAGCCAACACCACCAAGCTAATCAGTTATTAAAGTACATGTGTCTGATCTCTTCCTTAAAACATTGTCCATACAGTTGCACCATCAATTACTTTGTGACAACCATGATGTTAACACAGTGACTCAAGAGTGGTAAAATTCAACTTAGATCCCTGTCAGTTCAAATAAAAGAAACACAACATGTAAACGCTAATATTTTAGTACCAGATTACAGAAAAGATGTTGATTTATCAAACAGCTTTGTTTATCTCTAGGAATGAAACACAGTAAGAACATATGTGTGTGGTGGTGGAGCTTTTTTTATCATATGTGGCTAATTTTTCGTTGGCTCTTTAAGTCTGTGGTTTGGGGCAACAATGAAATCCATGAACATTAGTACCCTACGAAAATTAGCAATACTACAGTATATGATTTCAACCCTGATATGTATGATGGGGGATCGATGTCTTACTGCCATAACAATCAGTGCTGTGGAGCTCTGTTCCAACAGAGTAGACAGGATAACTGGAGGCCAAATTTTCAAGAATATCTCACATACTTGACACTGTTGCACATCTTTGAGACTAACTGCTTTATTTGTACTTGACTTACTCTGGTGCCTTTTTCCTTATCCAGGCACAATCTTGTGGTTGTTTTTCAAACGCTGTTGACCACCATTTTGGTGGTACCCAAGAAATGCCTAAGTCGGTTCAACTAGGTGTGCAATTTATTTAACAAAATGAATAGATCTAATTACATTTTGCTAAATGTGATTAGACATTCATTTTATTAAATAAACTTAACTGATAGTTCAATGAAAGTTGGCATTCATTGGCTACCATTGCTCTTCAATGTACAGGAGCAAAATAGGTAATTTAGACATTTCTTGGAAATAAAGTATGCATGATTTATGACAATTTGTGCCCAATCCTTATTTTTTATGTGATTTTAATCACACAGATTCAAACGTTTTTGTGTCATAGATGCAACCCTGAGTGATGGTTGCATTGCCTAGCACCCCACTCACAACAGTTTGCTCCATACGCCCTTAAACAGTGGAACTTGTTTGGTTGGGTGTTTTATGGCACAGCAACACAGGTAGGTTATTTAGTGCCGAGGCAACTGGAGTAAAGTACCTTGCCCAAGGACACACCATGGTAGCTGACCCAAGTTGGTCAAATGGTAGCATTCGAACCCACACCCTTTCAGTCATGAGTCCAGCACAATAACCACTGAGCCACCACAGCTAAGAAACCAAAATTAGGAGATGGGCATTCAGGAGCCAGTAATTCTCTAAATGATGACACGGAATGCTTGAAATCCACATCCTTTAATGATTCATCTATACAAGCTACAACCCATGTAAAAGAGAAGAAGTGGATTGAAAAAGGCCATAACTCCAGAATAGAGTAGATGAGACAAAACCTGTAAAATACAAATCTAGGTCATTGAAACAATGTTCACATCAAATTGCATCTGAATCTGTTGAATGGTTCCTGAGGTATGCTTATCACAAGCAACATTCCATGTCAAAATATAGAGTTGATTCACAAGATCCATAACCCTGTCCAAAATGGAGCAGATATGAAAAAATCCATAAAAGGCATAGTCAGGTCTCGGAGACAATGAATATGTTGAATAGTTCTTTAGATATGCTGATTTGCAAGCAATATTCCATGTTTCCATGTTAAAATAGAATTCAGCTTCAAAAGGGGCATAACTCTGTCCAAAATGGAATAGACAAGAATAAATCCATAAAGTCACATTTAAGTTTATTAGTCAATGTTCATACAAAATTGCATCAGAATATGTTGAATGGTTCTTGATTTACGCTCATTATAAACAACATCCCATGCGAGGGTATGACGAAAATTGTAAAAAGTCATTACTCGATCCACAATGGAGTTGACAAGACAGTAACCTAAACAGGTACATCTAGGTCCATAAGACAATGTTCAAACCAAACTCTATCAGAATGTGTTGAATGGTTCTTGCGCTGTGTTAGTTACGTGCAACATCCCAGGTGAAGATGTGCAGTAAATTGTCAAGGGCCTTAACTCTATCCAAACTTAACAAGACAAAACCCAAATTATTCATTTTAATCCAAGGGTGTGTTATTTTGCTAATTATTAAAAATGTTTTTTTTTTAATATGTATGCATCATGTAATTTAAATTTATTTTTTTCTGGTTTGCATTTTTTGCCAATGAATAGTATAACTGCAAACCTGCAATTCTCAAAAGTCAAAATCATTGGTTACTTCCCTTTCTTTCCTTTAGAGATAGAAGAGAGGTATGTTAAAAGAAGAAAAGAAAAAACTGATTACATAGCATACAAATTGAGAACTATTTTTATCTGCAATGAATTTCAATAATATGCACAGATCTTGCTTATAATAAAACTCGTTGGATATCTTCATGATGTAATCCTATTTTACTAAGTTTAATAAAAATCTTATCAGAAATGGTCATTAAGGTGTTGACAAGCACAGCCAATTTGATTCAAGATCACCTCATGAATATGTATTGATCTTATTTAAAACTGTACCCATCTAAGACCATGACGATTTAAGTCTATTTACCAAGTTTGCTCTAAATTGCACCAGAAATAGTCTCAACAGTGGTAACAAGTTCAGCCAATCATTGCAAGATCACCTCATTATTATGTATCTCACTTATTACCAAACTCATGCGAGATCTTGATGATATAAGCATATATTCCAAGTCTGATCAAAATCAGATAAAAATGTGTGGCTTCCAGAGCAGTAACAAGTTCAGCCAATCAGATGCAATATTGCCTCATTAATACGATTGAATCCTGCTCTGTATCGAACTCATCCACGATCTTGATGATATAAGTTGCATCAGAAATGTTGTCTCCAGAGGGGTAAAATGGTCAGCTAATAAGATGCACAATCACTTCATTATTATGCATGGTTCTTGGTTGTTATCGAACTCATCCAAGGTTTTGATGATACAAGTCCATATTTCAAGTTTGATCAAAATCAGATCAGAAGTATGGACTCCAGAGTAGTAACAATTTATTAATGGATGAATGACATACGGTGCATGACAGATGCAGGACCATACCATAAGATCATTTGGCCTTATGGTCAGGTGAGCTAATAAAAATGACCCTGTTGGGAATCAAATTAATGACCTTTTATCTTGAGTTGGTTGCACCAGCTACTAGACCATACTGCCTCTTATACCAATGTCAAACTCTTCCCACTCACATCCTGTCAAAGTCTGGTGCCTGTCTGTCCACAAACCTGCAAAGTTTTCCTTTTAATCCTGTTTTAAGATCTTTCAAATCATTAACATCAGACACCCAAGAGGTCTACATTATATGTCTGATTTTTGGCCATTAACATGTATGCAGTGATGTTACAGAATCCAATTATAAGTCATCTTGACACAAAACCAGTACTCTCTCTCCCTCCAACAAATGAGTCATCTAGAGATGATATGTCCTCCTGGTCCCCGGCTTATGATCCAGCACTCTCAATTTATGTACTTATCCACACTTGTTTTCATGGTAATAACGTGTACAGGCAGATCCCCCCCCCCCCAATATTACATACCAAAGTAACAAAAATGGTTTATGGACAAGTTTATTGATCGGTTACTAATTCTAAGCAAAGTTAAGACATAGAATCTGTGGATGAATTTGACCACAGTGAGCCCAATTTTCTTGTAACCAGTTGACTACTAACCTTGGAACTTTGGGGGGGGGGGGGAGACTGCATAAAAGGCAAAGCATTAAAATCCTAGTAAATAATGTCAAAATGTACATAAGTAAATGTGCACAATGATAGAGTAAGCCAAGAGCAGGCTCCAATAAATAAGCAACTAACCATTTATTACCATAAAAAAATGCTAATTTCAGTGAAAACTCGGATAACAATTTCCAAAATGCATTACAAATGTTGGGTTTGACTATTTAATAAAAGAAAGTTGGGGTATCATGTAAAATGCTATAAACTAATCAGCAGTATCTACTGTACACACACACACAAGAAATAAAACACAAACCTGTTGACCCTGCAGCAACAAATGAATAGGATCCTCTAGACCAGGG
This sequence comes from Margaritifera margaritifera, assembly GCA_029931535.1. Lineage (NCBI taxonomy): Eukaryota > Metazoa > Mollusca > Bivalvia > Unionida > Margaritiferidae > Margaritifera > Margaritifera margaritifera. The sequence goes on along the minus strand of JAQPZY010001664.1, from coordinate 5,589,295 downwards.
ATCAGCTCGCCATCTTGTCACCAGTGTCTCCTTTGGCTGTAAATTGGATTCAACATTTTTTAGTCTGATCTTATGTAAGCGAGTGAAGATACATGACCATAAACTTTTTGATCCAAATGAAATATATTTTGTTATCTGTCTTCATCAAGATAGTACAGATTATTTATAAATTCCTATCCTAAATTTTAAAAAAGTAAAATTTAAAAAGTGGGAAAATATATTAAGATCCTCCAAATAGATTAATGTGAGGTTTTGGCTACATTTACAAAGAAAGTAAGGGAAAATTGTAGCAAGAGTTCCTCAAAGAAGCTGTTGCTGTACTGGCCAAAAAGAATTTGTAGGAATCAATGATAAGTCATCTTCTTGCCTTCCTTCTTTCTTTATAACTGCTGATTACTGAAGAAACTCCAACATACCAAATTTGGCAACAAAAAACATCTTGTATGTCGGAGTCACATGTTCACAAAATAAGTGTGGTATAAAAGCTTTGTCATTGCCTTTGACCTTAAAGCTGATGTCAGGGATAGATCATTAAACTCTCCTCATATACCAATAAGATATACCCACATGCAAAGTTTGGTTAAAATCCATTACTATTATTGTTTTTAACTGCTGTATATAAAGGCCATAATAGTTTTAAAAACCCAGAGTTATCACAACTGAACGGGCATCGTTTAAAGGTCAATATGGAGAAAATCATCCAAATTTAAACTTTTCAAGTGTTTTGTAGAAAACTGCGAGTTGAATAAAAATCCATTTCTTTGGTAAAATTTACTCCAACCAAATTCACAAAATTTACCACAAAAGTTAATGAGTTGGATTGTCCAAAATCACCAACTGCATTACCTCTCTTAACTAAGTCTCAGTTTGCTGTTGTGTGCGACATCATCCAAGAACAAGCTGACCAGCTACCAATGTAGAAGTGTATCAGCTGCATGGTAATTAAAGTAACAAGACACTGCTCACCTGACTTACAAAACTTAACAGTTGACCATTTCACTAAGTACTAAGTAGACTACTAAGTATTGTAAGAACAACCAATGTAAACTATCTCACAAACTTTATAGCATTTTGATTTTACCTACCGATACCGGTATTTACTATATCCTGATAAAAAATTTTTTTTATAAATAAATGGTGTAATTAATATGAATAGTCTCTTGCTCTTATCCAAAGTCATCCATGATCCTGATCATTTGAACCAATTTACCAAGTTTGATAGAAACTGGATGAGAAATATAGTCTCTAGATCTATAGAGGTAACAACCTCAACCAATCAGATGCAAGATATCTCATTAACTTGAACAGATCTCACTCATTACAGAACTTGTCAATGATAATGATAAACTTATTTACCAAGGTGGAGCAAAGCTTAGCCAATCAGATAAAAAATAACCTCATCAATATGCATCGATCTTGCTCATAATCAAACTCGTAGAACATTTTGACAATATAAGACCACTTAACAAGTTTGAGCAAAATCTAATCAGAAATATTGCTACTTGAGTGCTGACAAGTTCAGCCAATCAGATGCTAGGTCACATCATTATTACATATTTATTTCATGCATAATCATAATCAAACAAGATCTTGATGACACACATATTTACCAAGTTTGACCAAAATCCTATCAAAAATACAGTCTTTAGTGTGGTATACAAACTGACAATCAGCTGCATGATCACATCCTAAATATGCACACATCTCACTCATAATAAAAACATCTTGATGATATTAGCATATCTACTGAGTCTGATAAAAATATAATCAGAAATAGAGTTGCTAAAGTGCTGACAAGCTCATCCAACCAAATGTAACATCACCTCATTAATATGTAAGGATCTTGCCTTTAATTATACTCATCCAAGATCGTTATGATTTAAGCCCACTGAACAGAACTAGCATCTTTAAAGCAGCAACAAACTCAGCCAATCACATGCAAGATCATCTCATTAATATGTATGGGTCTCGCACATAACTGAATTTGTGTGAGATCATAATCATTTAAGCCTATATTGGAAGTTTGATGAAAATCGAATCAAACCTATGACTTTCCTGATTGGCAACTTTTATTAGATCAAAAATATGACTTTCATTGCGGTACGTAGCTCAGCCAAATGCGAGATCACCTTATTAATATGCGTGGATCTTACTCATGACTGAACCCAACCAAGATCTTGAAGATATAAGCCTATATTCCAAGTTTGATCCAAACTGGATCGTATTTATGGCTAACAGAGTGGCAAAAAGGTCAGCCAATCAGATGCAAAATTACCTCATTAATATATGTGAATCTCACTTGTTATCAAAACTGTCCAAGATCTTGATGATGTAAGCATATATTCAAAGTCTGATCAAAAATGAATCAGAAATATGGCTTCTAGAGTGGTAACAAGCTCAGCCAATCAGATGCAAGATTACCTTATTAATATGTGTAGATCTCACTCAATACCAAAACCCATCCAAGATCTTGATGATATAAAAATATAGTCCAAGTATGATCAAAACTGGATCAGAAATAAGGCCTCCATAATGGTAACATGGCCAGCCAATCAAATGCAAAATTACCACATTAATATGTGTAGATCTCACTCATTATTGAACACATCTGAGAGCTTGGTGATGATTCAAGACTATTTACCCAGTTTGATCAAAATTTGATCACAACTAAAGTCTTCTGAGTGGAAACAAGCTCAGCCAATCACATGCAAAATCACTTCATAAATATGCATGTATCCTGCACATTATCGAACTCCTGTTAGATCTTAATCATACAAGCCTATTTTGGAAGTTTGATCAAATTCAAGTAAAAATATGACTTCCAGAGTGGTAACCCTGATTAGATCCAAGTTTTATCAAAATTGGATTAGAAATAAGGTCTCCAGTGTGGCAACAAGCTCAGCCAATCAAATGCAAAATAACCTCATTAATATGTGTGGATCTCGCTCATCATCAAATTAGCCTAAGATCTTAATGATATAAGTAAATATTCCAAGTCTGATAAAAACTGGATCAGAAATATGGCCTCGAGAGTTGTAACAAGCTCAACCAATCAGATGTAAGATTACCTTATTAATATGAGTGAATCTTGCTCACTATCAAACTCATCCAAGATTCTGATGATACAAGTCCATATTCCAAGTATGATTGGCTGGCAGATGGCTGATGAATGACAATGGATGATGCATGACAGACACACGGCCATACCATAAACTCACTTGGCTGGATGGATTTTGTACAGCATAGCCATAAATTGTGATCAGAAAAAGAAAGAGGGCTATTGTTTTCTTTTTGTACATTTTAAATTAAAGACAGAAAATAGGGATCTACTGATTATACTGTCAAACCTGCAAGCATTATGAAGAGCTTAATGAGTAGTCCATCCTGTACAAATTTTTTCCCAGCAAATTTGCAAGTGATCAAATCATCACAAATCAACCTCAATGTTGAAAAAAGGGTTTAAGCAGATCATTTAGGCAATCATTGGGGGGAAAATGAGCGAGAAAGAAGCAAAATATTGAAAAATAAGTCATCCCCTTTAATAGGGTGTATAAATTTGAACTGCAAACACTAATTTTCATTAAACCTTTATTTCATAACTTTATGATGGAAAAATAAGACCTGCAAATCTAATGTAGAACATAACAAATCATCATGTTACAAGATAAGAGGTCACATTTCAAGGGGATGGGGTCCATAAGGTACCATTTCCAAGAACTGCATTTAATTTTTGACGAGTTACTGTCTACATTTGACTGAAAATATTGATCTGATGTATTTATTTTCTCCATGTAGTTTATATGAAATTAAAGTTGTAAAACAATAACCATCAACATTAGTCTACCTGACAAATTATCTGCATAATTATTTTCTTTTATTTCTCCTACCATTTTTCACCTTTTTACAGCCTAAATGAATGATTTCTTGTTATATACATTCTATTTTTTAAACTTCAGAAACTATATTCTATGTCCTTGTCTCGTATATTGCTGCTTGAGTACTTTTCTCCCTACCTGTGTCCACATGGGAAACTCCTGTTCAACATTTATCCCATAAAATCTGTATTTTCCATAATTCTGTCAATTCAGAATGTGGAATTTTCACTAAAATTGTGAAATAATTCCACAAAATCAGGAATGGTTGGTATCTCTTTGCTTGCACCTCATACATGTGATATAATAAGCATAAAATATGTATACAACATGAAACTATTTAAAATATATATTTCAAGTAAAACCTGCAATCCAAACTAGCAGGTTTTGCTGTAATATAGTGAAAATAACCTCATTATTCTTTGTCAAACCTCAAGTAACCTTATTTTACAACATTAAGGTCACTGTACAACTGTTTATATGTGTTGAACACATGGATACAATGTTTAATGTCATTATTGTATGGGTTTTCATTGTTGGAAGAGGATAGGAAAAAGAAAATGGTGCATAGGAAGAATATGAAAGGAACAAGTATAAAAAAGATTTTCTGTCAATATGGAAAGATGTACAGAGGGTTTGATTTTAATAAGGATTACTGACTGTTCTGTTCATTGATTTATAAAAATGATTAGAATCATTTTCTGATTTAATTCTCACATTTTCTTACATTTTGATTTTGTTTTTGTTTTTTTGCAAAAAAAATTTTTAAAAAAAAAAATTATAACAAAACACATTTTGTGTGTATTTTTCAAATAAATTCTAATAGAATATAATTTATTTCTGGTTTCAAGTTTATACTGGTTTAGATAAAAAGTTTCCTGATGGATCTGTGATCTTTCCACATTCTAATTTGCTAACTTAATATTTAAATAAATGTGACTATTATTTAAAGAAATTAATTGGTCAGTTCAAATAGCTTCTGTAACAACCTGCTGAACCTGGCAAATTATTTCAAGAATTAATGTTGAGCCCTGTTCATTTAGTTCTACCATCTATGGGTAGTTCATAAAATCTTCAAGTATTACACTTGAATGTTAAAAAAGGGACAAAACAGAAATACATACATGTACAATTTTTGCATTTATTTATGTTGAATGCTTACCTGTGGTACATTGTTGTTGCCAAAAATTCCCTTCAACACCACTATGGATCTGCCAACAATCACATCATCGCTGACATTCTCCATTATAGCTGCAGCCTCTCCTGCCACAAGAGCTAGAAGAACTGGGGCCTTGTACAGGTTCCAGAAGAGAAACAGCTCCCCACGACTTGCTGTGGTGCTGCCAACATGGCCAAACAGATTGGCGTTGGGATCCCAGAACACTCGATCAAAACAAAGAACCACCTAAATAACATATATGTAGTGTCAAATAAACATGATAATTGTATTCTTGAGCATCACATTTTAGACTAGAAATGTGTTCATGGCATGCAGATGCCCCACCATAGTACCTGAAATGACCTAAATGTAAAACATAACCAAGGTATGACCAATGGCTGGACAGACTGACAATTGGACAATGGGCAACACTATATACTCCTACGTCTATCAAGGTGAGGCACACAAATCCAATAAAAAAAACATATAAAGAACCAGACAGTTTTTGAGAATGTGCTTCACCATTGTTTTAAAGTGCATTTTTCCCTCAAATTAGCAATAAATGGCCATTTTAAGGAACAGACCAATTTTTAAATCAAAATTGTCTACTTTCTTAAAGCTAACCTGTTTCTGCTGAACTTGTGAAGAGCTATTTTATGAGGCTAGTTACTAATTGAGTCTACTACAGTGTTTGTCCTTATAAAGCTTAAGTGACATTAAATATCACAAAGAAAATTCTACAAGCAACAGCTTGATCATGCAGATGTTTTGTATGAAAAAATATGTGCAGTTCAAAGCATCTGAGGTATTCCTGTAAAGTTAGTCTGGTTCCCTGACCAACTCCACTGAATCTTATATGAAACCCCGATCCAAATCATCAAACACGGACAAGCCAGTATCCAGATTTTACCACAACAATCATATTTCCATAATTCGTGCTTTTATTCGGAAAGTCTGTAATTTAAGGGTAATTTCCATAAGACTTATGGCCAAATTGTAAGGGTTGGCAAGTCTGCTTGGTGCAGCTCATTGCAGGTTGACCAGATATTCAAACATGTGTAAGTTTGATCCCTCAGTCTCGAATGGTTTTATAGTTGCAGAAGGGAGAGTGTGATGGAAAACATAAAATATTGATAAATGACCTTGACCTTGAAGACAGCACAAACAACGTGGTACACAACACACCTTCTAGTTATGGTGTATAAGTATGTCAAGTTTCATCCCTTGATCTCAAACAGCTTTAAAGTTACAGAGTGGAAATGAAAGTGAGACAGACAGGCAGAAACACAGATACAATGTTCCCCACTTTTCCTCAAAAAGGCAGCGGACAGTAAGAAAATGGTAGCCTAGCTCAAATTTGCTAGCTCTTTGAAGGTATAACAATGTGAAACTGTTACCTTTCAGTTTTCCCTTGTTCCTTGTTACAAGTTATTAAAACTTATTATCCTTTGTGAAACATTGGAATAGTTATATTTTGAAAGACAAAATGAAGCCGTCAGAAAACAGCACAGCCCACCTACACCTATTTATTCAGAAACAGAGTTTTGTATCTGCCAGTGCTCAAGATGATCAATATTGAGTGATAATGTATGCTAATATCCAGTTTCATGACTATATAAGCACTCACCTAAAGTATATATGATCATTGGAGTGTGAAAAGTAGGTCAAAGTGATCTGCTTTAGGTATGGTGGTTTAATATTCTTCAAGCTGAATGCACATATCTATTTCCATGACTGTACAAGCAAGTGTCCCAGAAACTGACCTAAGCATAACAAGTGTATATTATCACAGTAGCGTAAAAAGGAAATCAGTAACCTTTTTTGTTATAATGTAGTACTCCTCAGAACTGACCACAATGGTGTTCTAGAAACCGACCTAAATGTAAGAACATGGTCACTGGAAGGTAAAAAACAGATCACACTGACCTACTTTTGGTATGCTGGGTGAAGTAATTCTCAGCAGGTATGCACATATAAACTTTCATGACTATACAAGAAATTGTGTCTGAAAAACTGACCTAAACATAAATGGTGTACATTTGCTAATGCCAACACTAATGACAACTACGGCACTGGATTATAATATAAGCTCTCCTGCACTTAGCGCAGATGAGCTAAAAATACAACACAAGTAATGATGTCATGTAGTAGCCCATTGGGTAACACATTCAACTTTTTGGAAGCCCTGAGCTCCCAACATGTATTGTTTATACTATATCGTCTAAGACACACACTAGAAGTTCAAATGGAAATAAGGTGCACTAGATTCATATTAAAAGAAAATATATATTAAAATCAGTGTTGTTTTTTTTCCAAATGATCGAAATTCATGTAATACTGACCTTGTTAAGATTACCGAATCCCATCCTCTGAATGGCTGCAGACTTCCAATCTGGTAATGGGGGATTAAACTGGACTGAGTTTAGTCCTCCTCCCCTGATACATTCTTTCAGTACACCTAGAGGCAGGGTGCATAACACAGCATCTCCTTTAAAAGTCTGTGGATTGGTGTTATTCTTGGAATTGGTGGTAAAAATCTCAACTCCTATTGAAGAAAAATAAACATACATACACTGAAAATACAATTTTACAAAAAACTGTGAAATTATTTATTGTCAAGGGAGCAATTTTGGGTATTTTGTGGGGACTTACATTCATGAGGTAATTATATTAATAAAATAAAACCAAAAACAATTAGTGAGTTCGAGCTAACATCCTATGTAGAATTTTTATGTTACCATCTGATAAAGTGAATATGATCTTAATATTTAATTCAGTTTATGCTGGTCCCAAACACATTGTTTGTGCACATGTTAAAAATTGTAAGTAGATTATTTTTTAGATTGATCTATGAATATATTTGATTAAGCTAATTCATGCATGTTGGGTGATGGAAGCACATTAATGCTTTGCTGAGAGGGGTTATTTAATCTGGAAGGGATTTAAAAACACTGGTTCGACAGAATATGAATAAACTTGACCATGTTATTAATCACACAGAAATTATGATTTAGTACAGAGTAAGCTCCTCAGGTAACATTTAAATAACATCTACATAGGCGTTTTGATCAGAACTCCGCCAGAAAAAATCAGTTATCCTCTTCATTTAATGAGTGATACCACTGGATGCAACACTACATTGTACTGTTTAGAAAGGTTTTCCTTTGTTTTCCTTTCTTCTCTCTCTCTCTCTCTCGCTCTCATTGACATAATTGTATGAGTTGAGGTTACTGATGAACATTAAGAAAACAACAAAATTAATAAATTCACAGTATAATACACTGACAACATTTTCACTTTTCTTCAGAAAGTTGTAAAAAACTATCTGAACTATTTTGAACATCCCAAAGAAAATGGCAGTGCTTCTTTACAATATCACACTGCTAACATCAGCTGAAAAATGCTTTGAATTCATTTTACATGTTAAGAAACAAACTTGTAAATATTTTTACTTTTTTTCCCCACAAAATAATTTTATTTATGGACCCCTAAAATTCATTGCTACTAGAGCATTTTATAAAAAAGAAGCCTTGAAACAGGACATACCTGAGTTGGTGTATTTGATCTGTCTTACAGCTGTGTTAAGCTTTATGTCCAGTCCTTCAGAAAGTGCTACAGGTACACAAGAGTAGCCATTTCTCACTGCAGTGACAGATGTTCATTATTATTACATAATATTTTGATAAATTACTGTCATAACAACATCAACTGTTGTATAACATCTAGAAATGAAGTATGTGGTAAAACACCTAGCAATGAGGTATATATAATGTGGTATAGCAACTAGAAATGAAGTATAATGTGGTAAAACAGCTAGTAATGTGGTATTATGTGGTATAACAAAAGATTATGTGGTAAAACACCTAGCAATGTGGTATAATATTGTATATAACACAGCAGTGTGGTATAATGTGGTATAACATCTAGCAAAATCATTGAACAATAAAAAAAAGTGCATGCTGCTGTGTAATAAAAAGAATCTCTATCTTGTGTTTATTAGAAACAAACTTTATGGCCCTTGTTCAATAATAAAACAAGCACATATTTCAGGGATTTTCTAAGGCCTTTTGGAAAGGGGGAGGGGAGATAAATTTCAGCCCTAGAGATAAATTTCAGCCATATTCCCAGTTTAACAAATATGTATACATGTGTATTTTCCAAATTTTGATCTAAAAATTCCCAACTGAGAGAAGCTAGGTTGGAGATTTAGATAACAAGTAAAATAACAAAATCTTTGTTCCCTTGTATTTCTATGCAAACAAGACACCTTCGAAGGGACTGATGCTCTACTGTCTGAAAAGAATTTCCAGAAATTCACTATAAGATAATAATTTGTTTATCCAACATTAGCATTGATCCTACAATTTTTATCACTATTTTACATCATAGCCCCAGTAAAAAAATTCAAACATCACTTGAATACTCTGCAACATTCAAATCACTAAAATATTCCATATCACTCAAAGGACTTGTTCTGTTCTGCTGTACAGCGTTCTCCTGTTTGCCTCCTCCCAAAAACTCAAAAGACCAAAAACTCAAACAAAAACTTTAACGTGCAGATATTTGAGTTCTCAAAATTCGAGTGTATATGGTATCACCAACTCTCGTCACAATACAAACAATAAAACAAAAAACAAAAAAAAATGTAATAATGTAATCTCTAAATTTGATGACACCTGGAAGTACATAAAATGACTGGATCGGCATCCCGATTTAATCTGATGACACTGTATCTTTTTTCAGTTCTGTCATGTTATGGCCAATAAAATACACTGCATTTAATAAAATTCTGAAACCTACGATATCGTGACATCAGTGATGATACAGTTACAATATACACCTCTAGTAAACAGAAGGTTTAGCTGTCTTATAAAACCAACTAAAGATTGAAGCTGGCTGATAAATAGGATGGGAGGATATAACAGGTAATCAATAGGTTGCAAGTTCAATACCCACTTGGCCAGTTCAGGTTGACTGCCTCAGTGTGTCCTTGTGAAAGGTACTTAACTCCCATTTCTTCTGTGTGATATAGCTAATAATGTGTTAAAAATGTGGTTAACACCAACAAACATGATGACCACTATGGCTTATCTTTTGTAACATTTAGATGTGGCTTATGGATTGTACAGTATAAATCTTAGTACCAATCCTGTCCACACAGATGGAGAAAATTCTTTTACTCCATCACAACTGACACTGGGCATAAAACTTTGTATAAAATAAAAAATTCTGTGAAACATTAAAGTGATAAAAAGTGTGTGAATGATGACAGAGGTTAAACATGCACTTGTTTACCTCCCAGAAAATATAGATTTCTTTAGCCCTCTGCAAATATATTTTAAATCTGTCCAGTGGTTACAAAATTACTATATACTCAACATACCTGTAAGATGACTGCCTGAAAATTCAAAATCATCATCCTGATCCCAGTGTTTCAGAGACAACTGGGTCAATGGGGTGGCATTTGCAAATTCCAAGTTGGCAAAATGCCAATCCAAAATTTGTCGGTCTCTTGAAGACAGGTAAACATCACTGAAATTATAAATCAAAATCTGATTAAAGAGGTTTCTTTCTCCTTAAAATTAAGTATATATTTTTCTATGACAGGTTCCATATTCAAATTATATCTTCTTTCTAAACCTGATTTGTACATGTAATAATAATTTAAACAGATATACAAAAGTATCATGTGGGCATCAGAAAGTTGTACATTGGTAAACAACTTCCTAACAGAGAGTTATTGAAAGAGTTATTGAAATGGTACGTAAAACCCCTTTCTTATCTATTCGAACAGTGGAGTGACTGATTTTTTAAAACTATTTCTTTAAGTTAAAATCCTATCATAGTATGACAACAATGTAAATCAAGTGAGAAACTATCTTGTCTACCATGACTCTATGTCTGAATCCCTGAGTGCAAAATGGTGCAGGTAGTAAATTATAACCTTTATTATGATATATATCAGATAATCAATGTTTGAATGCAGTAAATTCGGTATTATTTTGACAAAACATTTTCATTAATGATTTACTGTTTCTATTGTATGCAAAACAATTTTGCATCATATACAGTCCTAATGGTCACCTTTACTCAGCGTTCACTTGTTCACAACTGCCATACTGTATTCCCTCCCCGCAAATTTCCTATATAAATGTCCCGTACGTAACTGTCACCTGCCTTCCATAGTCAGCAGCCAAGTGTTTCCAAACCAAACAATGGTTTCTTCCTGCCTTAAGCGGTCACTGGTGTGTATCTACAGTGACCGCTCAGTCTATGCAAACTAAATTTTTGCTTCATGAGGAAGGCATTGTTTAGATAAAGAAATATCATGTGAATTGATGTGCAAACATTTTTTATCTCGCTTGTACTCTGTATTCCAGTCACGTTGACATTGGAACTCAAAGGTGTCAATATGTCAAATTCGAAAGTGAGGCAGTTTTTATCATTAGAGTAGAGGGTCAAAGCAATTCTTTTGCTTCATGGTGGGAATAGTTGTGTTATTGCAGCAGAAATGAAGCCACCTTTTGTGCCAGTGGGACAGCTGGAGTTCAATATCTTCATCTATTTGCCAGTGAATAAAAGCTATCTCTGAAGAAAAAAGTTTCTCTTTGAGAAGAGATACGAGTTACATCCCTTTTCATTACAGTCAGGGGTCATTCAATGTTTAAAACTTGTTTGCAAAGGTAGGTGCAGTTTCGGTTCATGGTTCACAAAGAATAGCTATACATGACTTCTTTTGATTTCCTAATCATCACAGGCTTCTTACAATAGCCGACTGTCTTTTGATCTTGGCTGTTTAAGCAACTGAGTAATCCAGATATTATTTTTAAAGTGTGAACATCTGTTACCAGCATAACTTGTACAAGTTGGCTGACCAAAGAGTCAGTTTCTGTGTAAACTGTCAATCAATTGTGAAATTCTTGTGTTGTCATGGTGCACAAAACCAAGATTGGTGATTATTTTAAGTCGGTGATGATTTAATTTATAGGATTGATTAAAGTGAGCAAAATACAATAATCTTGTGTGGAACATAAATTTGTGGAAGAACAACATATATGATTTTGATGAATAGTGAACATAAAACAATCTTGATAGCAATAATAATAATAATAATAATAATGATGTTCAGTGCAAGGTATTTGTTCAAAAACCAATTTTAAAAGGTGAACTTGTGTAATGAGGTCACCTGTGTACAAAGGCCAGTTTTGCCCTTTCCCATGGATGGCCGCTATTGACAGGTTTGACTGTATTACAATTTGAATTATGTCTTTACAAGTTAGCTCCCTTGGTAAAAGAAACAAAAGTTATATGCATACTGCAAAAAACATAGACTCTGATCTGCCGCCGCATAATGCGCCAGCAGATTAGGGTCTACGTTGATTGTTCTACTGATTTCCCCTAACAAACTGCAGAGACCCAGATCTGCTGGCGCATTATGTGATGGCAGATCTGAATCTGTGCAGTTTGCAGTTGGACTTGAATTATAAGTGAGTATATATGGTACTTATGTGAGATTTACAATATGCAAGTCACAAAGAAATAAATGTTCTCATTCAAAAATGCCACATCTATGAAGAACTTTACATGACATGTTGAAAACAGGAGGCAACAATTCCTATGCCAAAAACTACTTAAAAATATTCTTGGACAAGGAAACGTCTATACACATACACAGATTTTTATATAGAAGAAAAACTGAAAATTCAAACTTTCAAGCAAGTATGACTGAAAATTCAAATTTTCAATACAGTCCTCTCAAAAATTTCCTTGCAAAGCAAGCAGTAATATTGGATTTGTTTCCTCCTAAAGAAAATTATAAACTTGTAAGGCACAAGTTGGATATTGTATGTGTGTATGGTAACTTGATACAATATGAAAAATACAACAAATACAATAGACAACAAAACTCCAAAAGATGACTATCTTATGTGCATACATTTTCTTGTCCTGATGTACTGCCTCAGTCAAATGACCTATATATATTACCTATACCTGTGCAAGCATGACATACATTTGAGAACACGACAAACTAACTTGTATACTCCAGTTATGAATGTTTTCTTTTTTTAAGAACTTTTGCCTTCAGGGGCTCATAATGAATGCAATATGGTAGGAATAGTTTTTGTAACCACAACATATTTTGAGGTCCGCTGTTCAATTTTAACAGATAATTCTAGCACACCTGGCAGTAGTATGCTACAACTCTTCTCAACCTAGTCTCATTTTAGAAATATCAATAACTTAGGAAAATCTACTCTTAAGTAATATTAGTCTACTTAAGTTAATATAAACTATGTGAGAAAATGTAAGATCATGAAATCATTTTTCATTTGGCATGCATGTTAGAAAGAGATGGAGAGAACAATGAAGAACCTACGTTGGAATTTCTTCTTTGCCAATCAGGACCCTGAAATATGGGGATAAATTTCTTCAACCCATATCATTGTCGTTTTATGCATACCTGCCAACCTTTAGAGAGGTACAAATGTAATCTAAGTGGACAAAAAGTGTAATCTGAGCATAAAATGTGTAATTACAATAAACTGTATGAAAAACATTCATTTATTTTCATTACTAAACTTTTTCTGCAGCTGGTTTAAGTTCTTGTCAAAAATGGACCAAATCCAAGTGGATCAGTGCCAGAATTCAAACATAGAATATACTGACAAATTCTATTCACAACACACATTTTATTTAGTCAACATGTCAAACATTCCATTGTTATTGATCGTAAAATCGACTCTACAAAACTTGCCACAAGAATGGTGATGTCGTAAACTTGACTAGAGTTTTAAATAATGTATTCTTCACTTACATTTTATGAAGCACTCTTGATTTATCTGTTTTCTGATCTGACATGTTAAAGTTCATAAAGATCCTTCTCCTCTAACATTTTTCAGTCATTTAACATTCTAGAGCCACAGCCCACATCAATAAAACTTGCTCTGCTTGATATCTTGCACCATTATTTACTTACAGTATAAACTGGTTCTTTACACAATTATCTTCATTATTATTTAATCTGAGAGACATTTTTTCAAACTGAAGAAAACATGTTTTCTTGTAAGTCTGTCATATAGTATACAGCTGCTATAAAAAGAACACAAGGAAGTACAAGTTTGACATGCATATTCTTTCAAATATGTGAGCGATACACTGGGGCCTTCTTTTCTACAATTTTCTAACACCTAATGATGTTTGTGGATAATCTGGATTTAAAAGGACAAACAGTTTTTGTTACCGTATTTCATTTTATTTTGATTAATGAATCTACAAACATAACCTATACACAGGCAAGCATAAAATATAATTCAATGTATAAAATCATAATGATTATGCCAAAACCATAACGGTTGGCAGGTATGTTTATTATAGTACATACAGGACTAATTATAAAGATACCTAGGATTTACTGTCTTTATACATTTGCCAAGGAAAGTAACATAAGCCCTTTAGCATAAACACTGATGACACCAGTGCATGACACAATTTGACAATAAACCATGGAACTTACAACATATGACACAAGCACACATTGCCCATGGCATCGAGAATATACAGTAATGTCATGTGATTCATGCTCCTACCATTTTCTAGGTTAATGTAACAACTGCTGAACCAGCATTGACATCACAGAACTGCTATTATAGTCACTATGTGTATTCAGGGCTCGAAAATTAGCAGTAGTCCATTAGCCTGAGACTAGTAAATTTCCTGTTGGACTAGTAGTTTTCATAACTTCAATAATCCAATCACTATAATCAATGCCCTCTTGAACCTCCGGAGAGACAAATAAATGCATAGGAACATTTTACTGATATTTAAATAAAAAAAACCCACTGGTAATAAATCAAAACCATTTATTCTAGCAAGTATACAAAAAAAGTATCGTTATTGACTAAAATTGATGGTTCTAGCAAGGAATCATTGTTTTTATTCCCCGTTTAAAGTAAAAGCAGTAACTCTATTTAAAGCATTTCTCTTATTGAGCAGCTCGAAATGATGTGATCATTATATTATGACATAACCAATATGACATCAATTTTAAATGAGGTGTATTGAAGCGCTATGAACTCTGTGAGAGATTTGACATAAAATGACATGGCTGCAACTTGTCTCTTCTTAAATAATGAAAATGAAAAATTTGCAAACAATTTTAATAATCACAATAACAGTCCTGTGAAAGAAAAAAAAGTCAATACAAGACCTTTGGAAATCTACAACCTGTCATAATTTGGCTGCACAGACTTTCTGTTGCACAAAACTGAAAAGATCTCGATAATTCTGTCATGCTGAAAATACACACTCAACAACATATCCTTTTCTGTGTGTATTTTATGAGAAGTCTATCATCTTCCACCTATGCAAATTTGATAAATCTTTAGCTATTACTGTATAGGCAATTAGTGATAGAGTAGTTTTTTTCCATACATTTCAATGATTTCTATGTAATGACCCTTTTTCAGATAGTCAACTAAGAGTAGGGCAAGAAAATGCACATCACCCTATAATTTGTTTAGTGATTTTGGATTTATTGGACCCTTAACCCTGTAAAACTAGCCATTTTTTAACAAGCAATCATCATTAATAGAAATTGTGAATGGCAATAATTTGAACATATTCATAGACTAATTATTATAAACCTATAAACTATACCTAAATTGAATCTGCCGATGTGAAGAACTACTGTATTGAAAACAAAAACTGGAAGCCTTGTTCTTTATGGTAAGCACAAGATAAAAATGAAGACAGAAAATTTCTCTTTTGGGAAAATATTGCTGATGGTGGCCTAGACTGGGGATATTTTTTACCATGAATATTACAGATCTTATTTGTTCCTTGCTACATGTATATTTAATGTGTTATGTCTCATACTAATTCAATGAAGCAAAAAGGGCATAGAAAAAAATTAAACACAGGAAAATGTTCATGGAAGATGTCTAACTAAGAGACGATGAGTTATGAGAACCATTAATATTGCCTTTATGATAAATTTGTTACAAGTAAAACAAAAACAACAACCTGTAGCTGGTAATAGTTAAATAAACGAATTGAGTATGTACATTATGTCATTCTAATTTCACCCCCTCCCCCGGTAAATTTCCTATATATATGTCCTGTATGTGAGAGTCACCTGCCTTCCATGGCCAGGTGTTTCCTAACCAAACATGGTTTCTCCCTGCCTTAAGAAGTCATTGGCACGTATCTACCATGACCACTCAGTCTATGGAAATTAAATGTTTGCTTCATGAGGAAGGCATTGTTTAGATAAAGGAATATCATGTGAATTGATGTGCAAACATTTCTTATCTTGCTTGTGCTCATACTCCAGTCACGTTGACAATGTAACTCAAAAGTGTCAATATGTCAAATTCAAAAGCCAGGCAGTTTTTGTCATTAGGGTAGAGGGTCAAAGAAATTCGTTTTCTGGATGGTGGGAACTTAGTCGTGCTATCACAGCAGAAATGGAAGTCACCTTTTGCTTCATGGTGGGAATAGTTGTGTTATCGCAGCAGAAATGGAAGTCACCTTTTGTGCCAGTGTGACAGGTACAGTTCAATATCTTCATCTATTTGCTTGTGAATTAAAGTTATGTCTGAAGATAAAAGTTCATCTGTAAGAAGAGATACGAGTTACATCCCTTTTCATTGCAGTCAGGGGTCATTCAATATTTAAAACTTGTCTGTAAAAGTAGGCAAAGCCGGTTCATGGGTCACAAAGAATAGCCATACATGACTTCTTTTGATTTCCTATTCATCAGAGGCTTCTCACACAAGCTGACTGTCTTTTGATCTTGGCAAGTTGAGCAACTGGCTGATCTAGATATCATTTTAAAGTGTGAACAGCTGTTTCCAAGTGAAACTTAAACAAGTTGGATGACCAAAGAGTCAGTCCTCTGTTTTACAGTCATATGTAAACTGTCAATCAGTAGTGACATTTTTGTTTTGTCACTGTGCACAAAACAAACTAAGATCAGTGATTATTTTAAGTCAGTCATGATTTAATTTATAGGATGGATTGAAGTGAGCAGGATACAGTAATTTTGTGTAGAACATAAATTTGGGAGAGAACAACATATACGTGTATTTTATGATTTTGTTAAATAGTGCACATAAAACAAGCTTGATAGCATAATAATAATAATAATAATAATAATAATGATGTTCAGTGCAAGATATTTGTTCAAAAACCAATTTTAAAAGGTGAACCTGTGTAATGAGGTCACTTAGCAACAAAGGCCAGTTTTGCCTTTTCCCATGGGTTGCTGCTGTTGACAGGTTTCACTGTATATGGAAAGACAGAGTAGTAGTAGTGGTGGTGGTGGTGGTAGTAGTAGTAGTAGTATCAGTAGTAGTAGTAGTAGTAGTAAGCAACAGCTTGTCTAAATTACATCTAATTAGCTTTTTGCCAGTTAACTATGAATAAACTAATTTCATCGAGATTATGTCCACACTCATTAAGTCTTTTCACTATTTTAAGCTGCAATATGTACAAAAAAGAGACAACGATAAAATAAACAGGCTTGTCAGGTACGTTTAAAGTTTACTGTGTGCATCCAAGGGCTACATGCTAAGAAGATAATTGCTTTACTATTGTCTAATGAAACAATTAAACCCTTATTCCAAACTAACATCTGTCATTCTTGTAATTTACATCTAACTCTGTTTCACTTCCAGTTTCACTATATTTAGAATGTCCAAGTGACACAAAGTGTCACTTTGTGAATGAAATCAAATAAGTTTTCTATTTGATCTTATACACTATTTGTAATCTTAATTTCTTTATCCTCTTGTTTATTCTCATTTGTTTGTTCATTCATAAATTTTGTAATTCTCCTTTTTGTCTCTTTTTATATACATTAATTTATTTGTTCATTCATTCATTCTTCTATTTACCCTCTTACTCGTATTCCTACATCTGTTCAGTAATCTGTTTGTACATTTACAGAGCTCAAAACTGACACTAGCAAGCTAGCATTTTGCTCGTTAGAATTAGTAAATTGCTAGCTAAATAAAAATGAACTAAAAGTTTCTTGATAGTGATATTTTGTATTCAAATTTCAATTTTATTCAACATGCTAGTGGACATTGAAAAAAGCCTGATTTTTACTGTTGAAAATATTACAACAATCAAACTGCTGCTAATACTGAAAAAAGTTAATTTTTTTAGTCCTGATTTCTGATTTTAAATTCATATTAGTTTTTAAAGGATGACCGGTGAAATCACAGGTTGAATAAATGAGATCATTAATGGCAGTCTAAGTTAAACTAATTCAGAAAAAATCATTTGTCAGTAAAACTTTAGTGCACATAGTGATATTTAAATTGATCCTTCCTTTGTTGAAAGAGAAATGTCTATTTTAAATGTAATTTTAAAACAATTCAGAGCTACACAATGGACCATGCTGACCTCCATTAAAGCAATAACAGACTGCAGACTGACAACACAAAAATTCTGTGAACCAGAATTATACAAACACTTATGATTCAGCCATGGGTAAAGTACTGTGTAAAAAACTTTATATCAGCTCTATAGTTCGAAGAATCACACCATATCAAGAAAAAAAAAAAATGTACAGTCCAAAGAGCTCATATAATATAGGCTGTATATACACCAAACTTCACCTTTAAACTGAACACATGTCCATGCAATTTTCTTTGTTAACAAATCACTTCAAAAATATTTCTGTTGAGATAGTCCCCACAATGAACTGATGTATGTATGTATCAGTATTTTTAATGGCACCCCAGCACAAGTGGTATATGGTTCTTCCCAGGTTCTTTATCCACCAAATATAGTGGCCATCATGTGCTGTATAATGGTGTTAAACCACACAAAAACCAAAAACTACATTTGGTGAATACTTCTGGTGAAGAAAAAAAACAAGTTTACTACAGAACTTTTTTTTACTGACTCCCCTTTTTATCTAGGTGTTATTCACCTATGAGATGCCACAAATCTGACCCTGTCTGATTTTCAGACAAGTAGGCTGAAGAAATAACTTGATTTGAATCCTCTTTATTTAACACTCATTACATTCGACTGTTAGAACTATTCACTAAAGTGTTAAAATTGCCTCCATCTGGCATAGATTGCCAAGTGACAAACCAGTGTGAACTCACATCAGACCTGATTTTGGTTATTTATAACAAAAATCTGAAATTGTGAAAGGGGTTTAGGGGGTCCTCCCCCAGCAGGGTCTCAAGGGGAGGTACCCCTTATCAATGGGTCCACGGGGACTAAGGCCCCTAACCAAAAATGCATTTTTGACTCGTGAGAGCATACAAAACTGCTCCTGGTGGCCCTTATTATCATAATGTTTTGCAAAGTTGTTACTTCATTCCAATGAAAAAATCATTTGAAAACATAACAAACGTAACCAATTTTAAACAATACTTGAATAATTTCACAATGTTCATTGTCACATCAACTTGTTCTCCAATAATATTAGTGCTGAAGTTATTGCATGTGCATGTCAGTGTTCACACAATAATTCATTGACAATAATTTGTTCATTTTTGCAGCACATATTATATCATACTTTTCTCTTTTCATAACAAATCTGTAAAAAGAATAAAATACATCAACTATATACAAATATTTCACATACATTCCCTTGTCTCTTCCCATATTGGACACAACCTGTTGATACTGATGAGCCAGACATGCTCTTTATGCAGCCTTAGCAAAGATTTCTTTTGCTTTCCTTTTTGTAACCACTGATTTTTGGGCTCAATCTTCAATTTTTTCTTTTCATTCTCAACAAGAGTTATTTTCCATTCAAGCTCCTCCTGGTATTGTCAACATGCAGTTTGCATATTCTGATACATGGTTACATCTGCCCTCTTATGTAAGAAATCTTCTTTCTTAAAATACTGTATTGCACTTTTTCCTGATGCCTTCTGACCATATTTGATGTTCTGTACTAAGTTTTAGGTTTCAATGTTTATCCTCCCTGATTTGGAATAAATAATATCATTCATGACACTGAAGGATGACTCTACTTGTGGGCCATGAAAACAACTCAGTACAGACATGACCATCTTTGATAGAGAAGGGTATCTGGCAACAATATCATCACTTTCCCACCAGTGATCCTTAAATTATGGACGGGAATCAGTTTGGAATCTTTTAATTTCCAAATCATACTGGTCCAACTCCTTCTCATTTAACATGTTAGATGCAAAAATTGTCCTTATCATAAAAAAACCCAGCTTTTTCTGCAAAAAATATAGAATAAAGAATACAAACCACAAAGGCTGTAATTTGTGCTTCTAAGTTTCAATCTGTCTGCCATAATTGGAGTAGTTCAAATCTATCTGGCAAAGATCGCAAAATTTTAGTCCTCTGGTGTTCAGTTTTCTTACAAATCGACCAACTACGTTCCCATTGACTTTGCATTCAAGCCATTCCCATTTCCACACATTTTTCAAACCTTAATCCAAACTTTTTGTGCCCATGTCTCTATCTATAATTCGAGACACCATGTTTTGTAAGCAGGTTTATTTCTTTCCATTTCCATCAGTTTCCGTTATGCAAAGATTCATTGGACGAGTAGAAACTTATGACCAATCGGAATGCTCTTTACAACGACCATCTGTTAAATAATATACAGAATGAATACTATTACAAGGATCGTTGCGGAATGGGACCAGACAGACCATTCTTTAAAAACTGGATTGGAGATGATATAAAAAAACAGACCATATCAAGGAAAATCGGATTCAGGTCATGAGAAAAGTGGAATTCTGCTTTAAAACAGAAAAAAAATCATCACTGACACATGCATTACACAATTCTTAACTGTACTTTCTAAGTTAAACAATTAGCCAAATCTATAATATGTTGTACTTTATTATGAAAGAAAAATACTGCCTACAGAGCTTGTGTCTTCAATAAATTTCACTGTGAATACAATTTTTTTTACAGATGACCACGTGGGAAGTCATTGATGCTCATATAAAACAAAACCCTCTTGAATTATATCCCTGTCTCTTTGACACAGAAAGCAACAAGTCAAAACAAAATCTATTTTTATCAACTTTTGATTTGTATTTAAGGTAGGTCTTCATTATTCCTAACATGAATTTATACTTAGTTTTTGTAAATAAATACTCAGAATAACAGTTTTCACAACACAAATTTACATGAAAATATTTAAACCTGGGATGTTCTTTTTTTAAACAAAACCACCTTTCACTTCTATGTACAACCATATTTACTTGTCTGATTGCAGAGAATATTTAGCTCTTTTTTTGTTGCTGATATTTTTAAAATTATAGATGAAATTCGTATGAAACAAAACATTAATTTGCATTGGATATTTAGGTTCTATTTCAAATATTACAGCAGTTCATATTGTTCAAAATTTTCATAAAATGCTAAATACTCCCAGACAGGTACATGTATAAAGATGGCTGATGCACAAAATACATTAAAATTGTTTATAATATACTTTTTATTTTAAAGCCCTTTTCTTCATATGAAAAGGGAAATAATGCTATTCAGCCTCAAGCCAAATTATTTTGGAGAAAAAAAATGACCCAGGGTATAATAAAATGCTTTAAAAATTTGCATCTTAACAAAAGAATGCACAAGACATTTTAAAAAAAACATCTGTACCAAAGAGCTCCAGTGGATTTGGTTGTGGCAAAGGCCAAGCGGTAAAAAAAATAATTTTTAACAAAATCAGTGGCCACATTGTTTTCAATTTCAGGCCTAGTATATGAACTGCAAAGCTGGGTGACTTATTCTAACAACCAGCTATGATTCAAATCACATGAATTATTCACATATATTTTCAAACTTTTTACCTTGGAGGGTTTGACTCTAGCTCATGTAACTTCTCCTCAATCTCCTTTTGTTGTGCAACCAGTTGGTCATATTCCTAAATACAACAAATTCATGTTAATAAATGAATGCTGATGATCGTTAATGCCTTCTGAATGTTGTGATTTAACTTACAAAGGTTGAGAAACACAAATTTATGTTATGATGTAAGCTTTTTGTAATAATGTGATACAGGCAATAGTCTACTGAAATGTATATAAAAGGTTCAAAGTGGAACATGCACACAATACATCTGGTGTTAGCCAATGCACATGTTCAGGCAATGCAGCCGTTGCATTATCAATTTTTCATCATATACATAAATGTAGCAATACAAAATAATATCATGATGATCCTCGGGATGTTACCTAAATTGTCAGATATATTCAATAAAGACATATCTTACAAACTGAATTTCATCATAATAAGAGGTAAATGATGTACAACAAAGAAAATAATCAGAGGTTGAGCAAGGTACATCTGTGCATAGTCAATGTCTTACATATAAATATCTTTCAGCTGTAAGCCTAACATGACGATCAGGAGAAAGGTCAAGTTTTGAATTGGTCTGATTAAACGGCATAATTTTGGTTACTGTACACTGTTTACACAATTCGACATTTGGTCAATGTTGCAGCCTTACTGGTGAATGCAGTTTTAATTTTAATCATGATTATTCAAATTTTATACAGTGTTCATTGTGTTCATTTTATCATAAAATCTCCTAAACTTGTCGAATAACATAATATTTCACAAAAACAGAATGCATAAAATGTTATTTTAACTGCTTTATAATTTTCATAGCAAATTTAAATTCATATAAGATCTTCTAAAAATGACTATGCATCTTCAAGATGATCAATTACATAGATGAAATCTTTTGAGTCCCCATGACTGCTATTCCAGAAAAAACAAGTACATAGGGGTGTTTGTGGGGGATAATTCATGCTAAATGTAAGTATTTTGTGTTGATCAGTCAAGTTAAAATTTGGAAGGTGGAAGACTTTGAAAAAAATCATTCCAAACTCCCCTTCCTTACTCCTGGAACACCCCTCAGTGTACGGAATTTGTGTTTTACTGAATACAGGAAAATCCCACATAACAAGGTAGTTGGATTCCATAAATGCTGACCACATTATGTACCAAATTGTGGTATTGTAATAATTTTACTGCCTGTCAATTTATATAACAATCGGGATTAAGATAGCCCCATGTTCAATGAAAATTAATCATTGCTGTAGGTTTCTGAACTGAACTGAATTATTTTTATTTGTTAGTCAGCTTGGCTGATATTTTGAGTAGTGTCAAGGAATAAGGGACATCTAATGCAAAAAATTGGGAGTCATGATGCAACTGTGTTATATCCAAATATGTGTTATCATTAAGTGCATTATTGCAGTGGTCCCCTGTATATTGCATGTTTTCACTTAGTCCGATAAATCATCCTCCAAACCTGTACTGACACTGATTGATGGTTTGGGGGATGATCTCGCCTATTCTTTAAAATGTGAAATTTCGTGCAAACACTTTTGTCCGCACACATCGGTGTACATTTTAGACACTTACCGTTATTTCTCACTGCTCTCGAGTTATGGTTGGCTGAAGGGTCCTTTCAGCAATATGTACAGAATATTTCCGGATCAAATCCTATGTTTGACAAGTTATAAATGCATGTGGAATAACACAACCCTACCTACTGTGGACATTTCTAATTTCATGCCTATGTTGGGCAACTACCGGGTATTTGGAATAGACCTTTTCTTGGAATGCCGAGTTGTTGTGCTGTTTCTCGAGAAATTGCAAGACCATGCGAAGTGATATAAATACCAGATCCCCCAGGGTTAGTTCTTGAGTATGTTGATAACAGAGAAAGTTAACAAGGAGAAATCTTTTTTTTTTTACATTTTACTGTGACAAATATATTGACAATTAAACCACAAATAAATCTGTTACTCGAAAATACTATGTAAACAGTGTATTTAATATACTTGATGGAAAACCTGAAGAGGTTTAAATTTTATGTCCCAATTTGCAGGCAAAGCTGCAGAAATAAAAGTACTTGGTAATATGATTTTTTGTCTATTTACATTAGTTTTATGTGAATTTAAAAAAGAGGTTGTGAAATTGGATCTTGAAAACTTATTTATAAGATGTAGATTTTATATTTTTATACACAATAATTGTCATGAAATTGATATAATTATTGCTAAAAGCATATGCAATATATAAAATGAATAATTTAAGTTAATGAAAAATAGCAACAATAAATTAGAAAGATGAATTATGAAGATAATGTTTTCTTTTCTTCCGCTTCCATATGGACATGATATGAATTCTGATATTTGTATCTAGAAACCCTATCAGTACCCTTGTTAAGTAAGACAATAATGATCAAAACTTTTGAACTTTTCTATTAGTTAAATTATGAAATAAATTTGTTTCAATTCATGTTGATTTTGACAAATAAATATGAATGTTTAGCATATCATTTGAATTACTATTAGAAACATGTAAGTAGTTATGGGGGATGATAATAGATAGAGGGCGCACTATGGTGATCTAAGGAAATTAACATTAAATATGACCCATTGGGAATCATTGGGAATTTAACATCAAGTATGACCCTATAGAATCTATGGGAATTTAACATTAAATATGACTCTATGCCCTATGGGTTCTATGGAAGATGTAACATTAAAAATCTATAGGTAAATAAATAACATGATCTTATGGACCTTATGAGGATTTAACATGGTGGAACTCCATGAGTCAACACCTACCTTGACTGACCAGACTTATTCTAACTAGCCAACACCTACACCTACAAAACTACAAACAGACGTGTAGGGGGGTGGGGGGGGGGGTAAAGTAGGAGCTACAATCATGAAGAGTACTGGTATCACTTATTGACCATACACACCCACCATCACTATGCAACACTTACCATTTACAAACCCAACAGAGGAAGGAAGGTATGGATAGGTAATGCTCACTCACACACTTGTGGACTATCCAACATATCCTGTCACAACAATACCATCACACATAAGTAGTATATGACCTGTATTTGCTGAGCCACTATGACATACCAAGAAACAGACTTATTTAATTTTTCACAAACCAATACCCTCCTCCCTCCCCAGACGAAACAGGACAAGTTAATAATTATCATAAACCCGAGGTTACTGCCAAATCTTTTTTCCAAACCCAACACCTTACCACATATTAACTGAACCAATACGACATATCCACAAAAAGACTTATTTTCATTTTAAAAAAATAACACTGTCCAGGGCTTTGCAAATCCACTTGCCCGACACTCCAGACAAGCTAAAATTCAGCTCAGGCAAGTTCAATTTTGCAAAATACCTGCCCATGGACAAGTTAAAAAATGTAAGAGAGAGACAGAGTGAGCGAGAAAGAGGGAGGTCATGTTCAGTTCGTAATGCTTTATGTTCTGCAAGTTCTATACTCAGCAATCTCACCACAGTACATATATCAGCATCTTTATTTCGTGTTGTATGTACCGCATTCTTCTATTACATAACTGCCCCCAGTTTATTCAACTTTCAATCCTTTATTTCATACTATATACTGTCAAAGTCTGTATTTTCCATTTTGAAGTCAATGTCAAGGTCAGTCTCACATTATCTCATGCAGAAAAATAAGTTGTTTTAAACGTATTTTATTGTCATTTTATTAAACAGTATGGGATTGGAGACAAGTTGTCTAACTTATCAAGGTAATTTCCCAAAACATACAAAAATGATCCAAAGATGACTTTCATTTAACAAAAATTAAAGTACAGACAAACCCGTCTAAAACAGCCACCCATGGGAAAAGGCCAAAGTGACCTTTGTAGACAGGTGACCTCTGAAGGCAGGTTCAACTCTCAAACTTGGTTCATGACAACTGCATGTACTATGCACCGAATAGCATTAGCATTATTATTAAAAGTAGTGGTATGCTATCAAGATAATTTAAATACACCCCAATCAAATCAATAAAATCTAATACAACCATGTACATGCACCCATTTATACAACTCTCTCTCTCTCACACGCACAAACACTTTAATCTCAGTATCAGTAGAAATGGTGTCTAAATAAAATTACTAACTGACAGCTTACCTGTGATTGTCAAACACAGGACTGACTTTTTGTTAGGCCAGCTGGTAAAATTAGCCATGAAAACTAGTGTTCACACTTCAAACAACTGATGAATTAAGCAGTTGCTCAAACTCACGAAGCTCAAAAGACACTCAGCTTTTGTGAGAGACCTTTGATGATCAGGGAATGAAAAGAAGCTTCCTGCAGCTGATTGTTAGTAGCATATAAACCATAAGGGATATCACAAGTGCAGTGTACATGTATCTTTACTTGGATATTATTTTTTTCCATCGGAGATAGCTTTAATTCAAAATTGTAAAATAACAATGAAAGGATTCATCCTACTAATATGGAAAAACAATCTGGTGTGATTGTACGTAATCTCTTACATTCCGGATTAACGTCGTTCTCAAACTCGGCCATAATATCTCACTTACACTTAATAATCCCTTGGATCCGAGTTTGCCTGACTCCCATTTCTGCAGCAACTACACAACTACCTTTTCCACTAACCAGCAAATGAATTGCTTTGATTCTCTCATGTAAGGACATAAACCACCTTGCTTTCGAAGCCGACATGTTGATACCTTTGAATTTGACTGACAGCGTGACTGGAGGAAAGTAAGTACAATCTCGATATGAAATGCCTAAACACTGATTCACATGATATACATGTACCTGTATCTAAACAATGCCTTGCTCATCAAACAAAAGAAGTGTGCTGATTTGCTCCAGTGACCACTTATGGCAGGGTGAAACCATGCTGAAAGCAGGTGACCATTAAATACAGGGCATTTATATAGGAAATCTGCCAGGGGGGAAATCAGGATGATGATTGTGACCAGATGACCACTGAACATAGGTGAGGACAGGTTTGACTGTACATCAGAAAAACAAGGTATAAAATTTTTGAAACATTTCAAAGGAAAAGAGAATAAACATATAGTTATGTAGTTAATTAATTAAGCAATTAATGAGAGAGAGAGAGAAAAAAAAGACATTGCACTGGTTATAGTCACTTTTGTGCATTTTGTTTATTTACAAATTTGTATTACAGAATTTGTTTCATTTCTTAGCTCAACTTCACCATTCAATACTAAATCCAGAGTTACACAATGTGTGTGTTAAAAGATAGAGTGAAAGATTTTTGGGTATTAAATAAGGGGCAATAGAAAAAACAGTGCTCCGCATCTTCATTGTCATAACCACATGCACACATGGGAGATTTAACTATCTTCTCTTGGTAAAGATCGAATTTGAGGGAACTACGTCAGTGTTTAAGTTTAGTATGTAAGATATTAAGGTGACGTTTGCCAATATCATAATATGGTGGTGGCCCATTAGTTGAATTAGATAAATGTTTTTCAAAGATAGAATGATTAGGAGCTTTCAGATATCTTCAGGGAGAGAGTCCCAAAGACCATTTGTACATGGGAGAAATGATGTCCGGAAAAGAAAAAAAAAAATGAAGTCTGGTAGACATGGGTGTGATGCTTTCGGAGTTACATAGACAATAATGATATGCCTTATATCTTCTTTGTCGCATAATAGTTAGGTACATAAGTATTTATAATCAAATACATTATGCATAACCTTTACTTTTTCCCTCTTTGTGCAAGAATTTCCCAACCAGTTCCTGCCTAAAGAGACTCTCTAGATCAATCAATAAGTGATGCAGCTTCCAACTGAATTTTTTCTTTAATCTGTCCAAATCTTCAATAAATCAATCCAGACTTCAGAAACATATCCTTAAATTGGACGTATGAATAGTATATATAGTTTGGCCAAAGCTGTTCTGCGAAAAGAGTTTTTAGTTGTGTGCAACATAGATATTTATATGCGTTTTGAATAATCAAACAAATATGATCAGTCCATTTAGCATCAGAGGATAATGTTAGTCCTAATTGTCTATGACTTTTAACAGGAAGCGAATGCATATTATCAAAAGAACTTCAAATAGGTAAAGTCAGCCTGACTGTTTGCGATTAATAAAATGTCTGTTTTCGAAGTGATAAAAGTAACAAGCACGTCATTTTTTTGTTCAAGATCATTGTGTACAATCCTTTGTGCTTGTAAAGGGTTTGTAGAAGAAGCCACATGAGAAGCATTATCAGCAAACAGCCTCGCAAGTGAGTTCAAGTCGTCTGCTATATCGTTGTGATAAAAAAGTAATAGTAAAGGCCCTAGCACGGAGCATTTACTTGACATTTTGTTGATACTGAAGTTCAATAGAAAACTTTCTGGTAGCAGTTTGATAAGTAGTTTTCGTTTCATGATAGAAGTTTACCAGCAATTCCATATTTTTGAAACTTATAAATTAACATTTTAAAATACATACTATATCAAAGCTTCACTGACATCAAGGAACGTTAAATACATGATTTCATTTGAATCAACAGAACATATTTTGTGATAAAGTTCAATTAGTTGATGAATTGTTGAACGGCTTGCAAGAAATCCAGATTGGTATTTATACACCAAATCATTTTCATGCAAAAAATTATACAGATGTCTGAATATAATTCTTTCAAAAACCTTGGACAAACAGCTCATTAGAGAAATTGGTATATAATCAGATCATAGCATTTTGTCTCCTTTCTTATAAATTGGCATGACATGAGCTTGCTTTCAATGTCTGGGGAACATAATGTCTTTAAATGATTTTATTGATATTTGCAAGGGAAAAGAAATGACTTCAACTATATTTTGTAACAGTTTATGACTAATTTCATTGGGTCCAGCAGCTTTGTTTAGGTCAAGACTTGTCATTACATTTATAATTTCTTGTTTATTTATAATGATATTAAAAATAATAGCTTGATTTCTAACTTAAAAAAATGCAGTAACTTTAATTATTTCTTTGACAGTTATGTTTTGAAATACAGCTTCATTGGGCGATAACAACAGTCCTTTTAGACCTTTAATATCTTCCAAATATTTTTGTTTCTTCTAAAATGCCGAAATTGCTAAAAATGACATGCATGAATCATGCAACAACTTGGAATGGGCTTCATAACTGTGAAATATGGTTCTACGTGTCAATAATAACAGACCATATACGCCTTTCCTACCTTCATATTATCATTTTAAGGACTAAATGATTAAAAATAACTAATCCAGCCTCAGAAATAAAAAATTAAAAAGAAACAAACGCACACACACAATTTCTTGAAAATATTCTTTATAAGCCTACATTCACAAAAGTAGCATGCAGACATCGTGCAACAATTTAAAACACAGTGAGGATGTTAACATTGTGTAACATGCCAAATTTTGCCTCTGAAAATAACAAACGATCACCCTAGACTTGCCCCCCAAAATAGGAAAAAAATATATATTTTCATTCGCCTAATGTTATAAATTTATATCATGTGAGGCATACATTATTCCTGTACACTGATGAAAATCTCTAAATCTCTGATCTCTGATCAGTTTGACTTCAAAACACGCTGAAAACCTCACCATGCAATTTCTCGAGAAAGACTGCATTAATTTGGAATTACAAGTTGTTGAGTGCAATTTCTGAAGAAAAGGCTTATTCCAAGCTGTTGCCCAACATAGGCACAAAATTCGAAATGGCCTCAGTAGGAAGGGTTGTGTTATTCCATGTGCATTTACAACTTGTCAACATAGGACTTAATCCAGAAATATTCTGTCATATTGCTGAAAGGACCCTTCAGCCAACCATAACTCAAGAGCTGTGAGAAATACCAATAAGTGTCTAAAATGTACACTGATGTGTGTGGACAAATGTGTTTGCATGAAATTTCACATTTTAAAAAATAGGTGAGATCAGCCCCCAAACAATCAAACAGTATCAGTACATATTGGGGGCTGATTTATCGGACAAGTTTTCACTTTGAGGAAGCATCTGTGTCATCTTACAAACCACAGTACAATCAGAGAATTTAAATGAGTCCATTAAGTGCTAAGTTAGATACTTACTTTACATGCAGCTCTGAGGTCCCTTTCTTTGCTCTTCACAAGAAATTCAGCTGTGATGTCACGTGGTGGTTTGACTTCTGAAGCCTCCTTCCACTGCCTGTTTAGCTCTTCAATTCTGTCTTTTAAACTCAGCAACTGTTGATAACAGAAAAAAAGTCTCCAGAATAGCAGTATGTCTGTGTTTTCAGGGTTACTGATAACATACCCAAGCTATTATTATAGGGTTCTTCCTTACCCCAAGTGCAAGTCATCCACATAGATTGGTAACTGTAGATGGTAACTGTATGGAAACGAAATTGGTAACAGACTAAAGGATGGATGGACAACATTGTAACATAACACACTCCATCTTTTGGCGGGTGTATAAAACTGAATCAGGAAACTTGCTTCCATCTTCATGTAAAAAACATTAATATCAGTTTCAGATGTTTTCATTTTATCTTGCATAATAAAAGGCTACATATGTAACAATGCTAAGCTCACAGAAAATCCAACTTTAGTCTGATTTTTTATTCATGTGTAAACACCCTTCTTGTAATTTCTATACATGATGTCATTACATGCCTATGCTTACATTATTTTGGTTCTTCTTCAGCTTTTCCTGCAGATCTATTAAATTTTTCTGATGTTCACACTGTTTCTCCTTTACATGTTTCTCTTGTAACCTGTGGAAAACATATAAATTTGTCAATTTTACATATGAATCACTCTCTGATGGAATGCCACCTTATGTTCATTAGCTTACACAAATCATCATTAGCTACAATATGTGGCTACAAGAATTTCTAACTTATTGAAATCAGTTTTGAAACAAAGCCATTCTACTTGTATTTAACATGGATTGCACAAAATGCTTTGTCTTAACTCTGACTAGTGATACGATGCAAGAGGGACAGGAAATCCAAGCACACCAAAGTGCAGACTTTAGGCATACAGTAATACCACATACCAAACTGTCAGCTGAATACATCAACTTATGTATAAGATGGTTTGATTTGGTGCTTTATGACACAACAAGTAGGTTATTCAGTGTCAATGCAATTCGAGTAAAGTGCATTGCCCAATAACACACCATGATAACTGACCCAGGATAATCTAATACATGTGTAGTAGGATTCAAACCCACACCATTTTAGTTGCAAGTCCAGCATGCTAACCACTGAGCCAGCAGCTCCTGCCTCCATTAGTCGCCTCTTAAAGACATGCAGAAGGGCACATCGGACCTATTGGACATTGACAAGCCTGCAGGGGGTATGCATAAGATATAGTCACCTCTCTTTATAACAACCAAGTGTTACATTCACAAGTGCTACATTCACAACCCTGCAGGGGGTATGCATAAGATATAGTCAACTCTCTTTACAACAACCAAGTGTTACATTCACAAGCCTGCAGGGGGTATGCATAAGATATAGTAAACTCTCTTTACAACAACCAAGTGCTACATTCACAAACCTGCAGGGGATATGCATATGATACAGTCAACTCTCTTTACAACAACCAAGTGCAACATTCACAAACCTGCAGGGGGTATGCATAAGATATAGTCAACTCTCTTTACAACAACCAAGTGCTACATTCACAAGCCTGCAGGGGGTATGCATAAGATATAGTCAACTCTCTTTACAACAACCAAGTGCATTTCCAGCCATCTTGTTGTAGTAACAAATCTGTGTTTGTAACGACCATGCCTGAGAAGTTAATGTCCATGTCATACTGTTGTCAATGCAGCATGTATAAATGAGAAGAATGGGTCAGAAATACCAGTCTTACTTTGTATCCAATATTATTGTACATTGTTAAAATCATATACATATTTCCTGCATTTAAAACCTAACTTAACAGAAATAAAATGTTAACAAAGTATGCTCTTACAAACTCTTGGTAAAAATAACATACTAGAAAATGACAATGTCATTGTAAAGAACAGTATATAAAAGAAATATGCCTGTTTATTACTGAAAAAATGCTCTGAGTTGGAAACTGAACCTTGTTATAAGGATAAAATATACAATTCAGTGTGTTTGTTCATATCCACTGTCTGTTAGAACACTAATATTCCCCTGTAATGAATGTTGTTGTCTTGCAAGTTGACTGTATACTGATTTTCAAAAATTCAACAGCAAAACAATATAATGTTGTCTTCATATCTGATATACCATCACTCATCCTTAACATCCTTGAGAGAATTCTATGTATGCTGTAATCACATTTGTTGTTTGCTATGGCATGTTGTATTACATTTTCAGTATATCTATGTCCAATTTGCTTTAGCTCAAGTACTTGTGAAAGAACAAACTTCAACCAAATTTGATACAGTAATATATGATTCATAGCTTGGTTGGGTATTATTTTCAGCCTTTTCCAGTCATTTTTGATAGAATTATGGCTGATTTGACTTGGAATTTTTACTTTGAGACTTTGCACTTGAAATTTCCTCTGCAGGAACATTTATTACTTTCATTACTTTTATCCCTCTCCCATAAGAACTGCACAAATCGGAAAGGTATTATTCATGAGGGAAAAATAGATAGAGGACATTTTCTTTCCTGCATAAATAAGATATATTTCATCATGTGGTACAAACAAGACTCCCTTGAAGGGACTGGCGCTCTACTGGGAATTCAAGATAAGACCATTTCTTCCTTTTAACTGTCAAGTGTTGAAACCATCTTGTATTCTTCAGCGATAACATAATTTTCAAATTAGCTGCTGTGGTGCACATATTGGATGTCAGCTTGGCACATTTTCATTTCGGACAAAGCAGACATCATTAAGAAGTGTTTGGTGAAAACCACATGTTATAATGATGATCCATTCAGGAGTAATGACAACAAGATATTTAGGACAGTCGTTGTGGCAGTCATATTGGATGTCCGACTGGCTCCATTTTCATGCAGAACCAACTTTACATAAGTAGCAATAACAAGATTTTCAAGATGCTGCTGTGGTGGCCATATTGGATGTCAGATTAGCACCTTTTTCATGTAAGACCAACTAGACATCATAAGAAGTCTTTTAGTGAAAACCTCATGTTCATGCAACCATCCATTCAGGAGGAGTAGCAATAACAAGATTTTCAAGATGGCCACTCTGTGGTGGCCATTTTGGATGTCAGATTAGCACGATTTTCATTTAAGACCAACTAGACATCATAAGAAGTCTTTTAGTGAAAACCTCATGTTCATGCAACCATCCATTCAGGAGGAGTAGCAATAACAAGATTTTCAAGATGGCCACTGTGTGCTGGTCATTTTGGATGTCAGATCAGCACCATTTTCATTTAAGACCAACTGGACATTATAAGAATTCTTCCAGTGAAAACCCCATGTCAATATGACTTTCTGTTCAGGTAGAGTTGTGATCAGATTTTTAAGATGGCTGCTGTGGTGGCCATGTTGTATGTCAGATCGGCACCATTTTTTTTTAGTGAAAACCCTATGTTGATACAATCATCCATTCAGGAGAAGTAGTGATAACAAACTTTTCAAGATGGCTGCCATGGTGGCCATATTAGCTGTCAGATCGACACCATTTTCATTTAGGTCCAACAAGACATCATAATAAGTCTTTTAGTGAAAACTCCATGTTGATATGACCACCCATTTAGGAGACTGAAGTAGTAATAACAAAATTTTCAAGATGGCTGCCATGGTGGCAGTATTGGATGTCAGATTGGCATAATCTCATTTAGGACCAACTAGGCATCATAAGAAGTCTTTAAGTGACAACCCCATGTTGATATGACCATCCATGTAGGAGGAGTAGTGATTAGATTTTCATACTGGATGTCAGATCGCCACCATTTTCACTTAGGACCATATTGGCCATATTGGATGTGCGAGCAGCACCATTTTCTTCTATAACCAACCAGACAATGGAATGAATGCATGTGTAAAGTTTCATGGCAATCCTTCAAGTAGTTTAGAAGGAGTAGCAATAACAAACTTGTGCTAACGGATGAACGGACAAGAGACAAATGGACGATGAACAACAGACCATCCCATAAGCTCTTTTGGTCTATAACCAGTAGAGCTCAAATGTGATATTTTAATGAGTGGTAAAGATGAAATATATTCAGTATTTATGCAGGAAAAGACAATCTGCTTTTTATTATATACCAAACTAGCTCCTGAATCGAAGTTTAGAAGATTAAACTCACTCTTCAGTACACGACCCCCATCCCCCTTTTCTTAAATTCACCTCACTTTCATTTGACGATCATATAAATATGAGACTTAAGAGAGCTGTATGATCAGAATTACCTAATCTCTTCAGTAAATTCCATTTTTGACATTTTGTACATTATTTTACTCTATCTAACCACCAAGCAAGTCCAATTCAGCAATGCATCACAGCTGGTTTATCATTGTTGTCAAGATAGTAAGGGGAAATAACTTCATAGGGACATGAATGACATGGAGTCAAATTTCTTCAGCAAAAAATAATTTCCATTTCTGAAAGGTAATGCAATTTCCATTTATTTGATTTAGCTCACAAAGTGCACATTTTTCTTGCTGCAGGTATAACTTCGGTATACACACACAATCAAGTGTCGCATGGCATGATGGGAAATCTTGTATTTACACATGTGAACATATAAAGATATATATTTCACATGTAAAAATATAGGAATTAAATAATATGAACATTATTTCACCAATAATTTTCTATATATTTCAGACTTAAGTATATAATAAAAGTCTTTTTTCTACAATATGCATGATTTCGTGAATCCCTGCTAAATTTAATGACTCCCCTCACAAATGAGTTAGTGTGTGAAAATTGCACACAGACAGTTTGCTTGGAGTTTAACAAAACCTGTAACTTTCATATATTAGCTCATACTGATTTTGTATGTGCTTGCTTTTTAAATCAAATGCCAAAATCAAGCACTTACTAAATGACCTTTTGCAGTTGAGCAATGAGACATTTTCATTAATTATCTAGTTACTGAAAGCATTTTATCAACTGCACATTGCATGGTTGTACAATGGTAGATATCTAGTTTTTGGTATTTGGGCGTATTGTTCCTGCTAATATGCAGTTCTAATGCATACAACATAGTGCCATGGTCATAACACAATCACTGATGTTGTGCCAATAATAAGCAACTTAAAGTTATTTAATACACACATTTGTTGAAACATTGTGTATGGGGGTTGATTCATGCATTCTGTTCTTATATAAAAACAGCTCCACTTACAAACTCCCCCCTTACTAAAATGCATGAGCGGGAATTCCACCTCTGTGTGAAAATCCTGGAGAAATCACTGGTACTATCAGTCTCAAGGATGGAACCAGAAGACCAAGGCCTGTATGCCAAGGTCCACAAATGACGAATTTTCTAAAATGAGTCAAAGTCAAAAGGCTGAGCAAGCATGTTGCACAATGAATCATCTTAGCTTCATAATGAGTAATTGAAGTATGAACAAAATACATCAAGGGATTTAGGAAACATAAGAAAATGAAAGAGCTTTAATCATAATTTATTTGATTGAATGTAGTTTAAACAGTATACAATGCATCATAATCTGGCCCCTTGATGGGCTCCTCTGTTTACTCTTAATCTCTCCCCAGACATGATGTCATTGCCAGCCAGTCCATGTTAATAAGCTTGTAACTAATTTTAGAAATGTTGTCCTATGGAGCCAATCTGATGACTAGCTAGATGCACTTATCAAATATTATCACTATGTCAGTATTGTTTATATTCATACAGCCAACTTGGTATGCCTGTAGAGATGTGTTTTTCGATGTGGACGCTGTATTTAACTTAATGTTATTTTGAAACAATTATCTCTTCTTCCTCTGCTTGACAATACATGTTTATTTCCCCATTTTGGGATCATACGATTATTTGGATGACAATGGCCTCTCATATATCATGAAGAACTGTCAATCATCTGACAAGCAGAGAACACATCCAAGATTTAAACACTGCTGCAACTTTAACATGGGC
This sequence comes from Margaritifera margaritifera, assembly GCA_029931535.1. Lineage (NCBI taxonomy): Eukaryota > Metazoa > Mollusca > Bivalvia > Unionida > Margaritiferidae > Margaritifera > Margaritifera margaritifera. The sequence continues at coordinate 5,553,418 of JAQPZY010001664.1, read as the reverse complement.
TGACATTCCTGAAAAATGGACTACATCCAAGTTGGTCACAAATTAGCTGAAAGGAACATTAGAGTATCTATTGGAAAAAAGCATCTTCTTCAACTGTACAAATATAATGTGCAACAGACAGGAGATTCATCCATGGCTAGAGCATCATCATCACATGACCTGGAAAAAGCTGATGCAGCATGTGATCTAAACATGGCGGACATTCCAGCTATCAAGCAACAGTTGGCAAATTACAAGGGTCTGTTGCCGCTTTGACACACTCTATGGCAGTGAGTACCATGTCCCCAAGAGAATCTACATCTTGCCAAGCTTCATCGAGTCAGGCTGCTGAAGATATATTTCAGCTGAATAGTGATTTCAGCCTTTAATCAGTCCATGCTAGGTGCTGGGATGCCAGCAGACATGAGTCTCTCTCAAACACTGCAACATGCAGTGCCCATAAACAAACTCCTGCTGGTGGACACAATACACAGCAATGTGTGCAAAGACATACTCAGTGATAAGCACATTAATATTGCCCTTTTTCTGATCCCTGGAATGGATTCTTGCTCAAAAACAAAAATGATCAGCCAGGGGGAAATTAGATTGTGGTGAAAGAGAATGACCGATATTTGACTAGTGGGGCCTTTGCTACCGGCACACCATTCCATAGTTACAGTGCTCCCTTCACTTTGTTTTGGGCCATCAACAAGTTTCATGCATTCACAACTTTCTGCCCCTCAATTTGTGTCAGTACTTAAATGTATTCAATTATTATACCCATATACTTCAAACACACTTCCTATTGCACCTGTATGGAGTATCAGCTACTATTTTTATCATAAAAATCCTCAGAATCAGACATCTCTGGTTTCAGTTACCAGTGTCCTAACATACCTCATATCAGCCACTTTTGGCTCCACATACCAGTATTGGAGGGTCTTCCCAACCCTATAAACTCCCCCAAGTCTTTCTTCCTAAGGTATTCATGTAGGCAACTTCAGAACATGGCTGGTGCAGTGTGCTGTGATGAGATTTGCCCCCATTATGCCATAGATTATTTTATATGTACCATAAACTTTAGATTAAAATTATGTATTGGTATTGTTTAAACCAAACCTTTAACACAAATTTCTACGACTGTAACATTGTCCCCAAGGTCAAAGGGGCAAGCAAGCATATCACATAATGGGAGTTATCTGTGATACAGAGGCTTTTCAGTGAATGTGTTTTTGCTTGCACCAACGAGTGAGAAACTCTCACTGCCAGATGTATTTTTTATTCTTTTTTAAATGATGGGCCTTGCTGGAGCAATTCTGTCCACCACTTGTTCTGGGGACCTAGGGAAGAAAAGACCATTCGGTTTGAAAAAGCTGAATCCAATGGGATATTGAGTCCCCTAGAACATACTGCCTGCCTGGGATATGGTGGACATGGATGCAGATTTGTAAATGATGACATCACCTCAGAAAAGTTCCAAAGCTGGAGGCAGAGGTTTGGGGACATGTTTCCCCCTTGCCTGATGTAAATAAAGATATTTGATTTGTCAGACAGAATGAGAATGCCATTTCCAGACAGCATCTCCTGCCATGACTTGAAGGTATGCACTATGGCCTTCATCTCCAGGAGATTAATGTGAAGTGAACACTCCTGTAGGAACCAGACCCACTCCATTCTCATCAGGAGGGCAGGAGGTGCACACTCCAGCCTGTCATGCCAACATCTGAGTGATCCCAATTACAGCAGTTGCTCCTGTAGTGGGATACCTGCTGTAAGTCAAGTAAGGTCCTACCACCTACAGAGACAGGACCTCATATAGCCTCAAACAAGATCATCTGGTCTACAGGGCTAAGATTATCACCACTGGGATAGAAGGATCATCTCATGAGGTCACATGACCAAGAGGCCCAAATGATGGAAGCTACAGACATATTGAAGAGACCCAAATGGCAAAGAAATTCCCCAGCTGAAATTTGATTCTCTGAGTGAATGGTAGACACCAATGAGATGATTTCCTGTGCAGCAGACTCAGTTCAAGAGGGCTTTGAACTCCATGCTGAAATGCCTGAAATACTGGGATGGGATAAGCTGGTATTTGTCCTTGATGGCAAGGAATTCAAGGCAAAGCAGCAGTGACACAAGCCACTGCATGTCTTGGTACAAAAATGACTGACCTGTTGCACTTGCAGAATGTGGACCAGGCAGTTTGACATCCCACTAGTGGAGGTGGTTAAAAAGTGTGACACAGCTCTGTACATAATTCTTGTAAATCCTTGGAAGATTGATCTTCAGACTGAACATTAATCTACAGACCAAACATCCCCCTGTACATTAAACTTATAAACTTTGGGAAGACCTGGGAATTTGGTATGTGAAGATGCACATCTCAGAGGTCTAGACTGAGTGCTAAACCATCCCCCCTGAACCACGCTTAGAACCAATCTCAGTGTCTCCATTCTGAATGTGGTGTCCAAATGAAATGGGTGAGGTAGTCTAGATCCATGAGCAGATAAAGCTTGTCATTAGCTTTGAGGTCAAGGACAAGATCTGGATATCTACTTGTACTGGCCCCTTGGGATATCTGTAATGAAGGGAGCCATTGATAATGGGAAGGGGCACTTTACATGGTCTGGAGTTCTGCAAAACACCCATGGATCACCAGGGCAGTGACTCCCATTCCATTTCAAAGTTTTGAATTCCTCCCAATGGATGTTAGAAAGGATGCACAAACATGTCATTATCTGCTGATGGGGTGAGAAGCTGTGAAAAACTGTGTTTAATTGTCTTAGGCCCATGAAAACTGGTTCCTCATCAACAGAAAGCTAATGGAAGGAGTGTTCCCTGTTTTGCATGGCTTGGGAGAGGGGCAATTGATGGCATAGGTTGAGACGGAGCCAGTGTCGTTTGTAGCCACGTGGCATCTGGTGGCCCAAGTCCAGTACTGGCTATCCTGGGGAAGATGACCATAGCCATTGTCAAGGTACATCTGTGTTGACTGCACACTACTGGTCCTGATGGGCAGCCATACCATATTGGTACTGATGAGAAAATCTGAACTGCCTGTGGTGACAGAGAGTTAAGTGTCAACAGAGACAGCAAGACTGATGGAGTCCACATCCTTGATTACACACTTTCTCACTCTCTCAATGCTCATAAATGGTAATGATGGTTGTCCATACATACTGACTGAGTGAGCACATGTGACATGTATGACCTGAACTGCTCCCCTTAAATAGAAATAAAGGTCGAGTGGTTGACAGTCTAGATGTTTATACCCCAAGCAATTAAATCTACCTATTGTATTGACACCCATAATGATAGAGTGTAGAACAAATGCATCCACAGGTGAAATCAGTCAAGTGTCGTGTTAAATTTACTGTGAAGAGGACTATAATGATAAGACAAACAAAAGTCCCTTGAATGGACTGATGTTCTACTTTCTGACAAGAATTTTAAGGAATTCAAGATAAGACCATTTTGTCTTTTAACTGCCGAGTGTTGAAACCATCTCCAATATTCTTGAGCAATAAGATTCTCAAATTAGCCAATGTGGCAACCATACTGGATGTAAAATCGACACCATTTTCATTTAAAATAAACTAGACACCATTAGAAGACTTTTGGTGAAAACCCCATGTTGATATGACCATCCATTTAGGAGAAGTAGAGAAAAGATTTTCAATATATTCATTGTGGCAGCCATACTTGAAGTCAGATAGGCACTATTTTCATTGAGGAACAACTAGATATCATAATTAGTCTTCTAGTTAAAACCCTATGTCAATGTGACCTTCCATTTAGGAGGAGTAGCAATAACAAGATTTTCAAGATAGCTGCCATGGTGGCCATACTGGATATCTGATTGGCACCATTTTGATTTAGTACCAGCCAGACATCATAAGAAGTCTTCTGGTAAACCAATGTTGATATGACTTTCCATCTAGGAGGAGTACTGACAAGATTTTCAATATGGCTGTAGTGGAACCCATATTTGATATCAGATTGGCACAACTTTTATTTAAGTCCAACCAGACACCATAATAAGTCTTCCAGTGAAAATCCCATGCTGATATGACTTTCCATTCAGGAGTAGTAGCAATAACAAGATTTTCAAGATGGCTGCTGTGGTGGCCATACTGGCTGTCATATCGGCACTATTTTCATATAGGACCAACTAGACATCATAAGAAATCCTTCAGTGAAAACCCCATATTGATATGACCATCCAATCAGGTGGAGTAGCAATAACAAGATTTTCGAGATTGTCACTGTGGTGGCCATATTGGATGTCTGGGCAGAAGTATTTTCATTTATGACCAACTAGACATTGTAAAAGTCTTCTGGTGAAAACCCCATGTTGATGTGACTTTCTGTTCAGAAGGTGAAGCAATAACAAGATTTTCATGATGGCTGCCATAGTGGCCATATTGGATGTCAGATTGCCACCATTTGCATTTAGGACCAACTAGACATTAAACGAAGTCTTTTATTGTGCTTCCTAACAGAAGTGGAAGTAGTAACTGATGAATGGATGCAATTTAGTGCTAATCCCTCTCTCTGAGGGGAAACCACTCTCATCTGACTTCCACCTTCAGAAGCAGACAACTTTTTAGCATTTTTGATCCTAATGCAAGTCTGGGTGTACAGGTTTGTGAGGTATTGGATGTATAACTAAGGTATTCTGATTGAATAATATATTTGAAGAAGAAACTCTATTATGGGGTTTACGAAATATAAGCCAATGCCAAAACTTTTAAGAAAACATTAATGCAAATTTTCTCTGACTGTGACCTTGACACCAAAGTCAAAGGGGTGAGCGAGCATGTCGTAGAATTACTTGTCTTAGCTTCATAATGATTCATTCTAAGTATGAAGAAAATCCATCAAGTGGTTTAGGAAATATAAGCAAATTAACAAATTTCAACCAAAACATAAACACACATTTACTATGACTGTAACCTTCACACCAATGTCAAAGGGGCAAGCATGTATGTCACCAAATGAGTTGTCTTAGCTTCATATCTATATGCTTTAAACAAAACCTTAACACATATTTTCTGACTGTTTCCTTGACTCCAAAGTAAAAGGGGTGAGCAAGCATGTTGCAGAATGAATATATTGTCTTAGCTTCATAATGATCATCTATCTAGGGTTTCAGAAAATATACGCAGATGAAAACTTTAATCAAAACCTTAGCAAACTGTTGACGATGCCACTGCCACCACCTCCAGCTTAAAAGTGACTGCTATATCTTGCTTTCCACTAACAAGGACTCAACAAAAAGTACATGAATTACACTGAAATACATACCGTATAATTGCTTCCAATGCCTGTCCAAGAGAAGCTGGTTTGCCATTTATCTGATTGAAGTCTAGATGGTGTGACAGAAAGGAGGTGGCTTCCAGCAATCTGTTGAACTCCCTTTCCACCATCTCATCCTTCTCTTTGGGAACCTGCAGCAACAAGCAGATATACATGTCCTCTAAAGCTTCAATCAGCTGAACCTATTGTATAATATCATTTGCTTGTTTGTCCATTTAAAGGGAATTGAGAAGAAAATATATACAATATTATTGTTCATGGCTGAATATAAACAAAATTTAAAGCCATTATGTCTGCAAACTGAAAAAGAATCTTAAACGCATTTTCTAAATTTATATACTTTGTGCAACAAAAAAAAGGAAGAAAAAAACTAATTTTGTATAAGTAATTTATGATTAAATTGCATTCGATGACTAACAGAATTAAATATAATTTGATCTTTACATTATATGTACATTAAATGGTAATTTTTTATTCTGTTTTCATTAAATGACATATTATATTTATTACTCAATAGAATTATGTTACTTATCCTCTACAGTATATGTTTGCATACTCACGTCTTTAGCCATAAATTGCTTTTGCAAATTCAATGCTAAATAAAGTCTGTCTTGTGTTCTTTTCTGTTCTGTATATTTTATAAGACAACTAATGGAATGTTCGCCAATATTCCCATTATACTTAGCATGACCTTTTACTATTATGAAAACTCTCAAACCAATCATTTATAGGCCAACCATTTAATTTTCAGTGGCGAGGGCCTGGGATTTTTTGTTTAAATTTCAGGACCCCAGAAAGCTTGCAAAAAAAACTCTTGCTCTGATATGTAAAAGAAAAGACCGTATTTTACCCATCTTTTTAGTTGAAAAAAAATTTCTCTTGAAATAAAAGAAAAAAAACCATCCTGCTTGGAAAGAAAATCCCAGGCCCCCCACCAAGAAAATAAAAAGGTTGGTCCCTTAATGAATTATCATGTTTCATGATGAATCAGAATAATGCAGTTAACATGACACCCTGTAACTTTATCAATAATTACCCAATAAAAGATCACACTCTAGAAGACCAGTGCCCAAATCATTGCTGTAAAACATGTTACCTTAAGAATTTGCTTAACTTAAAAGTAATATGTGTCTATTACTTTTAAGTTAAGCAAATTCTTAATGAGCATTCTGAAAAATGGACACACCACCTTAAAAAAAAACATAAAATTACCCAGCACTGGCTAGTCCCATGCTGGCATAGCTAGGAAGATCAGAGATTGGTAATTCCAATTCAGATAGTGGGATTTCCCCCAAAGAAAGATCACAAAGATTGAAAGAATGATTTCAAAAGTGAATGGAAGATTTTATATACTTGGGTGGAAATTGGTGGATAAAATGGTAAATCCACCATATTGCTAAATTTTGGTTTACATCTACTTAGTTACCCATAGGTGAGATGAAGGGTAGGGGGGGGGGTGGTGTGATGCTCAAGGTATTTTTAAATATTTCGTTTCCATCTGTAATCTATAAGTTTTTGGATTTATTATATATTTATAATTATTTCCCACCATACCCCTAACATATTACATATTACAGCAAGAGGAACCCAAAAGTCCACATCTAAAAATAGCATGGATTCATATTTTCCAAACTTAGGCTAGCAATGGTATACTTGTCAGCAATGGGACAATTTCACACAACTCCAATGTAAAAACATCTTTTTTTAATAACTTAAAACAAAGAAACAAAGTGATATTCAGGAATTTCCAAAAGTGAATAAAAAATGCAATCAAAACATTTTCTCCTATGTACAACCAATCATCGTCAATGGTACATTAGAGTTTGCCTCATTTTGATTTACTCCTAAATATAAGCATAATTCAGGATAAACAAAATAATTTTATATCTGAAATATTTCTCCAACAATAAACAACTAGTTTGCAACAGGAATATATTATATTATAAATTATGTGGATATATTTTTAATCACTATATTACTGCATTAATGAGCATCATCTTTTTATGTCAGAATTGCAGATTAAAGCATACAAACCTCAATCAGTGAGCTATTTATACAATCATCATAACTGCTATAAATGAACTTAAAATCACATTATGTCTTTGACATTTGAAATAAATATAACTTGGATAGATTATTGGTTTATTTAAAGTCAAAGACTAATGTGTTCTGCCATTAAATCAAGTTATAACTTTGGGAAATAAATAATACTATGTAAATATATGCATTTATTTTATATTTCATTGATATTAATTTTTCACTTTTATGATGATAATGTGCATTTGAGAACATTTTATGATGCTACCATGTGCTTTCCCTAATGCTATTAAAAATTTCTGGGGAGATCACTGAAACCTTAAATAAAATTCTATGACTGTGACCTTGACCCCAAGGTCAAAATGAAGAAAGCGCGTCTCAGAATGAATTGTCTTAGCTTCATAATGATTCATTCCAAGTATGAAGAAAATACATCACGGGGTTTAGAAAACATAAGCAAATGAAAAAACTTTAACCACAACCATAATATACATTTTCTCTATGACCCTGATGCCAATGTAAAGAGGCGAGCAAATATGTCATAGAATGAACTGTGTTAGCTACATGATAATTTATGCCAAGTATGATGAGAATCTAAGAAGGGTTTGAGATATGTAAGCAAATGAAAAACTTTAACCAAGACCCTAACAAACTGTTGATGCTGCTGCCGCCATGAGAAAAGTGACTTCTACATACCTGCCAACCCCTATAGAGATATAAGCATAATTTAAGTGGCAAAAAAGCGTAATCTGAGCATAGAAAGTGTAATCTATATATTACATGCTATAATTACAACAAACTATGAAAAATGTACATTTACTTTTGCTGCTAACCTGGATCTGCAGGTGGTTAAAGTTGTTGTTGTTGTTATGGGTTTAACGCCATTTTTCAGCACATGATAGGCTATACATGGCGGGCAGTATATTTGGTGGAGGAAGAACCCGGAAAAAACCCCGATAAGAACCACTTACCCACGGGAAGCTACTGGCAAGCTTTCTCACATACCCACTTTGGCTGAGCCCGAGACTCGAACACACACGGACAGAGGTGAGATGTCAGTGATCTGTAAAGGCGAGCGCCTTAGACCACTCGGCCACCCGGGGCCCCAGTGGTTAAAGATCTTGTCCCGAATAGACAAAATCCATGTGGATTAGTACCAGAATGCAAACACAAAACATACAAACAAATTATGTAAACAACACACACTTTAACTAGTCTACATGTCTAACTTTCCCTGAGTGATCATAAAATCAACTCAACAAATTCCACAACAAGCATGATGATGTGCTCAACCTGAGTACTGTATTACATCTCTCTCATATTCTTTTTTAAATTTGTAAAGCTCTACTGATTTGTCCTTTTTCTCATCTGACATGTTTTAAAATTTAAAAAGATCCCTCTGCTCTAACATGTTTCTGTCATTTAACATCCATAAGTCACATCGATAAAGCCTGTTTTGCTTAACATCTTCTGCCATTTTTTAAAGTATAGACTGGTACGGTAACCAACTCTTGATTAACATCCTGAATCTGCAAGATAAGTTTTCAAACTAAAGAAACCCATCTGTTTTCCTGGAAATTTGTCATATACAACTGCTATAAATAGAACATAATAATAGTGATAGGAAAGTATATGTAGGTTTATGATGAACAAGCATACCCTTATGTGTGAGATTAATGAGAAGATAATAAAAATGACAAAACAACTCTTCATTGCTTTTTTTCTTCTTCTAACATACAAAAAAACTTAATCTATATACAGGCAAGCATCAGATGTAGTTACAGTGAAAAATAGCAATGATTATGCCAAAAGTGTAATAGTTGGCAGGTATGCTTCTATGTCTGGTTTCCCACTAAAGTGGATTCTACAAAAAGTCTGAAATATTACAAATACTGATCAATCAGTTTCTCTGTGTGTGAACAACATACAACAAGAACAGCTGTCATTGAGAGAACTAAGCTTGCCTATATGCTAGTCTTTGTCTGATGCTGAGCATAACCTGCATACAACGAAGTAATTAGTGTAAAAAAAGTAAGTCACTGTGACCTAAATTCCCCTGCTGGAGGGACACAATGATGTAAGGAACACCTGGACCAAAATCCATGTAGATACTATTCCCAAAGCTGGCAATCTGCCAGGAGTACAAAACTTTTACTTTTGGGGTTATCATTTAATGAACAAAGTCATGAGTGCAAGAAAAGTAAATGTGACCAAATTCACCTAGGATGGTTTAGAATGATATCAGGAACACCCTGACCCCATTTCAACACTGCATACCTACATTTGGAGATTTGCACAAGGGCTAACCTGTAAGCAATATTCATTTCTTACAAAAAGCAGGTCATTATGATGCACATTCCATTGTGTTGATTCATAATGATGCAAGAAATACCCTGAACAAGTTCCATGGACATACCATGCATACAGCTTTGCCAAAACAAAACTTTTTACACTGGGTTAACCTTTAATAACAAAGTCTACTGTGTAAAATAAAGTAGGTCCCTGTGGTTCAGAATGATGCACACTAAGTTAGTTCCAGGAGCTAAAAATAAATAAATGGAAGCCATCGCAAATATCCACACTTTTTAAAAATATATTTCTAAAAAAAAAAAAAAAACCCCACACACACACCTTCTCGTAGGCTGCACTTAGAATTAGAAGCTTTTATTGTCACCTCATAAAATATAATTCCAAATATGATCACCTTCCTTCCATTGGTTTAGATGGAGTTCTGGTTACAAGGTCAACTGAGCAATGGACAGACACATGCATGGACACACATACAGATGGGCATGACCAATTACTATATATCCACACAAAAATGCAAACATAATAATTTTTCTCTTGAGTAAAGAAAACAGTTTATGTTCACAAAATGAGGTGGTCTGAATAAGGACAACTCAACTATTTACTAATCAACTAGTTTGAATTTCTTAGTCAATTGATGCACATAGTTACACAACAATATCTTTCTATCTCAAGTCACTAAATATCATTTATCATTACAATTTTGTTTTGGTTGGTTTAATGGCACTTTTAACACATTAACACATTATTTTTGATTATATCATGCCAAGGAAATGGGAGCTAAGTGCCTTTCCCAAGGAAACAAAGTGGCAGCCAACCCTTGAATTATGAGTCCAACACTCTGCCAACTAAACTACCATGGCTTCATATAATTACAAGAATGTCAATTGGCTGCAAATAGCATGGTGTTTATAACTTCACATGCTTCATGTCGCTGTTGTTGTTCATAGTACAAACATATAAGCTTACAGTGCATCCATTGCTCTCATACAGGGGACACTTCTGCTTGATCTTGTGAAGCTCCATGTTGACTTGTTTGCTGATGATGGTCATTGGGTTACCACCTGGAAATATACCGGAGTTAATCATAAAATAAACATCAGTTTTACTGAGACCATCCAAAAATCGCACAACTGGAGAAAGTCTATGGAGGGAAATCACTGACATAATTCTGTGTGATTGTTTTCTAGCAATAAATGTATATTATATTTTACATTATTATATGTTTACATTTTCTGTGTGTAGGACAAGCATTCTGGGTTGAATCTTGACAACTCAAAATATTTCTTTCTAAAATTGATATGTGATATTAGAATACTGCAATTTCATATCTTCATATTCCATGTGAGAGATTCTATGTACACATTTTTAATATTACACATGTCGATATTCTATACTGCATCATTCCATCTCTAAATATCCTATCTGCATTCTGACAATACTTTTGATGACAAATGGTAACCACCATAATAGTAAAATACATAACAAGTTACAATGTAGCACAGTGAAAGTTGCAAGTAAGATGTTAGCATAATGCAAGATGGAATAATGTAATCAATGCCATCTGTTGTCATAATGGGACATTACATTACAGACCCATTATGACAACAGATGGCACTGTTACATCTCACACTGAAAATGATAAATGTCATGGGTCTGGTATATTAGAGATTCTAAGCATGGAAGACATATCCAGGGATCCTTGATTTTACCCGCAAGCCCTGGCTGACTTGTCAAATCTTGCAAGAGGAAAATTAATCCTTGTTTATTGCTCTAGCATTCTCAGTCCAAATATATTGTCAAAATGGCTTATACTAAATCTTTAAAATTGTATTTATTTATTCATTTATTTATTTATTCAACATAAAAGTCAGACCAGGGATCATTGTCAATCTCACGAAAACTGGATAATCATTCGATATAGATATGTAAACATACGCTCGCCTGTCGTTATGTCTGTGATTGTATCTCATCCTAAATCACTGGCTGGAAACTCACCAAACTTATTTCATGAGTTGTTGGTACGGTAAATATATGCAAGGTTTGCTTTCTCTCTAAGAATATTTTTTTTTTATAAGCATTATATATCTAGTTCTTCATACAATGCACACATACACATCTGTATATATATATATATATATATATATATATATATATATATATATATATATATATATATATATATATATATATATATATAAAACAGATGTTGGTTTGGACTTATACGTCATTGTCAGAACAAAGGGGGGAGAGAGGGGCAAAAATTTTAAACAATGTAACAGTTTCAAATTAGAAAATATTTAATAAAATGGGCAGGGATCAGTGATAGCGAGCTAACAAAGTTGTACTTGTTGCCATTTCTCTGCCTACACACACACAGACTCATTGAAACTGTATATCTGAGTTTATTTAATTTGACTTCATTTTTATTTGTTTGAGGCATTTCACGAAAACTGCGATTATATGAGAAAAATTTTGTATTGTTAAGCTGATATTTTTGACAAGTCAGTATACCATCTGCAACCCCACAAACATCGAATGACCCCCCCCCCCCACTTCTCATTTTCAAGCACTTAGTTCAAAATATTGTTCTTTATGGATCACCCCAGTGTGAAATATTTAGGATCATCTTATTTCCCTCTGCAACAAAGGAGACAGTATCTTTAGTGTTTTGCTTATATAAACTGTTTTGTGAAGTGCTGAAACTTTGTGTTTTATCATTTTGGATAAGAGTTGCATCATTAACTCAACACTTCACTGTAGCTTCAACAAGGCCCTGAGGCTAGGATTTCATGGAAACAGGATACTCTCTGCAGCTGTTTAAGACTAGAAAATAACTCGTAGCCAGGTGTAATAAGCACTATTTGACTTGACTTTTGTTACGGAAACTGTCACATTCAAGTTGCAAAAACAACACAGTGACATTGTGAACTGAATGACAATTAAGTACATTCTTAAATACTTTGACCCCATAGTCAGCGATACAGAGTAACATGAATATCACTTTCCTGCTAACTCACGTTAAAGTTTTGTACCAAAAGCTACTTTAGTTGCCCACCAGAAAATCCCCTGGGTTTAGAAAACTATGAATGAAAATTTTTGCAGGCTAATTCATGTCAATATTAATATACCAAAGACTGTAAAATTTACTAAACAGAAAAAGGCATCAATCAACCAGACAAATGGTTCTTTTAGTGGAGAAAACAGAAGTACAGCAAGTGGTCCAAGTGGAGCCTGATATCACTCATGGCTTATGTTACTGTAGTTGATCATGAATGTAATCCAATCTATTTATTTACAAATCTTGTCAAGATAACCTGATCGAGTGAGCTTCAACAAAAACTCTATTCAGGGACAGAGGAATCTGAATGATAATAACCTTATTCCATAACAGTTAATAGGTCACTAATGACATCTCATTTTTCAGCATCAAGCTGATTACATATCAGAATTTTGCTATACTTTATTCAAGCAATCTTTACCATGTTTTAAAATACTATTTTCAGAGATGCAGTCTCTTGACAGAAGGTTACTACATGTATATCAGCTAATTAGATGCCAGGTCACCTCATTAATATGGCAATATGTAGATATCATTAACAACCAAACTAAGGTAAGATCTTGATGAAATAACCATTGATAAAAAATTTCAATAAATCTATTCTGAAGGAACCTTTAGCCTGGTGACACGCTCAGTTAACAAGATGCTACATCTGGAATCTTTAGCCTGGTGTTAGGCCCAGCCAGCCATGTGCCAGATCCAGAGCCATTGACCTAGTGAAAGACTCAGCTAACCAGATGCCAGATCTACAGCCTTTAGCCTGGTGACTGGTTGCCAACCAGATACCAGATCTAATGCTTTCAGCCTGGTGACAGGTTCAGCTAGCCATATGCCACATCTAGAGCCTTTAAGCTGGTGACAGGCTCAGCTACCTAGATGCCACATCTTTAAACTGGTTACAGACTCAGCGAGGTGCCAGATATAGAACCTTTAGCCTGGTTAATTATTTGAGGAATTGGTGATTTCCTTTTAAAGGCATTTTATACTTTTGATTCAAGTTTTACTATCAGTAGAATATCCAAGGGAGATTACTACAAGGTCTAATCATTTACTAAATTTGAGTTGCCTCCCTTGACAAACATTGCCCTTAATACTTTTAGTAAAACTATACTGCTGATTCTTATTATTAGTTATACAAAACTATATTTGGTAAAAGAGAACAGATACTATGCCACAGACATGGAGGCAATTCCTCCAATACGAAAATGGAAGAAGAAGAAGAATATACAAAACATGTAAAATTAAAATGACACTTTGTAGTGACTTATGAGTATCAACAAAGTTTTTTCCTCCAACCAAACCACTTGTATCCTTGACATACATGTAAACACTATTTAGTTGTGTGATAAAACATGACCTGTTATGTAGTAAAACAATTTATATCACAACTTACCTAGTCCAGTGACAACCATAGCTCCAAGATCAGCTACATAATTGCCCTTTCTAAATGTTGCTATACGACCACCAACTCTGTCCTGAAACATTTACAAACTAATATAAGCTCTAGACTAATCACAAAGGTCCAGACTGAAACTTTGCCAAGGCACTTCCCAGGCTACTAAGTTTGCTAATATATTAAAAGTAGGTTGATGTAACCCAAATAATTCTCTTTATATATAACCCAAAATGTACATCTTTGTGACCCAGGTTTGATTTCTAAAGCAACTGGGAGGACATTTCACTTTAGACAAAGACCTAACTGAAAAGAATGCACTTTCAGGAGCAGCAAAGATATCATTAATACATTGCTTCATTATGCACATCTGAAAATATAATATAGACCCCAAAATTGGTTGCTGTAATTGAAATGTTTGGTATACAAGAATAATCACAGATGTATTAGTTGATTTATATCAAAGATTAATATTGTGAAACTCAAAGCCATCAGAATGAGTAAGCATGTCCTAAAGTTTTTCAAGAAATCATGTACTAAAGGCAAGACAGTAAGTCTGCAAGAGAGAGATAGGGAAGAGAATGTGATACATAAGAATCTAGACCTAGTTTGGAGAACCATTAATATGGTATTGTTGAGCTGATGCCATGTAATGAGCTGAGTGACTCTGTAGGTAAGCACTATCAAAGTAGATATGTGATAATTACTGAATTAAACTGTACACATACCCTTGCCTCCAGTATCATCACATCCATACCAAAGGACATGAGTTGTTTGGCAGCAATAAGACCAGCAATTCCTGCACCAATGATGATGACACGCCCATGTTTCTTGGCTAGGTAAATGTAGAGAATAAAATAATGTAATGGACAGACAGTTTATTCACATACATTTTCAGTAAATAAAGTTGACAAATTGTAGATCTCGCAGTGTTAAAACAGGGGGTGGATGTCCTCAACATTTACAAACAATTTCTAATTTCTTCATTAATACCTATTGTTATCCAATGCTAAGTGATGGTTGGTATGATTCCAAATTATATTTCATGTTCACATATAAACTGATCATAAATAATCATTGAACTGTTTAAATTCATGATTTTATTTCACGAATCAATGATGCAACCTCTTTCATCACTATCAGCATTATTTGGAACACTCTGGTAGTTATCTCTCTTAATGACTGTGAAGGAACTTACAAAACTGAGACTAAACGGCATAATATTTTCAAAATTTGCACATCTTGACATACGTCTGTTATGAGTAGAAAAGTATGGTTGCCCCTGTGAGTGCATGCTTGTGGAATATTTCCATGCAGTTGCTATTAATCAATGGAAGATTTTTCCCTGCCATTTGCAGTATTTACTCTGCCATTTACAGAAATCCAAAGGAGTTATATAAGCGCTTGTCAATGTCTGTGCCAGGATCAGTTCAGGTTTCTGAGGTTCACATTGGAGAATCTGTGTACTCAGAATCCATGGGAAAGTTTTTACTACTATCTTACTACAAATTCCATATAAGACAGTGCAGAAAGAAAAGGTAAATCTTTTATTATTTTTTTTTTTTTGGAGGGGGGGGGGAATCAGCAATCTATAGTTGATTCACAATATCTTTACAAAACTTTGCAAGGAAAAAAACGTTTTGATAGTCATTTTAGGTCAGATCTTAAAATAAGTTCTGAAATCTTGCATGTAGGTAATCTAAATTTTCAGGATATTTATTACATCCTGATATTTAACAATCAGAAATTTTAGTTTAAAACATCTGCCTCAACAGCTAACTTGCATGCAGACATTATTTTTTATTATATTTCCTTTTTTTGTGCAGTTAGATCAAGTGTTTCTTGCTGACCTTTTAAATAATAATTATTACAGTTCAACAGAAATAGGAAATCAGAAAATAATAGTAAAATAACAAGTGCAATTTTGAATGTGAACATTGAGTGTTTCTCAAGTCTCTGTTGGTAATTTATTCTTTGTATTTTAACACTGATTTAGTGTTTCTCAATGCTTTGTATATAAGTTGTCAGTTATTATTGTTATAGTCATGAGAGTGTCTCAATGCTCTATGTAAAGTTGAACCCATATGAATATAATTAAATTGAACTCCAAGTTTCTAAATTTATCACTAAGTAATAAATAAACATAAAATCTTTACATTCAATTTTTTTAAATGAAATTAAGTATTGTTGTCCAATTGCAAACTACCACTATGACATGAAGTCAATGAATTATTCTACCTAAAATAAATGCAACTAAGATCAGAGTGTTTAAATATGAGAACATGAACTCGTATACTACTAGTGCTGCTTTAGTGACCATTGCTCTGGATAGCTGCTGAGGTCATTACTGTAGCTCGTTTGGGGGCTGACTACCAGAGCCTGATGCTGCTACAGCCAAATGATAACATTTTAACTGATGATTTGGGGATATAGGCCAATTGTTTTAGTTATTTTCCTTTTATATTGGTATGTGACCTATGATAAAATTCATGTATTTATCATATCAAACGGATTTAAAATGTCAATCATTATATATTTCTATGGATTTTTATGACACAATGAAGAACAAAATGTAAGTTGTCAATTTATTTGTGACATATTCCACTCAATAATATACCTAATTGTATTTTACACTGGTTTTGTCTTTATTATTCCTATCTATCTATTTATTTATCCATCCAGTCTCCTCTAATATATACCGGTAGTCAACAAGAAAACTTTAAAAAAATTTAAGTTTAGACCTTGTCCTGTGGATAGGCCAATTCCCCCTTCTTCCAGGCTTTTAATTTTTCCTCAATTATTGGGCTTATACCTGAATATATACGGTACTCTTAGGATGAGATGATGAACATGAAAAGTCGAACTTACGTTTACCCATGACAGTATATTCTTCAGATTGAGACTGGATTTTTTTTTTTTTTTTTTTTTTTCCATTTGCTTAGTATTTATACAGAACGATTGGAAAGGTCATCACTTTTCTCTGAAGTTTCAGCAAAACTATTTATTCTATTACATTTTTCAACACACAAAAAAAAGGATTAGCCATCATTTGATCGATTGTAGCTAGTCCGGTAGCATGACTATTTGAGTGTTTCACAGCATACAGTACTCAGGCCAGATGTCAGCATAAGCAGATTATGATATAACAATGTACTGGTAAGATGGTTTGTCAATATGAACAAAGGATTTGTTTATATAACAGTAGATAGATTCCAGTGCATTTTATATCAAAGTTTGCAGCTCCCTTTCATGGTGCCTTTGAATTCCCCCACTCCAAACCCACAATTGTATATACGAGTTTTAACAGCCAAAAATGTTGTCGCCACAAAAATCGCCAGAAGGTTTATTTTGTCACCAATTAGGAAATAAAATCGCAATTTGCGACACTGGCGAAGCCCAGCGTGATCCCTGTATATGTATGTATTTTTCTTTATCCCTGTCCCAAAAAAAAACAGGCAATGTATTTAACTTTATATGTTTATATAGCATACATAGGTATTCCCCACATTGACAAAGACGTTGCTCAGTATGGGTGCTATTTATACTTGCTTTTTTTCTAAACAAGCAGGTATTACGGAATTTAAATTTCTGTCAAGTCCTACCATTTTTTCTCCATTAAGGAAATTTGTACAATTTCAGTATTAAAATATTTAAATTAAATACTTTTTACTTGGAAATGCAATTTTTTGGAAGAGGTTAAAAACATGCTGGCAAACAATACATGTGAGTAAGCAGTCAAATTTGTCAAAAAGCTTGTGATTGAACATAGGTGTAAACAATTCAGACTCCTTGGTGCGATAGATTTCATGAACACAGTTGGTTGCATACATCACATGTCTAAGGAAATCACGATTTTTCTAGGTAAATGAAAAAGTCAGGATATTAATGCTGAAACTGCATAATGAACCAGAAGTTTAAATTGCATAATCTGCCAGCAGATCAGAACAGTCTATGCTCTTTGTTTGACAGTGATACCTCACTATAAAGCCCCTCTTATGATACAGCCTTGTTGGAACATCCCTCTGTATAAGGTTCTCTCAATGATTAAGGCTCCCATTGACAGTGTTATAAATAGGGAGCACTGAACTTATAATTTCAACCCAATAGCATTGATCCTGATCTGCAGGGGCATTATATAATGTCAGATATGGGTCAACACAGATTTATATGGTAATGATGTTTTTGCAGTACTCACCTGGATAAGGTTTAAGTCTCTTAAATACGCCAAAGTTGATGTAGCCAAATCTTTCAAGATAGGAATGAACTCTCATTACCAAGGGACCATCACCTAGAGGAAGACAAGAAAATTATTTCTTGTATACCAGACAGAGTTGGCACAAGTATTTTCCTGGACTATATAAATCTATCTTACCCTAGATGTATAAAAGTTATTGAACTCTCTATGACACGGTGTTGTCCCTGGTCTATTTTGGTTGGGCTCTGTACCCTGCCATCCCCAGATGGATTCATGCTCTCTCTGGGGAATGTCCTGCCCTCTTGGGCATCCACCCTAACCCTTCCAGGTAGCCACTCTCTCAATCTCTGGTATGATCATAAATGGTACAGTACAAAGTTGATTATCCAGTGAGACCCACTGGGAGACAATTTATTTATCC
The DNA here is from genome assembly GCA_029931535.1 of Margaritifera margaritifera. Lineage (NCBI taxonomy): Eukaryota > Metazoa > Mollusca > Bivalvia > Unionida > Margaritiferidae > Margaritifera > Margaritifera margaritifera. The sequence goes on along the minus strand of JAQPZY010001664.1, from coordinate 5,534,703 downwards.
AGAAAATCAATTATCTGGATGACTTACTTTAGTCAAGTGGCAATTTACATTTTCAGAAGACATGATCTGAGTCTGTATGAGTGAACAATCCTGATAGCAGACATCTAAATAATCAGCATTCTGCTATATATGAAATTTTTAGTAAATTAACATCAGGAAAAAAAATCTACTACCTCCCAAATCCATCCCCCCTACACTAACGAAAAATCAGCTTTTCATATACATATCATAGACAAAGGGAAATAACTCTTACAAATTACCTCATCTTGCCTCCGCTATACAGATGTTTACCAGTTTAAGCTTTAGCAAAACCAACAACAGGATGCTCACATTTGCAGGGTAGGGTGGGAGGAACTGATAGTAATGTGATCATGTAAGTATTCTCAAAGAAACACAATTTACTAAAACAAATTCCTTTCTCAATTGAATATATTACCTGATAACATTAATATTATGAGAACTGCTAAGAAGAGGAGGAAATCCAAGAACATTTAACATCTACAATCTTCCCCCCTCAGGGACAATATGCTTCACCCTTGATAAAATGTAAAGGCAGCAAAGTCAACTGGAAAAGTATGAACTTAATTTTATGCATGCCAACTCCTGTGGGGTTCTGCACACGGATGTTGCCTTATCAACAAAACTTTCCCAAGTAAACATAGCAAAATCTATAAGCCCTATGCCCAAAATAAAGGTTGTACTGTCATGAATGGGACCTGGTGACCATCTGGGCATTGACCAGAGGCCCAACAAAGTTCAACTCTCACCTTTGCAATGCCATAATGGATAATAGAAGCTAGAGAAAGTGCACTAAGCATGCCAGCTAACAGACTCCTTGAGGTGTTGAATGAAAACATTACATTTGAATGCAAGACTCACCAAAATCACTTGAATTTCATGAGCTGAGATGTTCAAGAGGCATACCTGATCTTGAGGGAGCTCCAAATAACCCACCTGAGTCATCAGGCCAGTGCTGAGAGGGTATGTCTTGCTTTTCCACTTTAACAGGCAGGAAAAGCCATTGATAGGCACCACTGGTGTTCTCTGTGCACCTCAGATAACACCCAAGTGTGCAAACCAGACCCTGCAGCTTTGCCTATCTCGGTGGATAGATTGGAGAGAAATAAAGAATGATTATTTTCTGATTGTGTGTAGACAGTAACCTGTTCCTGAAGACCAAACCAGGTTGTTTCATCAGTATGACCAAACCCTCAAAACCGAACTGTCAGAAAGCAAGTTTAACAAGATAATTGCTTCAAATTGCGGCTCAAATTGGGGTGATTTAAGCCATATCAAGACTCACAAGAGGTTCCATTTCGGAAACAAGGTAAGCAAGCTGGGCCTGGACATGTCAAAGTGGACAAATGGTCAGAAAGATCATTGTTGTGTCCAATATCAACTCTCCCATGATGTCTGAGCATGTCAGAGATCATGAAACAAAAATACCCACTGATAGTGAAAGGTGCTAACTTCTTCTCCTTAAAGAAAAAAAAGAAGAAGTTAGCCAACTGAGGAACCGAAGCTGGGTGGGTGGGTTAGGGGGGTGGGGGTGGTGGAAATCAGTTGATGAAAATGCACTACTTCCACTCATATGCCTTTTAAAGTGGAGGGCCTTCTAGCTGCCAAGATCCTTCCACTACTTAAGTGCTGAACTCTTTTTCATGCAAGGCTCCCCTGAGAAAAGCCTGGCATGAAAAAGAAGCTTGTCCAGACACAAATGGAATACAGGCAACCTCAACTGCTTGAGCAACATGGGAGTTGCCATAATCTTCCTGGGAATGTCTATCAAGAGATTTGAGTAGATCACTGACCCAGAATTTGTCCCACTGGAGACAAGCAATAAGAACTGGCCTGTTAGTCTGGATCCTCACCTTCTGAACTAACTTTGGAATCAGGACTACTTGAGGGGGGGATGGGCACATATATAGATGCCTGAGACAGAGCAAGTCTGCTGCTGCATTGAGGCGGCGAAGCAGTCGAAGAAACTCTCTAGCTGAAATAGAAGTTTTGGTAGAAATTGACACTGAGGATCTGATCAATGCACTTGGGTGGAAGTCAAATAAGGTTGATACGAGTTTGAAACTCCAAACTGACATGAGCAAAATGCTGAGAGGGAACAAGATCTAACATTTCTGTTTACTATCTATATTATGCACAGCTGTAATAGCAGCTTTGGCTTCCTGCTTTTTCTACCAAATGGAAAATGGCCAAGGACACCAAGTCCAGCAGAGAGGATGTCACTGCAACATTCCTCATCAGCTTAGAGACTATATTAAACACATGTCTGACAATCTTGTAACACTGAGGGGCAGATATACGGACAACAGTGATATCTTCATCCAGACTCGGTATGTCCAAGTGGAACATATTATGTGGGGGTTATCAGACGTAGAAAAGGCCTGATGTGCCCTTCCAAATGTTGTAAAAGAGGTGATCAATAGAGTTGCAGTGGTTAGCATGGCAAACTCATGACCAAAAGTCAAGGGTTTGAATCCTGCCATTGAATCAGTCCAGGTCATCCACCAAGGTGTGTCCTTGGGTAACACCCAACCAAACCAAGTGGAATGTGTCAAAGTGGGATCAATACCTATGTGGTTGAGAATGTCACTGGAAGCTGGCTCACCAAAAGAAAAGCTTTGGCATATTACCAGGATCTTGGATTTTATCTTTAAGATGCCCAGAAATATGTGATTTATGATGATTGTGGAAGAATTGTAAACAATGGGTGTTCATTTTCCTCATTGGCACTGCATACTCGATTCACCACAGGGTGTGTGTGCGTCAGGTGAGGGTGGAGGGGGCATTCAGATGGCAACAAGATTCTGAACGTTTCTTCAAATGCAGCATCGAAGCTAAAATCTGTCCATTCCATAGTCGGATTGGAGCAAGACAGTAATGTGCTGTTCTCCCCTTCCTCAACAGAGGGGTTATCATTTTGTACGCCTTCCATGTTCAGATACAGCATGCCACAAGGCAGCGATAAAGCTGAATCCTCACCATGCATGGTGTGGAATCTGTTGATTGTATAGGCGAGAAAAGCCAGTCCTGCCATATCCAAAACAGAAGAGGGTACAGACAGTGAGTGTAGTGCTGGGATGGCTGGACGAACAGTCAGCATAGTGTGTATGGACTGTAGTCAGAAAACCATAAAAAAACCATTATGGATGGAACTGTTGACCACTCAGCAGTTTGACAGTCCAATATCACTGATACTTGATTAATATACCTGTAACCAGGTTGGCCATATGACTAGTACAGGTCTTGCAAGCTATAACAGCTAGTGAAATCTGATTGCAACACCATGCCCCCAACTTTACTGAAGGCCATGTGTGGGTGGGCAGACAGGGGGATTTGTGCACAGTAGACTGCCAAAAGGGTGAGGTGGGGAATCTTCACCCATATTTCCCCATTTGCCAGTAGACAGCCATGATGATACAGTAAAACCTGTCATGAGAGACCGCCCCTTCTGCCAGCAAAAAGCGGTCTCTCAAGACAGGTGGTATCTCATAACAGATTTGAAAAAAAAAACCAGTTTCCAAGGTCGAAATTCAGCACCGTTTAAGAGGGAAAAATAAGCACAATCATGTACATTTATTGTATTCTTTGTTCATAGTTCTTGTTAAAATATTGCATGCATTAATTTGAAAATAATTTAAAATAGTAATAAAGATATACATCTATCATTAAACATGAATCACATTTATATTTGAAGATCACACTTACATGTACTAGTATTAGCATACGAGTTCGTTTCTAATTGACTCCTTTTCTTTTATAACACCCTAAATTTGAGTTTTACCGACGTTTCAAGTGGCTGCTATGTTGCAAACGGTCTCCCATTTTTCACTTCTTTCAATTACATTAATTCTTTCCTCCAATGTTAGAATTTGTTTCTTTTTCATTGGAGGTTCTGGCATTGTTATTAAAGTGCTAGGTGTTAATGTTATAAGGGATCAATTGTAATAACGACTGTAGCTGTTTTGATCAGGCTTTGGGGAAATATGGAATACATATACAATGTATATGTACCAATGAATGAAATAAAAAGACACAATTAATTTATCCAGAAACAGAATAAATTTATTTAGAGACAAAAGTCAAAGACTTAATTCACCGATGATACAAATGGATTAACTCTATAAACAGGGGATGTAACCGGCTGCACTAAGGTGAACAGATGACGGTTTGTTGTGTGCCACACAGTGTGGACTGTAATCTCTGTAACATCAAAAACACCCCAACAAACAACACAAGCCTTTCACAATGACAATCGAATCCGGAAAACAATTCTCACCTACTGGTATTAAAGACAAAGACCTCATTCACCCCAGGCATTACGGATTAACTACAAAGAAAAATGATGTATGCGACCACTATATTGACTTTGGCACTACAATGGCAGTTAGTGACATGTACTTTAGTCTGGTTTACAGTCTAGAACAAAGGAAACTACATGCATGACCTGCAAAAGTTAGAAAACCGGTAGCCAGTCTAATTTGTTTTTATAATTATTTTTTTTGTTAGAACAGTCTTTACTTTGGAAGCGGTCGTTGTTACAAAGGATAAAATAAACGTCAGTGGTGTTTGTCTCAGTTCTCGCGATCATAGCAGTATTATTTTAGAACAAGCTACCATACGCAATTTTGCAGGAAATCCTATGGATCATACTTTTGTCTCGCAGAAATAGCCGAGGTATTTCCGAATGAGCAATCGGCATGTACTCTAGTCTGGTTTACAATCTATAACATATGACACTACATGCATGACCTGTACAATTCAAGAAACCAGTGGCCAGCCTAATTTGTTTTTAAGTTTTTGATTTTGTTTTTAACGTCTTCGCTTCTTAAGCGGTCGTGGTTACAAAGAGTTAAATAAAGGTCAGTTGTGTTTATCTCTGTTTTTGTGATGCGGTCATTCATAGCAGTGTCGAAATGCATATTTTGCCAAGAAATTGCGGTTGCTGGTCGCGTTCTGCAGGCAGAGATGCTGCCAGAAATTTTCTTAAGAGGTGGAGGTCCCCCACACCTACATCTAGAGGGGGGGAATCGGGGGGGAGGGGGGGTACAATGCTGAATGGTAGCTGATGGGTGACAATATTATTTTAAGGTATATGCATACCTAATTTAAAGCAAGCATTTAATGATTTAATGGCTTTTTATCACTTCTTTGATATCAAATATATAAGATATCTGCATACCTAATTCAATTTGCTGAGCTGGTAAATATTCTTCTCTGTTTCTTATCACTCCACTTCTTCAAAGCCACTGGAAACTGAAAATCGTTTATATGACCCCCTTGTATCTGAATAGTCATCAGTTTATTCACAGTTTCTGATGTTAACCTATTCCTTAGAGCAGTGTGAATTCTGTTTTGTGAACTAAATCTCCTCTCACAATCTGCTGTTTGTAATGGGAGAACCACTGCTAATTTGGCCAATTTAAACAAATTAGGGAACATAATTTTCCACAACTCGATCATGTTGTCCCTGGGATATTTCTGTTGTAGGATCAAATTTTTTGCAAGGCTGTATTCAGCCAAGGTTGCAGCACCATCAACAAGAGCTTTACTGGTTACATTACCAATTTTCTTGTCCTCTCCAAAATGTTGAATTAGAGTCTCCATTTCAGTTAGGCCATGATCAGCAACCTCTTCTTTAGAAAGAAATGACAGGTTTTTTAGTCCCAAGGCTGCAAAACTTGTGGCTATTGTTGTATGTTCTGCTGGAAATCTTCTTTTCATTTGATCTACAAGCTTATCACAAAGATTTTTCTTGGCCCGATTAATTTCTTTGGTTACTTCCTTCTGGTCCTTTTCTGTTTCACCTTCTTTTGTTTCAAGCTTAACACCCTTTATAGAAGCACATTTACCAGCACCATCCATCTTAAGTTCATTTAAAAACTGAGTCTGATAATGGCTTTTCCCTTCCTTAGCTCTCTGGGCAGCAGTATAAAACCCATCCAAAACAGGTTTCACTGCAGAAACATCCAGTTGCTGTTTCTGAAATGTCATGCTAACAGATGCCAAAGATGGTATAATGTCCATCAGAAAATAAAGCATGGCAACAAACTTATAGTGTGTAAGATTCTCATATATATATGCACATGTTTTGCTGTCCTTTTTGTGTTTTTCAAAGTAGCAGACCAGAGGCTTCCATGAATGGTACACTGCATATAATGCACTGTAGAATGCCAGCCAACGAATTTCATGTACTTCTTTCATAGAATATTCATCTGAGTCCAATACATTTTGAATTTGTTTTAGTTCAGCTGTCCTTGAAGATGACTTCTTAAAATATCTGAATAATTCCTTCAAAACATTTTGAAAGGTTTCATTTAAGAAAGCTACCTCCTCTGCTGCCTTGGAAGAACATAGGTTTAACCTATGTGCCATACAGTGTACGGAAACAAGATGGGGATTCTTTTCTTTGAACCGAGTTGCAACACCTGTTTTTTTGCCAGTCATAATGGAGGCACCATCGCTACCAAACCCTAAAATCTTATTGAAAGAAACACCTCTTTTCTTCAAAAAATTCTCCAGTTCAGTGGAGAGAACATCTGCTGTCACATGTACCTCATTTACATGCAAGTTTCCAAGAAAAAGGGTTAGTACATTTAAATCATCACTAACCACTTTTGCATATACAACAAGCTTTTTATTGACAGAAATGTCAGTGCTTTCATCTATCATAACACTGATAAATTCACTAGACTGCATTTTCTTATCAACATCTGCTGTGATTAAATCCGCAAAAGTGTCAATGAATTCTTCCCCTGTGCTGCGAAATTCATAGTGTGCATTATCCCCTGACCTTAAGGACTGTAATGCTTCACATCCATTCAATTTCTGCAACTCAATCAAACTAGAATATTTTGAAATTGGCAGGCTCTCGTGGGCAATGTAAATTGGCAGGCTCTCGTGGGCAATGTAATATGCTGTTCGCATTGCACAAATGATAGCATCTCTTTTTTCCGCCATTTTTGAAATGCATTTACCGCTGCAGACTGGAATTCTTTCTGCATTACACTTTCCCTAAGTGCTTGGACATGATCTGCCGATTCCATATGCCGTGTCAAAGTTGATGTTCGAAAATTTTTGCAACCATTTTCAGTAGTAAATGGATTATCTTTCTTATATTCTCGACACAAAACACATGACATCCCTCCTTTTGGTTCTTTCCTTAACCAGTTGTAGGTACTCAACCACTTATCTTGGAATTTCGATTCCTTTTTTCTCTTTTTCTCAGCCTCCGGTTCCTCTTCCACGTGCCCTGTGTACGAGGTGCCGGCTATTTCATTGTCATTAGTTTGTGCGACATCTTCAGTTCGCGTCAGAACATGAGAGCTTTCCTCTTGCTCTATAGTATCGACCGTAGCAGACGATCTTACCGTAAAGAAATCGGTTATCTTCCGTTTCGACATTCATGAAACTCGATGCTTCTTACGCTCTATAAATTTCAGTTATGGCTGCTCAATGGATCAATTTGTTATACCCCTCTAGGAGACAATTCAATCGGAACCCCTGGAGCGTTTCTGCAAAAACTGCAGCAGATCTCAATCATACAGATGCTTGTATTCAAACATTAAATCTACCTCAGTATAGCCTGATTGAGATCACTGGTAAAATAGACGACCAAAATTTAATTTGAAAAAAGTTTATTTTTTTAATTTTTGTGTTTAAAAAAAAAAACAAAGCGCGCATTGGGTACCAAAAATTGCGGGAACCGCCGGTAACTTGTGTGACTTTTCCCCCATTGATTTTTAGAAGTTGCGTGACTAGCGATCGTTGTTGCGAGAAACCCGTAATCGCGGCCTGGCAGCATCTCTGTGCAGGTGGTCGCTCACGACAGTGCGTTTATATAATAAAATCGATCCGTGCATTACGATTGTGGTCGCTCATGACAGGTGGTCGCTCATAGCAGAGGTCGCTCATGACAGGTTTTACTGTAATCTAGCAGCAAAATCCCCAGAAGCTAACATATCACCTGTAGCTTGCTGTATGATGTAATGCATTTGAGATTCTAATAAAGTGTGGGTTGTGACCTCTGTGACAGCTTAGGTGGCACTGGATGTAACAGTCATCATTGGAACTGTGCGGTGCACAATCACAATAACTGTTACAGACTAAGAAATAGGTAATTTTACCAGTGAAACAAGAAAGGAATGCAGAATGAATGCAAACCAAATGCATGAATGCATTTTGAAGAAAACAGTGGGTGCAAATTCAAAATGCAGAACGATGAATGATAATGAAAACTGAACAAAATGATAATGTATTTCATGAATGAATCTGAAAATTCACTTATTTTCAAGCTGCCACCAAATTTGCATGGTTAAACCCTCCTGCATGAAAATCCAGGCTCAGATTCTTTACACTGACATACAATTTGCCATGACATTGCTCTTGTCAAGGCAGACATAACAAGTGCTATAGGCTGTTATCTGTACAATATTTTTTTTTTGAATGAAATAAAATGCTGAGAATAATGTATATAAATTATTTCACAATTATTGCAGTTGCATTGTAGGCATTTGCTATTTTATTCAAGGACACTTTTAATAAGACAAGATCAGAAAGCAATAGTTCTCTCCTCTTAACACTCTCTAAAATGGAAAAACCAACTTCAGTAAAGACATTTCCATTTCATTCCAAAAAAAAACTTGAGTCCCTCTAAAGGACTGACACTCTACTAGCTGAAACAAATTTCCAGGAATTCAAGACCATTTCTTCTTTTTAACTGCTGAGTGTTGAAACTATCTTTGTTATTTTTTTTAACAATAACAAGATTTTAAAATTGACTGCTGTGGGAGCAATATTGGATGTAAGATCGGCACCATTTTAATTTAGCTCCAACTAGATGTTACAAGAAGTCCTTTGGTGAAAACCTTTTGACAATATGGCCATCCATCTAGTAGTGATCACACGATTTTCAAAATGGCTGCTGCGGTGGCCATATTGGAGGTCAGATCAGCACCATTTTCGTTTGAGACCAACTAGACATTTTAAGAAGTCTTCCAGTGAAAACCCCATGTCACTATGACTTTCCATTCAGGAGTAGCAATAACAATATTTTCAAGATGGCTGCCATGGTGGCTATACTGGATGTCAGATTGGTACCATTTTCATTCTGGACAAACTAGACATGATAAGAAGTCTTCCCCTAAAAACCGTATCTTCATATGACTTTCTGTTCAGGATTTTCAAGATCGCTGCCATGGGGACCATACTGGAGGTCAGATTGGCACCATTTTCATTTAACACCAACTAGACATCCTAAGAAGTCTTTTCGTGAAAACCCTGAGCAAATCCCACAGCACAATGTCCTAGACTATTCATTTTCAAAGTCGGGCAAGAACAATTTTCCAAGTCGCCAGTCCGGGACGAGTGCTTTTTTCCTTTTTAAAAAAATGTCAGGTAAGTGTTTATTTTGATGCCTTTATCTGGTCATTCATGCCTTCCATGCATACTGAATGCTTGATTCTACCCCTCTCCATGTATTTATTTACATCCTGTATCACACCTGCCAGTGGTCATTGATAACTTGTTGCACGTTCCATTACTGCTTGACTGCATATTGGGCTAAGTGACCAAAATTATTGGCCAATCAAAACACATGAAACAAAACAAGGCCAGTATGATTAATTAGCAGTGTTTTAAATGGCTTCATTGTATTATGTAAACCAGATCTTCACTAACAACTCACCCTTTGATTTCAATCCAATTAAATGAATGAAAAGCACTTTACCGACAGTTCCATTCATTAAATGATTAAATGGCAGTGATGATTATTTAATTTGTAATTGATTATACTGAGGATAAACTTCCATGTCCCATATTGCGTTTGAAGCGAAAGAATTATGCTAATTAAGGAGCTGTCTCTGTTCACATTTAAAGGACAAAATGTATGTTATGATCACTTTAAAAATAGTTGTCAAGCAAGGTGATATTTACTTTTTGGATAAAATGTTTACTAAATTATTTCTGCAAGGAAGTTAATAAGGACGAGGGCTGCTGTGGTGGACATACTGGATGCCTGAGCAGTGCCATTTTCATTTAGAACCAACTAGACCACTGAATGAATGTGTGTCAAGTCAAGGCAATCCTCCAAGGAGGAGTAGCTATAAAAAACTTGTGCTAACAGACAAATGGACAACAGACAACAGGCCATCCCATAAGCTCTTCTGATCTATGATTAGTAGAGCGAAACAAGAGTCCCTTGACAGGGGAATGATGCTCTACTGTCCAAAAAGAATTTTCAGGAATTCAAGATAAGACTATTTCTTCTTTTTAACAGCTGAAATAATCCTGAGCAGTAAGTTTTTGAAATTACCTGCTGTGGTGGCCACAGGATGTAAGATTGGCACCATTTTCATTTCAGACCAATTGGACACCATTAGAAGATTTTTGGTGAAAACCCTATGCCAATATAACCATCCATTCATGAGAATGTGACAAGATTTCATTATGTTCATTGTGGCAGCAATACTGGATGTCTGCAGAGTACCATCTTTATTTAGGACCAAGTATATATCAAAAAAGTCGTTTGGTGAAAACCTTATGTCAAATTAACCATCAATTCTAGAGAAGTAGCAATAACAAGATTTTCATTCGATTGGCGATTGGCATTATCTTCATTCAGGATCAATTCAACACCATAAAAAGTCTTCTGGGGAAAATCCCATGTCAATATGACTTTCCAATTATGAGCAGCAATAACAAGATTTTCAAGATGGCTGCCACTGTGGCCATACTGGATGTCAGATCGGCACCATTTTCATTTAGTACCAACTAGACATCATAAGAAGTCTTCTGGTAAAAACTGTCAATATGACTTTCGATCTAGGAGGTACAGCGATAAGATTTTCAAGATGACCACATTGGTGGTCATATTGGGTATCAGATTAGAATAATTTCTATTTAAAACCAACTAAACATCATATGAACTCTTCTGGTGAAAACCCCATGTTGATATGACGTTCTGTTCAGAAGTTGCAATAACAATATTTTCAAGATGGCTGCCATGGCAGCCATACTGGATATCATATTGGCATCATTTTCATCTAGGACCAACTTGACATCATAAGAAGTCATTTAATGAAAAATCCATGTTAATATGACCATTCAGGAGTAGCAATAACAAGATTTTCAAGATGGCTGCTGTGGTGGCCATACTGGATGCCTGGGCAGCACCATTTTCATTTGGACCAAAGAGACCATTGGATGAATGTGTGTGTTAAGTTTCATGGCAATCCTCCAAGTAGTTTAGAAGGAGTAGCAATAACAAACATGTACTAACATACAGATAGACATTGGACAACAGACAATGGACTACAGACCCCCCTAACCTCTGATGGTCTAAGACCAGTGGAGCTAAAATTTAAAGGAAACAACAAAGGGAAGTGATAAGTGCAAAATCATAATGCATTTCGGAGACCATGGATGAAAAATGATGAGATGAGAGCATAAATGCAGAAGTGAATGGAATGCAAACAAAATAAAATCCAAGTGTATTTGAAATTCAAATGAAGAGCAAATGCAATTGAAATGAAGATTTAGTAAAATTACTAGTCACAGGGTCTGTATTAAATGTGAATGAAATGTTATTAATACTTTTAGCATAACCTTTTTTCCACTGGGGAAATACCATATATATCCATGTATGACGCACAGCCAACTGAGGACAAACCATATATATCCATGTATGATGCAAAACCAACTGAGGAAAAACCATATATATCCATGAATGATGCACAACCAACTGAGGAAAAACCATATATATCCATGTATGATGCACAACCAACTGAGGAAAAACCATATATATCCATGTATGATGCACAACCAACTGAGGAAAAACCATATATATCCATGAATGATACATAAACAACTGAGGAAATACCATATACAGTGAAACTCCTCAAAACCAAACCCTCAGTATACTGGAATCCCCTCAAGTCCTAAAATTTTTTGGGAGTCCTAAATTATCCTTCTTTAATATCATCACATTTTAAGGACAAAATGTATGTTATGATCACTTTAGAAATAGTTGTCAAGCAAGTTGATATTTACTTTTTGGATAAAATGTTTACTAAATTATTTTTGCAGGGAAGTTAATAAGGACGAGGGCTGCTGTGGTGGTCATACTGGATGCCTGAGCTGTGCCATTTTCATTTAGAACCAACTACCACTGAATGAATGTGTGTCAAGTCAAGGCAATCCTCCAAGGAGGAGTAGCAATAAAAAACTTGTGCTAACAGGCATAATGCGCCAGCAGATCTGGGTCTATGCAGTTTGTAAGGACTAATCAGTAGAACAAGCAACATAGACCCTGATCTGCCAGTGCACTATGTTGTTTGCATTTGGACCGGCTTATATGCGAGTATATACGGTAACTCATGTCCTGTGAATAGAAGTGATTGTACAGATTTGCAGATTCATTTTTGCAGTAAATGTTGATACATATGGTATACATACTTCAAAAACTACTTTTTTCTAACGGTACATACTTTCATACTTTATTTTACCAATGGTATTGCAATATGGGGATCAAAATATGATATACTGTATTGCCAAGAAAATATAACAATATTCTATATGTATTGATATATTGCTACATTCTTAATGTGCACCATAAAGAGATAAATATGACATTGTGAATTGAAAATAATTATAAAAGTGAACATTAAAAATTCTTTCTACTTACTGTTGTAAGGAGCTTCGGTCTGTGAGAGTGCATTCTCAAATGTCAGCTGCTGTAGAGGATTATCAAGCCAGAGCTGAAGCTGAAAAAAGAAAATCAAAATAGTTTTGAGAATGCTGATGACTTGCAGAGTTGATGTGATATGTATAAAAGTAACATCAGCTTTATAATGTAATAAACTACTGTATATATTCGCATATAAGCCGATACCAACTGCAAACTGCATAGACCCAGATCTGCTGTCGCATAATGTGCCGGCAGATCTGGGTCTATGCAGTTTGTAAGAACTAATCAGTAGAACAAACAACATAGACCCTGATCTGCCGATGTATTATGCGACAGCAGATCAGGGTCTATGTTGTTTGAATTTGGACCCAGATTATACACAAGAATATACACAAGAATATACAGTAGATGATACCATCAAAAATGACTCACAATTTATATCTAAATAAATGTTTATGACAAATGAAAAATAATGAATACAAAGAATGGAATAGCTGAAAATGATTTTAACAATTACAAATTGACCAAAAAATACTTTGGAAGGTAAATTATAATAATCAGAAAATACAATTTTGATATTTTCATCTTTTCATCAATAAGGACTTTTAAGTTTGGGATGGTTCATAATAGCGTGAATTCTATATTATTCATGGTGTACCAATTTTCTGAGTTTTTGCATATGAGCCGAACCACGAATCAAAGTCACAACAAAATATGAACTCAGCCAATATCTTAAACCACCAACACCCCCAGGAATGTTTGTTTAATACCAATCTATTAATATAAATTTGGAAGAGTTTTGAAACATGACAGCATTAAAGTTCAAGATAAAATGGTAATATCCTACATAATGTACTGATTATGAAAGCAATACATTCTCTTCTCTTGTTCCTTACTGAATAGATATATAACAATGTGATAGCAATTACCATGTCTGATTCAAACATTAGTCATTTCCTAAATAAAAAAGTTTTCACTGCATTTTTTATTCTATTAGTCACAAGTATTAATCAACATTCCATTAACCAAATGGAGCACACAGGCACGTTACTAAATATGTTTCACACATAACTGCTGAATAAACAATCAGCAGATCAGTCCCATTTTCTCTAAGTCTATTCTAGTCAGGTCTGTATGAAGTGACACTTTATCATGTGTGGAGATAATCCACTCTGTGTGAATTGGCTTAAGGATAGACGTTTTAAGGTTGATCAAGACCTTAACTGAGAGTACATCTTCATTGTTCTCCAGTTATTTAGTTCAGCAATTACTGAATAGTACTCATAAAAGGCATGATTTAAGCTCGTTCTTGTAAAACTTGCTGAGAGATAAATGCAGGGTTTGCAACTTAAATGTCACATCCTGGTCTCATGGGAATTCCACTCCTTTTGGCAAGCACCTATCCATCTTTCCACCACTGATGTGATGGGGTGGCAGCTGCAGGCCTGATTGGGTGATAGCTAGAAAAAATTGTGATTTGTCTTTTTTTGTCTAATTGTTAGCTGTTGTGAGTTTGATGTTTTGATAGCAATCTTTAAAAACACAGAGAAACCTAATTGCAATTTTAATTGTAGTAGTGTAATTAAGTTTGCACATGCATGGAAAAGGATGTAGGCATCTTCTTTTAATAAGATTTCTGTTGTGCCAAGTGTTAGCAATGAATAACTTTTTAATTACAGCGGTAGGGGTTAAACCTGTTTGCTCAAAAATGTGTGGAACTGAATTTCAGTATAATCATTTTTAAAGACATCATCGCTCAATATTATTTGAACTTTTTTTTAAAATGAAAATATTTCACAAAATAAAGTTTCCACAAATATGTCATTTAGAATAAAACCAAAATATTTGAAACCCACAAATTAAAAGTGATTCACAGTATACTGAAAAGAGTCAAGAGGAATGCATTTGACTGGCACTGATATTCATTTTCCCATGTTTATGATTATAAGCAGATATCAATTTTGCTCAGTATAATTTGAATCAGAAATGTTTTTAAATTCTTTCTACTTCTTATTTCAATAAAGAATTTATAACAAGAGTCCCTCGAATGGGACTGATGCTCTACTGGCCAAAAAGAACTTCCAGGAATTCAAGATAAGACCATTTCTTCCTTTGAGTGTTGAAACCATTTCTGATGTTCTTCAGCAAAAACAAGATTTCCAAATTGCTGCTGTGGATGTCAGAATGGCACAATTTTCATTTAGGACCAACAAGACATTATTTAGGACCAACAATACATCATCAGATGTCTTCTAGTGGAAACCCCATGTTGATACAACTTTCTGTTTTGCAGAAGTAACAATAACAAGATTTTCAAGATGGCTGCCATGGTGGCCATATTGGATATCAGATTGGCACCACTTCCATTTAGGACCAACTACACATTATAAGAAGTCTTTCAGTGAAAGCACAATATCAATATGACCAGCTATCTAGGTGATGAAGCTATAACAAGATTTTCAAGATGGCCATCCATTCAGAAGGAGTAGTAATAAAAAAAATTTCCAGCTAGCCACTGTGGTAGGCATATTAGATTGGTACCAATTTTCATTTAAAACCAACTAGAGATCAGAAGAAGTCTTCCGGTGAAAACCCAATGTCAATATGATTTTCCGTTCAGGAGGAGTAGTGATAACAAGATTAGATGTCAGATTGGCACGATTTTCATTTAGGACCAATTAAACATCATAAGAAGTCTTTCAGTGAAAACCCCATGTTGTTATGACCATCCATTCAGAAGGAGTAGCGATCAAAAGATTTTCAAGATGGCCACTGTGGTGGCCATATTAGACATCATATCAGCACCATTTTCATTTAGGACCAACTAGACACCATAAGTAGTCTTCTGGTGAAAAATATGACTTTCCATTCAGGAGGAGTAGTGATAACTTGATTTTAAAGATGGCTGCCATAGTGACCATACTAAACATCAGATCAGCACCATTTTCATTTAGGACCAACTAGACATCATAAGAAGTCTTTTAGTGTAAATCCCATGTTGATATGACCAAGCATTCAGAAGGAGTAGCGATTGCAAGATTTTCAAGATGGCTGCAGTGGTGGGTATATTGGATGTCCGAGTGGCACCGTTTTCATTTTAGGACCAACTAGACCATGGGATGAATGTGTGTGCAAAGTTTCATGGTAATCCTCAAAGTTGTTTAGGAGAAGTAGTGATAAGAAACTTGTGCTAATGGACAGACGGACAACAGACAAACGACAGACCATCCCATAACCTCTTCTAGTCTATGATCAGCAGAGCTAATAACACTCTTAAAATATTTCTACATTAAACATTTTAGCAATTACCTCTGGAGAAAGTTTTCTGTTGAAATTTTGTTTGCAGTATACTATATCACCAGTTGTGAAACTATCTGGTGAGGTAACCATAGCTAAGTATAATACATTTCTTCTAATGGGTAAAATCTGGATTATATCACTTTCAATAGATATCCACCAAAATATTGTCTATGTGAAACAGATCTGTGATGAATGTCTCCACCAAAATCAACTCTGAATTTTAATGTTTATGCACACTGATTATCTGGGATGTTTAATACAGCCTGGTGAACTTGAGTACCAAGTAAATTTATAACCCATCATTGCCAATGAGATGCAGCATCCTTCCACCCACTCCCACTTACCAGTCCAAACATCCTTCCAGCCACACCCACTTACCAGTCCAAACATCCTTCCAGCCACTCCCACTTACCAGTCCAAACATCCTTCCACCCACTCCCACTTACCAGTCCAAACATCCTTCCACCCACTCCCACTTACCAGTCCAAACATCCTTCCACACACTCCCACTTACCAGTCCAAACATCCTTCCACCCACTCCCACTTACCAGTCCAAACATCCTTCCTGCCAGCCATCACTCCCATGCACACGTCAAATGCTTCACTCTGAAGACTCATTTTACTTTCGAAATATTGTTTGGTCATTGGGAAGTCAAAAATTTTAAAGCTAAGATAAAAATCCTAACATAATCCAGTGTTTGCAAGTGTTTGTCAATTATCTTCTATTGCTTCTTTTTGTAATTTTTCATCATCTGAGGTCACAAGCTGAAAAGTACAAGCCTCCAGACAAACTAGAGGTCTGCAGCAAAGCAGCATTATCCACATGCTTTTGTCAGTTATTACTCCCCCCATATTACACATAGCGTCCAATCCCCCACCCTCCAAAACCCTTATGCACATATACAGACCATCCCCAATAATACTGAATGGCTTGCAGTCTCTATCTTGAAAGGTGTAGAACGAGTTGCACAACTTTACAAAATTCATTAAATCATTGCTCATTTTATATACAATTATATATATGTAAAAGTGTTCCCCCACCCCATCCCACCCCACCCTCCATCTCCAGGAATGGATTGAAATTTTGAAATTGTTGTGCACATCTACAGACAACCCTCAACATATCCAAAATTGTGTAAGTCCATGTCTTAAACAATATATGAGCTATGTAACATTACACACAAACAGGTTTGTATGATTTAATCTGCACATTTTCTTCACAAAACATGAGGATAATAACAATACTTTAGTATACATGACAATGTGACACCTGATCTTATTCCTTCAACATATCAAAAACAAAGAGCATGCATGCTAAAACTAATATTTAGTTTAAGTAATTGAACAAACAAGAGTCCTTACAAGCCTGTTTCTGATATAGAGGAAAACTTTCTGAGCTTGTGGGGGTCCCTGCACAATATCTGGGAAACAGGCTGCCTCTTGAGATGTCATTTTGTCAAATGGAACTCGACTCTGAAATGCTGCCCCTTCTAAACCTGCAAGACAATGATAACTGAATCACAAGCTTTCAGAAAGGCATATTTGTTACATGTAAAGGGCTTTACAAATAAAATTTGGCTTGGGCAAGCTCATGTTTGCAAAGTACTTGCCCATGATCAAGTCCAAAAAATTGAGAGAGAGAGAGACAGGTCATGTTCAGTTCGTAATGCTTTATGTTCTGCAAGTTTTATACTCTGCAGTCTCGCCACAGTACATATATCAACACCTTCATTTTTTATTTATATGTAACACATTCTTCAAATACATAACTGCTCAGTTTCTTTCATCTATCAATCCTTTATTTCACAGGATATACTGACAGTCTGTCACTTCCTTGAAGTCAATGTCAACATCAGTCTCACATTTTCTCACACAGACATGATAATGTAAATGTAACATTTAAAGCAGGTTTTGACAAATAGACAATAAATATTTCTATTTTAATTGATCAGTTATTTTTTTAATTGTAATATATTTACACATACGGGATTCACAGATTTTAAAGTCCCAATCTAGCCACGGGCAGTTTGTGAGCTCCAAATGTGCCAAGATTGCAGACTCTGAACAATCGATGTGACAAAGATTGTCTTCATGCATGTTGCTGATTTCAAGGTGACTCAGTCATAATGGTTAATAATATAACCAGTGAGATTTCTTTGGCAAGTATGCTTGGAAATAAAAGGTACTCGTCTCTAACGATTGGCCACCTGAAAATCTAGCACCCTCAAGCGGTGTTTATCATCTATTGTTTACGTGATTATTACAGAACACTGATACATACTTAACTGTTTGGAAAATAATTAAACGGATCAAAATAAGTGTTCTCAAAAGTCGGCTTGTCAAAGATTGTTTAGATGCATGTTGCCGATTTCAAAGTGAAAATTGGATGATGTGAAAACAGAAGCAGACATGTGATGGACAACACAGCATTTCCACCCAAAAAGCAAGGAGTGAATTTACTGACACTGGAATATTTCAGTGAGGGACTCAGTTTTGCCTTCTTTTCTTACTGGATTTGATACTTAAATCTGCATAATCAACTGAACTTTAAGTGGAAACATAAATAAGAAAAATGTTATGATATATTATAACATGATTAAAATTTAAAGTTAACACAGTTCTGTTCTTGGCTGTTTAATTTTTCAATTTAAGGTCTTTTACCGAAATATCACTCTCTCTTAACAATATAGCCATTTCCAAAAGCCTTATCTATCCATTTATCTGTCTTTTTTTATACATGAATATGTCTGTCTCTGCTCTTCTAACAGTATCTGCATTCTAACCATTCCTTTCTTTCCTCATGTACATATCTATCTACATCTACTATTTACTGTTTTAATGTGCAAGCAGAAAATAACAAGACAAAAGTTCTATATTTGTAAAATAAATATAATGCAATTTCCTCTAAACATCCTATAGTTAAAATATACCATATGTTTTTTTTACTTTAGTTGTGATATTTTGTTGTCATATTTTGGGACAAGCTCAAATCCACCAAGGGCAATGTATGCACGTATGTAGGTAGGTATGTACGATATATGTATGTATGCACGTATTAGTGTTTTACAGCATGTCAGCACAACATGGTACCAATTAAAAATAAAGTTTTTAAAATGTCTATGACCAGCAGAGCTACAGTTGCAGGAGTAAAGTGATTTGTTGATATTCTTCAGGTGATAATCATAATACTTACCAAATTTAATGGAAATTCATCTAAAACTGCTGGTCCAGTTTTGCTAACAAGATTGTGTCATAAAATGCATTAAGATGCTAAAGGACAACAATAATGCAAACAAAAATTGTGAGAGCAAAGCTATCTGTTGATATGTACATCTTCAGCTGATGACCATAATATTTACTAAGTTTTATGGCAATCCATCAAAAACTGTGGCAATTGTTGTGCATTAAATTACAAGACAAAAGAGGCAATAACTCTAAAATAAATTTGTGGGAGCAACGTGATTTGTCAATATGCATATCCTCAAGTCATGACGATAATATGTACCAACTTTCATGGCAATCCATCAAAAACTGCAGAACTAGTTACACTAACGAAATTGTGTCATACTAGACAAAAAGGGTAAAACTCTAGCAAAAAATTGCAGGAGTGATTTGTCAATATGAGCATCTTCAGGTGATGAACATAACATTTACCAAGTTTCATGGCAATCAATCATAAACTGCAGGACTAGTTGTGCTAAACAAAACTGTGCCAAATGGAAGGATGGATGGATGGACAATGATTACTTTATACCTCCAGCATATACCTTTATGGTGCCAGGGGATATAATAAAATACTAAGGTAACAAATATAATGTTTGGTTTGTGAAAAGTAGGTCACTGTGAGCTCCTTTTGTTTGTGATGAACAGTCCCCTCCATGATAAACACACCCATCAAGTTTCATGACTGTACATTAACAGTGTCAATGAAACTGAGCTAAATGCAAAAAAAATAATATTAATGCCATCGCCAATGACAACACCATTGGAAAAGTGATACCTAGGTCTCAACCATGCTTTGCAGATAAGAAAAAAAACCTTCATGCCATTATACCTGTTGGATCATCATTCTCACTATCTTCAGCGATATCAGGTTCTGGCTCTGATTTGGGTTTTTCAGTCTTCTCTGTTTTCTCTGGCTTCTTCTCCTCACTCTCCACACTCTCTTCATCATCTGAGATAGTGGCAATCTGATCATCCTCCTTGTACTCCACCTGAAACAAAATATCAACATTATGCTTATGATGCAAATTTCAATTTTATTTATCTTTATTATGATCACATTGTATAGAAATGATATGAAGCATTTACGAAGTATCACATATATGCCAATATGCAGACGGCTAAAACACGGTATTGGTGCTGAGAGTAGTCTCACTCACTTAAAAAATTGAAATGTTTGATAGAACATTTCAATGAAGCTCATTATATACCCTAGGGTGTCCCCTAGTCAGATCAAGTTAGATTTAGCTTGAACATGCATGCGATTTTGTTTAACCATTATTTCAATTCATTGGTATAACAACAGTTACAGACACTACACTTGGTGTATAACATGCAAGAAAAACAGCATGAAAACTTTAAAACTTTATTTTTTTTCACAGTAACATCAGTAACAGGATATCAACATTTAAAGTAAACAACATAACTGGAAGTGGTAAACAACTTAATAACAAAATCAAAACATCTATGACAAAGGTATCACTTAGAAAAAAAACCTAACCATGAAACTTTTGCATAACAAACATAAAAGACATAGAATAATCTTATTTAGGCATTTATCTAACACCAAGAAGAATATTTAAACAAACAAAATCATTAATACTGGCCAAAAGTATTGCAAACTTCCATAAGAGTCAGAAGTACATTGTCCATAAAATTGGTTACAGACACTACAAAACTATAGCATTTCAATACAGCTGCAGAACCATACATATCTCCATAAAATTCACTTCAAAAATAATTCAACATGAACACATTGACTAGAATTATTCATTAAATGAATGTTGATTAGTTAATAAAATGATAAAACCACATTGTAACAGGTATATGTCCAATACTTGTGTTAAAATTATGAACTGGTAAATAGCACTTGAAAGTTTAATACTAAATAGTGTTTGTAAGAGTAAAATATTGAAGTATAATGAATGTTCAGTAAATCATAGTCACTAAAGTATTGTTCAACCCAAGGTGCTGACTCAAACACAGACCCATATGTGATTGATCTTAAGGTTACAGACACTACACATTAAACCTTGACTTTATATTGTCATTTCAAATAGAAGTGCTTATGATTTTTTTCCAGATTTGACTTGAGCTTAGACAATTCAGCTGCATTAAACTTGAAATGACCCCTTTCATTGACTATTTGTGGAGCTTTTACCCTGTACAAGATAGCATCTAGAGCCTCTTGTGAATAATCATCTTTTTCAGGCCAAACATACATGTTGCCAGACTTTCTCATGTATTTAAGTCTAACTTCGTTATGAAGAATGTCTATTACTTCTGCTAAGTATACATCTAGAGGTCCCTTCTTTGGCTTAAGTCCTACAGCAACAAATTCTCCAGGGTGGTATTTCTCTATTGGTTTCTCTGTGTTGGTTGGTGCTTTTTTGTCAACTTTGATCTTCTTTGTCACAATGTTTTGTCTTTCTGTTGACTTCCGTTTCTTATTAGGCTTTTCGCTTGTTGCTGAGTTATGATCTTTCTGGTTACTTCCTTGTTTTCTTTTCTTGTCATTATTTTCTATTGTTGATGGATTCTTGTCTTTAAGTTGTTTTCCTTTCTGACTTAAATTATCTTTATTGAGTACTAACTTTCTCATTTCCCAGGCATTAACATTTTCGCTGAAGTTGCATCTCCCGTCAACCTTCATGCATTGCTCACAATAACAGCTCAGATTTCTTATGCTCAGTTCATAATCATTGCTTCCTGACTTTACAGCATGTAATTTTCTTGTACCTTGCAGTGTTTGCACATCAGTTTCTTCTCTATTTCTCTCAACATCTTTAACAAGGATGAACTCCCTTCTCGAAACTGTTTTAGCTTCATTATCTGTATTTTCCATTTTCAGTTTCTCTGTACAGAAATGATATACATCTTCTGCACAACCTATCACCTTTCTATTGCTGATTACAGCTCTGTAGCAAGCATTCTTGACTGTCGCACCGAGACCATCGCAAACACTCTTTCCATGTGATGTTTCGAAATAATTTCGTGTTACAGATGGCTTTTTCCTCAGACTTATGTCAGCAAAGGCTTTCTTCCCCTTATACTGGGCAGCACAGCCATCTGTCCACTCATGGATCTCCTCTACTTTCACACCTTTCTTCTTCAGAATTTCTATAGCTTTGTTCTCAAAAGTGATAGCTAAGTCTGCATCATGTTTGGTTTCTTCACTGATGCCAATAATGGCATGCTTTATCTTGAATTCTTTTTCTCCCTGTTTTTCTGTATAGTAACACATGATTGGATGTATTGTAACTTGGTTCCTGTCGAAGAATCCAGATTGTACTTCACTTTGAAAAACACACCCATAGTTCTCACTAAAGTCCATGACCATAGCAATAGAACCCTCACCAATTCTATCAACACAAATTCCCATCTGTTGCTGTTGCCATTTGGCCCTGAAAACGTGCTCTGGATACTCTTGCATGTCAGTTTCTAAGCATGTAATTAATGTTTTTATGTCTGTTTCTTTAGGCACACAGGAGACGCAACGCTTTACTTTATCATCTTTTGCTATTTCTATACTTTCCCATTGATGCCATGATATCCTCCTGTCACTATACTTTTCAACAAATGGTTTAAGGTAACTCTGCAAACATTTCACACCGCATTGTTTGCATTCTCTTCTTAAACATTTAATAGCTGGATTGGTGTCGTATTTACAAAAAGTAGCATCACTTAAGCTTTTCTTATCTACTGAAATTTCATCCAAATCTCCATTTTCTTTCACTGCTTTTTTTACATTTGTTAGTGCCTCACTTTTTAGGGCCACGTTACAGCACTTTTGGCATAAGCATGATCTTCTGCTTGTTTCAGACACCTTTTTAACATTCACTGGTTTCAATTTAGAAAATGAAGTTAATCCTATTTTGTGACTATGGTTCCTTAACTTGTAGTCTTTGTAGGCTTCTTCTAATGTCATAGTCATCACATGTTTTTGAAGTATTTCTTTTTGACCACCTTTTCTTACTTTCACAGTTTCACGTTTATTAGGCACTTCCCTACTGATTTCTGGACTTAGAAAAAAATCTTTCACAGATTTCTTTAATGGAGAGTTAAGTGCATCCCTTCTTCTTTTTCTTTGTTTCGTCTCCCACCATGTAGAACTAGGTTTTTGCCCTTTCACTGATACTTTGAAATACTTTTTTAGTCTGTGTCTTTTATATTTCTTCAGTAATGCATCACAAATGATGTTGTATGCATGTTTCTTTGCATCCCCTTTCCTTGTTTTCACTTCTGAAATGCTCTCTGACACAGATTGTATAACAGTATCTGTCAATTCAAGTTTTTTTCTGCAATCCGGTGTCATTATCATTATATTCCTATTTAGAAACTTTGATGTTGATGGAGATTCAATTAATTTACTTATGATGACTGCTTTTCTCTTTGGGGTATTTGGTAATACTTCCTTTACCTTTTTTAATTGTCTGTACAGAGTTGCTTTAGGTAACACTTTATTCATTGGTGAATCTCTGGCTGACCCAGTATTTCCTATTTCACAATCAGTCTGAATACACTCTTGCTGTATACTTTCATTCAGTTTGATACGCATTCTCCATGCTTGGGTTCTTTTCACAGCTTCTTTCTTCTTTCTACTTAATTCAGCAGTTTTCGGACTTCTTAAATCAACACTCTTATTAACCGATATTGCCAGGGCTGCTTTTTCTTTCTTTTTCTGGCGATACCTTTTCATTTCTTCACGTTTTTTCCTTCTTAATTCTTGTTGAAGATTTGAATCGGAAAGTGATTGCTGTTTTTTTAGTAGTCTTGCATCTTTTCTTCTTTCTCTATCAACCCTTTTTAGCTCCTCATGTTTCGCCTTATTTTCCCCCTGTTTTTTTCTCCAGGCTTGTACCTTTAGCCTCGTCTTCTCCCTTCTAGCTTTAATCTTCTGTTCATCTTCTTCTGGCTTATCTTTGCTTCCTAAAAGCAAACAACTTCATTCTCATTTTTGTTCCTCTATGTATACGGATGAAATTTAGACTTTACAAAACATACTTGTAATGAGTACGCAATATGCTTTCATACATAAGCAAACTGGAATAACCTGTAGATTCTTAAAGAAAAGTATCTGATTGAAAAAGAAATAGCATAAAACCTGATGATTATTCAATGTTCTAGCATTTACAATGATTGCACACTTTCCTTAATAATGTAAACAACAGTCGGGTCAATTCACATGTCTAGTAGTGTCTGTAACCATTTGACAATATCAGCAATGTATCCAATACTAAGTCTGAGCTCATTGAATTCTCATAATATTTCTGTTTGAATTTACTAGTCTAATGATATGGAATGCAAAAATACTCAGTTTCAATTGCATATTGTAAGAAATCACTGAAAATGTTGCCTGTTATCAGAAATCTAGATGAAAGAAACTATAAATATACCAAAATATTACAAATTGCAGACAGACAATATGTCAAAATTTAGCCTTACACATCAATACTGTAATAGGAAACATAATTTGGCTTCATTTTTTTAAAAAAAAACAGGGATAAAGTCATAGACAGTATAAAAAGGGGATATTGGTTACAGACACTACAATTTAAGAGTGTGGTTTACCATTCAATACAAACTTACCAGAGTTGTTCCCAGAGGTTTGCTTTTGTCGTCTTCCCATGTCTTAGGGATGTACCATGGTAAAGAACAGAAAAAGTAATTAGGCAGCTTCTTCTAGGATAAGAAATTCAGGTTACATTGTCTTGTAGTAAATTACTCAAACAGACAGTGCTGCAAGAATGATGCAATATTCAATCAAGAGAGTTATTGCATCACTTTTTTGCTCTTGGCTGCAGAGGTAAATAGATGATGCAACATTACATCACATAAGATGGAACTTTCTATTGAGAAAAACAATGTTTTAATGACAAGTAGAACAATACTTTTATCTTTCATTTTTATACCTGTTTGTGTAGTGTCTGTAACTTTTTTTATTGAGTTGCTGTTTTTTAATGGTACAATACAGCACCACCAATTTTGGCCAACTTGGACATCACATGGATACACATGAGCCTTTGTAGGATTTATACTTTTCCATAATGAAACAACAAAATTATTGCCATATAAACTTGTAAAGGTTACAGACACTACAAAATTTAGAACTGGAAAGTTTGACAAAGAACAAGCTCTCAATCGAATATCTTGGCTAGCCATGTGATTTAAATGGTTTTACTACTTATTATAATATAAAGTCGAGTTCTAGATGTCAATAAAAGTTATAATGAATGTTATTTTGTACAAAATGTTGGCATATAACAACAGATTAGTGTTTGAATTTCAGTGTTGAAACAAAACTTCTACTGACGGTATTTTGCTTATAAAATCCATAATATTTTACCGATTTCTTTAATTCAAGAAGCAATATTTGCAGGATAGAATTCCACATAAAACCAGACCAATAAATGCATAATTTCAGTATGATATTTAGAGAATTCTCTATTTTATATTCAAGCTTTTTTCGAGTGAGACTACATAACGCTCAAAAATGGCCATTTTTAGAGCTTGTTTCCATGCATATCTCAACAATGGGTTACACTAACCTCTTGAAATTTTCAGGAAAGTAAGAGAGGTATATGCCAGGCTTACCAATCTTTAAAATTGGTTCATATCTTGTTTAATTTTTCTATTTCATGCATATAACATGAAAATTCCTTTATCAGCACCAATACCGTGTTTTAGCCGAGAAGAATCACTTATGTTATGATATATACTGTATTTTCTGTATGTTTCTAGAATGTTTCTTTCCAACAAATATTTGCCAAACTAATAATATATGCCTTTTCAATTTCAGATGATGTTTAACAATTTTATTTTTCCTTAACTCATATTTTTAGACAATCTAAGGAGACCTGGTGTATTATATTCAAGTAAAATTCTTGGTGTTTGCCTGTAATTAGAGACAAAATTTTCTTAAATCGGTCAATACCTAATTATCTCAGAAAGTACCCAAGTCCACACTTGCAGACATTACAAGCTAAATAGTCACCCCAGTCATTCACCCAAATATGCATAGAAAGCAAAGCGGACTTCACCATTTTTTGAGTTGACCTCTTCCTTTTTTCAGCCAAATGAACGCTTTTGCCTTCTGGTTACAATATCAATTCTCGTCTTTTTCTGTTCAACAAGCAAAGTAAAACAGTTCAAACACTGTATTCAGTGCTTTTTGATCAACTTATATGTCAATTTAATGATTATTTATGTCAACAATTACAATTAACCTACTAGATTCTGGCTGAAAATTCACACATAAGCTTGCAGAAGTGGGTAAAATACCATGCATTTGTAGCTCAATCACAAGCAAATTATTACTCTGTGGAGGTTTATAGGTAAAAGTAAAAAAGTTAATTTCGTATTTAATCTTGTAAAAGTAGGACAAAAAGACTTTTAGCTTGAGATCTGTCACCTGATTTCAATAGTAACTTATTTTCTAGGTTACCATCTTTTTCAAAAAAGTTGTACGACAATTTTTTAGATAAATTTTAACATTTTCATCAAGTTTAATGAATATTTCTTTTGTTTTTATACTTTTTGACTCATTGGTTTAGTAAAGCAGCTGTTTTAAGCGACTGTTGTAAACATTCTAAATTTTGACTACACTACACTCAATTCTCCCTCTTTCCCCACCAGTTCACCCTATTCAGGAGGCGAAAAGAAGTCACTTCAACCAAAAATTTGAGTCCTGCATGGACCCTGAATACTTGTGCTTACATAGCAAGATATATTTAAAGTGATTATGAACTTACCATTAACTAAAATAATTTTAAATCTTTTGTGTCACTTGTCAATAAAGAATCACCATGTTGTCTTTTAGATGTGGCTGTCATTTTGTACAGGCAGCCATGTGAGAGCACAGGGGCTCGTTACCAAAACAATTTGGAGTATCGGTCAATGGATAGAGGGCTGGGGGGATCCAACCTGTAACAATATAACACAGGGAAGACACGACTCCTCACTCCTCGCTATTTTCAACCCTGCTAGCTTGTCCTATTTTCGTCACCTAATGTAAAAACTACGCCAGCTGTAATCAAAAATGGATCAATTATCTTAACATCTCAACAGACTTCGTTCAATTCATTACATATTGGAGAATATTACACATTTGTTCGCCAATTTCGAAGAAGAAAGAAGTACCTGGCCGGAAGTTGCCATTAGCATTTGGCTAGTCTTGGATTTCACCCTTGACAGAGAGGTAAGTTCTGAACAACTGCTATTCAAAAATTCAGCACAAAATACAAGCAAACGATATCAAGAGAAGAAATGGATGTGTCTGTCAAGGGAAATCCAAGACTAGCCAAATTCTGATGAGCAGTTTATCAGAAGAAGTTGTTTAATTGTTTTTCTATTTTTAGTAATATTGACCATATTTGGTGGCAGATCAGAATCATTTGAACAAATATGAGAGCCCTCTAAGCCAGGTTGCTTTGGACCAATTATGTTGAGCAGTTTTTTTAAAAAGGTCAATTACAGCTGTTAGCAATGGTATCCATATTTGATGACTGATAAGTATCATTTGTACATATTTGCAATTTAGCTATGCCAGGATGCTCAAATTTGGTCAAATACTGTTGAGCAGTCTCCGAGAAGTCATTATAAGGTTTTTCTACTTTAGTTATGGTGGAAATATTTTATAGCAGATCAGCATCATTGATATAAACTTGAAAGGTCTTCACACAAGGATGCTATCTATCAAGTTTGGTCAAATTCTATTCAGTGATTTTGGAGAAGTCATTTAAAGATTTTGTTATTTTTAGTAATAGTGGCCATATCTGATGGTGGATCAGCATAATTTGAAAGGTCTGTTTTCATACCAGAAAGATTTATGTGAAATTTGATTAACTTCTATTGAGTGATTTTGGAGAATAAGTCATTTAAAGGTTTTCTATTTTTAGTTCTGGAAGCATAGTAGATCATGAGAATATGTATAAATATGCAAGGTCTTTATACCAGGATGCTCTGTGCCAAGTTTGGCTGAAACTTCTCTGATGAGTTTTGAGAAGTTGGAAACAGAATGCCAGGATGCTATCAGATTTGATAAAATTCTGTTCAACAGTTTTGGAAAAGTCTTTTTTCCTATTTTTAGTAATGATGGCCATATTGACAGCAAATTTTCATAATTAGTACAAATTGTAAAGGCCTCTATGCCAGGATGCTATGCCATGTTTGGTTGAAATTGGTCTGCCAGTTTTTAAGAAGTTAAAAACAAACTGTTGACAGAATAACAGACATATTGTGCTATTCTTTAGTAATTGCAGCCATATTTGTTGACTTGAAAGGTGTTCATGCCAAGATGCTTTCTGTCAAATTTGATCAAATTCTGTTCAGCAATATTAGAGAAGTCTAAGTTTTTTAAAAATTTTAGTAATGATGGTGGATCAACATCATTAGAATAAATCTGAAAGGAAAGGATGCTCTGTGCCAAGTATGGTTCAAAAATTGGTCGGTCAGTCTCTGAAAAGTTGAAAATAGCAATTACAGACACATGATTCAGTAATATTTACCCAAGTTCTATGACTTTTAAATTTTCAGCCAATCATAAATATTTCAGCTGTAAATAATATTCTTATTTACTGTCAATAATCATTAGCAGACACAGAAAAAGCACACATATATTGTACAGATCATTCTTATCTGGCAGTATTTACCCAATTTAGAGGACTTTTCAATTTTCAGCCAATCATTGAGTAAAACACAAGTACATATAAAAGAGGTTTAAGCATAAACTGGTGACATTTCAACTTTCATGTTTAACAGGATCTGCAGATTTAAGATGTTTGTATGGTCTAACACTGGAGATATCACGTTTGTAGTCTAACACCCAATATACAAATAAAAAAAGGTGAGAAAAAAATAAGTTATTTAATTTGTGGTTAGATTTTTTTTGAGAAACACTCTAATTACGAACTCAGACCAGTCTGCTCTTACTCTGGTTAGCATTTATCTTCCTAAATTAGCTGGCTGAGTAAGAGTATATTCTGGGCGAGTACAATTTTATAGCACTTGCCTCACTGGGTGATTTGATTTGTAAACAAATTTTCAGCCCCTGAATGTGATTTTGATTACATGATCAATTATATCATTTGCTTGGGTTGGGTTGAAAACTGATGGAAAAACCCTTGAAATTTCTCATACAAATTTAAGATCTAAAACAATTTTTAAAATATATTTATGTGTGCAAGCTCATTTTGCTTGATTTACTGCCAGTAGATCTTCACTGCTTAACTATCAGTTGATATACAGATGGCAGGTCAGGAGGTAAGACCAAACATCTCGTGAAAATTACCGATACACCAGAATTCGAGTTGCCCGTCAAGGGAGGCAACTCGACTTCTTTCCTCTTTCCACATTTGCAATTATCAATAACTGAATGGTACCATTAAATGACTACGTGCAAACGAAAACCAGCCATACCCTTGCTCGCTTTCGCCGACTCATTTTTTCCAGTTTACAATCTGTTTTCTGCCTTGCTGCCAACCGAAGAGTTCAAGACGAAGTAGTCGCAGAGTTCTTTGTTCACGTTCGAGTTTTACCGTGTAGGAAAGCACATAATGACCTGAAATAAAATTTTTAAACTGTGCAATACACTTCTTATTCAAGAAAATACTGATCTACATATGCTTGTTTAATACATGCAGTAGAAACAGATTAAGACTAAAATGCCGGCAAAAGAAATTTTTCTTAAATGAAGCTAACCTACCGGAAATGAAGCCGATGAAATTTTGTCTGGTTTTCATATGTTGACTAATAAAATTATCATGCATATAATTCTCAACAAACCCGTCTGTAACATTTTCTTGAAACCGCAGCAAGACTGTGACGATTTAGTTTCAATACAGTCGGTAAAATGAGCATAATTTAAGAAAGTCCACATAGTATGTAAAGACAAATAATAATAATAATAATAATAATAATAATAATAATAATTATTATTATTATTATTATTATTATTATTATTATTATTATTCCTTTGATCCACAGTTTATTTTTAAATGGTAATTCTGGTTTTTCTTTTTTTTCTAGGGTTTAATCACTTCGTATCGCCTTAGGTCTCAAGGACCTTCCACAGTGTTCTTTCTGTTCCGAGGAGTGTCACTTTTTTTTTTCTTTTTTTTTAAGATTTCCGAGTTTAGTGCTATTTCTTATGACCTCAGTTGTCATAAAGGACGATGTGGAGGTTATGGAAATTTAACATTGCGGGTGTTGCTATGGGGTTCTATGGAAATTTATAATTACGGCTTAATTACAGACAAGATTCATACAGAAATTCACCAATATTTTCTCGTCTGCTAGAAATTCGTTGAAAGAGCCGAGTAGATGTAAAATAAATCTTTTCATTTTTGTTAATCCCCCTCCCCAGCTCCCCCCCCCCCCTCCCCGGGCTGGGGCCGCCAAACTATTAGGGAAACTTTAAAGGTGTAAAAGGTCATCTGCTAGCCCTCATATGTCAATCCTAGGGCAGTCATCCTCTGATTTAATACACGTAGACCGTCTCAGATAGAATTAATTTCGTTTTCTTACAGTAAATTGTGGTAGTTCGGCTACATACGTTTGAATTCAACCCCATTAGAGTATCTAAAGGTAAATTATTTGCTAGAAACTCTGAATTAATTCCAACTTTTACACAGGATCATGCGTCTGAATTCAACCCCTATTGTAATTTCTAGGGCGAAACGAACCTAGAAATTAGGAAGGTAATTGAACTGTCAAAGCAGTTACTCCAGAGGATGCAGTGCTAGTAATCGCTTTTGTGTATGTGACCAGTTTTACTCAAGATCAACATGCAATCGACTTTCATACTTAGAAATAAATTTATACTGGCTAACAGGTGGACTCAATTAATAAAAAAGGATTATAGTCCGAGTGTGCCTCAATGACACATTGGTCGTAAGCCCCTGATCCATTTTCCAACCCTATACAACACGGCTAAGCAACTCTCTTAAGAATGTTTGTACAAAATTTAAGATAAGTTTTCGCTTAGTACAAGCTGTGTAATTTACAGCATTATAATAACTTTTTACTTTATGTTGAGTAAGTAAAAGATTACAGCTTTAAATATTAAAATGCTCATGTTATTGTGTTTGTATGTTGATATATTTTTTAATGATCGAATATAGGTTGTTTATATGGTAGTATGTTGACATATCGCGTTGCATTGTCTATGTAACCATTCAGTGAGTTTTGTCAACAGATGTACATTGATGGTATAAAAGTAATGTTAACACATCGATTTGATGTGGACTATGTAAAGTATTTGTGAGCACTAACGGTACAAAATCCAAGATGTGTTTTTAGAACCGTTAGTTATTTAAGATATTGTGTATAGAAGACAGTCCATTCAGAATAATATGTAAAGAGTTTTTACACCATCAATATTATAAATTTAGGTGTCTTTAAAGTAGCAAAGAGATTTATTTGGTAGATATAGTATGTGATGAAAAAAAAAAAAAAAAAACAATCCCCAAGATATTTTTCTTTATTTTAAATATGGGCTCATTATAATCAAGCAGCACCATACACGTTTAACTGAATACCATGCTTAATTTATGAGGAAAGTAGACCTATAGGATTTTAGCACTGTCATATCATTCTAGTCTAGCTGACAAGGAATTATTGTGTATATACAATAGGATAGTGCGGCCCAGAAGAATTTGATCGTATTACATGGTAATTTTCTGTAAATAAGTTAGTCTTTCTGTTGGTTTGGGGGGGGGGGGAAATAGGGTTTCAAATTAGTGGATTTCCCAGAGAACTAGGACGGACGAATGATATGACCGACCGATTTTGCTAAAAATTATTACGTTTATTATTATTTTGTTAAACGATTTATATATAACTAAAGTATTATACATTAGGCTAAAATGATGAGTGGAGGTACATTTTATCACATATATCAACACCTTTACCTTTATTATGATTTAGAAACGTCTCATATTTAATATTGGTGAGGTAAAATGTCTACGGATTGCTTTCTTATTGACGCGTTTCTACCGTTGGCTACACTAACAGCGCTTATTCTAGGAGTAGGTATCTGGGTGGTGGGTATTTTGGTTTAAGAATACAAATTAATAACAGCCGCACTGGTGATTTACGACATGCTGCTACAGATAAAACCGAATCAAAGGATGGCGATGGCAGGTGAGACTGCCATTGTTCTTTACGAGAAGCTAAACCATGTTGAGAAAGCTGTAGTGTTTATCCAAGAGTAATAATGTACTCCAGGAAGCCAAGAGCTATCATAACAAACACAATTTATACTTCACGGCGCTTGTCGCAATCGAAACGACTGCTAGCGGCGATATACTACAGTCCGCGAGGTTACAGGAACGGTGTGGCAGCAGTAAAAAAAAAAGATGGCTCAAGCCGCCAAAGTCTCATAAGATGTTGCTATGGCGTGGCCTCCCAAAAACATGCCAGGTGACAGATTTACCAACGAGCATCGCACAAAATCCCCCGGCCGCAATTTAATGTTTGAACCACTAACGAGGAGCTTAATTGTTTTTGCCGCACGACAGCGACAAGCGCGGGCCGCGGCAAGCACCGTAGAAGTATGTGTTGACCGTTGTTGATGTCACCAGCCGTTACAAAGTGTCCAAGTCTTTAACCATCAAGGAAGCTTCCACTGTTACCGATGCTTTGTCGCGTATCTACAAGCATGGCCCGCTAAAGTGGCCAAACTTCTGCAGGTTGAACCCGGACGGGAGTTTGTGGGCGCCGTGTCTCACTTCTTGGCTAAGCACAACGTGCAGGTGAAGCTGAGCGAGGCAGGTGCCCACCGTGTGCAGGATATTGTGGTGAGATTCAGTCGTACTCTTACCGAGCGGCTGTTTGGGCATCAGTACGCCCAGGAGATATTGTTTTCAGCTGAGAGGGCGAGCGCGCTTGGAAAGAGCAGCACTGACGTTGTGGCAGCCCTAAACGGCAAGAGAGCTATTGTGCCATTCGTGAAACCGTCGTTTTTACTGGGGCGGCGGCGCCAAATATGTGGGCCACGCCTGCAACCGCAGTTCAATATGAACCACTGGACATAAACACCTAGGTGCGCTACCTATATGCGCCTGGAGAGCTGGAAGGAGGGCAACATCGAGCCACCGACCTGGTGTGGTCGCTCAAAGTGTTCACCCTGGCTGATAGGGTTGCCATCCCCAGCCATATATATACCATCTTTCTGGCTGTGGCGATCCGCGAAGAAACTTTGTCGCGAGGAACTACAGATTGTGCCTAAAGATACTCAGCTACCGCTCTTTATTGTTCTTACCCATCGCATCACAAGACGAAGCCAAAGAGCTCATTGAGGTAGTGACCATCTGCCCGCGTTGTGATGCCGTCTTTGGCAATCCATTTTTTAGTGTCCAGCGGCGATAGGCAAGTTTTGTTGATGCGGTAGAACCCCATCTTATGGCCGTTACTAGTGTGCGAAAACTCTTTTTTCTCTTGGAGGAACTCTAGATAACTGTGGTGCCGGAGGTATACCGTCCACGAAATGCCTTTGACCTTTCGAATCACCACTCTGTCAGCCTTTCAGAGTGCTGTACATCTTGGGGTGGAGGTCAATGAACTCGGCAATTGCCTGGTCGGCGCACTCATCTTTAAACTTGCCTACAACCTTCTTGTTAGCCGTGCTATATATAAAGTGGGTGCTCATGGGGACATTCGCTCGTATCGTAGATGCTGTCATCTTCAGCGAAACTATCTCGGTTAATGTCTTTGGTTGAAGAAATGGCCTCTACCCGCTACGTATCAGCAGTGAAAGTGCAGTCAGACCACACGCCATCGATCTATTATTGATTACCAGCACGGCAGGGGCCGACGGTACCTTTTGGAATGCCACACTAAAGATTGCTGTAGCATAGGTGAAAAACCACAGCGCGTGTCCCTTACAGGATGAAAGTAAAAACGTCCTAGCCTTCCAGAATCACCATCCCCAGATGCTTGTTCCATACATCATCAATGCAGATTTCGAGGCAATGAACGTTCCAGTGGAAGGCCCTACCAGCAATCCGGATAAAAGCAGCACGCAGTAAATCATTGACTATGTTCCATGTAGCTCCTGCAATATCACTAACCTTGACAGGAAAGTAATTTGCCTGTAAAGTCAAGCTCATCCAGGTGCCGACGGCACTTCCCGGGCTGGTCAACATTGTTACCCACTGGGTAGAGCGCTGACAGAATAGCCCATTCGAAACAGCGACTATCAGTGTTTTTCACATTAATAACAGACTGCCGTGGTATACAATTTGGTGCTGAAATGTAGCTCTGTCCTCGAAATTGACGGTACTGCGACACACCGATGTGAAGCCCTTCACAGCGGGAAAATGATCATTTAGACCACTTGTAATTTTCGATGTGCTTCAGTATGCCAGCATTAGCTTGGTCAACAAGCCCATCACTGCGCAGCACGACTACGGCGTCTCTATGAAAAAAGGCTGTCACTTTTGTGGTTGCGATCTAAGCATCTTTATCGTAAACGTTTTCTATACTAGGCATGGTTTTTCCAGTTGTGAGGCTAAACTTTAGGTCATCAAGGTTTCTGACCTCTCTCGAAAGGATATGATGCATTCTAGGCGTCATAGCATTACGAATTGCCATGGCGTCTGCCTCGAGCTCATTATTTTCAGGCACGGCGGCGCAGTAGTTTTTCATAATTGGTTTGACTCTACCCTGCCGTTCTACAAAGTCGGACAGTTGCCGTGGCCTGCCAATCTGGTTTAGTGCTGGAATACGCCTCTGCGACTGTGTACATAAATACTCATGTAGAATTCTGTTCATCGGTTAGCTCGATCTGCCGCGCTTCAATCTCTGGCTCAGGTTTCGGCACCACATTGCCAGTTCGGCGGGGTGTTCGGACTGGCGCTGGTCGCGCACGCCGTCTGGGTGTTGGAGCTTGTTTAAGAGCCCCGTTCGCATATAGCGCAACCAACGCGCACGCGCCATATTCACTCTGGGTTATCTGCCCTCTCTGGAGCAGTACCCTCAAACGTTTGATATCAGACATAGTGCTGCGCTATGTCGAGCGTTATATATAACAACCCAAATCTCTCTCTCTCTCTCTCTCTCTCTCTCTCTCTCTCTGCTCACGTTAATCGTTATACCTATACACCCTATTATATATATGTATTTTATTTTTATTGTGCCGACGTTAAGCTTTATACTTATAATCCCTATTATCTAAATGGATTGTATTTTGTTGTGCTCACCTTAAGCGTTATATCTAAATGGAGAAGAACATAATAAGCCATTGGCTTTCGTTCTAATCCTTTACATTATATACTGTACTTCTTGTAATCACCAATTACAAATTTATGAAATAAAATATGTTTAAACTAAATAGATTTTTCCTTGACTGAAGCTCACAAATAACTTTATTAAAATGTTTCCTTTGTCTGTTTTCTGCTCTCTTTATTTCTCTTGCTGCATAGTTGCCGCCACACCTCGCGCATATCCTATAGTCAGTCCACATTCCAGCACCACACTTCCAACATAGGAAAACTCTACATCCTATTCCAAACTCTGCCATATGCATACTACAATACTCACCAACACAGTTTTTCCCACAGAGCTCTTTACTTCCTAGTTTCGGCCAAGCGCACGTATTTTTGCCTTGAAATATCATGTCTGCGTGAAGTGTTGTACCACTTTCTCCATATTACTTTAAATAGAAAATCCCAACCCACAACGCTTTCATTGCTCCTGTTTGGTTGTCTGCGGAATAGGGTATTAGCAAAAGAGAGGTTCCCTTTTATTTTACATCTACTAGTGGTTCCCTTTTATTTTACATCTACTAGTGGTTCCCTTTTATTTTACATCTACTAGCTGCTTCATGTACTGGTAATCAAAACGGGCCTGTGGACAGATATTTTTGAAACAATACTTTCAATGGTACTTTTACGTTAATAATAATAAGATTGTTTCTTGGATCATAGAAGCTTTAAAATATTAAATATAACCAATTTATAAAAAGCTAAGAAGAATAAGTCGATAGCGTTTAAAAACTGAATGGCTACAAAGGGCCGTTTCGAAATTGTCCTCACAAAATACAAAAACAAAAATCATGGAATTTCCATCATGAGCTGTAACTGCTTCAATCCCTTTCCTCTTCCAAGTGCAACTGACATTGTCGTCTTTCTTTTGTTTTATTTCTTATAACTGGTACTGATGGCTTTATGTTTTATTTTCCTTAGACTTGGCTAAAGCGGTTTGATATAATGTTCTCGTCTCTTTCAGTTCCGTTAGGATCTGGTTTATACGCACGGTTTCATTACTCTCACTCTGTTGAACACTGACAGTCGTTTTCATGTCTCGTTTTCTCTTCTCTTCTTCCTGATACTTTAGAAAAGCAGCTTCTTACTCCGTTTGACTTCGTACAAATATTTGAAACTCTTTTTCTTGCTTCTTTTTGAAATCATCGTAGTCCAGCAATGGTACTGTTATTGTTTGTTTCAAGACCACCATCCCTCCTAGGGTTACTGCTGTGACACTGTCTGTTTTATCCAAATTATAACCCTGTTACTGTCCTGTTTAAAATGCCTTGCTGATAACCCTGTTACTGTTCTGTATAAAATGCCTTTTTGATAACCCTGTTACTGTTCTGTATAAAATGCCTTTTTGATAACCCTGTTACTGTTCTGTATAAAATGCCTTTTTGATAACCCTGTTACTGTTCTGTATAAAATGCCTTTTTGATAACCCTGTTACTGTCCTGTATAAAATGCCTTGTTGGGCATGGCTACTCTCAGAATTTAAAAAGCACGTAGTCACGACTGCATCAACCGCTTTTAAAGTGATCGATGAATTGATATTAAATTTTTTTGTGAAATTATCTTGTGACGCAAGTTACTATCAACAAGAATTATACCATCCAATATAGCAAAAATTCATACATACATACATACATACATACATACATACATACATACATACATACATACATACATACATACATACATACATACATACATACATACATACATACATACATACATACATACATATATACATACATACATATATACATACATACATACCTGACTTCTGAAGCAATTTCATCCGAAGTACGGAAAACAAAATAGACCAGGTTTTTATTTAAAGACCAGTGCCTAAAACAAAAGTGACGCACTGGATCAATTGAAAACTTGAACGTGATCATGAAAATCATTTTGCAAGAATACATTATTTTCTATTCATTCAAAGACACACTAATAAAGGATTAAAATTGTTTATTTCATCTTTAACTTTTCTAACAGCTCGCATTTCAATGAGTGATTTAGTTCGTCTTCATCTTGTTCCTATTTCCTTGAGTAAAACAGTCAACGTTTGCTCATAATCATACTTGGTAGTGTAGATTTTAAATTTGGATGTCCGCGTGTAGTAGTGGTAACATTATATTGTACGCTAAATAGGAACACAGTATTTCGTTTTTGCTACGCATTGACTTTAATTTTTGTATTAGTTTAAATGTTGCAACCGTCACAAAAATTGAAAATGGTAAGATTTGTTACAAATTGCAAACAAATTGCAACCCCAAACTCATTCTCTCTCTCTCTCTCTCTCTCTCTCTCTCTCTCTCTCTCTCTCTCTCTCTCTCTCTCTCTCTCTCTCTCTCTCTCTCTCTCTCTCTCTCTCTCAACGGATTTCTGTAAAAAGAATGTAAGAATGTATCGCGTACCTATCAAAAACAAAGCTATTAATCAAGCATTTAATAAACCTATCGTCATCCTATAAATAGTAGGCTGTTTCATATCACATTAATTGTGAATTAGATAGTCTTAAGATCAGTGTATCTGGTCATTGGGATTAGTGTATCTGGTCATTGGGATTAGTGTATTTGGTCAGTGAGATCAGTGTATTTGGTCATTGGGATCAGTGTAGACCTATTATAAGCTTAGTATACATCTAATTTTCATTGTTAATGCGACAGTTCGTTTTACCTTACGACCAAAAGAAGCTTACGTTTGGACCCAAGGACTTGTTACTCGTATTCAAATATCAGTGTTATCACGTCTGAATACATCTAACCCATTGCTAAAGGACCAAGCTGTATACTTTATATATGTCAGCATAGATACGGTTTTGTATGTTTACCATGACGTGCTACGGGATATATCAGAATTTATTTATAAATGTAAAAGAATGGGAGGCCATATTAAAATTCTTTATTAAGTGTCTAACTCTGATAGTAACCTAATATCCTCCTGTTTTCAGTCCGTTCCCCGTGACAATAGATGCAAAGAAACATTTTTATTTTGTTTAAAAGAACGCAATTAAAAAGAAACAAGTTTGTCACGGATCCAAACGGACGCTCTACATGAATCTTGTCTTATTTCAAATAGGCGATATACTATATTCCATGAAAAATCAAATGCTATGATAACAGTTGAAAAAGTATTAAGTTCACAGCGTGCAGACTTTTAAATATTTTATGAACTTCTTCAGAAAGGTTCATTGAGAGTTATTTGTCAACTAATAATTCATGATAATAACTAATAATGACAATGATAATAACTAATAATGACAATGATAATAACTAATAATTCATGATAATAACTAATAATGACAATGATAATAACTAATAATTCATGATAATAACTAATAATTCATGATAATAACTAATAATGACAATGATAATAACTAATAATGACAATGATAATAACTAATAATGACAATGATAATAACTAATAATGACAATTATAAAAACTAATAATTCATGATAATAACTAATAATGACAATGATAATAACTAATAATGACAATGATAATAACTAATAATGACAATGATAATAACTAATAATGACAATGATAATAACTAATAATTCATGATAATAACTAATAATTCATGATAATACGTTCTTGGCGTTATGAGCTTATTCTTTTTAACTTTTTATAAATTGGTAACATTTACAAGTTTAGAGTATTTCATCATAGTGAAAAATAATATTATTATTATTAATATTATTATTATTAACGTCAAAATACCATTAAAAACGAAAAAAATTAATAAAGAAATAAAGAAAAAAGAAAAAAAAAAAAAAATAACAATGTCTGCCCACAAACTATTTTTGATTACCAATATGTGAAGCAGCACTTTCAACGAATCTCGAAGAAACGACAAAATATTAGTAAATTTCAGTGTAGTTCTTGTCTGTAAATGGACTGTAATGTTAAATTTCCATAGGACCCCATAGGGACATCAATAATGTTAAATATGCCCATAGACCCAAATAGTGACAGACGTCATGATGTTAACATTTTCATAGATCCCACATAGTTACATCCGTAATGTTAAATTCCCACATGACTGTATAGTAGCCCCCCTCCCCTCCTTCTCACCCCCCCCCCACCCCACTCAAAAAGAAACAAACAAGCAAAAAACGTAATGTTAAGTTTCTATAGGATTCTTTGTTGGCCCAAACGTAATGTTAAGTTTCTATAGGATTCTTTGGTGGCCCAAACGTAAAGTTAAGTTTCTATAGGATTCTTTGGTGGCCCAAACGTAATGTTAAGTTTCTATAGGATTCTTTGGTGGCCCAAACGTAATGTTAAGTTCTCGTTAGTGTCTATATCAGGGGTGTCAAACATACGGCCCGCGGGCCAGACTCATTATTTATTATTATTATTTATTATTATTTATAGCAAATCTGGCCCGCCATAGCAAATGAGTTTGACACCCCTGGTCTGTATTGTCCGAAACGTAATGTTCAGTTCCCAGTAAAGTCTATTCTGTCGCAAACGTAATGTGAAATTCTGATCGGACTCCATAGGGACATCCGTAATGTTAAATTTCCATAGACCCAGTGGTGTGGCAACCGCCCAAGCCACCCCGAACAACTGCCGGGGGGGGGGATAGAGGGGCCAGGCCCAGCGGGTGGTCAAAATTCCCTAAAACAACTTTTTTCATTGGGAGAAGGCCCCATAAATTAAGTTTTGCGGGGAGGGGGAGGGGCAAAATATCTTGCTACGCCCATGCATAGACCCCCATAGTATCACTCGTCATGTTAAAATTTCCATAGTGTGCTATACCCTCCCAAACATAATGTTCACTTCCCAATGACCACATTCCAATCAAAACGCTAAATTTTCAATTCCCATAACCTCCATATCGTCACCACCCTCCGACCCCCGACACATGTTAAATTTCTATATACCTCCATAGTGACAGCTGTAATGTTAAATTCCCATTACTTCGATGTCTTCCCCTTTTTGTTCTCTTGCCAGGTCACTGATACTACAAGGTCTACGATGTAAGTCCTCTCTTTGTCAGTCAGTACTATTCCTGGTCTCATATGCTGCATCTTGTGCTTGGTCTGGACGCTGAAATCCCACAGTATTTTGGCCTTGCTGTTCTCAGATACTT
Source organism: Margaritifera margaritifera (assembly GCA_029931535.1). Taxonomy (NCBI): domain Eukaryota; kingdom Metazoa; phylum Mollusca; class Bivalvia; order Unionida; family Margaritiferidae; genus Margaritifera; species Margaritifera margaritifera. The sequence goes on along the minus strand of JAQPZY010001664.1, from coordinate 5,494,130 downwards.
TCCTGCCTAGTGATCGTACGTAGTACTTATGTCAAGTGCACACAGTTCCATATTTCTTAGTTGCCAGTGGACGGCTAGGGCGAGTTTGTCGTGTCGATTTCAGCTCACCTGGCTAGACCATCTTGCGTCCATCAACAAATGGTTCCTACCACACTGGAGGCCATATTTTCGTCTGATTTTGATCAAACTTGAAATATGGATTTAAGAAAAAGTGGACCCTACTGTCAACTTTTGGTACATGATTTTTTTAAAAAGAAAAAACAAAACAAACAAAACAACAACAACAACAAATAAACAGGCAATTTAAAAACACCTTGGGGTTTTGTATGCAAGTGTGTCTTTGTGTACAATAATTGTGGATGTATGTGTCCGTGTGTGTGTCTGTGTGTGTTGTGTCTAAGCAAGAGAACACATGTAATGATCAGGATGCAAACTAATTTACACTAGGTCAGGTGGTATGTAGGGGAATATGTAAAATCCTGACAACTTGTGTTCAATAAAAAATAAAAAAATAAAAATATGGATTTATATCGTCAAGATCTCGGAAGAGTTCGATAATGAGACGAGATCCACGCATATTAACGAGTTATCTTGTATCTAATTTGCTGAGCTTGTTACCCCCCACCAGAGACTGTATTTCTGATCCGATTTTTATTAAACCTGGTAAATAGACTTAAACCATCAGGATCTCGGACGAGTACAGTTATGAGATTAATGAGACAAACCTGCGTATGATTGACTGAGCTTGTCAACAATTCTGTGACTCTTTTTCTGACATAAGATTATCAAACAGGTTAACATAATATCAAATGAGTTTTATTATGAGAAAGATTTACGCATATTAATGAAAAGATCTTGCATCTGATTGACTGAGCTTGTAACCACTATTGAGACTATATTTCTGATCCAAGTTCAATCAGATTTTAAATATGGGGCAATATCATCAAGATTTCAGACGAGTTCTATAATGAGATAGATTCATGCATATTAATCAGGTGATCTTGCATCTGATTGGCTAACTGTTACTGCTCTGGAATCCATATTTCCGTTCCGATTTTGACCAGACTTGGAAATTCCAAACCAGAAACAACCACAATCTGATTAAAATCGGGATCTCCGACATTACGGAGATTCAACGGACACTGATACGATGTCATTTTCTGTTGACATTTCGATTCACCAATAAAATTACAGCTTTCACATTTATGAAAGTGAAAAACTTCATTCGGAACATATTGCGTTTAACGATAACTATCCCTAACATGAAACCCAACTATTATTCTGATATGTTATTACAAATAAGTGGACCATCAATTCTAATGATTGGCAGAACATGAACTTTATTGCTGCCTGTCTCATCTAACTAGATCTAGAATTTAATCACATTGCAAGCAACTGTTAACGGATAAAGTAGGTTGGTTCTTAAAGAGGAAATCTCTCATCTCGCAAAGTTGTCGTGGTGAAGCGGGCGCCACTCGGTCGTCATGCCACAACTGCAAGGCAAATGAGGAGGTGGAATATAGAAGAAAACAAGACATTGATGGAGTGCTACTTTAAGAGCAGGTCACAAGAAAGGGATTATACACATTACTATGCACTACATGTAGTTAGAAAAAGAATGTCATTAAAATCAAATAAGAGAATATCTGCCCTGGTGTGTTGTATATTCGAGAACGGTTAACGTTAGCTCTAGGAAGCACAGATAGCACAAAGAACAGGTTGCATCGTAGCATAACAATCGGCTTGAAACATCGAGTCCCCATAATTAGGAAGACTTTGAAAAGGAGCATAATAGTATAAATGGGGCCACAATGAAACTGTTTAAATGGGGACTCCGTTTTTATTATGGGGCATCTTCTTATTCAACTTCAAATGCTTCCTCTGTAATCACAGTTCTCTGTATACCTGTCAGTGGTTCGCATAGAAGTGATTACCTTGTTTACAATATTGTAATATTTCTTCTTCTTTGCCTTTATTATTATTATTGTCATTATTATTATTATTATTATTATTATTATTATTATTAGTGGTGGTGGTGTGGGATGCGTCTGCAATATTTGTGTAGCATGTTATGCGAAGTAAATCTGGGTCTTAGAACTACTGTTCATTAGCAGGAGTGTGTAAGAGTTTTACTTGCCCTAATTAACTAACTCTATCAAAATGGACGAGGAAGATCTGACCTCATTTAACTGTTTATTGGAAAAATACAGCGATACCAGCCCAACCAGTGGCGCGCATCACATACAGTCGTAAAGCACAGTCGCATGTACCACTGCGTACGCAGCACATTAATAATTATTCAGTAGATCGATACTAAGGCGTTCTTATTCAGAACTTTAGCTGCGTCTCGGGGCCGTATTCATGACTTTCGCTGTCTCTCGGGGCCGTATTTAAGACTTTCGCTGTTTCTCGGGGCCGTATTCAGGTTTGATAGTTTTCTGATCCATATTCAGGACTTAGATAAACACATTAAGGTTTGATAGTTCTTCTTCAGAAATAAGTTAGAGTTGTTCTTGCGAACTCTGGTGACTTACATTTGTAACTTAAGAAATTAAAACTAGTACAGACAATTATACTAAACGGCCAGGGAACCGCGGTAGCTCAGTTGGTAGAGCGTCGGACTCGTAATCCTAGGGTAGCGGATTAAATATCCGCCTAAGCCAGTCCGGGTCGACTGCCACGGTGTATCCTTGGGAAAGGCACTTAGCTCCCATTTCCTCTGTATGATATAGCCTACAGTGCGTTAAAATTGCCGTTAAAACCAAAAAAACAAAAAACAAACAACAAACAAACTAAACGATCAAGTGATAAAATTGCAGCGCTACGATAGGGACTATATTCATTAAACCAGAACGATAACTCATACTCAGTGTCAGGGGACTAATTCTTAAATTTTAAGTATCCAAAGTAAATGTAAACCACTTCATAACATTACCCACATCTCCATTCAATTCGTTCCGAATCAGTGTGCGATTTAAAGAAGTTATAAATTAAAATGCCAGTGAATAACACTGAATAAAAGCCTTACAGTCCCAAGTCAAACATTAAATTATCCAGAAATATAGCACTGTTTCCGGTTGAATATAAGCGAAAGTCTACATGAATTAAACAATACAAGAAAACTTGTACAATATATGTCCGCTGAATATATCATAAACTTATAGTTTACATGAAATCCTGCCAATTCAGTCTCTTTCACCTCCCGTAACCGCACAATTGTACCTTCTTGAACTGGATCCGTCTTTCCCGTGTGCAAGCGAAGGGGGTCCCAACATGACATGGCATGAACAATTCTGAGTCCAGTTTGTGTCCTCTCTGACTCATATTAATGAGGCTGTGAGAGTTCAACCCTTCTGACTTGGACTTCCCGCACCACAGTGTTCCATGTTCATACATATCTCCATGAAACTTCCGTAACTTTTCAATATAGTCAAAAGGAAGTACATGGAAATAAGATGGAAACTTCATGGACAAAAAAAATGTACACCTTCTAACACGTATTTTGAGCATGGAAAGTAACACTGAAATCACATGGAGACTTGCACCACGAGAGTATCATGATGCACATCACGTGGAAATATAATGGAAAAAATTGGACTTAGGAAACAAAAAAAAAACAGCCTGTGAATGAACACTCTAAAGAGGGGAAAATGTGGTCTTTAACAATCCACACACTTAGAATGTGGACTTTGAAAATTTGCACACAGAAAATTTGGACTCTAACAAGAGAACGCAAAAAAACACCAAAAAAAAACAACAACAAACGAACAAAATACCCCCCCCCCAACAAAAAAAAACAAAACAACAACGACAACAACAAAACTGCAGAGACAAAAAACCTGCTATTATTCGTACTCTCTTGACTTTTTAAAATCCATCATTGTGTGACAGCTGACAAGAAGCTGATAATTAAAAACTAAAAGCATAAGCTCATTGGGAGAAGAGCGTACTGGTTTGCTTTACTTGTTTATTCTGAGTTAAATACAAAATGCAGTGGCGGAGCGACGGGGGGGGGGGGGGGGGGGCGGTCTGTAGCTATTTTAAAACTGGGGTTGGAAGTTGGCAACTGACATCAAAACTGTTCTCTGTGGCAAAGTAGAGGCGCCACTAAAGAACATTGCCCCCGGGCGCCTCTGTATGGGCGCTATTAATTAGAAACCGCTCCCGGGCGCCTCTAACCCTAGCGTTGCCACTGACAAAATGTTTGCTATCTTGGAAACTGAAAATCTCTGGAAATGTTATATTGTTCTCTTCGTGTATTTAACCAGTCTGCGTTACAATGGTCGCACCTGGCTTCTCCTACTCAGCCCGTCCCATCTGGCCTGCTCCAATGCTGACACCAAAATTATGTTGCGGGAAGCGTCTGCCACACTTGTGCAGCGTGTAGGCGATGTAAATCATGGTCTTAGATCTACGGTTCGTGCGCAGGAATATGTAAGGGTTTCTCTTTTCCTAACTTACTAGCTCTGTCAAAATGGACAAGGAAGACGTGACTCCGTTTAACAGTTTATTGGAAAAAATGCAGATATACGAGTCATTGCCAGTGGCGCACATCACACACAGTATTATGCACCAGTGCGTACATAACACATTAATAACTGTTCAGTAGATCGATAATCTGGGGTTCTTAATCAGAACTTTCGCTTTCTCTATTGACCGTATTCAGGACTTAGATAACCTTACTCAGGTTTCTTAGTTTTTCTTCACCACTTGGGTGAGTTACATTCGTAACGAAGAAATTCAAGCTAGTACAGACATATATATTTAAGACCGAGACAAAATTACAGAGCGCCACGACATGGACTATTTACATGAAACAAATTTTGTTTTCAACATGTGTAGCTTTCATTGTGACATCACAGCGCGCGACATTCAACCCGGTTTGTACTGGATCACACCTTTATGTTGGCCTCGTCCAAAATTGTCCACTTACTTTAATATTGAGGTTTTCCGTACGTGTTTCTAGGGGTGTGTATATTTATTTACACGCCCCGAGAAATATATAACGGCAAAATCAATGTTAAACTACGTTGACATTTTTGGACGAAGTCAACCTAAAGGTGTGATCCAGTTCACACCGGATTGAATGTCGCGCGATAGACCCGACGTCCTATTTTATTTTTTTTGGACCTAGTTTAGTATCTGGCTAACATTATAAAAGTCCATAACAATCAATAATTTTCGTCTGGAACATTTTTTAAATAACATTTAAGGTGCAGATCATTTAACAATCAGGATTGACTAGACTTTGGTTAAACTATATTGATATTAAATTTTAGAACAGCAATTAATATTTATTTTAATCTGAGTAAATGCGCCTACATGACCACGTTGACATACACTTTAATGGTTGATGATCTCGATGTCCTTAATCCTAGTGAAAAATCATGTTTCTTCTTGAATTTTGCTGTGCAATTGTTTCGATGTTTGTTCCAAAAAATAGATGTAGTACCTCACTTGTAAGTTGTAATCGGTGTACCATACAATACTCATATATTATTAATTCATTTATTTATTTATTGATGGGTCAAGGCCTCATTCCCTGTCACTCAAGAAAAAATCCGTGGTCATGTAAATGGGTATTTGTCCTGCCTATTATTGCGTTAAAATATGAAAAAATCGCCCATCAAACGCTCTAGTGTCCTCCTTGTGTAATTTTCTCCTAACATAATGTTTGTCTACCTTTTCTAGTCCTAGCTATACCTTATCCAGTACGTTTATTTATTTATTTTATTTTTTCGTGTGTTGTTGTTGCCATATTTCAGTAACACTGAATAGTTGCCAAATTAAACGATTTGCCGACCTATTTTTTTTGCAAGTTACTATCCTAGGACAGGAAACTCTACGTGGGGAGAGGGGGACAATACTGGGGGGATTTGAGAAGTTAAGTCCCTTGCATTACTAAAATAAATCTAATTTACTTTTGCTTTTGGGGAACTTTTAATCGGAACTAGATAGCCATGATTGTGCTGACTAGCTATTAAACTCCGTACATACATACATACATACATACATACATACATACATACATACATACATACATACATACATACATACATACATACATACATACATATATACATACATACATACATACATACATACATACATACATACATACATAGATACATACATACATACATAGATACATAGATACATACATACGTACATACATACATACATACATACATACATACATACATACATAGATACATACATACATACATACATACATACATACATACATACATACATACATACATACATACATACGGTCTATCTTTTTTTCCTTATTTCTTTTCAAATTAAAAGGTGTCATGACTCCGCCAAGTGTTGACGGATACAGTAAAATTTTGGCAATTTTAATTATTCCAGTTTTTTTTTAAATACACAAATTGTCGTAAATGAAATTAAAATTAGTAAAACGAAAAGTAAAAAAAATATTCTGAATCTAAATATAGAAGCATAATGTACAGACATACATATTGCATCAATTTGATTTGGTGATTGTAGCTGGTTGAGGCACTTGCTTTGTACCGCTGACGTTTCGGGTGAATAACCCGATGCCACCATGAGCAAGGAATCATGTGGTCACCCATTTATTGTATACACATCTTTAAACCAAATCCCATCATATTAAGAAAAGTCTGAAGTCTTTATCTTGGTGTAAGTTTCAAAACGTTATACGTGTTCGCACGCACGTACCCACATGAAAAAACGTTTTTATAAAAAAAAATGAAACAAAACAAGATATACATGAATACGTGTGAATTGTGCTAGTTAGTCCCTTCTTGATAAAATGGCAAGTGTGAATTGTGCTAGTTAGTCCCTTCTTGATAAAATGGCAAGTGTGAATTGTGCTAGTTAGTCCATTATTGGCAAAATGGCAAGTCTTCCCTACAGGTACCCACATTCCCAGAAGAGTCTGTAAATTTGTCTTTGTCACCACCAATGAATGCTGTGAGGAAATAAAACAGCATTTCGCGAGAAAAAAAAACAAAAAACAGCCCAACGCCGTTGTAATGCGTTCTAATATGATTGTTTCAGTTTATGAGTTTAAAGAATGAATATCAACATCTGTTAACTACATGTAACTGAAAGAAAATGAATGTCGTGGATTTCTATATCATCACGTTTTTTATCGTTATATCAATCAATTACTTCTGCGGTATTATTACCAACACACCTCAAGTTATTTATTACAAACTGCGTTACGAATACTTATTACAAACTGCGTTACTAATATCAGGCTGAAGTGGGGCCTGGATAGTGCAGCGGCAACACTCTGGCTCTGCATCTCTGCTGGAGCGGGTTCGATCTCTAGGTGTGACACTTTTAAGGGTAAAAATACCGCATCATGCCTACATGCAAGTGATCCAGAGCGCGTCCTATAACTAGTTAGAGCTTCTTGCGCAATCGACGTAACATAAAAAGGTGAAAAAAGCAAAAAAACTGAAACGGTTTGTTTCTTTCTTTTTTTTCTAAAGAAATCTACGCTTATTTCATTTTACACACACTTTAATACCAACCTACTCAACTGCTTACCTACCTACTCACACCTATCAAGTGACTAATTTACCCAAGTTAACATACATACATACATACATGCGTACATACATACATACATACATACATACATACATACATACATACATACATACATACATACATACATACATACATACTCAAATACATCAGTTCAAAATCTACAACAAACAACACAAATGTATTTACTACTCTATGCTATGGACTCATGCGTGTGATTTTTAACTAGAACTCCATGACAGAGTGCTTTATTTTGGTCAATGTTTACTTTATGTAACTTGTGGACATACAGCTGCCATATATAGACTGGTACGTTTTTAATAACAACTGAACTGTATAAAAAACCGTATAAAATATGTGGTATGGAGAGAAGCTACTTTTCCCATGGCGACATAACCACATCAAAAGAAGAAACATAATATAATCGATACGTGTAGACCTGTAATAATCAGTAGTACTGCTTCAAATAGACTGACACTGACGGTAACTCCATACTTCAAATCATTTGTTATTTAAACATCTATGGTAATAGAATACCCTGAATTAATTTGGCGCGCTTGAAATCGAGCTTCCTTGGCAAGCTCAGCATGAAAATTTGAGGCGGATTCTGGCAGATTGAACTGTAATTATGTATCTTCGTATTACCCAGTATTTCACGACAAATTTATACTTAAACAAGTTTTCATGCAATATCATACATTGTTTATCTTCTCAAGTTTCAGCCCAAAAATGTGATCCTTCAGTTTTGAATCCAACAATCTACTTCTCGTATTTCTGAATTTAATTACGACTGGACATACGAGAAAGAGAAATCTAATGCATGCGCGGTAGGATTTCACTGACTTTCCAAAACGAGAATGGATGACGCAGACGACATTAAAAACGCCCGAGGACAGATGAATCATGGCATTTGATAAAATAACATGGTGTACAGTTTCCACGTCTATTTCATATTCTGAATCTTATTTGCATGATATGCAGGTGTTGAAGAAAGTTAATTGATAAAGGTTTCTTTGTGAAGGTGTGAGAATCTGCACCGCACAGCAGCGTAGTCAGTGACTTAAAAGGGGTGTGCTGTCTAAATATATACAGAATTTGTCTTAGGATTACAAAACTGTCCATACATGTCCAGAAATATTTGAAATCCAGGTTCATTTCCTCTAAAAACTCTGGAGTATCTCCTCATTAAAAATCGAGGCATTGTTTAATAAAATACCGACAATATAGAAACCACTTACAACTCACAGAGTTTCACCTGATTACTGACATTCAACCAGTCTGAAACCGCTATTTGAATTTGCACTTGCTTTTCAAAGCGCTGATGAGAACACGAATCATACAAAATTGATGAATCTGTCTGTTCTTCATGTACTGATTCTTTAATGCTCCAGATCAAAATGAATATGTGCCATTATACATGTATATAAAGAAAATATGGCTATCAATAGCGACCATTTGTATCATATTTTCAAATCTTTTACTTGCTGCAACAATTTATTGCATTTGATTTACACCGTAAATATATATATATATATATATATATATATATATATATATATATATATATATATATATGTGTGTGTGTGTGTGTGTGTGTGTGTGTGTGTGTGTGTGTGTGTGTGTGTGTGTGTGTGTGTGAAAAAAATACCCCACATAAAATGCGAAAATAAATTCCAAGAAAGGCATTAGTTTTATTAGTTTTCCTGAGGCCAGGAAATTTGTGCAAGCCACAGCTCCACTTAACACAGCTGGCAAATCTTACGCCAGCGCAGCATAAGTGGAGAAATAACCTTGTACATATACTGTCTGTACCCAGACAGACATTACATGGCCACAAGGTCAAACCAAATTCGCAGTCATGACGCCACTAAAACCTGTTCTTGCAGCTATCCAAACCGATAGCGAAGTAGATAAGTCAAATAATCAGTGTGTGAATGTAGCTATTAGGACATCTAATGCTACAATCGAAAAACCAACCAAATTCATCCCTCGAAAAGAGCAGCAACCGACTGGCCTCATTGGACGTAGAGTCAATGTGACACAGAATATTCCCAACTCTCCTATCGAGAGATCGGTTAAATCCGGCCCACCAAAAGAACAGCCCGCTGGCGCAAGTGGTAATGCATGCTCTAAACCAGATAAGGAGAGATTAAAGAATCTACTAGACTTCTCAAAGGATCCGACGACCCTATCAAGTGTTTTAATACGTTTGGTTGTCTACAGATTATGGACACTGGAGAGCCCCATGATATCGCACCAAGGAAAGCTCCCAGAGGTCCCGTACTTCCACCACATTCACCAATATATCTGACACTATAATACAATGGAACTGACGAGGTTTAAAGACAAATATTGATGAAATTAGGCTTGTACTTAAGTAAAATGACCCATAGCTCTTTCTCTTCAGGAAACCTTTTTAAAAGAAAACGACAGAGTTAATCTTAAACACTTCACCACATACAGCAGCTTTTCAACAAATACTTATAAGGCTGCTGGAGGAGTGTCCATCATCATAAATAACAGAACTCCTCACAGCCAAATGGATCTCAATACTTAACAGGTTGTATCCGTTCGTGTGTCGTTACATAAAACTCTTTCACTTTGTTCAATATATCTCCTTCCAAGCGCCCCAGTCAATCAATATGAATCTTGACCATCTTATTGAACAGTTGGATGCGCCTTTTGTTTTCCTTTGCGACTTGAACGACCACCATACACTTTGGGGCTATAGAGATATGAACGAGAGAGGGAATAAGATAGAAGACTTTGCTTCAAAAACACACAATCTTTGCTTTTTTAATGATAAGTCGTATACCTACCTGCATCCTGACACAGGAACGTACTTGTCCTTAGATCTTACTGTCTGCAGACACTTCTCTTTTGCTTGACTTCTCTTGGAAAGTTGGTAATGACCACTTTCCACTATATTTAAGAAGCAATATTCCCAAACGTCAAGGGCTCGGGCAATGATGGATATTAAACAAGGAAGACTGGGAAACGTTTCAATCCCTCTGCGAGTCAAATCTGACAGCTGATCGTTTAGACAACGTAGTGGATCCAATACAGCTGTTTACAAAGATACTTCAGGATGTTGCTGGGGATTCAATACCAAAGCTTTGGCGATTCCTAAACGTGTCAACAAACCATGGTTAGATGATGCATGCAAAGACGTCATCAGAAAAAGGTTCTTAAACATTTCAAAGCCAATCCAACAACTGAAAATCTGAATAAATACCGTATATATCGAGCTAAGCTTATCGTACCAGTAGAGAGAACAAGAGGAAAACATGGAGATCCTATCTCTCAAGGTTGAGTTTCGCTTCTTTATTAAATCAGTATTGAATATGGTACGAAGAATCATTTGCAAAAATAAAAGCAGCTGTATAAAGCATTTAAAGAAATCAGATGAAATGGTCGCAACCGCACAAGAAATCTCAGATACATTGATTGGCCGAGACATTCTCGAAAAACTCCTCACAAGAGAATTATTCTGAAAAACGTTCAGACAAGGTTCCTCTAAATTTCAGATCTGCTAATGATTACAATAAACGTTTCACTCTCATAGATCTACAAGACTCTCTTGATAGAGCCCATAACACTTCAGCAGGTCCAGATGATATCCACTGGCAACTTCTGAAACACTTAACGTACACAGGTCTAAATACACAGCAAACAATTTTAAATAAAGTTTGAGAAACTGGCGACTTTCCGCAGTCTTGTCGAGAAGCAACGGTGATACCAGTACCCAAACCTGGAAAGGACCAAACCGACCCTTCCAACTATCGTCCCATATCATTAACAAGCTGTATTTGCATGGGGGCAATAAAAGAAACCCAATGATTCTGGGGTAAAAGGTAAAAAGTCAAGGTCACTGTGGCATAAGCAAGGAAAAAGGTTTCTGTAAAATAACGTTAGTTAATAACCACATAATGACACTAATATTTGAAGAGAACTTGCTTACATGGGTAGGAAATTCACTATAGATGTTGGAGTAGACAAGTCAAATGTCAAGGTAAATAATATCCAAGTAATATAACTCTATTCTACATTCTTTAAACAACATTCACTAATTGTTTACCTTTTGGGAAAGGCAGAAACCTATTGTTTGTATGTTTAAAGGTTACTGAGACCCATTTGTCAATACTGTCCTGAGTCAGCCATGCCCTACAAGCGACTACATACATGACCATAATGTATAATGTACCGTTCATGGTACTCTTGTTCACAATTGTCACACCTGTCCTTGTAACAGATAGTTCATTGCACTCATAATATTATACTAGATCTTGCATAATTGCACACGGTATCATTTTTCACATATATTCGGGAGGAGTTTTCTTTTTTCCGTTTTCTTTCTCTTTTGCATTTTAGTAGTAAGGGCGTGTAGTGATGCAGAGAAAGACGATTTGGAATGCTAATGAAGCATTGGTTTAGGAATATGAGATTTATTTATATGACACTATTAACAAAATCAGTTGCCGCACTCCAGTCAGTCTTACCTTTTCTTTCAAATCTTTGAATTGTATATTTTATCTGATTCGTTGAGTACTTTTAATAAAAGCTTAACCAACAAGCATAATAAATAAAATCGTGCAAATGTTTTGCGGTGAACAGTCGTATGAGCTCTTAAATGTATTAGGGATTTTCACATCAACGAGTTATACATACACGTGTGTGTGTGTGTGTGTGTGTGTGTGTGCACATTACCTACGACAGGAGGAAAACCCCAAGTTTACACACCAACATTAGGAGGACATCTGACAGGAGAATGTCCTCCCAATCCTTCCTCCTAATGCATGTGGAGTAACATATGAACATATTTAAATATTAGAAATCTGGAGATTCTTGATATTTGATTATGCGAATTTTTGGTCATGCAGGCAGGCCCAATATTTTACAACGATATGATAACGGGTACAAAAAGGTGTGTAATTATTTTTTGGTCATGCAGGCAGGCCCAAGATCTTACAACGATATGATAACGGGTACAAAAAGGTGTGTAATTATTTTTTGGTCATGCAGGCAGGCCCAATATCTTACAACGATATGATAACGGGTACAAAAAGGTGTGTAATTATTTCTTGGTCATGCAGGCAGGCCCAATATCTTGGAACGATATGATAACGGGTACAAAAAGGTGTGTAATTATTTTTTGGCCTATGTTGCAAACTTGTGACTGAAACGACTAGTTAATGATTGCCCTTATAGCAAAAATTATGCAATTATTATTTTCTAAGGTTTAAGCTAAATTATTTTTAAATTATCTAATACACGCTTAATTTATGCAGTCCTCTCAGCGTTGGTGTGTAAACAAGTCATACGATAAGACCTCACAATGTGTATGTGTTGTTACGACTCTATGGTCTAAGAAAAATGTAACAGAAAGAAAGTGAAACCAACAAATCAAGTAAAAATCAACAAGCAATTTATTACTAGATAATTAAAATGAAAAATCAAAAAGTCACTTACAGTAATGTGTTTTGAAATCCTAATAATCCAATAAGAATGATTGTTCTAATCACAAGTCCTAAATATAGAATGTTCTGAATTCACGGCTGTGTCCTTGAATGTTATTATGTGCCAATGGTCTCCAAAGTCCTGATGTACTAGTAATCTTGATGTGCTGATGTCAAAATGAAGTATTCCGAAATCTCTGAATAAGTTCACATAAATTCCAAAATCATCAATTAAAAATCCAAAATCCAAAAGTTTATGAGCACTGTTATAATCCAATGAATATTAAAAATAATTCCTCTCTTAGAATTTGGAATGAATTTTCACAACTGTAATAGCTCTTTTCAAGACTGATGGTAATGTCGAACTGAACAAAATGTCTACCAAACATGATATATATAAAGATTGGTCACATGACAGAATGTTCTAGATTGGTCACATGACAGAATGTTCTAGAATATGAGTCATCTTAATGGAATTTTAACTGTAAACAAAATCAACCTTGACCTTCAAATTGAGAAAACATATTGATCAAAACAACCTAATTCAAGGACACTAGTTATACATGTTTTTCCTAACAAACATAAAGATTTAATCAAATATTAAAGTGAAGAAACATTTATAATTTCCTAAAATATTTATAATATTATATAAACATCATACATAACACCTCCCCTCATAAAGAAAAAGAAAGATTTATATAATAAAGCTTTCTTTTGAATATACATCTAATACTACAATAACCAAAATTACATAAGAACATGTTTTATGATACTGGACTTAATTACATCAAGCAATATTACATTTCTAGGCACGTGAGAGTGCATCTGCAATCACATTGTCTTTTCCCCTGATGTGTTTGATGTCAATGTTATATTCTTGCAATATCAAACTCCATCTCAACAATCTCCGATTTTTATCTTTCATTTTGTTGATGAAAGTAAGGGGATTGTGATCACTGTACACAATAATTGGAGAAAGAGCTGAGGTAACATACACTTCAAAATGCTGTAAAGCCAATATCAAAGCCAAACATTCCTTCTCAATTGTGGAATAATTTTTCTGGTGCTTGTTTAGTTTTTTAGAAAAATAACACACAGGGTGATCCACACCACTTTTGTCTTCCTGAATCAATACTCCACCAACCCCTACATCACTTGCATCAACAGATAATTTAAATGATTGGCTGAAATTTGGTGCAGAAAGAACTGGTGCATTCTTAAGCATGGCCTTTAACTTGTCAAAAGATTCCTGACACTTGTCAGACCAATAAAATTTGGTTTTCTTACTCAACAAACTTGTCAAAGGTTCAGCAATTTTGGAAAAATTGGAACAAAATTTTCGATAATATCCAGCCATACCTAGAAATCGCATCAGTTGCTTTTTACAAATTGGAACTTGAAATTCAGAGATAGCTTTGACCTTAGCTTCTATAGGTTTAACTTGACCTTGTCCCACAATATGTCCTAAAAATGTGACACAAGCATGGCAAAACTCACTTTTGCTCAAATTAATTGTCAGATTCGCATCGCTGAGTCGATCGAAGAATTTTCGAATGGTTTCCAAATGATCTTCCCAGGTGTTGTTGTAGATAATGACGTCATCGATATAAGCGTCACAATTATCAAGACCAAATGTTATCATGTTCATCAGACGATGAAACGTTGCAGGCGAATTTTTCATTCCAAACGGCATGACTTTATATTGATAAAGTCCATCTAGAGTTGCAAATGCTGAAATTTCTTTTGCCCTTTCCGTCAGTGGAATTTGCCAGAATCCTTTTAAAAGGTCAAACTTGGTGACATATTCCGCATTTCCAATTTTATCAATGCAATCGTCCATTCTTGGGATTGGAAATGAATCAGTTTTGGTGACACTGTTGACTTTTCTATAGTCAGTACACATACGGAATGTATTATCTGGCTTGGGAACAAGAATACATGGTGAACTCCAGTTACTTTTACTTGGTTCTATGAAATCATTCTCCAGTAGATACTGAATTTCTTTCTTCAGATAGTTCTGTTTGAGAGGATTCATCCTATAAGGATGCTGTTTCACAGGCGCAGAATCTACAATGTCAACGTCATGATAAATTTTACTTGTTCGTGTTGGAACATCAGGAAACAAGTGCTCATATTCATGTAATAGCTGTTTTAGTTCATTTCTTTCCTGTTGTTGTAGATGTGAAAGTTTCTGGTCTAGGTTGTTCAATATTTCTGAATTCCGAAGATTGGTTATACCAGAGTCACTATAGTCTGGTTGTATTCCATCGTTGATATCTTCACTGTGTGGGACAGGTAAAACTAAATTAACTAAATAATTATCTGGGCTATCTCTGTCAAAATATTCCTTTAACATATTTATATGACAAAGTTGTTTCTGTTTCCGTCTCCCAGGAGTGTTAATGATATAATTTAAGTCATTTACTTTCTTTTCAACGGTATAAGGACCATAAAATTTAGCCTGAAGAGGATTCTGAGGTATGGGAAAGAGAGCCAGAACTTTGTCACCAGGTTTAAAACTCCTTTCCTGTGAATTTCTGTCATACCTTAATTTCATTTTTGACTGGGTATTGTGAAGATTAGTTCTTGCTACTTCACAGGCCTTTGACAACTTGTATTTGAAATCAGAGACATAATCAAGAAGATTAATCTTTGAATCTTCATTTGAAAGAAGTTTCTCTTTCAATAATTTCAATGGTCCACGGACAGTATGACCAAAAACTAGTTCAAAGGGACTAAAACCCAACGACTCTTGAACTGATTCCCTAACAGCAAACAACAACAAATGAACACCCTCATCCCAATCCTTTTCTGTATCAAAGCAATATGATCGAATCATATTCTTCAAAGTTTGATGAAATCTTTCCAAAGCACCTTGACTTTCAGGGTGATAGGCAGAAGATTTAAACTGTTGGATGCCTAATTCATGCATAACTTGTTGGAAAATTCCAGACATAAAATTTGACCCTTGATCTGACTGGACAGATTTGGGAAGGCCAACAAGTGTAAAAAACTCCACCAAAGCTTTCACAATAGTTTTAGTTTTTATATTTCTCAGAGGAATTGCCTCTGGAAATCTTGTAGATGTACACATGATGGTCAACAAGTACTGGTTGCCTGACTTGGTTTTAGGTAAAGAACCAACACAGTCTACTATTATTCTACTAAATGGTTCATCAAATGCAGGAATAGGTTGCAGATGAGCCTTAGGTATCTTCTGATTGGGTTTTCCTACCATTTGACAAGTGTGACAAGATCTGCAGTATTTAGAAACATCACTTTTGAGTTTCGGCCAATAAAAATGATTCAAGATCTTGTGATAAGTCTTACGGACTCCTAAATGACCAGCTAAAGGGGTTTCATGGGCTAAATTAAGAATTTCCTGTCGATATGACTTAGGAACAACAATTTGATAGCTGACTGACCACTCGTCACCAGCGGGTACATCAGGTGGTCTCCATTTCCTCATAAGGACCCCATTTTTCACAAAGTAACACACTGGAACTTGTGTGGCTTCAGTTTCACTAATAGCCCTCTGAAACAAACAAGATATCTCTGGATCTTGCTCCTGTTCAACGACAAGAGATTGTCGTTTGTCATCCTGATTAGAACAAAGAGAATGAGTTGCCAAAAGAGGATCACTGTGATCAATACCATTTAATTGATCAATACCTGAGGAAAAAGTGACCTCATCAAAAAACTGACCAATACATGTGTCAGCTAAAGGAATAATATCCTGATCAACATCACTCTCAAGAGCTCTTTTTGCCATAGCTCTAGTAACTGCACAAGCAGGGTACAAATCAGGGATTTCAGTTTCGACAGGATCAACTTTCTGATCCAAACAAGGCTTGTCAGTTACAAGTGGATTAACCACAACCTTATCTCCAGCTAGGTCATTGCCTAGTAATAAATGAACACCCTCTATGGGTAAAGAAGTCACTGCCCCAACAGTCACAGGTCCAGAAACTAAGTCTGATGCCAAATGTACACAATGGAGAGGAACATTTACAAAGCCGCACTCAACTCCCTGAACAAGAACACTTTCACTTGAAGAAGACTCCTCAGACAAAGGCAAAGTACCTGATAATAAAAGACTCTGAGAAGCTCCAGTGTCCCTTAATATTTTAATTGGGATAGGTTTGGCAGAATCACCAATAAGTGATATAGAACCTTCTGACATGAATGGTTCATAAGCCTCCAAAATAGAATCAGACTGGGGTTTGTTTGACCCAACAAATGTATTGCTTTCAATACAAGACCGTGACCTTGACCTCGTAGAAATAAGAGCATTTGGAAAAGCTCTGTCTTTTCTCTGTTGCTTATTTTTCAACTTGAAGCAATCAGAAATAACGTGCCCTTTCTTTTTACAATAAGTGCACGTAGGAAGAGATAAGGATTTCTGATCAGTCTTATCAGATGTTTGATTCCTAACAGTTGTGCTGTTGTGAAATTTGGAAGTACTCGAATGAGATTGAAATGTTTTTTTACCAGAAAACTGCTGAGAGGACGACTTATTGCCAAATGAAATTTTGTGAGTCAAGGAATAATCATCAGCCATACGAGCAGCATTTTCCAAAGTTTCCACATTCTGCTCGTCAAGATAGGTTTTAACATCACTATGGATGCACCTCTTGAACTCTTCAATTGACTTTCTCATGCACTCTATCCCCTCCCTAGATTTTGAAATGAAATTCTGAACATTAGATGCCATTGTAAATGCTTGTTGGTTTCACACAAAAAAAAATTCTTTATTCAAAATCTTTGCCAAAGACAAAAAAAAATTCTCCGAGACAAAATCAATATGAATTTCAAAGATAAATTTAATATCTCTAATATGCTTTAAAGAAATTCAATCCCGGACGAGCCCCCAATTTCTGTTAGGACTCTATGGTCTAAGAAAAATGTAACAGAAATAAAGTGAAACCAACAAATCAAGTAAAAATCAACAAGCAATTTATTACTAGATAATTAAAATGAAAAATCAAAAAGTCACTTACAGTAATGTGTTTTGAAATCCTAATAATCCAATAAGAATGATTGTTCTAATCACAAGTCCTAAATATAGAATGTTCTGAATTCACGGCTGTGTCCTTGAATGTTATTATGTGCCAATGGTCTCCAAAGTCCTGATGTACTAGTAATCTTGATGTGCTGATGTCAAAATGAAGTATTCCGAAATCTCTGAATAAGTTCACATAAATTCCAAAATCATCAATTAAAAATCCAAAATCCAAAAGTTTATGAGCACTGTTATAATCCAATGAATATTAAAAATAATTCCTCTCTTAGAATTTGGAATGAATTTTCACAACTGTAATAGCTCTTTTCAAGACTGATGGTAATGTCGAACTGAACAAAATGTCTACCAAACATGATATATATAAAGATTGGTCACATGACAGAATGTTCTAGATTGGTCACATGACAGAATGTTCTAGAATATGAGTCATCTTAATGGAATTTTAACTGTAAACAAAATCAACCTTGACCTTCAAATTGAGAAAACATATTGATCAAAACAACCTAATTCAAGGACACTAGTTATACATGTTTTTCCTAACAAACATAAAGATTTAATCAAATATTAAAGTGAAGAAACATTTATAATTTCCTAAAATATTTATAATATTATATAAACATCATACATAACAGTGTAAAGCAGTTATCTATTGATACCTCTTAGTGTTGATGTTTAAACAAGTCATATGATATGATCTCTCAACGTTGATGGATACTCGGTTCAGCTCAGACACTCAGCTATTGCGTCAGCACGTTATATTTGATACATATGGCCAGTTTTTGTGCTGACGTGCCCTTAAACCATACATACACACATACCACCTTGCATGTATGTAGTATATGTGGGCGTCAAATGCCTGTAATAAAGCGTCATTGTGTTTAAAATGTTTGAAAAAATCTTGATAAATGTTTCAGAATCCTTATGGACCGGTACAAGATCGACTGATATAATTTAATAATAATTAGGGTTCGTGTTAAAACGCCGACCAGTCTGCTGACATCAGCGTTTTGATGACCAAATGCTAAAACTCTAACCTGCTAATCATTGTAAATATCCAGTTATTTTTCATTCATTTGCATATTTTCGTCATAAAAAAAACAACGGCTTACACTATTTTTTCATCATAAAAAAAAAACGGCTTGCACTACTTTTTCGTCATTTAAAAAAAACGACGGCTTGCACTACTTTTTCGTCGGTTGTAAAGATAGGTCGAAAAATTATTGACAAAATAATCGAATATTAAGACACATGTCGGAAAGACCGTTCTGCAACACGCTAACCAGTCTACTTTACAACGGGTGCGATCTGACAGACTGTTGAATGACAATAGAACACACCATACCCACCCAGTAAAAATCGTACTTATTTTTATTATTATACACACGTGACATTATAATGCAATACTAAGGCATTTCTTCTCAAATATACAAACTAGCACCGATAAGATAGGAAACAATGTATGAAATAATGTATGCTATTTTACCTGTAAAATTGCATTTTTTAATTTTTTTTAAAATTTAATTATTTGTTAGTATCACAAGGAAAATATATATTTTCATTCCAATAACAACAACAACAACAATAATAATTAATAATAATAATAATAATAATAATAATAATAATAATAATAATAATAATAATTTTGGTTTTCTTTTTGTATATGTTTCCACACTTTGCAAGTTAATTTTTGACCAAACATCATCTATTCATGGCATAAATATTGTCAACAAATTAAAGCAGCAAGCAGATAATTTGTATATTTCGGTTTGAAGATAGATGCAAGGATAGAAATGGAAGTATTGAAGTTATCAAGTAATTACGATTATTTTTTTTTATTATAGTTGGATGTGCACACAATTTATTTAAATGTAAAAGTAATAAATGGCCTCATTGACCTACAAGTCACTTCTTTAGCAAAGGTTGTGGACATTTATTTAGTATCAAAAGGTAACGGAAATAATGATTTTTGAAAGTACATGTAGTTTATGCAATGATTTTTGAAAGTACATGTAGTTTATGCAATGATTTTTGAAAGTACATGTAGTTTATGCAATGATTTTTGAAAGTACATGTAGTTTATGCAATCATATGCTACTACACATGTGAGAACTTTTACACATGCTGTAAAGGAGACCTAAATATAGTCCAACCTGCCTTAAAGGTCACCTCCATTAAGCAAGCACCTTTCTTTAACAGCAACATTTTTTTAAGGACTTTACGTCAAACATATAGAAGAAATGAACCTATATAAAGCAACCAACTGTTTTCAGAGGCTGCTTGTCTCACTTCCTTAAGACAAATTTGACAATAAATCTATTAAGACATAATACACAAGGAAAAACAATATGGGAACCAAATATTTTATTTTATTCAGTAGACAGAACAAAGTTAAACTACATGTAAATAAAGCATATTACCACTTTCACTACAGCGGATGAAGACCATACCAGTTTAAACCTGGTATATGTCGGTTAATTAATAAGACGAGCCAAAATACAATGTATTGTGGAAATATATATTTTTAGCTTGAAATAAATGGTATAAAATTCCTGAGGTGCAAGTCCGTCATGTGAACACCAGTGTCTGGTTTTAATATATGACTCTTGAGTTTAGTGGTGTAATTTAACAACCTCCATAAACAAAATAAAAAGCCTTACATCCTTTACAACCCCTATAACGTCTTAGGCCCGATGTGGGGTGTAAAAGGGTAGGCATGCCTTTACTAACACACAAACATAGTATCATACTTGTAAAAGGGTAGGCATGTCTATACTAACACACAAACATAGTATCATACTTGTAAAAGGGTAGGCATGCCTATACTAACACACAAACATAGTATCATACTTGTAAAAGGGTAGGCATGCCTTTACTAACACACAAACATAGTATCATACTTGTAAAAGGGTAGGCTAGTCTATACTAACACACAAACATAGTATCATACTTGTAAAAGGGTATGCATGCCTATACTAACACACAAACATAGTATCATACTTATACACTATCACACACTAAAAGGACAGAAGAGTGGAGGGGAGCACAAGTTTTGTATGGAAGATAAAACAGTAGACAAAAGACATAGACAAACAAAGAAACACATAAAACACTGGGGATTTTGGAGGGGGACAATATTGGAGAAGTATATGTTGCTGATAGATCTTGGTGGCCTTGAAAAGGTCTGTTTGGGGGGAATAGTAAAAAAAACTGTTAACACTGATGATACCACTTCACTGTACTTTGTCGCAAGCTTCTCCGCACCGCAGGTCCATACACCAACACACTTCATACACCCTTGCCTCTCCACGTAGACTCTTCTTTTCCATAGGGCAGTGTATGCGATGTGGGTGATCGCCCACGTTGACTTGACATGCACTGGGTATTCCAAACAAAACAACATGCCGGAAATAAAGGTGGAAAATTCTAAATTCTACACTTATATTCATCTTCTTACTTATATTCTTGTTTGTCTAGAGACAGGATGGCACAATACTTGAACGTACCATGTATATATATATATATATATATATATATATATATATATATATATATATATATATATATATATATATATATATATATATATATATATATATACTAGATCCGGATATAAACTGAATTTGATTGTCCACCAATCAGAACGCGTGTCGCAAAATTCAGCGATGACGGTGTATTCTATCCACCAGTCAGAACGCAGGATATATATATATATATATATATATATATATATATATATATATATATATATATATATATATATATATATATATACTCGAGAATTGTTACGAATCAGAAGTGCGAAACAGTGCAAGTACTCCTCGAGCATTGTTACGAACCATAAGTGCGAAACAGTGCAAGTACAGTGCACATGGCTGAATTGAAAACGAAGACATTGTGTTGGGGATACTTATACCCGGTGTAATAGTACTACTACTGCTGTTGCACGTACTATTCCACCGATGGTATCTTCTATTTAAGGGAATGAGTTAGATTTGGATTTCGCTTTCTTTGATATTTTATCATCGCAGGAATTGTTGACAGCATTGCCTCCTCTTTCTTCTCCTGCATTACTACCATTACTGCCAGAATATATTGCTTTCAAAGAGAAACAGAAGGAAGACCCATAAACATTTTTACAACACCAAAAAGAAGAAGAACAGACTTTTGTAAAAATTCAACAAGAAGAAAAGAGTAAGCAACACATGCTGAAAACGATGAGCGGTAAAAAGAATGAAGTGAGTGAAAACAGAACTGCGGAAACTTTACAAATTTATTACAGGACATTCTGTCTGAGCTATAACAACTGAGAGGAATGTTTGATGAAATGAAACCCAAGAGAAAGAGAATTCTAAGACTTCAATGACATCGACTGCCACTGAGACGTCTGCAGCGGCAGCAACCAATACCACATCGGGAGCAGTGGGACTTGGACGTTGAAATGGTTTAAGGCAATTGAAAATGATTTTGAAAAGTCCATGATCTTTTTTTGTTCAAACTCAACTGTCTTTTTCATGACAAGACATATCTCTCAAACAAGAGGTACTACTCACTATTGCTAAATAAAAAGACAAATAACACACCCTCACCCCAACAAAATATGCATGTGTGTGTCTTATATCTTATGAATAAAAGAAAAACAATTCAAGACTTTAGCGCTCTTACGTTGGGTATATTCTCCTGAATAAGAATTGCAGCACATTTCAAACAAATCACAACATCCCTTTTTTCTTTTCCCATCTTTTTAGGGATGTCTTGCTTTAAATTTCTTCATTGGAATGGGTTCTTCTGCTTCTTCTTCTAAAATTCTCCTCTTTCTCCTCCTTTTTCTCTCCCTTCATATTTCTTTTGAATTTCGTAGAGGGAATGAGTTCTTCGGCTTCTAAAGCTCTTCCTTTTTCTCTTCCTTAGTTTTATTTGGACGTTCTGGACACTTTGAAGATGAATGTCATTTTTCTTGACAATGATAACAGGTATCTTTACTTTTGTCATCTGGACCTGATTTCTCCTTTCTTAGAAGTTCTTTTTTATTTTATGTTGTGGACATTCTGTAACCAAAATGTCCTTTTTTGCCAAACATAACAGGTATATTCACTTTTATTTCGAGAGGTGTAGTCTTGAATCTCTCCATACGTCTTGTTCGACTTTGGGTATTTTCAATCTCTTCCATCTTCATATGTTGAACGTGGAACTAAATGATAGTATTCACTTACGTAGACGCTCTATATGTAGGTAATCCTAATCACATCAAACTTGCATTGTCTGCCATCATGAAACGATCATACCATTCCCAGGATAAACCAGAAACAAAGCCTAGATGATCATTTTCTTTGTCACCCAACACTTTCAATAACGTTTTGAAAAAAATTCACCCTAGCGATTTGAAGAGAAAGTCATTGGTCTATATCCAACACCACCATCCTCCTCCTCCCAGAAAGAGTCAAGATCTTCTATGAAAGAATGTCGCTCAGGGTTCCTGAAAAATATTTTCAAATTCAAGCTACTCATAAAGTGAAGTCCAGAAAATGTAGAACTACCGCTTAAACCTACATGGTCAAATTTGAAGAGTTGAAGTACCAAGTCACTGCAGAGAAAGCGGCTGGATTTATTACCACCTTACTGGAGTCTATATTGATTAGTTGAAATGGCAGTGTCAAGATGAATACCAAGATCGTTTGCGACTTTCCATCACTCACTACTGTTTGAAATTTCCTGTCTGGATCGAATTTAGTACACCTGCTGAATTAATACCTACCAAAATCTTGGACAAAATTCAGCACGTTGAAAATTCGAACTGTGTGTTTGACATGACTGATGAAAAAGCCACCGTCCATATAACCCACGTTTCACCTCCTTCAGGCAGCAGACGACGCCAAAAAGCGAAGTATCGTCAGGAATAAATAACGACCAAGATAACATGTCTTTTGCCCGCACTATCGTGGTGGCAAAAGATTATTCAGCGAAATCATAATTAGAATGGAATTGACCATGGAAAGCATTAGACAATCGGACAGAGCCAAACAACTTAGAGAAGCAGAGACCCTTTTGGAAGAAGAGACCGTGTGTGGACCTCATAAAATGCAGAAAATTGAAGGAGTCCTAGCCTCTCGCTATCCTTTGAAAGTTTACGCTCAAGTCATTCGTGGCGCTCTCGTGTTTCGAGGACCCCATTTTCCAGACGAAAAATACATTCACGTTTATCGTCACCAACATCATTCCCTTACATTCACGACTATCATCACCAACATCATTTCGACGCCATTACCAGTATCAAATCATTTCTCGGAGACATTTACTGTTGTGACAAATGTAACCAAGGATTCAACAATCCTGAGCAACATATTATTGTGAAGAGAGATATCGTGACCTTGTGCTGTGGAGGGACAAAAAATGATTCAATGTTCTGCCTACAGACAAACATTGGCATGTCAAGCGTGTTGCGACCAACAACACGAAGCGATTCCAGCAACACAAAAATTCTTGTAAATTATTGAAAGCGTGTTCAAAATGTGGACAGAATATTCGTATAAATTCCAAAGATGCACACATTTGTCCAGGAAAGAAACGATGTCCTATTTTTGTCATCAAGTCGTCGATTTAATCTTCAAAATTTCCGGTCTATAAAAAATAATCTTGCTCTGATTTGTAGAAAACAAGCACCTATTTTATTCGTCATATTTAGTAGGAAGAAATATTTTGGAGATAAAAGAAAAAAATAAATATCCTGGTTAAAAACAAAATTCTAGTCTCCGCAAAGAAAATTAAATAGGTCGGTCCCTTAGCGACGCTAGGAATCGAGCTGGTTTGTACACCATAAGCAATCCTTGGAATCGAGGCTCTCCAGGTAATTTTGATAATTCTTCACTTCGATTTGGCCGGGTAAAGTAGAAAAGCTTCCTTTGCGAATGAGAGGGCTTTATTCACTAATTGATGGAGCTCTTCTGTCAGAGAGAAGACTTTGAGGATAATCATGATTATCTGTTCGGAGCTAGAAAGCAAGAAAATTACACTTCACACCAAGACACCGTAAAAGGAATTACATTATTCACAGTATTTTGGGTCAGATAAGGACTGTGACTGTCCACACCTCTCCCATAACAATCGTTCTTAGTCTAAATAATTATTCAACGAGAGATGTTTCAAACGTTCGCAGATGTACGTTATAAACACATGTAATTCCTGCAGAAGTGGATTATTATTATTATTATTATTATTATGGGGGGGTGGGGTGGATACGGTATAGACATTTGCAAACCGCATTTCTAACTTATGAGCGGATTTCAAATCGTTCTCTTGCTAACTTGTCCTTTAAGAATGTGAATAACCAAAAGTGGCATTATGACAAGTCCGGACTGTAAAGTGTACGTGTTATCACTTTGATGTCGTTTCCTGCAAGTACTACGTGATAATGGCTCTAATTTGTGCGCTGTCACGAAGAAGTAAAACGTCTCTAACTTTATTAATGGCTTTCTCATCTCGTAGAAAGATCCGAGGGGTCTCGTTCACGACGTACCCCGCAGAGGGGTCTCGCTTGCGACGTACACCGCCAAGGTGCCTAGTTCGCGACTTACCCCGCCGAGGGGCCTCGCTCGCAACTTAAGTCCGCTATCTCGACCAATGGCGCACATTCAGAATCTGGCCTCAGACTTCTTGAGTCTGACCTAAACTCGGGTAGATATTCCGTAAACTATTGTATGAGGGCGGTTTTATCGTCTGATCTTTCCCGTGTTCTAAATTTTGGTAATGCACGGCTAGTTCGAGCTCTAACTTAAACTGGTATTCCTTGAATGGGAGTTACCAAGTGTAATATTCATCAATGACGTTAGACGATGTCTCCAGTCTTCGGTCGAATTGATCCGTGTCAGAGAGAGATACAAACAGACAGAAGGAAAGTGAGCGAATTTTGAAATCGAACACTCAGACTGAGAGGCAGACACACATAATTGCTCGTATTTAACGTGCCACCCTGTATATGAACAAAAGAGAGAGAGTAACAATGTAATAATTTGTGGCATTTATTTGACCTTGTCCTCATTACAGATCATTCTGCCAACTCGCTGATGATTTGTACACAGTCAATAAGTCATTCATAAATATTTGTATTTGTGGAGTTTTGACCACAACATATTGTACAACAATGGTTCTGATTATATGTATATATATATATATATATATATATATAGAGAGAGAGAGAGAGAGAGAGAGAGAGAGAGAGAGATTCCACCTAAACTCAATTGGTACATTTCCAAACATGTTCAGGGACAATGGCGGTTTTATCCTAATCATTAACACACCAACGCTTTTTATCATATTGAGATTTTGCATCATATCGTTTATGATATTTCTAACAATTTCGGTATTTTTGTGAGAGGTAGATATAACAAGGCCTGAAAAATCACTCCTTTATTTTACAATTGCAAACTTAATGCACGGTGTGGAATTCAACTTTGAGGAACTCATGCATTTTTTCTCAGAAATAAAATAATACTATTTTCAGGAGAATGAATAATATTATGGCTATTTTAATCCTTGACGCCTGCATGGAGTCATTCCAAAAAAAGGATTGTAAAATATTGAAAACATCAAATTTCAGTAAGAAAATCTGAGATGTGTAGTGAAACCGGTGTCCTGAGTTAGTCACGTAAAATATAACGCAAGTCCATCATCATTATTCCATGACACATGTTAACTCTTTTAAACTCCTTCTTTACACATTTTGCTCGTTTGTTTTTCACTTGATTCACAACGAAGTTAAATTGCGATACAGTGACTGATTTTTATCGACAAAATTTTTCTTAGCATTGCACTTTCAAGTTTTAAAGAACGCGCTAACTTTAACAATTCTGACTGGATACATTGAACTGAACGCTGGTCAGTTATATAAAAAAATGGCATACATGGATAGTGATTATAAATCTAGAAAACCCACACAACTTAATTTTGTTTGGCTAAGTATGATAAATCGTAATTCAGCATGCTAGAGAAGAAATGTATACTCATTATAGCATATATGATTATGTTAAATATATATATATTGGTTTTCGGAATTTATCGGGGAAGAAAAATAAGGGTTCCACCGAGCAATAAATCTTGACAATAAACAGCATCATTGCGTATGTTACTTTTAACAACCTAACATAGATATATACAGGTGAAAAATGTACAATGCTTACCTTGGGACATGTTGTGCAGAGTTTGATGCAAGATAAGTTATATCAATCTATGAATTTCTACGTGCAAAAATATTTATTGTTCAAAATACTCAGACATTGTACCAGGTATCATCCATAACAAAATCTTAACGTTGCTTATGATGACATAAAGGAGAGTGAATAAAAACTGTCTTCCTTTTCGCTAACGCTGGTGGAACAATGAAAGGGTGACAAACTACAAGCATCTAATGAATTACAAGTACTTGTTTCCAAAGGCTGTGGACAGCCTATTTGCAAATAAATCAAAATAGTTATTAGGAAAAAAGTTTCAGTGAAATAGATAATTCGGTTCTTATTCAACCACGTGTAGTAAAAATAGAGTAACATTCTTTATGATGTATACTTCATTTAGTTTCGATTTTGTATTGGCGCAGAAGAATTTAGCAGTCTTCATCGTTCCTCTCATTCAAATACAACATCTACAGCACGGGGTAAAACAGCAAATGCATCCATGGCAACGGTAAAATTCTAACAACAAAAAAAATAAGTTGCACGCGCCGAAAGGATTCACATCAGTTTCATTGAGTTCTGTCAATAACAAAATTGGGGCATTTTGCTATCTTTACATTTTTAGAACTTAACTTTTAATCGGCATTATCTATTATTTACCTATCATGTCCTCTTTCCCATTTCTGTCATTATGCTTTCATCTAGTTATTCTCTCATATGGACTTGAAGAATAGAGTTAAAATCTCTAGTTTCATTGTCAAGAAAAAGTCAATTGTCTACAATGCATCTTGTTGCACAACTATTTAACAACCCAATATTCAACTTCATATTTGATCTGCATGTGTAATGATTGCTTTATTTTAGTATATTGTCAGGCAAAGATAGTCATACCCACTCACCCTCCTACCGTATCGCACAACTGTACGTAATACATACAAATTAAAACATGACTGCTATGTGTGATATTACTCATTTGCTTTTGACCGTGATATTATTATTTTTTTTTTAATGTTATTTTTTTAAATTATTTTTTCTGGAACAATAAGGCCAATGCCTTGACGCTTAAATATAGTAATAAAAGTATTTAAGTAGCGATTCTGACTCTCAACACAATCATAAATTTGTTTGGAGAAATCGGGCATTGATGAGTGTTGATTGCAAATCCAAAATAAGTGATAATCGAAATTTGGGTGCAACGTCTACTACCGACTAGACTGATAGCTTGCCAAGGCCACACAATTCACATTTGAATGCAGAAATTTTAAAAAAAAAAAATCCATGCAAGTAAAATCACAAGCATTCAAATCTGTTGTTTAAAGATGTTACGCGCTGAAATCTGTCGGAAGTGATCGCTATGTTATGTTTCTACAGTATCCGCACCACAACAATGTAACAATGTTCACTGTATCGATCCGCGCAAGAAATGTGTTATCGAGAATAAAAAATATCTTCGTTTTCGTTTGGAAACAGTCATTAATTTGACAAAACACACAATCTGATATCTATGTATATATTTCTGAACTGGTCTTGTATTTTTGATAGGATTTTGACAAAACTTGGTAAACAGGCCTATGTCTTTAATGTCTTGGTTAAGTGTGATTATGACCCAAAATGCATGTATACTATTTGATGTGACCTTCCATCTGATTGGCTGAGCTTGTTAACAATCTAGCAACTATATTCCTTATCTGATTTCGATCAAACTTGATAAATACTTTTATATTATCAAGACGTTGGATGAGTTTGAATAAGAGCAAGATTCACAATATTAATTAGGTAATCTTGTATTTGATTGGCTGAGCTTGTTACCACTTTATAGACCAAATTCCAATTGAAGTTTGCTCCACCTTAAGCTTGTATTATCATTGCCATAGACAGATTCTCTATAATAAGCTAGATCAGTGCATAATAAGGAGATACCTTGCCTCTGATTATCTGATCTTATTACATCTCTAGATCTAGAAACTACATTTCTCATCCAATTTTTATAAAACCCAGTAAATTGGCTTTTATCATCAAGATCTTGGATGACTTCATTTATGAGCAAGAGACTGTGAATATCAATCATAAAATTATCAAGTTTGCAAGATAGTTTACCTAGGTTATACTCATAAAGTACTGCATAGGACTTCTTAGTGAAATGGTTAATTGTTAAATAATGTAAGCTAGATGTACGATATCAGACCCACTTGGGCATCTTGTACCGTGTGCAATGATTGCATTGTACATGTTTTTGACCAATAAAGGCTGTTGTTGACAATTAAAAACAAATGATTTTTTATTACTCTAGTCGAAGGTGATGTAGTAGTGATAACAACCATCCATCATTTATTTTTGTAATCAAATGAAAAAAGCTGGGTTGCTTCTTGTGTAGAGGTAACACCTTATCGATTTGCAGGCTACAAGGTCAAAGGTCAAGGTTACAGAAGGTGATATTGTGCTTTTGCTATTTCCATGACAAGTACAGTGCCATAATCATTTATATAAGCCCATTAATTGCAGTGTATTGTGAAGCATGTACAGCTGCTCATCTGATCCGTCTTTCATTTAAACATAGTAATTAGAGTTCTCCACCATCTACCGTTACGAAAGTTTGCAAATAGCCGGCACCTGGCCTAAGGAGGAAACCTATCAATTTTGTGGTCAAAGGTCAAGATCATTTTGACTACACGGGCCTCATGGGCATACAAGTCACTTTTAGGAAATGTGAATATAAACATTTTAAAATGAGTGTTGAAACATCGTCACTACAAAAATACTTTCTTATCTTTCGCAAAGTTACATTTATTTGGTATCTAAAGGTGAATGAACTAATTATTTGAAATTAGATAAATTTTATACAATGATATGCTGCTACATGTATCGTGAGAAATTTTACACATGCTGAAAATGAGAAATAAATATAGTCGAACCTGCCTTAAACGGTCACCTCCATTAAGCAAGTACCTTTCTTCAACAGTTAAATTTTTAAGGACTTTACATAAAACATAGAAGAAATGAATCTCTATAAAGCAACTAACTGTTTTCAGAGGCTACTTGTCTCGCTTCACAGATCTGGCTCTTTAAGACATGTTTAACTGTATGAATCTATTACGACATAACACACAAGCAAAAACAGTATGTGAACCAAATAATTTATTTTATACAATTGACAGAACAAAGTCAAACTTCATGTGAATAAAACACATCACCAGTTTCACAGCAGATGAAGACTATGCCAATTGTTACCTGGTACCTGGTATATGTCAGTTTATTAATAAATAGAGCCTAAATAATATGTATTGTGGAAATATGTACTTATAGCTTAAAATAAATGCCTTAAAATTCCTGAGGTGCAAGTCCGTCATGTAAACACCAATGTCTGGTTTTGATATATGACTCGTGAGCTTAGTTTTGTAATTTAATGTGGTTGAGAAAATCATTCATGAATTTGACTAAATTCTGCTAACATTTTATGTACTCTCATGAAACAAATTCACGAGAATTCATTTTAGCAGCAAAAAAAAAAAAATACAAAAAAATTAATAAATTCGTCGTTAAGCTTCTTCGTAATAATAACTAGAAACTAAATGTTTCTCCACTGTTCTAGTATATTAAAAGCTGTCTTTAAGCTTCTTTATAATATTGACTTGAAACAAAATGTGTCACCAGTTCTCTACTGACCAGCATCTACACATACTAACCAACACCTAAACTTACTCACTAGCACCTATACCTGCTAACGAGTGTAAGGTTAAGTAAGGGGGTTAAATAAATACCAAATCACTATAATCAAAACTAAAACTTAACAACGCTATAATCCTACAACCCCCTACATTCCCTATAAACAAAACAAGAAACAACCATAAATCTCCTATAACCCCAATCACTATATAGACCCAAAGCTGACTGTAAGGAAAGAAAAGGATAAGCATGCCTCTACTAACACACAAGCATATTATCATACTTATATACTATCACACACTAAAAGGACAGAAGAGTGGAGGGGGCATACATTTCCATGGAATAAAAACAAATAGACAAAATACACAGACAAGCAAACATACACACATAAAACACAATATTTGGCAATACTGGAGTTAGTATACCTGTTTCTGTTAGATTTTGATAGGCCTGTAAAAGGCTGTTGGTGACTAACAAAAAGAAAAAAAACATGTTAACTCTGGTGATACTGCTTCTCCGCACCGTCCTTACATCATCACTCTCTTCAAACTCCCTTGGATTTCCACGTAGACTCTACTTTTCCATAGGAAAGTGCCTGTGATGCATGTGATCGCCATCGTTTACTTGACATACACGGGGTAGTTCAGATTAAAATTAAAAGTAACAAAATACATGCTGGAAATAATGGTGGACTATTCTACACACACACACACACATCTTGTTGGCTGTCTTGAGAATGGGTGACACAATGGGTAAACCCACCTCTGTACAAAGACTATGTCAGGATCAAACCAAATTCTGAGTTTACATCAATCAGAACGCGTGTCACGTAGTTCAGTGATGATGTGTTTTATATCCTCTGATCAGAAAGCAAGCGGAATGTGACGTCACTTTCGGTGTATTGGGGGTGCGTCTACAATGGATATTTATACCCGGAGTGACACTACTACTATTGCTGCTGCTGTGGCAAGTATTATTCCACCGATGGTATTTTCTATTCCAGAGAATGATTTGGATTTGGGTTTGGCTTTTTGCGACTTTTTATCGTCGCAAGAATTTTTGACGGTACCACCACTTCCTTCTTCTCCTGCATTACTACCATCACTGCCAGAAGATGTCGACTTGAAAAAGAAACGTTAAGAAGAAGAAGAACAAACTTGAGTACAAAAGCAAGATAAGGAAAGGAGAAAGCAACAAGAACTGAAAACGATGAGCGGTGAACAGATTGAATTGAGTGAAAGCAGAACTTCAGAAAGTGCTAATGTGTGACTGGACATTCTGTCTGAGCTAAAACAAATGAGAAGAATCTATGAAGCCTCTTTGATGAAACCCAAGAGAAAGATACTTTCACCATCAAAGAATTCTCAGCCTTCATTGACATTGACTAAATCGACTACCACAGACACGCCAGCAGCGACAACAACCACAACCACAGTAGCAGCAGCAGTGGGATTTGGACGTGGACAAGGTTTAAGGCAGTTAAAAATGTTGTTGAAAAGTCCATGATTCTCTTGTTTAAACCCAAATGTCCTTTTCAGGGTGGACACATCGCTGGCTCAAATAATAATAATAGTAGTAATAATAATAATAATAAACTAAAAACAACAACAAACAAGACCCTCTCTCTCCAACAAATATGTGTGTTTGTGTTTATATCTAACGAATACAAAAGAAAACAAATCAAGACTTTGATACACGTACATTTAGTATACAACACATTTGAAACAAATAAAAAAGTCTTTTTTTTCTCCTCTATCTTCTCTACATCCACATTCTTTCTGAATTTGTTTAGAGGGAGTGTGGTCTTCTGCCTTTTCTGCTTCTGAAAGATCTTCCTTGTTCTCTTCTTTCACTTTCTTTAGACGTTCTGTACACTTTGAAGACCAGTGTCCTTATTCTTGACAATGATAACAGGTATCCTTCCTTTTATCTCTGGACCTGATTTCTCCTTTCTTAGAGGTTCCTTTTCTTTGACGTTGTGGACATTATGTAGCTCAATGTCTTTTTTCTTGCCTGACATATCAGTCATCTTTGACGTTGTGGACATTATGTAGCTCAATGTCTTTTTTCTTGCCAGACATATCAGTCATCTTTGACGTTGTGGACATTATGTAGCTCAATGTCTTTTTTCTTGCCAGACATATCAGTCATCTTTGACGTTGTGGACATTATGTAGCTCAATGTCTTTTTTCTTGCCAGACATATCAGTCATCTTTGACGTTGTGGACATTATGTAGCTCAATGTCCTTTCTCTTGCCAGACATATCAGTCATCTTTGACGTTGTGGACATTATGTAGTTCAATGTCCTTTCTCTTGCCAGACATATCAGTCATTTTTGACGTTGTGGACATTATGTAGCTCAATGTCTTTTTTCTTGCCAGACATATCAGTCATCTTCACTTTTATTTTGAGAGGAGTAGTCTTGAGTTCCTCCATAGGTCTTGTTCGACTATGCGTATTTTCGAGTTCCTCCATAGGTCTTGTTCGACTATGCGTATTTTCGAGTTCCTCCATAGGTCTTGTTCGACTATGCGTATTTTCGAGTTCCTCCATAGGTCTTGTTCGACTATGCATATTTTCGGATCACTCGTTGTAAGTCTCTAACCAGAACACATTTCTGGTAAGAGACTTACAGCGAGTGATTTGAAAGTCTTGGGTTGCTCTGCCATCTTCACGGGTTGAATGTGGAACAGAATGAAAGTAATCGTACGTAGGGGTTCATATATATATATATATATATATATATATATATATATATATATATATATATATATATATATATATATATATAGGGGGAGAGGTAATCCTAGTCATATTATACTCGAATTGTCTACCGTCTTTAAACAATCACACCATTCCAAGGATAAACCAGAAACAAAGCGTAGACGACGATCACGTTCTGTGACATACAACATTTTCAGAGAAGTTCTGGCAGTAGTTCACCCTAGCAATTTTGAAGAGAAATGATTGCTTCATATCCAACACCATCATACTCCTCCTCACCAAGTCTGAGAGAGTCAAGTCGTCTAAGAAAGAATGTCGTTCGGTAGCAACTGAAAATTATTTTCACATTCAAGCTATTCACAAAATAGCTTTCAGAAAATTTAGTCAAATTTAAAGAGTTAAAGTTCTGAGTCCCAACAGAGAAAACGGCTGGATTTATTACCAACTATTGGAGTCTATGTTGAATGAGTTGAAACGGAGGTGTCAAGCTGAAGATCAAGATCGTTTGCGAATTTACATTACTTACGACAGTTTTTGAACTCTCCTGTCCGGATCAAATTTAGTACACCTGCTGAATTATCATCTTCAAAAATTAAACACGTTCACAAAACGAAAGATGATATTATTAGTGGCATGATAAGTTGGTTATTTAACAGAGCTAGTTGTTTATTTCCTTGCTGAAGATGGTATTGTAGATGTTTTATCATTCGCTGGTTTGTTACTTGCATTTTTGATCCAAGGTGTGAACAAAACATCTCGATGAGTAAGAGGTTATTAATTTATCTAACAAGGTTAACATGAGCAACTCCATCAACCATTAGTATAAATAAATGAGTGTTCGTTTATTTCAAAGTCGACATTGTTTTCTGACGTTTCTAAATTGGCACGTTTCTTTTGAACGTACGAGTATCGGTGTAAGATTATCATCATCGTAATTCTTCTTCTTTGATCACTTTGTCGTTCCTTTTTTTTATCTTGTACAATTTCTTGTCATACTGCCACAAATTGATGTTCAGCCTTTGGAATACCTCTCTTTATTGCCTCGGTATTAATGTCAGGGTTTACCGCATCTTAAACTAGTCACTGGTTTTCTGTAAATGGTTGTTGTATCAAACGATACTACCCTTTCTCATCACCATATATCTCAGTAAAAGATACCGTCAGCACCAATATTATAGTCCAATTTAACTTTTTAGTCTGATATGTACAGTTGGAATTTTATCATTATGTTATATTATGTGTCGTGACTTTGCTGTCATAACATTAATAGCTCCATTAGCTAATTGACAGCATCTAATACTGTTGAAACAGTATATGGAATTGACTTTCTTGTGTAAATACACTAAACCCCTATTTATTGTTTTTCCACAATCAAACTTAGTTCTCGTTTCATTTTATTTTCTTCTCTAGTTTGTTCATGTTCTCACTGCAATAGTAGATTAATAGTTATATTTATGTTTGTAAGCAGCTAACACAACAGCAGATGTAGACTCTCCAAAACCTTGATTGTTAGTTGTATGTTATTCTGGCCCATTATATGTCAAGTATTTGTTTTCTCGCATGATGTATCTCCAGTCATGACGTGGTTGAATTTTTGCAGATGAAATTAAATTGCTTCATATCATTGCAATTGTTATTTGTTTTGAATGCGTCGTCATCAGGTAAACATATTTAACATTCTGACGACAGTTTTTGCATCTGGAAATAAACACTAAATTTGTATACT
Organism: Margaritifera margaritifera; assembly: GCA_029931535.1. NCBI lineage: Eukaryota > Metazoa > Mollusca > Bivalvia > Unionida > Margaritiferidae > Margaritifera > Margaritifera margaritifera. The sequence goes on along the minus strand of JAQPZY010001664.1, from coordinate 5,458,834 downwards.
AATGTGACTAACTCTGGTATGTTTTTTTCTTTCTTTCTTTCTATGAAATGCAAGAAATAAATCCCTCAACCAGATGTTGCCATCCACACAGTCCAGTTTAGTTGAGTCTTCCAAAATGTGATGCCACGCTGTGATCTGTATCTTATCATAGAGTCATCACTGTCAAAGTTTAAAGTGTAGTTATCAACAATTTTGAATGGTTCGTATGCAAACAACTGAGTTTCAATAGAGCAAATTTGATCTCGTTAAATTCATTTGATATGTTGACTTTGTTAAGGTAAGTTAATCAGTTTAATGCATTAACTGAGTAGCGTGGCAAGGGTAAGAAGTTGTACTTGTTAACTTTTTCGATCTGGAATCTATTTATCTACCATAAACTTTTAGCCTTGCTTACAATAAAGTGAGCGTTGAACAATGTTCACGTATACTTTGTATATATAATTGGCTTTTCTTGTGTAAATACACTGAACCTCTATTTACTGTTTTTCCACATTCGCATTTAGTTCTCTTTTTTCTTTCTTTTTTTCATCTTTCTTTCTCGAATCTGTCCATATTCTCCATTGTAATACCAGATTAATATAGTTTCCTGTACACAGTCTTCGTATCTCTGGTATTTCATATTTCATTTTCCATTTCTTCTATCATGCTTTCTATGTTGCATTTGTAAAAGTTAAAACTACCGTTGTTTCTTTATGAAACACCTCCTCTGAATATGATAGTACCATTTATTTAAGTAGTTTCATTTCAATTACTGCTAGATGAAAGTTCTCTTAAAACTGAATATTCAAAATCTTTATATAAACAAACGATGAAAGGTATACCGGTTTTTTCTTCATCCCGATGGATGGTGTAAAACTTCTTCCCATATCAACTGATTAATTTTGTGGCAATTCTTTATGACTGAATGTTTTATGGATGAGTTAAAATAGGTCATGGCAATAATCTTGTATAATTGGTCTAGTATTTGCATGAATCGCTGCTATCTGAACGAAAGTTTAAAAAGTTTAATGTACTCATGATTGAATCAACATCTATGTGATCTTTATTACCTATTTTGTATCCAAAATCTCATAGACCAACTAATATTTTTATGTTATCTCTTTTAATTTCTTCTGTTATGTCATTTATTACAATGTTAGGACATTGCATACATGGTATTACGTTTTTCATGTGTAGCATTTTTTTGTTTATCTGTGATGTTTTTCTAGATTCTCTCTTTGTTCCTTCTGGTTTTGTGACCAATACAAATTCAAATTACTTGCATTTTTTAATTCCTTCATTTCTAATGCACCTGTCTCTACCTTTGTTACATTCTAGAAAATCCTTATGTTTCAAAAACTCAAAGTTTTCATGCTCCTTCATGGTGCTATCAGCTTCCTCCATCATGTGCAGTGGAGAGGTGTGTCTTTGACACATCATTTATTTTAACGTAATACTGTTTTCTGCTGGTTGCCACATGTTAAACGATTCTCCTAGAAAAGCTTAACTTTTTTGTTGTACAATTCTTTTCCTTCATCAAACTTCATCTTTCTAGGCTTTCTATCTTTGAAACGTTTTTTGAAAGCGTCATCTCCCTTTATCGTTTTTACTCTTTCAGCTCAAAATGTATCTGTATCCATTGTTGTATTTTTCATATGCTTGCATGTGAACAGTGTCTTGCTGACACTGGTCATCCAGGCGACATACACAGACCGTTCTATAAGGAAATCTTTTTACACTTTCCTTACATAAAGTATAGGTAGATTGTTCAGTTAAGCAATGAGCCACTGCTTCAATTCAACATATTTTATTTTCCTTTTGTCTTGTTTAATTTGTTTTCACATTTGATTTATAGTTATGAAAGAAACTGTACTATCAGGATCGCAGTAAAGGTGACTTAAAAGCTGTTCTTATTTCAGTCATTTAAAACGGTCTGAAAAGATACAGCGAATATGTTACGCTTGAAAAATAATCTTTAGTTATAAAAAAACAACCAGAAATCTCCCACAGCTATTTGCAACAGTTTGCAACGCTTCTTCAAACTTTTCAAAAGTATGTACGATTTCAGATTTATGTAAACTTTTGCCATTCTAATGGTTGATTCGAAAACAGCTACTTCATATAATAAACCACCACATCCTGTTTTTATTCAAACTTTGTTTTCCTTGAATTCTATCTCTGACTTTTCTGAATTGTTGTAGATTGATATTGTAAAGTTTGCGAAAACTTTGAGTTGTACTGCACATTTAGCTGAATACAAATTTGTATATTTACTCAGATCAAAACGGTAATCTATTCCTTTTTTATTGCGTATTCTTTTAATAACCTTGGTATCAGGATTGATGATGTTTATCTCTATGATCATTATATTTGATCTGTAAATCATCATCTTTTCTAATACATTGCAAAATATCATTTTAGATACTTGAAATTAACAAATCAAATTTGTATTCTCTTGTATATTATTTTGTAATACAATTATATTTGACCACACTTCTATTCCATCCAATCAAGTAAACAAATACATATTACCGCTTGACACTAAAATTGTTGCTTTTATGTTAAACTCATAAAATATGTATGTCCCCTCTCAGAAATCGTTGAATCTATAACAATATAGCTTTGTGCCATTATTTATATTGATAAAATAAATCATTTTCTTTCGATTGATGTTGATTGAGTAAAACAATCAATAGCTCGATAGTATGGGTCTAGAGTACATTTTACAAGCGTTTCAGAAATCGACCCTGTGCATTTACGAAATTTTACAAGCGTTTCAGAAATCGACCCCTGTGCATTTACGAAATGTTACAAGCGTTTCAGAAATCGACCCCTGTGCATTTACGAAATTTTACAAGCGTTTCAGAAATCGACCCCTGTGCATTTACGAAATTTTACAAGCGTTTCAGAAATCGACCCCTGTGCATTTACGAAATTTTACAAGCGTTTCAGAAATCGCCCCCTGTGCATTTACGAAATTTTACAAGCGTTTCAGAAATCGCCCCCTGTGCATTTACGAAATTTTACAAGCGTTTCAGAAATCGCCCCCTGTGCATTTACGAAATTTTACAATTGTTTCAGAAATCGACCCCTGTGCATTTACGAAATTTTACAATTGTTTCAGAAATCGACCCCTGTGCATTTACGAAATTTTACAATTGTTTCAGAAATCGACCCCTGTGCATTTACGAAATTTTACAAGCGTTTCAGAAATCGCCCCCTGTGCATTTACGAAATTTTACAATTGTTTCAGAAATCGCCCCCTGTGCATTTACGAAATTTTACAATTGTTTCAGAAATCCGATTACGAGGTACGGACAAAGTCTGGTAGCCATGTTCTAAAAAGTGAGTTTTATAAACCCTCAACCTTCGGATTTTTTTATAAATTTTACAAGAGTTTCAGAACCTGCCACATATATGTACTTACTTTCGACATTTTCCCTTTCACTCCAGATTGAAATAATTTATACAATAAACCCTTCTTAAAAACCAACAGAAAATCATTTGAAAGTCTTTAAAAGCACAATAAATCCCTTTATTATTGCTGATATACATATTTATAAGACTATGGAGTATAAATATTGCATTAACAGTTTCCAATCCTTTATTAAATCCAAACTGAGAACCACTAATTGTATCTTATGTATTACTGAATTCATTAATCTTTGATTAAAAATGCCTGTAAAAATAATCTTTGAAAATCTGTGTAATACCTCGATAATATCTAGATTCAGAATTATTCAAATCTTTAAAATATTGGAACAATCACCCTCTCAACTGAAGATGTATGAAAATAAACGCTATCAAATATTGCATTACAACTTTTACTTAAAATAGGGCACAGTATACCTCGTCCGTCAATAAAGAACTCATTAATCATATCATCGATACTGCCTGTCTCATTTCGTTTATACTTTCTAATAATAATTCAGCACAACAACAACAACAAGAAAATAATAATAATATTTTTAAAAAATTAACAAAATCCGGTTTTACACCAATCTGCGTGCTTATTAAGCTCCGTGGTCTGGGGCTTCTGTGCTGAGAGGGCGTGGTCACATCCCGCTTAAAACAAAAGACTGGGATGTAAAAACTAGGGTTGCTACGTAGCTATAGCAAATTATCCTTGTTTTTATCGGCATTTAAGAAATAAAATACTCATGTCAAAGAAATCAGTAGAAGTGGCACAGAAAATCAATATATCTCTCATTATCATCATACTTTTCTGTAAATTATCCCACTAAATCGCAATATTTTCAAACACCAGAGATATTTTGAAAAGCAATTTAAGCAATCAAGGCAGGAATTCGACAGAAATGGTTAGTTTAACAATGTAAATTTTGATCACGAACAAATCCGAACTTTCTCATTATCCGTCCGTATATCCGCAGCTGACAAAAAATCCGCATATTGCAGACAAAAATGTATACTTAGTGGTCAGCCTGTTCAACTTAAGACGTCGTACAAAGCAACGGATGTTGCATCTGATGTGAAACGCATGCTTGTGTCCGTCAATGGCGGATTCACCTGGGTTTCATCAATCATCTTTTAGCGAGACAAAAGTGTTGGGAGATACACACCTTTATTAAGAAATAAAATAATCCATAGAAGTGGCACAGAACATTAGTTTACATGATGTTGTAAAGTTACAATAAAGATGGGGTTGTACGGCTTATTTTACTTCTCTTTCATCTGTAACACAGAGTAAAGTTCAGGGTCCTGTTTAATATTCCTAGACTATATATCTACTCAAGAATAATTTCTGTCACTATTTATATATATTTAATATTCCCAGACTATATATCTACTCAAGAATATTTTCTGTCACTATTTATATATATTTAATATTCCCAGACTATATATCTACTCAAGAATAATTTCTGTCACTATTTATATATATTTAATATTCCCAGACTATATATCTACTCAAGAATAATTTCTGTCACTATTTATATATTTGTTGTTCAGGTTTTTAGATGTAATACAGCAGCAAACATTTTTAACATAGATCAATAAAACAATGAAAATTTACTAAACAAAACGAATTCTGAAATTTTGACATTGGCAAGGTGTTGTTTCGTAAAAGTCCTGAATTTATTTGTAAGAATGTGTGATTACCAGTATTTTTTAAACATGTGACGTTTTGCAGGAAGGTTAGATTCATACTGAATCAAAGATGATGAGGTACAGGACTGATCAACTCAGTTTTATTGAAGGAGAAAAGGCGCGAAAAATCTGGAATCCGGCCTGTCTGTGCATGCGTGTGTGAGGTAGTGAGTGTAGGCATGCATGCGTGTGTATATCGTGTCACGTGACTGCACCTACACCATTCTAAAAAGTGGGCTAGGACCTTAATATATTACTGGGATTATTTTTTAAGATGCACATGATGAATATATCAATTAGAGTCAGTACTCTTGGCGCGACTAGGTGAAGAGATTGTTTGCATTTTTGGAATGAATAGAATGCTGCTTTCCCCGCCGTTTTCAAAGCCATATACCGAGAATGCTGCTTTCCACGCAGTTTTCAAAGCAATATACCGAGAATGCTGCTTTCCCCGCTGTTTTCAAAGCCATATACCGAGAATGCTGTTTTCCATACAGTTTTCAAAGCCATATACCGAGATTGCTGCTTTCCCCGCAGTTTTCAAAGCCATATATACCGAGATTGCTGGCAATAAAATCCAATAAACAGGACGTCATTTGGAAAGTCGTTAGACTAATTAAAGGTTGATCCTTTTGTCTTTTTTCCCCTGCAGATTTCATGGTTATTCACCACAAATACCAGAAATGACACCAAATTCTATGGAACACCATCTATAAAATCATTAGACCAATTATGTGTACTTCATTCATTCGTTTATTCATTCATCTTTCTTTCTTGTTTTATGCAAATTTCAAGACTATGAATAGAGAATGCCGTAAATGACCAAGATGCCATTAAGATCATCAGACCCTGTGATGAGTATATCTTTCTTTCTTTTTTCTTGCAGATTTAAATGTTATGCACAGAGAAAGCCACAAAAAAATGACGCAAAATTTGAGACTATGATTTAGAAAATTAGTAGAAACCATGATGACTGTCTCTCTCTCTCTCTCTCTCTCTCTCTCTCTCTCTCTCTCTCTCTCTCTCTCTCTCTCTCTCTCTCTCTCTCTCCATTTGTAAAGATACTCTAAAGAGACCAAAAGGAAGACAGGACAGTGGGTTCAGGGAACAGTTTGAGCGGCGAGGACCCCAAATATTCTCATTTCAAGTCAAAACGCATTATAACTTTATAAGCAAGACACAGCACAAGCAATGTCATTTAAATAAAATTTTAGAATTCCTTTAAATGCAAGAATCTCAAATCATATAACATTTTTGTTTCAACTCTAATGAAATAAAAAAAAACAAAAACGAAAAAAAAACAAAGAAAAAAAGAGAGAAAAAAACCAAATTTTGTTGTGGAAGAAATCTACCGTTTATACTCGTTTATAAGTCAAATCCAAGTGCAAATTACACCGACCAAGATTCGCCGTCACATAATGCGCCGGTAGATTTTGATTTATGCAGTTTATTAGGAGTAATCAGTAGAACAAAGAGCATAGACTCTGATCTGCAGGCGCATTATGCAACAGAAGATCAGGATCTGTGTTGTTTCAGTTGGACTCGACTTATAAGCAAGTATGAACAATGGTTTGAGGCTCTAAGTTCGAAAATTGTAGACTCCCTAATTTTAATTAGAATGAACTTAAAATCATCGAATTTTCAGGATTTTCCAAACTTGGGTTCCATTCTTAGCGCTCTAAATTTCAGTGACGCAGATTTACTGCCAGAACCATATCTAATTTTAGGGTTTTGACCTTGAGGTTGAGGTTGGGCTTTGTACCAAAGAAGCTTCAAGACTAAAGGGTCCAATATTATTCTCGTACCACTATCGGCCTAATCTTTGTATCTTGAATTAGGACGAGGATTAGGCCCATGATTGTTCGAGAATGTTCTAGTGTGTAGATCTTTATAATGTTCGAGTGTGTAGATCTTTATAATGTTCTAGTGTGTAGATCTTTATAATGTTCGAGTGTGTAGATCTTTATAATGTTCTAGTGTGTACATCTTTATAATGTTCTAGTGTGTACATCTTTATATTGTTCTAGTGTGTACATCTTTATAATGTTTTAGTGTGTACATCTTTATATTGTTCTAGTGTGTACATCTTTATAATGTTCTAGTGTGTACATCTTTATAATGTTCTAGCGTGTACATCTTTATAATGTTCTAGCGTGTAGATCTTTATAATGTTCTAGCGTGTACATCTTTATAATGTTTTAGTGTGTACATCTTTATAATGTTCTAGTGTGTAGATCTTTATAATGTTCTAGTGTATACATCTTTATTATGTTCTAGTGTGTACATCTTTATAATGTTCTAGTGTATACATCTTTATAATGTTCTAGTGTGTACAATGTTCTAGTGTGTACATCTTTATAATGTTCTAGTGTATACATCTTTATAATGTTCTAGTGTGTACATCTTTATAATGTTCTAGTGTGTACAATGTTCTAGTGTGTACATCTTTATAATGTTCTAGTGTGTACAATGTTCTAGTGTGTACATCTTTATAATGTTCTAGTGTATACATCTTTATAATGTTCTAGTGTGTACATCTTTATAATGTTCTAGTGTGTACATCTTTATAATGTTCTTCTTTACGAACGCAAGGGATTATGCTTATGTAAGTTCCATCCGATATAAGTTTAATTTTCAATATGGTGTGTCAGCGTATATCAGGCAGAAATTAAAAGGAGCATCCATCTTTTCTGCATGAATTCCTTTCTCAATCAGGTCACTGTGAAATAAAAAGGATATAAACGCTTATTTCGGCTTTATAGATCTCTGCTAAGATTTCTCGTCTCTTAAGTTTCTTAAAGATATTGTCGTATGGTCTATCAGCAGTGGATACTATTACAAATATTGTTATGAAACAACATTCACAGAGTAACCTTATGCAAATGCTGGCATTTTTATATCCTGTTCAAGAGATACTCTTGTTTACGTCTAAAGGTAAAATGTTGCGTTTGGAATTTTATTGGTTTCGCAAGTTTCAATAACATTCTATCAAAGATCGAGAAATGAACTTATATTTCAGTGTTGTGATGACTCATAAAATATTTACACCAAATCTCTTTACTTTCCTAAAAAATTTAATATTTTAATATAATTACTTAGTAAACACTATAAAAACTGGTTAAAGATTACGTACATGTGTGTTACGACTTATCTTGCCATTTTTCTTTCTATTCTTTAGTTCCGCACTTTTGAAAGATTTTAAGTAAAAAGACTTAAATAACACATATAATTCTAGTAAAAGACAAAAAGCGGCTGATTTTGTCTTTTTCTTTCCCCAACTATATTTTAGCAATCTGATTGGATGAAATTTAAGTTCGACTAAAAATTGAACAATGAAGTATCTGAAATCTATGCTTAACTTTAAAAATGTATGTTGTTGGTGAAATTGGGACTTGGCCATATTCACGGAGCTGAGTTGGAAGAAAACAATCAGATTGTGATCGACCATAACGTTTTATTCAAATCCGTGTTTATTGTTAAGGCATTTATATGAAATGGTGATAGACTTGTTAAGGCATTCATATGAAATGGTGATAGACTTGTTAAGGCATTGATATGAAATGGTGATAGACATGTTAAGACATTGATTTGAAATGGTGATAGACTTGTTTTGCTTTTTTATTTAAAACGAGGCCATATACATTTATTTATCCTTGTTTGAACGTGTGTTCTTTTCTGGAGCACAAAATATAAATACTTGTTAAATTATTTAGGTTTTTGTTTGCAACAGATTAATTCATGTAATAAAATACACACAGACACACAGACGCACGTTTTCAGTATCCCCTGCGGGATCACGGATGTAGAATAGACCCTCCTGCATGGTGTAATATGCGATTAATGGAGACAACCTGTGTGCCGTGAGATGCGTCTCATAATAACGCCCTAAGTGATAAGGTCTTGAACTTTTAAAAGAGTGCGGTTTATATAGAAAACAAATAAAATAAAAATAAAATAATAAACCTTGTATTTTAAGGACTTTTCCCTTTTTTCGCCTTCATCTTTGTTTGGTATATCTTATTGGGCATGTATGCAACTTCTTTACCCTTTATCTTTTGTCTCATGGTGGATATTTTTTGGTTGGAGGGGTTTGTCTTTCTGGACATTTTGGCTTGGTTTTTGCTTTTTACCGTTTTTGCAACCTAGCTTTTTTTGCACTATATAGCCAGGACTCTGCTGATGTGCCGTTAAACCCTGTACATACATATATGCATACAGAGTTCCTCTCTGAAACCATATGTGGTCTGATCAAATCCACATGTTCGCAATGTTTTGTTTTTTTTTCCCATGCATTACTGAACAAAAATGGAGTTCCAAAACGCTCCTCAAAATCAATGACAAGATAAACCCTTGGTTCTCATAGACCTCCGTGGCGGCAGTAAAACAAAAGATAAACCCTTGGTTCTCATAGACCTCCGTGGCGACAGTAAAACAAGATAAACCCTTGGTTCTCATAGACCTCCGTGGCGGCAGTAAAATAAAGATCACCTTTGCCTTTAGCGTGGCATACTTGGTCATCCGTAACATACCCATGGATGATGTTTGAGCATTCTAAAGGTCGTATATTTGACTGACTTTTAGATGATATCGCTACGGTATGTAAAGGGCCAGCAATCATTTAATGGCAATTTGACTTCTGGATGGATTGTTATTAAACTATGTCAAGGTGAAATGTATAGGTTTAAAACGCAACGTTTGGAATTATGGGCTCTCAGCTTGAATTTCACGCATCTAAATGTCCTATAGATCTTATTATATAGACTACATGTAGGCTATTACAGATACTGAAATAAAATACTGTACATTTAGAAACATAATACAGTTGCTGGTATTTTGACATCCCAAGAGAAAATCTTTGAAAACTGTTTCTCTTACGGTCCAGTAAAGCGTCTGGAATTTCATCGGTTTCTCGTAATTCAATAATATATCATCAAAAGATCGAGAAAAGGTCTTGAATTTCATTTTATTTAAAGTGATGAGGTATTGAGCTATTTTGTTTCCATCCATTATATCTTAAATGGCATGCAATCAGCAGGATTAATCTAAAATATGAAATTCAACACTCAGCAAGAGTCATCAAACAGCAGCCGAGAATTTGTTTTTAAATTACAATAACTCATAGGACTGTCATTTCGATCAGTTTCATTTATTTTATTTTTTTTCTTTTTTAAATGGTGACCGCGCAAGTACATGGGAATATATTTTTTCTTTTCCTTTCGATTTTCAAGTAAAGCCTATGGGAGAAACCTACGACCTCTGGCTTCGACAGTGATTTGTCTTCCACAGACCTTTGCCTTCCCCAACTCTGTAATCCACTCATATTAGTGGGCATAACCAAGACGGCAAAATTCAAATTCTGGTTACTGGATCGCAACTGTTGTATTGAATGTGTGTATCCGATACTTTGCTTTGATTTTGAGCATAAAATAGGTCAATGTAGAGCAGTATTTGGACATAACATAAGCTATAGCAGTACAATGTTTGGACATACAAGAAACCATGGTAGCGCAGTGTCTGGACATAAAATAAGCCAGGGTAACGCTGTGTTAGGACGTACAATAAGCCATGGTATAGAAGTGTTTGGGCATAAAATAAGCCACGGGAATGCAGTGTTTGGGCATGCAATAAATCATCGTAGCGCAAAATAAGCCATGGTAGTGCAGTGTTTGAGCATAAGATAAGCCATGGTAGCGCAGTGTTAGATCATAAAATAAACTAGGGTATCGCAGTGTTAGGACATAAAATAAGCCACGGTAAGGCATTGTTTGGACATACAATAAACCATGGTAGCGCAAAATAAGCTATGGTTGCGCAATGTTTGTGCATAACATAAGCCAGGGTAAGTCATTGTTTGGGCATACAATAAACCACGGCAAGGCAGCGTTTGGGCATACAATAAGCCAGGGTAGCGCAGTGTTAGGACATACAGTAAGCCAGGGTAAGGCAGCGTTGGGCATACAATAAGCGAGAGTACGATAGTGTTTAAGCACGTTCTCTTTGCACTTCAAAGGTCATAGGTTTGTACGCTCATATAAGTTCATGCAAGGGATACTGGTCATCCATCCATAGTCATTGTTTTTTCCGTATTCTTTAGTTTTGAACATTTAAAGGTCACCTTACAGTATGCTTAAGACTAAAGTTGACACCCTTCTGTACTCCTTGTTCACTGCATTAAACTAGGCGTAACATTGCTATGAAGAGGAGATGAATAGAGGGATAGAATGCACAGGTAGTGATAATAACTAAAATATAAAACAAACAGCAGACAACGTCAACTTGTTACCTAACTCCGTCTATACCGATTAAAAAGGTAACCAGCTTTGTGTAGTATGTTTCAGTAGGATGAGTAAATGATAAGTGTGTATTTTGTTGTTATTATGTATGAGAGTTATAGTTAAAATTAATCCATGTTATAAACTCATGTACCATTGAAGATATCAGTATATTTGTCAATTTATTACTTGTGTCGACTCTACCTTTCTTATTCCTACTTGCTTCCGTAGACAAACGAATGAATGAATGAATGAAGATATCAGTATATTGGTCAATTTATTACTTGTGTCGACTTTACCTTTCTTATTCCTACTTGCTTCCGTAGACAAACGAATGAATGATTGAATGAAGAAAGGAATGAATGAACGAATGATTAATAAACAAGCAAGCAAATATGGGGAAATAAATATGAAACAAATTATCGAATCAATTTAGCAGATACATCAAATTGATAAAATAAATTGTTAGTGAATAGATAGAAATATGAACATGTGAACTAATAAACAGAGTAAATTTTAATTGGTAATTTCGGTGTTGCCAATACAATATCAACCAGGCAATTATTTTATTTCAAGGGTTTATAATGAACTGCTACATATGTATAAATGACCCATAATTTGTTCATACAGGTAAATTGGAGTGAACTTGAGGTTCGCTACACGGTGTACCATTGTTTACTAGGGAGTTAGTGTTCCTGATGCACAATGTGTCATTTTTGGTCTTATAGGTACTGTACGTCACCTTAAGTGTCGTCGAGAATACTTAGTACATAAGTAATGGAGCACCGCATGACGCTGTTCCGTGACATGTCACTCGAATGAGCAAATGCAGGATAAAGGAATGAAAACAGTGCTAAATGCAAAGATATAGGTCCACACAGGTCTGACAATATTATACAATTATTGACCTTTGTTGAAGTGAATATAAAGTTTTATGGACCAGTAAACATCATCCTGACCGACGCGAAGCTATGATTGTATGTTTTGTTTCAGTGCAGTAGTAAGGAAAGTGTGCAAGCTATATGTGTGTTTTATGCAGTAGTTGATAGTTTTGCGCCAGTTGTAAATTTTAAGTAGCAAGACAGTGGTTGCGCTAGAGTAAGGGGTTAATGATATATATGGCATTTGAATTAATCAGTCAATTATTTTTGTTATATTTGTTGTGCCTGATCACAGCCATCGACAACAAGTTTTGCGATTTAAAATTTCATTCGTGTGCCAGAATTCTCGTTAGCTTTCTACTGTTATTATATTGGATGGATGGGTTGATACATGAATGCATTGATATATGGGTAGGTGAATATATATTGCTTGCCTGGATGTATGTATGTATTTCTAGTTTAACATCTATATAGTATGAACTCTTCTTCATATAATAATTCAGTTGATTGAGAGGAAGAAATTTAAAATTTATGTTTCTTTTAACTTTTGGTTCATCGGTAAAGTTGGAAAATGAAAGGAGAAAGGAAACTAGAGGGAGTTTTTGCCCAGGCATCCCCACTGTGGGACAATAAGGCAAAACTGAAGAAGCCTCGATTCAAGAATAAACCCCTGTGTCAAACAAGGATCATAACTCAGTCTAATTAAGAAGACAGAAAAACTCAAAAATTCGAGCCTGACTTAGTTCTCAATACGTTCCACACTAAATTTGTTTTTAATCCATGAATAGCTAATAAATGTGTTGACTAGACACAAAATTCGTGATTCATTTGCAATTATCATAGCCGAGAAAGGGTCATAATCGTCCAGTATTTTACACACAAAATAAGTTAAAATCGAAATTGAATTATGTCTTATTTTATATTAAGCTCCATACCCAATGTTGTTCCATTTTATGGAATTAAAAAATAAATAAATAAAGAATAAAGTTTCAAGTGGAAATGAAATTTGTGACGTACAGGCGGATGCATATTCGGAAGAAGGAAACGGGTCACTATTCGTTTCCTAAGATGAAAATGGCGTGGGCATAGTAATCACGGGACATGGAAAATCAAAAAGCGCCTTACATCTCCGCTCTACCTATATGAAAATAAAACTGAACTAAAAATTATTCTAATAGCAAGTGTATGACGCAAAGAAAATATATAGACACTGACTGACGACATTGATTCGATCGACATCGATATAGTTCGATATAGTATAGCGCCGATATCGACCATTTCAAAGACTAAACGTAATCAGTTGCCGGTACTTGATAGTAGTTAGGAAAATGTCGATACCAGCGCATGCCATTGGATTTCCCATTGCAGTTAGCAATTTTAAAAAATCGCCACTTCCATCCGATTGGCCGATGAACCAAAAAGCCACTTTCTGTCACTACTGGTGTTTTTGTGTTTGCTTGTTTGTTTGTTCCTTTCTTTCGTTGTGTTGAGCAACAGCTAAGTTAAACTGTAAAACATTTAAATACAAAACAAGATAAGGAAAAGGTAGTAGACTGTACGAAGACAGTTTACCAAAGCATTAGGTGACACTCTCCAGTTTCGTACTTTGCACAGGGGTTAGATTTTTAAAGAAAAAGAATTACCCAGGTTTTCCTCACTGGTTGTCCTGGCTATTTAAAAAAGACCTTGTAAATTTTAGGTATTGTTAAAAGAACTTTGAATTCCCTTTATTTTGGTGAATGATTGATGGGTGCAATTTGGGTTGCAGAGTATACAGCTTGGTCTTACTTAAGATGTGCCCCTCTAAAAAACTGCTAGCTCCGCTTGGTCATTTTCACTTCCTGGTCTTCAAAGGTAAATAATAAAAAAAGAGCCGATAACTTATTTTTATTTTTAGATACTTTGTAATTCATTCATAGTACTTTCAGAGGCTGGTATTGTGTGCTCTAGCTAAATTCGTTTCCCTATTTTAATAACTGCTGAAAATAGTGCACTTTTGACTAATTCAGGCTGATTTTTCGAGTACTTTGGAGCGGCCATTTCTGTCTGCTGTGTGCTTAGATCATGTCCAGTTTCCACAAGTACAATATGTAAAGAAATTTCAGCCACAGTACATGAAAGTAACATAGAGGTATGCCAACATTCTCTCCATTGTGCATGTTGCAAATGAAAACAACTTCATCTTACACCTGTCACTCTCTCAGAAGCATGTATTATCTGTAGAGCGCCGCCTTAACATGTAAATACATTGATTTACGACTGAAAACCAGTATCCCCATTGGGTAAAATTTTATTAGGTTGCAAAACCGTTACAAATCAAGTAGTCCTTGGTTATTTATAATAATAATAATAATAATAATAATAATAATAATAATAATAATAATAATAATAATAATAATAATAATAATAATAATAATGTAGTTGATTTATCCAGAGTGAGATAATTAGCTAACAGCTAGTTTACATTATGGCCCAGCAAAATATACATGCAATTAGTAAAGAATTTATAGGAACCACCAGCTTTCATAATTTCCATACATGTTAGCTTGTAGAGTGAAGCCAATTTTAGATCTTTCTTTTTTCTTCTTCTTTTCAATGCAGCAACATGCTGCAGATTTGTATGAATGCTGTATCCAGTGCTGTTTGATCTATGACATTGATGACTCCCTTCATCTCGATAGCCATTTCACAAGATAAAAATTACAATCCCCTTAAAACGAATTCTTTCTGTTTGTATTGGCACGGGTAATGCGTTAAGTTTTTCCTTTTTTTTCTTCACAAAAGTATCTTCAAATCCTTGGTACACATTTTCCATATCAACAACCTCAACCTTTTCAACATAAATTATTTTGACTCCACCCTTTCTTGTCTTTTTAGGCAACTTTAGAAACTTCAGAGGATGTGTAATGTTAAACTCCCTCATTATCTTGTAATGCGTTGCCCTTGAAACATCAGCAGCCCAACAAGTCCATTTCAAGTTCCTATCCTTCTCCAACTCAAGGAGTATCCTCATAACAAGCGAGATTTTGTAGTTTCTGAATGTGTCGTTACTGTCAGGTGTTGTGTTAATTCCTTCGTAACACAATGAAGTCAAACATGTATACTATTTAAATCTTTCCCAGCTTTTGCTTATTGATACCTTTACAAGCCTTTTTTACCTTTTATTTTTATTATTGGGGGGCTTTTGGGGTTTTTTTTGTTCTGTTTTTTTTTTTTTGTTCTCAAAGGTGTTGGTTCTGTGGGCGTAGAACTGTGACCTCCACCCACAAAACTTGAAACAACATTCAACTCATCCTTGAAAACTCCCACAACTTTTATGTTGACTTGCGGAATGTCAAACATATTATTGTTTGGGCAGTCACTTGAATCATATGACATGATATAATTTTTTATGTTCTCATAAACGTTTTCAATTACGACATGCACGCACAAAGAGTCTGTATTGGTTATGTTTAACGTGATACGGTCTCCATACCGTGTCTTTAATGTTTGGTAGTAGAACGTGTACATCAACAGTTTTGAGAGGTTCTATACACAGAAACCTAACATATATGGGTTTAGTGAGCCTCAATGTTTTATTTCTCATGCTCACGAGTACCAAATCCTCATAAATGATCTTTCTGATAGCAAATCTCAATTCACTTGTAGTACAGATCTTCACACTGATTCTCTTCCGCAGTGTTCATCAGCTTGAAGATGTCATCTTCTAAAGTCGTTTGTGGCCTTTCTCTCAACGATGTATTCAACTGTGTATTTGTTCAACCAAGCTTGCGGGTTCAATATGATCAATCTATGCACCCATATCACTTTCATCCCCATCAGAATCTGAGGTTCCTAAAGTGCACAACGTATTTTGTCTTGTCTTTCAAGATACACTGCAACTTGGGAAAGTTGGCTTAGTTTGCTTTTCCACTTTCAATGAATTTTTTCTACATCGCGGAGATGTCATTTTCATCAGGTACAAGTTTTTCAGGCGCAAAATTATAGTCCTCAGAACAGTCGTGCAACTGTTCAGGTATTTCCAAATCAATCCCCAGGATCTAACCATCCTCACTGTCATCGGGTACAGACATCAAATTCTCCATGATCCAGTTTTTCTCACTTGCATTTCCCCACCTGAAATGTTTTTGAGGCACGTGCTGACACATGTCCAAATCAGAGATTATATGTGCCGTGTTAGATGATGACTCTGGTTTTGTTGGTCGTGCCAGACATCAATTTTTACTCTACCATCAACTTCTTTATAATACTCATTGTTGGCAATTGAATTTCCATTTAACTATATGCTATTGTTTTGCCCTTCATCTTTTGCCAGTACATCTGCAGGCATTTCAGATTCCTATCATTGCATGTGTGTGTGATGTGTGCGTGTGTGTGTTCATTCTGATAGAAAAAAGAAAGAAAGAAAGGTTTTATAGTGATTGGAAGAATAATTTCTGACAACTGAAGAGGATGCCTTGTGCGATGTAGCCCGTATTGTCGAATTCATCGAGAATGAGCTTGATCTATTCCTCCGAGATGGCGCTGTCGAGGAGCGCCTTGGATATATGGTCTAAAATTGTGATGGGTTTTCACTGTGCTAAGACGCGGATTTTGTCGTGGTGAGACGCCGGCTAATAAAATTTCCTGTTGTGGAAAACAGGCCACAGCTCAAAGCAGTGATCTAAAGGGCAATTGCATAGGGGTCCGCGGTAATAGTTGACAATGTTCCAATCCCCGCCACACCAGCGATCAAAGACAGTCGTCAGTGTAGTGTGAACGCCATCTACCGCGTTTACTGCGCTCTTGTATATTTGTACATAGTGCGTCGCTGTTCAGTCTTTACACTTGAGGAAGTTTGAGCCTCGCAGTTTTTTTTAAACGAAAATCTTGTGGATCTTGGAGTTTTGGGTATATGTACATTATAATTCCTCTATGAGGAGCGTGATATGAAAGTTTGATTTACCATTGGGGGGTGGGGGGCACCTCTGCAAGCTCGCGCTTCTAACCTGTCGCCGTGGTGTACTGGCAAGGAGGAGATAATTTGAAACAAAATGTCAGTTTCTTTGATATCTTTAGTTCCGGTAAAGGCATGGTCTTCAACATGCCAGCCAACACACTCGTGAAGAGTTACAACCAGCGTGCTTTCTGCTCGCAGGTTTAGTTATTGCTTTTTTTTTTTTTCTTCTGTCCATTCACTGTAATGCGACAGAACATATCTTTTTGAAGATCACACGGATGTAGTCTTGTGGGCCGAGTGACAGAGGGCCCTACATACCCGAAGGAAAGATTATCACCGAGGCCGTTTCGCCAAATACCACGTTGTTAATGTAGCGGGCAGTACTATGGGGTTTTGTTCCGACGTTTGAAATCTCAATTACTATAATCTGACCGCGGGTTGACTTAGGGTGCTCTGGGTGGTCCCAGTGCTCAATGTCTATCTGCTTTGCATCCTCATTCCATCCTAATGTGAATCGGGACCTGTCAATCACATGTTCGCGCAGATACTCTTCCACCATGGATTTGTATTTCCTATCGATGTCAACTTGTTTTGCGAGCTACGCCAATACTCCATCGTCGTCCGCTACCGCGGGATCGTAAGGCGGCACCAGTGATTCGTATTCATTGTCCATATCTGGCTGCTCCCCCATGGCTTTGTTAAATATTCTAATTGGGAAAGCCAAAGATGGAAAGAGTGGCTGAAAATTCCGTCGACTGTACGTTGACGTTAGACCCTCGCATCTAATGGTGTCTCCGTCGGCAAACATCGACGCAAAGTTAGTTGTAAGGCTTATGTGTGAGGCGTTAGCTGGAACGGCAGTACTGCCATTATATGCCATTAAGGCCCCATTTACACGGATTGAAAGCGACGCCCACGTTCAGTCAATGCGACTCCAGTAGAGGTTAATGAAGTAAAAACCGGTGTCCTGGACAATGATAGTGTCATTGTCGTTGCTGACTGTGAAATCGCCAACGTTTGAAAATCTTGCGTTGAATCACAGCGATACAAACTGGACGCATTTATTGCCCTAACCCCACTAACTTACGTGAGTATGAGGGCCGTGCTAACAACGACAACCTAGCGGCCGGGGATTTCAGCCTATGGGGCAAACGCTTCTTCGTGCTTCTCGACTTCGACCGCTAAATGATCAAATGCCGCACTATCAATCGGGCCTTTCAGACCGACTTACATTTGGGCTGACGTTTAACAGCTACGGCAGGTGATCCGCAGCACTAACAACAAGGTGAGTTACACCATCAGCGGTATCTCTCTGAAGTTCGACGTTGTGAACAACTCAGAGCTTGCACGCATGGTTAGGCAGCCGAACATGGGAAAGGTGGCTATATTGTACACCAGAGTGCTGAGCCACTGCAAGGCAGTACTATACAAGAGCGACACCACGTGGAATATTAACGTAAATTTGCAAGCGAAAAGTATGAAGGCGATGGTCATACTCTTCAAGAGACATATGTAAACTGCTGATTTCCTACGCGATACTGAACATTTTTACAACCCCCTTATCAACAAAGTGTTGATAACGATCGAGAGCGTTCCAAACCAGGTCTATGCCCAGGGGCAGGGGCGACATCTGCAGTGGGAAGAGGTGTTAAATATAATGGTGAGAGAATCTATCAAAGACGCCGAACTTTCGTCGATTGACATTGGTGAATTTTACCAAACCAAGTTTGCCCTTGTCACCGACATGAGGGCAACAGAAGACCACACTCTTCACGGGTCATGAAGGCGCATCGAAAACGCGAGTGAATGTGTCATGCTGCACATTGATAAAAAACGTCCCATTTTATGTCAGCCATGTGGTAACATGAGCGTTTTTTTTTTACTTACAACCACATTGCGCCATGATCGTTGGCCGCCTCGTCTGTGCAAAGAGCATGTTTGCATGTGAACTTCTCGAATTGGCATTTAAGGGGCACTTCAATTTTATCGTTATCATCTACCCGGCCTTAATAAAGCGCACGATAGGTCGTGGGCCCGCGGAAGAAAGGACACGGGAGTATTTCTGGTCAACGCTGAGGGATATGATCTGGATATCCTGCTTTGTGCACTCGCTAAAAAGTTCGAGGAAACCACCACGCTTTTCCAACTCGACGATTGTGCCTTTCTTTCTGGCGTCCGGCCTACGAAAACGGCCCTTACTGAGCTCACCTATTTCAACCGCCATGCCGGCATCAGCGTGCGGGTTACAACACTAAAATACAACGCCGTTGCCGGTGATTTCTGCGAGCAGACCTCCTGGATAGCCCTCTTCTATTGCAAAAGATATTGAGGTCTCGAGTCGAGCAGAGGCCTATAAATTTCTTAAAAAGGAAAGTTTTGGCATGACAAGTTCCTTCTGCGCACAGACCAACTATTGTCCTACCAGTTTGTTTCCACCTTCGATGGGATTTGAGCGGTCTGCTCGAAACCAAGCGTGATGTGGTGGCTTTATACTTTTGTGCGTTGCCTTCCACGCTATAACACTTGTGGTTTTAGTCTACGTACTACTTAGAGTTAGGAGATCAATGAGCCATGGCAGAATCTGTGAGTGATTTTGATATTGAGGAGCTACTTCATGGGTTGGCAACCAAACTGGATGACAACACCGGTCCGCACTATTGGAACAGCAGCATCTGGAACAGCTAGACTGCCTCTCTGAGCTGTTTGCTTCTGAAGCGGCGGAAACATACATAGACCGGCCTCTTACCTTTGCGGACCTAAAGGCGATGAACGATGAAGAGTTTGCAAAACCCTATGCCATATACGAGGCTAAACTTGAGGTCAGAATGACTGCTTCGATGGGGGCGTCTGTGCTTGGCCTGTACACGGCTGTTATGAAACACTATTTGCCATAGACAGCCGCAAGCACCTTCTGAGGGATTTAAAAGAGGTTCCGCTCATCCAGGTTTCTTTGACTAGCATCAGCAGCCACCTCTACTTTAGATACTGCCCGGTACTAGCGCCAATCGCAACTGGCACGATAACCTACAGGCATGCAGAATTAAAAAAATAACAAACGATGAGTACGACAGCGGAACCATCAGCAGTGCTGATGTTGGAACCGTCAGCGGTACCCGCACAAGTGCATCAGAAAGTGGTACAGGTCACTGACCTTGAAAGCCCAGGTAGAGTTGCTTCTGGTAAAAGACTTGCTGCTATGATGAAACAACGCCGGGCTGAAAAATACGTCGACACTCACGCCACTCAGTCGGAACGACGGGAGCAGCAGTAGCTGGAACAGCAGCAAGCGCAGCGAGAGAGCAAGATATCGCGGCGCCATCTTATGTTGCCTGGGTCTGCCAAGCTTTGGCGGCTGGCCTTGTGTACGCTTTATTCAGCCACTCACCGCTGCAAAAAGCAGCGGGCCCGGAGAAAAAATAAACACCGCATGCGTCAGCAGCCACTATTAGACACTCGCCCGATCCTTTTTATATGGAACAGTAGTCTTGTAAGTGTTCGAAACACAAGATGCACCACCGTACGCCGAAGACCTCTCACACCTCCTTTACCAATGGGCAGTACTCGGCGGCCTTGAGATTGGGTATTCGATTATTGCCAAATGCTTGTTAAGAATGAAACCGGCCGACCTTGGCCACGTAGACTTTGAAGACGCACCAAAGGCCGTTACGATCAGAACGCTGAGCGTTTGGACACAGGATATGCTAATTAAATAGGGCATCATTCTTGCTAATATAATCACGACTGCCTAATGGCCTCTGCGGCTCTCATGGTCGGCGGGATAATTGTTCACGCTCTCGCATTCTCTTGCTCAAACTTCATCTTCTCTCAGATAGGTATAAAAAAGGGGCTGACGAGGAGCGCATTCGCCATGACAAGGCTATAAATGAACACCAAGCTGCGCGGTTCGTTTGCATACCAATAGCAGTCGGAACGACAAACCGCGGAAACAGCTGTTAAAACACGTTGGATACTAAGCTCTTGGCCAAATACTACAACCCACGAAGTTACAGGACGGGTGTGGCACTATCAAAAAGTTGAAAGAAGCTACCAAAGTCTCACAAGATGCTGCCAGGGTACGGCTCAAAAAGCAGGCTAGGTGGCAGATTTACCTACCCGCACCGCGAAAAATGTCACGGCCGCGATTTGATATTCCAGTTCCTAATCAGGTTCACAAGGCCGACCTCTTGTTTTTGCCGCACGACAAGGTTAGGCAAGTAAGTATGTGCTGACCGTGATTGATGCTGCCATCTGTTATAAAGAGGCTGAGCCCATGGCCACAAAGAAAGTTTCCAAAGTCGTCGACGCGTTGGCACGTATGTACAAGCGGGGGCCGCTAAAGTGTCCCAAACTGCTGCAGGTTGACCCCGGTCGAGAGGTTATAGGTTCCGTCTCGCAACCCCTGGTCAAGCACTGGCGAGGAGAGGCCAGCGTCCACCGCGTGGAGGACATTGTAGAGAGGTTCAATCGTACTCTAGCCGAGCGGCAGTTTGGGCGCCAGTACGTTCAGGAGATGTTGCTTGCCGAAAGTGAGACTGCAAGGCGTAGCACTGAGTTGGTTCGGCAGCTGTCTGCCATTGTGACAAATGGCGAGGCAACGCGGCTCACAGGTAAAAATAAAACCCTTTTGATGCCATTCGTGAAACAGCTGGGACGGCTGTTTCACGAATGCTGTACCCATACGGGTCTGGAAAGCTGGAAGGAGGTCAATGTCGCGCCATAGAACCTGTGTGGTTGTTTAAGGTATTCACCCTGATTGATAGGTTTGCCATTCCAGGTCAGTCATCTATATACCATATTTCTGGCCGTGGCGCTGCGCACAGAAGCTTCGTTTGCGAGGAACTACAGATTGTGTCTGAAGATAATCGGCTACCATCCTCTGGTGTTCTGACCCATCGCATCGCTCGACGAAGCCAAAGAGCTCATTGAAGTAGTAACCATATGCCCGCGTTGTGATGCTGTCTGAGGCGATCCATTTGTTATTTTCCAGCGGACTCGGGCTCATTTTATTCATTCGGTACACCCCCGTCTTGTTGTGGTTGCTGCGAATGGCTACCATCTGACGATGAAACTCCTTCCGCTCGGTTAGAGAATCTAGGTATAATTCGTGCCGCACGTTGTGCTTCACAACAGCCTTTTAAACACCCATGGGCCTTTAGGGCATCCTTGGGTATATCCT
Source organism: Margaritifera margaritifera (assembly GCA_029931535.1). NCBI lineage: Eukaryota > Metazoa > Mollusca > Bivalvia > Unionida > Margaritiferidae > Margaritifera > Margaritifera margaritifera. Next base: position 5,436,481 of record JAQPZY010001664.1, on the reverse strand, counting down.
ATTTCTCCTCGAGGATTTTTGTTTGTGTGTATTTTTCGATCGTCTCCTGATAGAACGCGAACGCTCCATTGGTATCGGTCGGATTCCAGCTCGCAATGTTAATTCTGTACGTCTTCAGGCGAGCCCGACATATTCTGCGATCGGCGTCACATTGCATTTGTCCTTAAACTTTCGGAAGACCTTTTGGTTGATGATGCCTGCGTTCCGCAGAGGATGGTCGGCCAGATAGTCGCTGGTGTCGTACAGGGCGGCATCCTTGCCCATATCCCGGTATAGATCTTCAGCATTAAGAGCTTCGTCAGATCCAGGATCGACATTTTCGTGTAGATAGGGTGGTTGAGATAAAGACTGACCTTTGTTGAATGTATAGAAACAAGGTTGCCGTAAGATATTCCCGCGTCTTAAACGACGAGTCATCTTCACCCTCGGGCCGCACAAGGTTCACCCAGATCCGCTTTCACAAATTTTCTATACGTCTTCCGAAGACGGAATTGTTCTCGATTTTGAAAATGTCCTTTTCAAAGTCCTGATATCAGTGTTGAGCTGGATGTACGGCGCCATCCACGGACTTTAGTTTTTAAACTCCATGACCCGGTGGACCTTGGTGACGCGCATTCCAAGACTGGTGTAGAACTTGAGATTGCGGTAATGGACTACATAGCGCTCTTATTTCGCAGGCTGGAGACTAGCCTCGTGCATTCGGTAAATGTATAACCCAGTTTATTCACTAAGCTACGCTGGTAGTCGCTCAGTCAGCTTTCTGGAACACACAGTGCCTCTGGGACCAGCGGGTGGTTGCTGTGCGCGTTATGAAGCTCCTTTGGGTTTTCGAGGTAAACCTCAAGAATGTAGCCTTTGGTGAATCATCCTTGATCTCGTCAACATCTGGTGGGTCGACCCACTTAAAACCACCGGTTGGCAGACTCTGCATCATGGCCTAGCCATATAGGTTCTTGGTAATTTAGTAGGTTATCCAGCTGTTTGGTGTTTCACTGTCGTGGTGGGTACTCCTCGGGTTATTCGCTTCCGTGTGAGGCCTGCTCACCAGCGAAATGCCACTACACATGCCCTTCTAAATAAACAGGTGCATGTCGATGTCCGTCAACTGCATGAGCTTAACACCATTAGTTGTCATGAGGGCGTCCCATCTCATCCCCAGTCGGCTTTAGTAATGTGCTGGTTTGAGGCCGTATTTTTTCAGTGAAGTGTCCGGAAATGCCTCAGATACGTCCGCCAACAGAAGCACATCAGACTTCAGGTATATACCGTGGTAGTCTCCGAGGTTTTGGCAGCCTAATGCCTTCCACACGCTCTGCGCGTGTTCGTAGTCTTTCGCTTCGATCTCTTCTCTAGAGAGGTGGCTATAAAAGGCATCCATAGGTGGATTTCCTCAAACCGCCCCGCATGTATTCGTGCGGGTAGATAACTTTTCGGATTTGGAGGTCAATGTCAGTGCCATGCGCTGTCGTTCGAAAAACCTTCTTTCCTGACTTTTCGAGGTTGTCTGCCAACTTTCCAACCCTGGTGTTCATGAATTGCAGGCTGTCAATAAACTGCAGCTGCCCCAAGTGAGAAAGCCGTGTAATTTTCCATGTTGTTTGGAATGGCGCTAATCTCTTGAGGCTGTTCCGATGGCTTCCGTGATCAGTTCACCATCTTAGCCGCGCAGATTATGAATCACAACAGTGACCTTTATTTTTTTCTGGGTAGATACGCAGCTTGAGATTGCATGCTTGATGGGGGACTCTGCGTTATTTTCAGATAATATGACAGTGGTTTCTCACCATGTCCGTCCTCAGCTCTCCGCCACAGATATTGCAACTTACCGCTTTCCGAAAATTCCTCCAGTTGTCTTCGCTCAACACCATCCCCGCGGGATTTCAGAGCGCCTCTCGGATCTCTTCTAGCTTCGCCTCCAGGTGCCTAATAAACGTCGATAGAGTCCTCACCCCGGTATAACACCGGCTCCTTACAGACTCCATCATTGCGGACAATCACATTGCAGAAGTTACATGGAACCTGTCCAGCTATTTTCGGCGTTTTGCTTTTGTTCGGATTGGCCGCAGGGCCTTTGACTGGCACGCTTAGTACCTCGAAATCCGCATAGATGATGTAAGGGACACACATTTGCCGGTGGTGGTTCTGAAGAACTAAGATGTTTTTTCCTGGTTCCAGTAAGGTCACGCGCTGTGACTATACAACGGCATTCTTTAGCGTGGACTTCCAGTAAGTCAGCTCGGCTGAAGATGTGTAGGCAAACGTCCTTACTGTACTCGGTTTTGTTGTGGTTGTGTACAATGCGGCTTAGGTCTTCTATCCAGACAGTGTGGTTCTTTTCCGCTGCGGCTTCACCTTCGGTGCCTGCGGTATTGGCAAGCAGGCATAGGTCCACAGTGCGTCGCCTGACTTCCTCGCTAATACTCAGCGGGTAGAGGTAATTTTGCCCACCAAAGACATTAACAGCGACAGTTTCGTTGCAGCGCTCAAACTTGGCACTATCACTAACTTTGACAGGAAAGTCAATGCCTGTAAAGTCAAGCACACCCAGGTGCTGGCGGTACTTACCTGTCCGGTCAACATGTCTATCGTCTGCAGGTTATAGAGCCGATAGAATAGCCCACTCGAAAAAGCGATTGTCGGTGTTTTTCAGATTAATAACAGTCCGTCGCGGTATACATTTTGGCGTTGGAATGTATCTCCGACCGCGAAATGGACGGTATAGCGACACTATGAGGTCAAGCGCTTGGCAGCGGGCAAATACCCACCCAGACCATTCACGCATGTAATTTTCGATGTTCCAAAGTATGAGGTCATTAGTTTGGGCAACCAGCTGCTCGATCTTATCCGTGCGCAGTACGACTACGGGGTCAGTACTAAACTAGGCCGTTACTTTTGTGGTTGCAATCTAAGCCTCTTTATCGTAAACGGCTTTTTGGCCAAGCATGGCTTTCTTCAGCTGTGTCGTTCGGACGGGGATAAACTTTAGGCCATCATGGTTCCTGAGCTCCCTTGAGAGAATATTGCGCACCCAAGGCGCCATAGCTTTATGAAATAGGAAGGCGTCGGGTCAAGCTCATGTTTTTGAGGCACTGTAGCGCGATAGTCTTTTACAACCACGTTGACTCTACCCTGTTTCTCTACAAAATCGGGTAGTTGCCGTTGCCCAGCTTGTACACGTTGCTTGCCAATGTGTGAGGGTGCTGGAATAGGCCTCTGCGGCATTGCAAATAAATACTCATCGAGAATTCTGTTTAGGACGCCGGTTAGCTTGATCTGTAACTGTGCAACCAACGCGTCATATTTACTCTGGGTTATATGCCCTCTCTGCAGCAGCTCGCTCAAACTTGGGATTTCAGATATAGTACTGCGCCATGCCAAGCGTTATACATATCAACCCAATTCTCTAAATGGATTTTATTTGGTTGTGGTTACATTAAGCTTCATACCTAAAATCCCTATTATCTAAATGGATTTTAGATTGTTTTGCTTGCGTTAAGCTTTATACATATAAATGCCAATTCTCTAACTGATGTTTTACCTTGACTGAAGCTCACAAATAAATTTATTAAAAATGTCTCCTTTCTCTGTTTTTGCTCTGATTACCACCACAACTCGCAAATATCCTATAATCGGTCTATGTTCCAGCACCACACTTCCAACATGGGTAGACTCTACATCCTCTTCTAAACTCTGCCATATGCAAAACACAATCCTTATCAACAGTGTTTCCCACAGAGCTCTTTACTTCATAGTTTCAGCTAAGCGCACTTGTTTTTGTCTTTTGTCCGTGAGGTGTTTTACCCTTTTCCCATATTTCTTTAAATAAAAAATCCCACTCCCTAGCAAGCAGAAGGTCAGAAACTTTTTTCATTGCTGCAATGTCCTATTAACGCCCTGCATTCATTTCGGTAAGCGATACATTAACAAGCATTACTATCATGGTATTGCGGTTACCCGTTTGACAGACAGAGTAAATGACAGTTACCTGTTGAAATTCACAGCATGTAAAAAGACTTACATTTAGATAACCTACATCAATAAAACTTGACAGTTCTGTTTGCATAGTAAAATTGAGTTCTATTAAGACTATCAGCATAAGGTAAGTACATTATACATCTGTATTATAAAATCGAGTGGTTTATTGGGGGTGAGCTGGCTGGAGCAAGGTCATAGATTGCGGGCTGGGCCAAATTGCTGAGTCACATGGGGCAAATTTAGTCTTTTACATCTACTCCTTCTGGTCGCAAGTCAGGCACGTTAACCACTGAGCCATATCGTCTCTAAAAATAGAAGTTGCAATGAGACTATTCGTCTCGCTGACAGATGATGATGGTTACAATGATGATGATGAAGACGATGCAAATGATGATGACGACGACGACGACGATAACGACGATGATGATCGTCATCTTCACTCTTGTCGTTGTTATCATAGGCAGTGTTTCCATGGCATACTAGTATCTTATTTCTTATTATAACTCTAATTTGTGACCCATAAAAGACATGTTTGTACCTAAAAACACCTTGTTTGTGTACGCATTGGAAATTTTCTAATACATACGTATGTAAATTTGCATACGTGCGAATATACATACCGCGTGCAGATTTTGCGCTTGAAAACAGCATACACGTCATTACCAAGGCAATTATGATCGCCAAGAATTTTTTTTCTTCCATAATATGATTCGCTCTCTGCAGTGTTATGAGTGGTTCATTTACTTGAAGGTCCTGTTTTGACACAATATATGTGCAGAAAATCCAAGCATCATGATGAAATTAGAAATGCGAAGATTGTAGTGCTGCTTCTTGTAGGCATTGTTTTGTTTTTACGCTAGGGTAGATGTAACGATACGAACTGAATAAAGGCAAAGTTACTAGGACATCTCTATGTGTGTAACCGCAGAAACCAGGAAAGAAAAACAAAGAACGTTATTTTGTAATTCTATACTTTAAAACAAATTCAAAAGATAGAAAGAAAGATTTAAAGAAGGCATGATATGGATAATTATTTTGACAAATTCTATACAAATGTTCAATATGTTCAATAAATGTTCATACTGAGTATCCAGCCCAAAGAATCAGGAAAAGTGTCGGCGTGACTGGAGCTTTCTATTATAATCAGTGGGTATAAAAGTGGCGTCATTCACTCAACGTAGCGTCGTGTTGAAGGGAAGACAACTCCATAAATACTCAAACGGAAATGAAAGAGGGTATTACCGTCCTGAAAAGATCGGCGACTGATAAACAATTGTCTAATTAATGCATATTTTTTTAACAATTAACTTGAAAGAATTCTTACTCTTTTGGCCGCTAATGAAAAACGTATATGAATCAGATATTTGCGCAAAAGAACCATTCAAGCATGTAACTGCAAAAGAAATAATTCAAGCTAGAAAAAAAAACAACAAAAAAACAACTGTAGATATATCCAGACATATTTACACGAATAAAGAGACTGGAAACGTTAATAATTCCCTGAAAGAAAAGTAAGAGCTAGCGACAAAATATATGGAAAGGTAACTCACCAAATGGGCATTCTGAACAGGCACAGAAAACAATGAAGCACATGTTCGAATATGAATTCCGTCAGTTTTACGTTCGGAGAAGGTTTGCTTGTGTTGTTATAGAGCATGCTGAGAAAAAATCAATTGCTGACAAAATAAGGAATCATTGTTAGTGATAGCTCTTTTTAAAGAATATTTTTGTGTTTGTATTATAAATCGATTAGATCCCGGTAGTATTACTCCGCGTTTTCAATATCAATCCCACTTTTGACATGTTATGAGTATGCTCTAAATATCTGTAAAGAATCCTTAGTTTTCCTTAAAACTGGATTACTTATGTCAGAAAGTGACTATGAGATTCTATTTATCGAATATTATTGGTTATCCGGTAAATGTTTTAGTGATCTGAAAAGTTTTTATTTGACCAATAATTACTCTACTAACTACTGAATGGGAAAATATCTCACCTAATGTCGTACCACACGTGGGCACTGTCCTGTGTTTATACAGAGCATCGGGATACCCGTTGTGTATCACAACAGCAGCATCTCGGATCTTTCCGTGCGAGGAAAAAATAAAATAAAATCAGACAGAAAAACAACACAGACTCAAAAGTAATACGGTGGATACATATGCTCAAATTTTGTACATTTGCCGGAAGTCCGGACATTCACTCCAATAACCAAAATATTAACATCTTGGGCCTTTCTCGTTATCCCATATGAACAAAATGTTGTCTTACTTAGGGCGCAATCATATTGTAATCATGTGATTGTAGTAGTTTCAATATTAACGTGCTACTTTCGATGTGTTTTTCCGTTGACGGAAAGGTCCAAGATGATGCGAGTGGGTATGATGGCAGAGCATGGAGAAATCATTATATACAAATGGGTGGAAAGTTCGTTGATTTCAACTTTAGCGATTAACTATAAGTTTGATTTATAATCTAGCAAGATTAATCTAACGCTTAAGCCTGTTAGATGCACAGCAGGAATATTTAACAGTGGGAATATACATTTTTAATGTTAATATGATGTCAATATGTATTGTCGTCTAAGACGTCATACCCATTTCTGTAAAATAGACTCTTCCAGCTATGTAAAGACACCATCATATCGTGTGCATATAATTACTTTTACTTGTCGAAACCAATATAGTGCTGTAACTGATGGACATACTGATTAAAATGACCGTTTAACAAATTTAATAATATTTATATAAAAAAATTTTCATTGATCGTAAGATTTCTGAGCATCAAAGCTATAATCAATTCATTGTACTTTTAATGTGACGGCATATGTTTGCAAGAATGATAACTCTTACAAGTTATCAGAACTTGCTGTATATTCGACGTTAAATAAATGAATTTATTTGTTTATATACACGCTGGTCCGTGTAGATGAACGCAATTGAATTTCTCTATTGGTCATTTTGAAATATCATACATAGTTTGGTACTGAGAAACTTCTAATTTTAACCTTAACAGTTATAACAGAAATAACGTATTTGCTTTCTGCATAGTCTATTAAATTAGGACTGAGGTATTTTTTGTGGACTCTACGTTAATATTTGTTAAAAGGAACCATTTTAATGCTTTTTTCATATTCATCAGAGAAGGTTTGATTGTGTTGTGATAGAGCATGCTGGGAAAAAATCAATTGCTACAGAATTAGGTATGTTAAGTGTATTTAAAACCCAACATGCGTGTGGTAAATTATGTATATTTTTTTCAACGCATATGCGCGCAAGCAGTTTACCAGAACATTACTGAAAATCTGCTATGGCGGTCAGACCTGTACTATCTGAAAGCACGTAGGCTGTTGAGTTATCCCCCGAAGTCATCTCTGGAATTTCTTCTTGGTTGGAATAATATATGTAACCACATCACTCTCCATTAACCGTTTCAATTATCAGTATCTGTTGGGTTCAAATTACCTTGATATTTTTTTCAATTACATCTTTCTACAGATGTCAAAATCATATCAGGAAATAAATGAACTTTATCAAACAGAGTTAAGCACCTTTAAAGCGCTTTTCATGCGTGAATGCAGGAGAGTGGGATACCTACTTCTGTTATCACGTGCGTAAGAGGAAAATGCAGATGGAGGATAGTAATCAACTCTGTAGTGAGTTCATATGAGTAAGTATCACCCAATGTGAGTTCATATGCGTAAGTATCAACCAATGTGAGTTCATATGCGTAAGTATCACCCAATGTGCATATAAAAAGAAATTAAGTTCTTTCACATATTTGACGTAATTTACCGAAGCAACGTCTTTTTGGGAGGCATTCCGGTGACGAAATACGGGCGTATTTGTTAAACTTACGTTTCCGGGTAGAATGTTTCGCTACTTGGGATCTCCCTTCTGTAGGTCAGAGTTGTAATCTGCGTTTGATCACGACGTTCTGATAAATAAGAAAAGTTGCAATCGTTGTTCCACTTTATTCAGCTGTAATGATTAGGTAAAGTAATGGGGACAGTTAGGAATTCTCGCGGAAATATGTCATTTTTTAAGCAAAATTTGCGATTGATATAAAACAATCTAATCTTACCATTCTTAACTGAGCATTCTAATGCTAGCTGTAATTGAATGACAGCTTTGTTAAACGGCTAATTGACTGGAAAAAATAGTCTCACAACATAGCTTTCTATCGTTATTTGAATATTAGAGGGTCTCTGCAGGGGCAGTAAATGCTTTTATAGTTCTACGTTTTCCTGTTATGGACGTCAAACATATTTTCTTTTGCTGGTCTAAGTCAAAATTTGACTCCAATATTGAGACCTGAAATCATACATTTCACTGATTGTAACATGTTCTTAAATCTGATTTCATTGGCTCAGTTTATGAAACTTTTCCTCTAAATATTACATGGTATTGTATTTTTTCTTGTATGAAGGAATTCAGTATACAGACGCTGAATATGAAACAATTAAAATGTGTTTCAAAGAAAATATTTAATGAATACACACAATGTAGAATGCACACAATCTACTTCCAGGCACATTTCAGGACAAATTTAATAGACTAACAGTAATTAAATACATTGAATTATCCCGAAAGCTCATTAGTTTACAGTACTTTCAAACTCTGTATTTTGTATGTTTTCATTACAAGATATTATTAATGCAGTGAACTTTAAGGTGACAATTTAAACTTTTTTATAAATAAAACGAAGATTCAATCTCTTTCTTACATGCTGATTAGATTTTTATTAATCATTTGTTTGTTGTTGTTTTTTTTTTTTTTTTTTTTTTTAAATAAGAAACTTCTAAACGATATTGTTCTATTTTCTTCTCTTTATTTTCTACTTAAAATGTCGCGAGAGTTGAAAATGTAGATAAAAAAAATCCCCGCTTGTGCTCCAGTAATGAAAAAGTCTCAACAGCATTGTAACGAGATGTAATTCTCCTAAGTTTTAGTCCGAGTCAATGGAGCTACTGCTCTCTATGATAATTCTACCTTGGTAATTCAAATGGTTATTATTTGTATCCTCATATTTACTCAACGAATTTGAATACTCAGTAATATTAATAGACAATCAGAAGGTTCCTCCACGTACACTTGCTCCAAAATTTTTTTAAATAAAAAGTTCCGGATACATAGTTTGAAAATCTGAAACTGAAATGTTTTTCTCTGTGTGTTCGTATTTAAGATGATTTACATTGTGGAATGTCTGTTCTCTGTATCATCAGTGCTGCAGCTGAGAACAAGATCAAGAGGTGTACGGTTCAGAAGTTTTTCTTCTTCGATTTCTTAAACCTTTTTGTTTAAGGTCTTTGTGCCGAGAATTCATCACTTTGCGGCTGGTAGCAAACTCATTTGAATATCAAATACTGTAATCCTAGTTATTGTCCTTAAATATCTGTCTATAGCTCTGTGGTCACTATTGAGAGTATCTGGTTCATAGTACGAACCATCCGGTTTCATTCAAGTGATCAGATAGGCACCAATATAAGTGTATACTTAAACGGGGGTAATGTTCATGACTTCTATTTTCTCTAAACAAGGGGCATTTCTAACCATGCCTTGAATTTGGACATGACTCATAGAGTCTTTCTTATTTCTTCTGGATTTTTAAAATACTATTAGTATAAGATTTCAGCGGCAAAGTATTTGGTCTCTCCCTCTGTCATGTTTGGTGTCACTAGGCACACCAGCTTCATCTGAGAACTCACCGTCAAACAGTTTACCCAAAATATTGTTTTCAATCTCAACTAACTCTAATTTCTAGGAACTGTGAAATGAAACTCACTTGATAGTTTCTTCTTTTCTGACTGTAATGAAATCAATCAATCATTCATTTATTCATTCATTCAACCACAACAAATTTAATATCATACCAATTGTCTTAACTGAGAAAGGACACCATGGTGATATTACATCCAATTTAGATTTCAACAAAATTATGTTTGATCAAGTCTTACTTGCACTATCAGCCTTTTAATTCGTCCCGATAATTTTGCTTCCACAATTTGCGAAATAGGAATGAAATAATTTGAATTAAATATTTGTTGTTCTAAAAAAAATATCAAGAATTGTCCAATGTTTTAAACGCTTTCCTGCATCCTAATTTAGACCCATCAAGTTTGTTCCATCGCTTTATTTCTTCTTGTGGCATGTTAGCTTCTCATAGCCAATGACAAAGTAGATAAGTGTTGTGGCATGCCAGCTTCTCAAAGCCTGTGACAAAGTAGATAAATATTCTGGCATGACAGCTTCTCATAGCCCGTGACAAAGTAGATAGGATTCAAAATCAATACTCGTAAAATGAATACTCCTATTTTCTTCCTGTAGACAGAACAAAGTTCTATGATATTATGGAGCCAAAATTTACAATAAGTCGGTATGTTTGGTATACAAAAAGAAAATACTTAGTCTTGTTCAAGTATACTAGGAAAGTACTTAAATCGTAGGCATAGATTTCACTGAGTTACTCTAGGGTCTGGTTTCACCCAATTTTAAACTTATATGCGTGGTAAAGCCATGAAAATGATGAAACTAACTCCATATTTTAATACGTGGGAGTTTATCAATCTAAAGATGTCATCCAAAGATATCATATGTTTGCTTGTTTAGACGGAAGGTTTCATATTTAATATTTTCGTCATCTTCATCCCATGACCGGGTCATTCCGTCAGCCGGGTAGCCGGACAACTAAATAAATGAAAGCAGACTGTTTGCCCGGTTTTCTCTTGCTTCTCAAAAAAACGTCAGCGTTACAACAAGCTGACCCAAGAATTGTGCAGAAACGTCTATTCTTATTTATTTTCAGAGGATATCGCAATATGTAACGCAAAAATATGAACATTTCATGTCTTGAAACAGTAAATCCAGGAGTGTATTTTTTAACTTAGAAGTGTTTTTCGCTTAAATTCAACACACAAATAAGATCGATGACAACTCAACACGAATCTGACCCCGGGGTCCAACGGTCTGTGCAGGCAGTGGCGTCTTTTTTACCAGCGTCATCTGTTGGGCGGTTTGTAAGTGAAGGATATTCTTCAAACAGAGCACCTTTGGCCTTTTTGCTGGTTAAACACGGAAAAAGTCGATAGTATTCAATCTAGGATAATATAAATACCAGTTGTTGTCCACATACCTTTAAATCTGCTTCCTGTTCGACTTCAGAAGCTGTATAGCTATGAAACTCAATGTTCATCGATTTTATATCAAACCTTTAATTTATAACTTAAAAAAATATTCTCCATGGCTTCCGGGTAAAGGTCATAGAAAAATAGCCATCCTTCATTCGTTAAGACTACCCTCGGTTAAACAAGAATAGATCGTGAACTTTAATCACGTTATATTACTGTGCGAATTAGTTTTCGGAAATTGGATGGTCCCGCAACATCATCGACAACTAGCAATCGGAACGTCGTTTGTCCATTTCCGAAAACCCTAAAAAGACTCAGACAGTGCTCGGCAAGGTGATTTACATCAAATCGACGTAAAATATTTTTCGGGAGTGCTTTCCGTAAAAGGGGTGGCCTCTTTTATTTTGCCATAGCATAAGGTCAAGGTCACTGTAACAAAGCATACATTTTGCCATTGCATTTTATTTCAACACAATAACTTATGTGCTAGCGAACAGAATGAAAAGGATTTGAAATATTCATCTTAACTTTTACTTTACGAAAAAAGTCCATTGATTTTGGAGTCAATATCTTGACTGTCAAGGTCGCTGTTACTAAAAATAATTTATTTTCGTTTTTCATGTTCACACAATAGCCTACGTTCTAAAGAACAAATTATAACAAAGCTTAATACAATGTATGTGTTCTCCTCAGCCAAGGAGAAGAGTCTATTGATTTTGGGGTTAATAGCTCAAAGGTCAAAGTTATTTTTATTACTAAGATCGACTTTGGTCTGTGTACTTCATTCTGCATACTAACTTAAGTTCCATTAAAAGATTTTGACTCTAATTTTATGTTTCCTTAAGCGCAAGGAAGAATCCTATTCAATTGATGGCCTATAGTTTGAAGGTCAAGGACACTGTTCTTAAAACTGATATATTTTCCACCCCCCACCCCCTCCTTCCATAACATCAGGAATTATTTTTGAAAGAAATAGTTATGAGCATTCGGATGCGCACTGCCCGAGGAGAGTATCCTCAGCCTTTTCCGTGCAAAACCCTCAGTTGTGACCTAGAGGCAGACATTTTGAAGTTTCATTCATGAAAACAAACCTATTATTTGACGGGATCACGTGACAAAATACTACGTTGCTGTGTATATAAAAACTAAAGTATTGATCCATTAAAATGAGTTTTAAAGCCATTTTCAGTGGCATACTAAGGATAAATAGCGCCCGAGGCGACGATGATGGCCTAAAAGGGCCAGAATACGAGGCCCGAATTTTTATCAGTACGCTACAGGCCACTTTCAATTAACAATATACTTCCCAGCTGGAATGTTTTTAATTGCCATGTTATTTAATCCATATCCATATACGTTCAAGAAACAGATCGTTGGATGCGTACTACTGTGTTGCACAAGAATTTTCTGCTGCTTGGTGTTTTTGTTTTCCCCCCAAAATTCGGAAATCAATCCGCTTTATACATGTGATGTTTTTCTGGATATACAGAAAAGGCCGATGTTACTCCGAATGACTTGCCCGAGGGTATTTTCGGGTCCGACAAAAATGGCATAGTGGTATTCGTATTGCGACAAAGAGATAGATGTGCATGTATATTCAACCGATAGCACATACAAAGTCCTTCTCCATATTCGTAAACTTCTCTTTGGACCGAACGTTATACTCGTCATGGGTATGATTTATCGCAAATTGAATGCGCCCGTTTAGGGAAGACGTGAGTAACGACACTCGTTGGTCACTTAATTCAAGTGCCTTTGTCATAGAGTGGGATCCGCTACTGTAAACTATTTAAATCATGGTTACGAATAGTTTTTGTCTCTTGTTTACTTTTATCCTACTTTACTTTCTATCAAATTTCATAGGGCTGCCCGTGGGTTTGAGTTATTTCAGAGGTGATAAAAAGAAGAAAACTGCGATCATGAATAAGCGATCACTATTCTATTTTATTTCCCTCTCCCGAGGGAACTGTTATCATCTAGTGTTCTCTAGTGGTTATAGTGGTCTCACCTTCGGCTCGGGCACTATACACCCCCCCCCCCCTTCCCGACAGCACTGTAGGAAACTAGTTACCTCGAAATTAGGCAATAATAGGTTGACGTAGAGTGACGTCATATGACCTTTTGAGCGTGGCAGTAGTTCCTGCTGGAACAGAGGTAACAACAATAGCCACGTACAGTTTCTCGGAGACAAGGGGAAATGCATACTGTCGTAATAATAAATCCCTGTAGTTGGCCAATAGTATCTCGAGAATTTTTCATGTGATGTACTAAAAAATCATTGTGCGGTTGCGCTGAGAATCAAATGCACAGTAGAGGCATAAACCCAAAACGTCAATCATTGCGCCACCCAAGCGGCGGGTTACTGTGAATTTGCTTTTTTTCCTGGGTAGCCAATTTTATGGATTTCTTACTAGCTACAAACCACGAGTTCAAGACCCAAAGTACAAAGATGACCCATCTATGAAGGTAATAGGACTACCTCTCACCAGGAGCATATCCACAAATTTAAGAATCAACGAAAATAACATTTTTTGTTTCGTCTGCAAAGCATGAAAACGTATATTAATGGGAGGAAAAACGAATTCATAGTGTTCACTGAGAGTCATATACATAAAGTGCAAAGTTTATCATAAGCTACCGGGACGTTATCAGGAGACAGGTAATCTAGACCCAGGTATTCATGATTTGTCGTCTCCTTTGATATTGGATAGGTTTAAATATATCAATATTTAACGTTCAATGAGGTATTGAAAGTCTGAAAACAAAGAATTCAATGTTTATGTTTAGTAATGTTTTAATTCTCTCGAACAATTAAGAGAGAGGAATTCGAGAAGTGTTTTATGAAACTTTGTATGCATGACCTCGATGACATGATATGGTGATTCAATGTGTGATTGAAAATTGACTCACGTCATAAGTATTCTGGTTTCATCCAACCATGAAATTCATAAACAGGTTCAGTTTCATAGATAATCAAATAGGACAAATTTTATTGAAGGGCGCTCCACTGAAATTACACGGGGTCGTCCTATTACGTGATCCGATAGGGATATTTTGCGAAGCCCAAAGTAAATTGATACTTTATGTCGTTCACAAAAAACTTGTGGCCTTTGAACAAGGTTTGGGAGCCTGCCAGAGTATCGGCACTTTTTTTGAATACTGATATTGAATCTGAATTCAACGCCATATTTGTAGAGAAATCCGAACCGCCCTGTCCCATATTAAGGTTAAGTCACTCTGAATCGCCTTGACTCCTTCTGAGTGAGGCGCCAGTCCATCAAGGGTTTTTACCTATGCTAATGCTAGTACTGGAGAGCGACACTTTTACACATCGATAAACCTTTTTTCAGAAAGAAAATGACCAATTGCGCCAAAGACTATAACCAATATGCACTCAGATATTATTATTATTATTATTATTATTATTATTATTATAATATATATATATATATATATATATATATATATATATATATATATATATATATATATATATTACCAATTTCTAATAATTTTAAATACATCCTTCAAGTTCCTCTAACCAGATGAAAATTAGATACACATTGGTTCAGTTTGTATTATCTGGTATTTTGCTAGTACTATGTAACTTTTCTTTTACAAAAAATTCAAATGTTAGGACTAGCTATAAGTTTTGACTTTCCCTGTATTTATTAATAAACAAATTCAGTGATTTACAGGTGAATCGAACCCCGTCAGCGCAAATGAGTGCGTTGGTCGCAGGTGCAACTGAGTCGACTGGAGAAAGCGAGATTAAATATATCTTGCTCAACCGCAGGAAAATATTGGTAAAGGTTGGATACGAACCCAGGACCTCTCTGATCACGAGTCCACAGTGTCTACTGAGTACAGCCGAAGTGTAAATAGTCAGTTGAAATCGGAGAATAATATTAATTAAAAATCAGTCTTACTACCAATATGACTAATGATAAGCTCACAACACCTTCATTACTTTACATTATACAAATTCAGCCTGACTGACAAATGTACTCTAGGGTTTATAGACGCATACGATAATAGCTGGGAAAGCTGGAAAAAGGACAGTTTATCTTTAATTCGATAGTTTACAAATAATCAGATGAAAGCCAAACTTCTGCTCTCGGATCTAAAACAAACGATGTAAACATTGCGTTTAATTTAACTGGCAATATAATCAAATATGAGAGAGAGGCAAAACTGTTAGGTGTAACAGAAGGTTACCAGTTCAACTGAAATTCAGTATACATATATCTGAACTATGCAAAATTCCAACCTCAACTATTGTCCATTAGTATGGCCTCAACTATTGGCCATTAGTATGGCCTCAACTAGTGTCTATTACTATGCACTCAGCTATTGTCCATTAGTATGCACTCAGCTATTGTCCATTAGTATGTACTCAGCTATTGTCCATTAGTATGCACTCAGCTATTGTCCATTAGTACTGCCTCAACTATTGTCCATTACTATGCACTAAACTATTGTCCATTACTATGCACTCAACTATTGTCCATTAGTATGCACTCAACTATTGTCCATTAGTATGCACTCAACTATTGTCCATTAGTATGCACTCAACTATTGTCCATTAGTATGGCGCTTTAGTGATGAGGTCAATACAAAATAAATCGAGAAAATTCAAGAGAGAATCATTCCATTTGCATAAAATTATTACTCTAGACTTATTACTCTAGCATCTAAGAAGACCTCTTGATCAAATAAATCTACCATCTTTTTGTGCACGGAGAATTAAATCCTTTGCTTTAGAAAGGTAAAAAAAAAATTTTTAAATTAAAAATCTCCAAAGTATGTCCATGACCTTATTAATTGTCAGTGATAACACCTATTAATTTAGATATAGCAATACGGTGACTGTTCCAAAAGATGAGAACAGTAAGGTATGGGTTTGAGAACAATAAGGTATTGGTTTGACTCTTTTCGATATTACGCAGCCAACCTTTTGGGTTCATTACCAAATTACTGTAGGAAAGATATGACCTAAGATCATCAATTCCAGAACCTTCTAAGAAAATGGAATGGGGACACAACTAACTAGATCTATTTAGTAGATATATGTTGTATGCTTGCATGTAGTATTTTATACGTTTTATGTCTGTCTTCTGCTTTTTAATGTAATGCTTCTATGTCTGGATGGTTTTATGTATTCCTGCCTGTAACTGTCTCTACATTTATGTCTGCATTGTGTGATTAATATGTAATGATTTTATGTTTGTACGATTGAATCCTGATACCTTATTGATGCAATCTGATTTTAAATCTCAATTTTTGGATATATAAAATGATTCTTTTCCCTCAAATTTTACAAGATCATGTTAAATTTGGAAATATTTCGTAAACTTCTTATGGAATTGCATTTTAGTTAACATTACTGCTATCTAACGCAGCTTTATTTTTTTTAAACGACGATCGTATTTAGTTTAGTATCCTACATAATACACCAGTATTCTAATGTATAATTTTATAATTGTAAACGTGTATTACGTATGTTTTTATGTGCTTTTATCGCCGCTGCATGTTTGTTTTAGACTATTCCTTTTAATTTATGAACTAGTGTTACTTTGAGAAGATCGTGTCTTAGTCTTTAGTCAAGGTCTAATGTGAGTGTCTGTTTAACATGCTCTATAAACTATCGTTTTATATATATATATATATATATATATATATATATATATATATATATATATATATATATATATATATATATATACATATATATATATATATACATATATATATATATATTTATATATATTAATCTTATATGTTTTAGTTAGAGTTTGTATACAAGCAATGGAGAGCTTCTGTTATATGTTGATATACCCAACTTAAAATAAAATTTACTAGACTTGACTTACAGTATAACCTACATGCTGACCAATGCTGACCAGTGATGAAGGTATCTGACCATACCTGGTTTGGTCTGTTGACTGGTGTCCATTGTTTCCTGAACAATGAATCATCGCATACCCCTTGAAACATGTGCCTTATGTTGTCTACACATTCTTAACGATTGGTCGACATATATGGCAATACCTGTTTTGTCTATAAACCCTAGAATGCGCATGCCAAGCAGGGTGTCTTTTTACAATGTATGGTAAAGGTTTTATTATTAAAATTATATAATGTAACAAAAAGTGACAGAATATCCCTGCTCAGTGATGTGCTTGTTAGTCATATTGGAACCTGACTAATATTTTTATGAATATTTTTCTCCGATCTTTACTGACTGTTTACACTTTAGTTTGTGCTTCCTGTTAGTCAGATCAATACGCAACTGACGAATCGCCACAACATAAAATTTTCATTTGAAACGTTATCACTTTATTATACAGTTGTTTTTGGTTTATAATGTCATTTAGTGTATATGAAAATAAATGAAGAAATTATACATTGAATTTATTCACGCTATATTGTAATACCTGTATGGTATTATCAGTGGAGTTTCCCGTGCATAATCACCTATCTATTCAGTGTGTCGTTATTATTCCATATTGAATGTTACGGTATGAAATAATGCCTTGTAGCATAGATTACCTCATGTCTATTCATCACTGATAATGCCTACCATGTGTGGATTGCTTTTTCCATTCCTCATAAACTTATTCAACCCTCACATACACCCCTAACACTGTTTAGATCGACGTCTTTATTTTCTGTGGGTGTGTATTCTGTGTTATATACTAAAAAAGAGTATTAAAACTTGTTCTAGTCCTTATGTATTCCATGAAGTTGTTCTAGGTATCGAGGAATTCATTCGATGGCATAAATTCTACCAGGCCCGGCAGGTAAACAGCAAGTGGAACGAAGCTGGCATGTTGGATGTTACCATGACCAAGTTGGACCGTGTGTGCTTCATGCCGGAATTTCTCGTATATAATTAAAAAACAATATAATTTATCTTAGCTTTCTGAAATATTTTATACCAAAGCCAGAAGTTTGTTATTCGTCCGTAATTTAGTTATCTGAACCATCCAGTGCGGTGTTGTTACAAAAGCAGTGTGACACAGTATCGTAATGGAATCAAAGTGCCCAGCCGAAGACTCATATTTTTTATTTTATTTTTTGTTCAAACACGTTGGAACTGATATTACTGGTCATTATCGTAAGATCTTTACTATGCAGAACTTGTATTTTTATATTTATTTTATTGTGCGAAACAGTGTAAATTTGATAGGGACTATTTTGAAGCGCATTACGACTCATTGCATCATCAGTAGGTTGGTAGCGTTCTCGCTCGATTCACATCGAAATTCATATGTCCGTTTTGTTATCTTTCACCTAATCAAACATATGAATGTAATTATGCAATAATTATTTATAAAACCGTTACTGTCTCTCACCACACTGCACAATAGTCCGAGTTTCCAATTACCTTTTCCACCCCATTTTAAATATTTTTACATTTATGTTGCGGTGTGAAGTCAGAACGCATTGCTTATCGAAAAGTTGGAATTCGCCGAAACCGCGCGGTGTCGGCATAGGGTGGCCGTTTACAACCGGGTCTAGCAAACTTAAACGACCTTATCTCGAGCCCTACCGGCATGAAATCGATAGGAAGATGATTTATCTTCTCAAAAATTGTGAGTATAGCATTCATTTTGTCTTCAATTCGTTAACAGACGAGACGAAACTACAGTGTTGATGAAAATTGACCTGGTACTCTCCATTTTGTATTACTAGTTACATGACTATCAAAATCTCACGGCCTATATGTCCATGACATCTGAGGTCAGATAGTCACGTGATACCCCCCAAATCCTCTTTCCAATGTTTTTGTTTAAAGAATTAGAAAATATTGAATGAAAGTCACGTAATGTTTATAAAGAAACGAAAGGACACATACTTTCAATATATTATTCCAAGAACAACGACTAGAAACCTGTTGCTGTCGCAGCAACCTGAAAAAAGCAAGATTCATCGCGCAGAGTACTTGTCAACGCGGTAGTTAAGTTATACCAACAAAAACCGCTTTGATATTTCAAGCAATTTCCTTAGAATGAAGTGTAGATGAATGGATAGGGAATGCTTAACTTTTGCAGAAGCAGTTGATGTCATTGAACGATATGAGGCGGTAACTGGTGACAACACTGCAAAGAAGTCTATTGTCAGATGTGTTGCTGGAATCAATATCAATCAGAAGAGACACGTTCGTACCAAAATGGATGAACTGACCCTGCGATAGAAAATACATTGAAACAAGTTATAGCAAGGTTGAATCAAATTAAAAAGAACAGTAAATCAAAATGGGAGAAGAAGACTCAAACGCAACCATTTAAAAGCAAATCTTGCTCTATCTCAATTTGTTCCGTAAATGCCCAATTTACCAAAAGTGTCAAAGTCAGATGGAAGCTGGAAATTCTACATACAAAGGAGCGAGCAGGCCCAGTATAAACAGCAGGGAAACAGCAAACCATCGGCTCATTAGGCCAGGGGTTGATGGAAGGAAAATGGCCTCAGCAAAATGACTTTACCGAACAGACAAAGGATAAAACTGCAGACTACAAACATTTGGGTCAGGTTGGAGAAGTTATAAAAAAAATGGGACAATGGACTTTATACGGCTGGAAGCATTTTAGGTGTCGAAGCAAGTTTTCTTATTGACAGTTGCTCCATTTGTCCCAATCTATGCTTTAAAAGATACCTTAAGAAAAACGAATTTCTCTTATAGTAGCAGCACAAGAAGTTCAGGAGTATATGATCAACATCTAAGAGATGATGAACAATTGCCAATGAATATTGTATTTGGTGATGTTCCATTTTCACCGACTGCGATTGTGTGTGACGTCATGCTTGAAGGTATCATTAGACAAGATTGTATGCTATAGGTTGCCAGTAAAATTGACTACAAGAACTTGATCATTCAAACAAAATATGCTGACATACAATGTTGTTTTGGATTGACAGGTTGTAATGTCCTGTAGTGTTGTGGCGAAATGTACCACTACTATACCCGCTAACTCTAATATGCGGCCACCAGTCACGATACCAGAAACTGAGCATCTTTCGGACATTCGACTTGTCGAACCAAATATGGAGCTCTTTGAGAAAGAAAATGTATATCGTGTTCAAGGCATTATTGACACAAGAAAAGAAGACAGTGTGTTGCAGGTCGTCAATGCAAATGACTCAGATGTTAATATATATCCAGATATGAAGCTTGCGAATCAATATATACAAAAGAAACAACAGAAGATAGATGTGCTCGAATCGTAACTACCAATACAGATTCTACTTCAGACAAAGTGCCTGAGCACCCAGAAGAATTGTTGCCAATAAGTTCCATACATTTGAGTAATGATGAAAACAAGCTTTTTTAAAACTGTTCATTAAATATCAAGATGTTTTCTCCAACTCGATAGATGATCTTGGACGCACTGACAAGGTGTTACATCGCATCAATACCCTTCACGCTACCCCTATTCGTCAACCAAGTTGAAGAGCAAGAGATAACGAAAATGCTGGAACGGAAAATCATTGAGCCATCTAATAGCTCCTGTGCTTCCCCTGTAGTTTTAGTTACCAAGAAGGATGGATCAGCGTGCTTCTGTGTAGACTATAGAAAACTAAATGATGTGAGTTTCAAAGCTGCTTATCCGTTGCCAAAAGTGAGTGAATGCATTGATGCATTAAAAGTGGATCAACATAGTTTCATTGTATGGATCTCAACTCAGGATTTTGGCAAATTGGCCTAGACCCAAACGATAAGGAGAAAACATTTTTCGCAAAAGGCCTTGGCCTATTTCAATTCACTGTGATGTCATTTGGGTTAACCGGAAGCCCTTCAACATTTGAAAGATTAATGGAAGATATATTAAAGATATTAAAGGGACTGCAGTGGAAAGAATGCCTTATTTACATAGACGAGATTCGTGCACAAGACATTTCCTTCTCTCAGAGTCTGGAACGCTTAGACCATATTTTCAAAAGACTGTGGGAGTCAAATCTGAAGCTGAAACCATCAAAATGTTTTTCCCCAGCGCAGTGCAACTAATTTGGGTTTTATTGTGTCTGAAGATGGCATGCATACTGACCTCGACAAAATTTCAGCTGTTCAAGACGAGCCACGACCAAAGAATCCTAAGCAAGTTCGTAGCTTCTTTTGCTTGTGCTCTAATTGCAGACGGTTTATGAAGAACTTTGCTGATGCTGCCAGACCTTTGCATAAATTGTGTGAAAAAAAGGGTCAAATTTTCTTGGATTGAGGAGTCCCAGACGTCCTTCGATGCTTTGAAAGGAGCCCTAACCAGTGCTTCAATCCTTGTTTACCAACAACCTGGGCTTCGCTTTATTGTATACACTGATGCGAATAAATATGCAGTCGGAGCTGTACTTGTCCAAGAGCAAGATGGGAGCTGAAAGGGTAATTGTATGAGGAAAACCTTGAATAACCATGAAGTTTCGTACTTTGTGACCAGAAAGGAACTACTGTAGTTTTTGCACTTAGGTAATCTTTATGTGCAAGAGGTCATCATACGCACTGATAACGCTACCATCAGTTGGATTAAAAACCTGAAATGATGGCTGCAACAAGTGGGCACTTACAACCTTCATGTCACTAACAAAGTTGGTCAGAAGCATTCTAATGCTGATACATTATCCCGAAATCCTTACGATTTTTGTAGCAAAACTATGACGAGATCTCTGATGATGATTTTGAATTTGCACATAACAACAATGAGTCACCACAACTGTCTAAGATATTCGATAGTCCCCGTGATCTAGCTCAGGTTTCTCTGCATGACGACAGTCAAAAGCAGAGCTCAGACACGATATCTTTTTCTGTTCATGAGAATGATCTAGACATAGTGAGGGTCTTAACTCGAGCTCAGAAAACCCAAAAGGAAACTGGTCCAGAGCCTAATCAATGTGTTCTAGTGCGATGGTCTAGTGACGAAAGTCGTCAAGATCAGCCACAGGATCTCAATATTGCCCGTAGCATGGTTCCAACTGAAGAAGGTTCTGGCAGGTCTGAGTGGTCAAATATTTCAAGCAGTCTAGCAGAGCTGAAAACATGGCGCACTTAGGACAGACTGCACCTCCTCAGGGATGGCATGCTTTATCGCAAATGGATAAATGGGGATGGCAGGACTACCATTACCAGTTTGTTGTTCCAGCAGATAAGAGGGCAGATGTACTTAAGTACTTTCATGACGTTCCGTCAGCTGGTCGTCTAGGTGCAGATAAAACACTGGGAAAATTAAATAGAGTTTTAACTGGACAAATATAAGTAGACAACTAATGCGCCACTTGCGATAGTTGTGTGGTAAGGAACATCCGACCAATCTTCACACAATTTATCAGAGAACACATTAGTTCCAGATTACGAAGATGATGTGGACAGTGTAGTGGCATCTCCCCCCCCCCAATCACCATCAAGGTCAGAAATCTAGGAGAAGACTCGTCATCCACCATATCAGCATGAATGCCACAGATTCATTAGTGCAAATCTTTGACGAAATAAACCAAGTATGGTATAAACCGGAACTCCCGTGCCGAGACGAAAGATATGCCTGCAGCCTGGTAAGGAAACCTATAGCTATTACATCTGACAGCTGTCGACCCTTTCCGGAGTAAGGTGGAAGCCATGAAGCTTCCGAAGAGCTGAAGAAAGGGATCATCACTCTCCTAGGTGTCTCCAAGGGAAGCCTCAACAATATAAGAAGGTTTATTCCAGCTATCTTTGAACTCGGCCGAAAGAGAAAAGAGTCTCCCTCGAGAATGGCATTAGCTGCAAAGAGGAATGAAACTTCTGAGAATGCCAAAGCTCCAAAAGCATCCCAATATCATTCATCTCTCTCTCCTCGTCTGCCAGATGCAGCTGTCTCTCTATGCTCTGTGGTATATGACCCAGTACCATCTACTCATATGCCAGCAGCTACTCTTTCAAGAATGCCTATGATTCCACCAAGACCACTCGTACCAGCTCCGACAACGTTCCAGCTAATAACACCGCCTCCACAGTCATCAACCCAAAGATCAAGCAGTGAGGCCACCTCTGCGTCAAGTAGCAATACATCCCTGCTCGAAGAACACATCTTAGATTTGTGCGCAAAGCGCGACCAAGCAACTATAACAGGCAACCAATAGACGGCGCCCCACCCACGAACACCTTTGTACCGAAAAAGGGCTTCAGAACTTTTGGATTAGGGTTATATGCCGCTCTTCCCTTCAGCCAAGCGGGAGATGAAGAGTGATGACGTTATCAACGTGCCAAATGGGGTCAATTGTGTTGCCTTGGCCACCCAAGGGCTGGAAGAAGATAAATCCAGACCAGAAGTTTTCAAGTCGGAGTATGCCCCCATGATATTAGAGTATTCCACTGCCAATCCATCGCCATCACCATCATCTCTGCACAGAGGCGCCCTACTGGACACGTTGAACATGTTGCCGTTCTAGGTACATCTCTTCCAACAACAACGGATGACCGTTTGATTTGCAGAAAAGCCAGATACTACAATTACGAGGTCATAAGGTCATCGGAAGTATGTTAGACTAAGATCCATCAATGGGGCAGTTGTTACGCATATATGATGCAGCAGCTGACTGTAAAGATGCATCCACAGACTTCATGACAAAACTAATCTTGCAAGCAGGAGTCAGACAAAGATTGGAGAGCAACGACAGCGACAACAATTGATATCAGAGATCTACAATACATAAAGGAATATGTGACACTTAGGTTCACAAATTAAGGTGGGGAATGTGTAATACCTGTATGGTATTAACAGAGGAGTTTCCCATGCATGATCATCTTCTATCCATTCAGTGTGTCGAGATTATTCCATATTTAATGTTAGGGTGCAAAATAATGCGTCATCTTAGAGACTGTATCATCGATTACCTTATTTATATTTATCACTGATAATGCCTACCATTTGTGGGTTGCTTTTTCCATTCCTCCTAAACTTATTCCATCCCACCACCACCCGCTACTGCTTAAATCGCCGTCTATATTTTTATGGATGTGTATTCTGTGTTATATACTAAGTAAGAGTATTCCATTAAGTTGTTATAACTATCGAGGAATTCATTCGATGAAATCAATTCTACCAGGACCAGCAGGTCAACAACAAGTGGAAAGAAGTTCGCATGTTAGATGCAGTGGCAGATAGGTGTCAGCGGCAAAGTATGAACATCGTTCTAACCAGAAAAGAATTTCGGCCCTAAATTCAAAATGCAATCATAAGCCATACCTTATTATTATATAGCCAAAATTTTATTTTATTTTACACTGTAAAATTCCAAAATAAATCAAATTATTAATCTCAAGTAACTTTAGCTAGATTTACTACATGATTGTCATTGAATTCGACCGGCTTATGAATATTATGTAATAATCATTTCGTACCTTCTACTCCACTGCACCACAAAAGTACACTTGTAATTGAATAAACTTTGCACTGAGATCACGCTACCATTTTACAGTGAATCCAATAAATTAATCTGATACTATGTATGGGAATAATCCAAATCCATTCAGTGCAAAATTGCATATTATAATGTTGACGTTTGGCAGTTAGATAAAGAATTGTGAGCGTTTCTTTATTATCAGAAGTTGATAGTGTTGTGACAAACACTGTGTTGGTGTAACTCATTATGTGATATTCAAAGGCATGTTCTATGTCACTTTATTATTTTATTAAAGTTTTGAATCTTGAACTCTGGTCTTTTGCGATATAACCCACCGAGTGTTACAATATAGTGTGAATTGTCCAGTTGTCTAACTATTTGGATGGCAAGCGACTATTTAATTAGACAAGATAAGCACAGCAAGTGTTTTTGCGTAACAGATCACACGTTTGCCCTGGACAAGATTGAATAAATCACAATTGACTGACAGCTGGTGGTAGATATGTGGCATTTGGAGATTGGTCAGTTATTGAATGCGGTTAAAAATCGCCAGAACTGAGATAACCACGCCTACTCATATATTAAGATCAGCACTATATTAATGATATGCAGTAAATTTCATCCAAATGTTTGGAAAATGCTGACATTATGACTATTTTAATTTGTTTATTATATAAAACGACAGTCATCAAAGTGTCGAGCATCAACTCCGAATGATCGGACAATTTTTCGTTGTGCCTGTGATTATATAATACCTCACACCTTGCTAGTGGTTACAGCATAAGTCCTATATGCCGAAATGTCTCGAAGGCGACAGTCAGCACCGGATACCTTGCCAGTGGCCCCTTGGCATTTGAACATGTTACAGTATAAGTAGCATATGCGGGCAGCAAATTCCGCGGAACACTTTCAGACAACAATAGGCACATCTTAAAAATGCACTTAAAAGTTATGATCTAGCCAGGATACTCCTTCCTGCTTCTCCTAAGAAAGTCCTAAGTCTCAAAATGTCGAAGAGGTAGTCAGCTGGCACAGCATCCTGAAGTGTTTCATTGTCTGGTATTGCTCGGTTTTCTTTATATATACATATATATATATATATATATATATATATATATATATATATATATATATATATATATATATATATATATATATATATATATATATATATCTCTGTGTATTTTAAAGCAATTATGAACATTTTTAAGTACACGTGATCTTAACGCTGGAAAAACCTGTTGTAAAGTGGTAAACTTACCAATAGTCCAGATTGGGCAGATTAGCGAAATGTGATCACCACCAAATTTAGGCATTGATATGAATTCAATATGTGATAGTATAAAATAAAAACAAAAAATGATCGTGTCAACGACCACAGTGATTATGGATTATCGATGTTACATCTGGGTGATATTCTGAAAAAGGTTGTCAGATTTCACACTGACAGGAGATACATATGAAAGAAAACAAAACTTGAAAAAACAATTCTGTATGTATTTTATAGGTTATAGTACATAAGTCTACATATGTTATCAAGAAATCCACATGACTGTACATACCAACTAATGAAAACAAAAAAAAACCCTAGCCTTTTTGCTTGAAATTCACTCGAATCTCTGTAACATTCGAATAACAACAAAGACGTCAATAATTTAATGTACTTGCCACCAAGCTTACTATTGACGAAAGATATAGCATCAAGTTTAAATTAGCCAGGAAGGACACATGGAGGAGTGGGGTTTGATAAGAATGAAGTTTACCAATCACTCCTGCTTATCGCAAAATGGCGTGAATGTTTTATGAGATACTAGACTGGTTCTCTGGTACCGAAGACTTGGCTCTTGTGCAAACATGTCTAATACAGGAACCAAAAGGTCTTTATACACATACGCCATCTGGATGAGTAATTAATGTATGGGTGACTGCCATTTTGACACCCATGTTTTAAATTACGAGTTGAAATTATGAACTGACACAATATAATTCTGAGTAACAAAAATGTTCAGTTGATTGAAGGCAATTTAACTTCACGTGAACAAACTGTTGCAAATTACACTTATAGTAACATCTGCTACGAAGTTTCATAAATGTCCCGAAACAGAGCTGTTGGATTATATGTCCGTATTCATTGCACGTTTGGCGACTTCCACCAATACTTGGTAACCTGATAGGCCACGTATAACCGATCCCATCTGGAATGACTTCAGAAAATTTGGTAAAATAATAGCCCATAATAGACCGCCTATCATACACGGTCACTAATCAACAGATTAATGGTATGTCTTACCTTGGCTGAAAATATATTCCTACAGGTTTGCCCGGTCACTCAATATATCAATTATACATTCTTCAGAAAAACTCGAGGCGTTGGGTAAGAGACAACTAGTTGTTTTCCCTATATATAATCATATACCATAGTTGCATCCCCTGGTTTTTTATATTCCAGTTACCGTCCAAAGCAATGCTCATTCCTTTATCATTGATTTGAATCAAGCCAAATATGGAGTCCACCTGCGCCTAAGCCCACAAAAATCAGCTGATTGAGATTACCGTTAGTTATGCTGAAAAAAGTACACATTTTAAAAACTTTTTGGTTTGCAAAACAGTCCACCTATTGTACTTGAAAGTCATAGTTCTTAAATTGTACAGTCCATGTATGTCACTCCTTGCAGAAAACAAATATCTTTCAGATAAAAACAGACTTACAATCAATAAATCTATTATTAACGAATCAGGCCACCATTCATATTTCAACTTTAGCCTAACGAATTGGACCAATCAGATTCACAAGTTTTGTTTTGTTGGCTTATACCTATTTGGGAAGCTTATTCCTTTCTTGTTGAAAATATTAGACTTAATGATTCCACTCAGACGTGTGTATGGTCATACATGTCACGTGTCACGGTAGCTGCTAAAATTATTGTACTTAATCATTTTTACGCTCTTCCTATGATATATATTTGTTTCTTGTGCGTGGGATTAGCTGCGGTGGCTCAGTGGTTAGCGTGCACGACTCGTGACCGAACGGGTGGGGGTTCAATTCTGACCATAGAATCAGCCTGGGTCGACTACCATGGTGTATCCTTTGGCAAGGCACTTTACTTCAATTGCCTCAGTACTTCATGACCTACATGTGTTGCTGTGCCGTAAAACACCAAACCAAATCAAACTATTAGTGCGTGAGTAGTTATAGGGGATAATATGGTCCACATGGGATGGCCTTCTGTATGACTTTAGCATTGGGAATGGGTCACCATAACCTTCTGTGGGATGTGAACTTACCATAGATTAATCATTATGGTCCTCTCTGGGAATTTAACATGGGGAATAGACCACTAAAGCCATCCATAGGAATTTAACATGGATGTATTGCTATGGCCATTTATGGGAATTTAAAATGTGGGATGGAAAACTATGATCATTTATGTGAATTTAACATGGGGTATGGGACACTATGACGGTTATAGGAAATAAACATAGATGGGTCAGTAGAGTCATATATTGGAATTTAACATGGATGGACCCTATGGAAATTAAATATTGATGAGTCGGTATAAGACCCTATGGAAAATTGAACATGGATGGGACTCTATGAGTCTTATGTGAATTTAACATGGATGGGACTCTATGAGTCTTATGGGAATTTAACATGGATGGGATTCTATGAGTCTTATGGGAATTTAACATGGATGGGACTCTATGAGTCTTATGGGAATTTAACATGGGTGGGCAAAAACACAGAGAGACAAAAAAAAATAAAAAATAAAAATAAAATAAAATACACACCTAATGACAAACTTCTACTCCTAGAGACCAAGACACGTTCTGACAGACAAACAACCATACTTACAATCGAACACATATATGATGACTAACACCCATACTTATAATCCAATATATAAGGGAACAGTATGGTATGAATTCATTTTAAAATTCTGATTATATTTTTCTGAGCTATTTACAGAACGATATGCAAGTTCGTTCATAAACTTTATTGCAATACACTTGATAACTATGCTATATAATTCCGTACAAAGATGTCCAAATTGTCGGAATTAGAAGGGTGCACTTGTATGTGCGTATCGATCCGAATACATTACTACTACCAACACCACGACCGAGAAAGTTAAGTTCGTCCAAGAGTGAAAGTCGCACTGTAGCAACCAACAATTGTTTCCATATCCAAAATATCCAAGATGCGAGCAACTTGACTTTGAGAAAATTTGGAACGACAGTGTACACTTATACTGTCAGATTCAAAGATTTTAAGTCTGAAATCCCCGCAGAGACATTGGTCCATGGAAGGAAGCATCAACCATACCAAAGCTTGTGGATTGGTGTCGCGAAAGAATTTCATGCCCGACAATACGCTAGCTATTGTGCCACCACAAACATATTAATCTGTGAGCCATATGTATTTGGTAAAGGCTTTGCGCTGGTTATACTACATATGCCAGACTTGTGACAAGTGGATACAACATGCCAGAAACAGTGGAGAGAAGAAGATTGGTCTTTACTCAGTCGATGGGTGGGTTTGGAAGTCGCACATATCGTGGACGAATTTCATGAATATCTATGGCACGGATGTGAAACTTGCTATCCTAATAGAGAACTGAAAAATCCGTACAACGGTTTTACTATAGAAGACCCGTATGACAGAACTTAGAAACATAAGGATGCCGCGTTACGGAAATTTGGAAGCACAAATACAACCGACTTCTGAAAACTGACTCAGAATTTGGACGCGTCATATAGTGTTTAACCATTAGTATCAGAATAGTGTGAGAAGGCTGATTGTCTGTACGATGTGTTGCACAGAACTCCAAAAGCACAAATACCCGTGTCAGTATCATCTACTCTTTTGATGATGCCACCTAAACTAGAAAGTGTTTCTAAATCTGTTGAAGATGACACCTAAATGGACACTATCTGTAAAGCTAGTTCTCCTCCTTTTTCATCTTCTTTTTTTCCCTGCAGCTGCTAATGCTAGCGTGTGTAAAGTGGCAACGCCCAAGAAAAAAGTGTAAGACAGAACAGGAAAGTTAAAAGAATTCGTCTATCTCTGTAGGCAAGAATTAACTCGATCTAGTCCGTTTCTCGTCCGGTTTTAAAGATAAAGCTTGTACGACGTTTAGACAACCAGTGGATGTATAAATGAAGAGTTCTCAGTAACATCGATAAGATGGCATCCAAAAAGATCTCATGGCATCGCCGTCATCATTGTAAGACCAATACAATTGGTGGAAATTCAATACCACTCGTTGAGCAATACATTGGGATGTCTTGTTAGTGTTAACCAAAGCTAAGGCACTCATGCAAAAACAGATCATTCAAAATACTCCCATATAAATCATCGATACCCTGTCTGAATATTGTCTGACACGTTGAAAGGAACCGTTCCATTGACGAAGACACATAAACAGCAATTAGGGCGACGTCGTTACATCCTCAAAAGCATCGTAAAAAAGAAAATTGAAATTGATCCTAAAGTAAAAAGTGATCGTCCAACAGGGAGGATTTCTTCCCATGCTTATGGCAACCTTACTGGCCATAGAGGCTGCTGCCATATTAGGCGCGGTATCCTGTCCTATTCTAGGAGGAGAGCTGAACTCCGTATTTAAATAAAAAAGAATGTTCGTTCTCGAATGACATCAGTGATACAAAACTCTACTTAATGGAAGAACAAAAATTAACGCTGGCCTTTACAAACGTTGGATAGACCTCCACTGTTGGTACGAGAAGTGGATACCACACTTGCAACTGAATCCTAATGTCACCGAGACGGCTAACTTGCATCAAGAGTTACAGTCTTTGATGGATCGATGGGATTTGTCAGTAACTAAGAAATCACATTGGTACGGACAATTCTTGCAATTTCTTCAAACGTTTCATCAGAAAGTTTTAGACGAGACAGCAAATCCAACTCGAAGTGCCATCAAGAATTTGATGACCGAAGAAAACACAGCAGCCAGAGTGATGACGGCAACTGCAACCGCAACCGCAACAGACTCCTCATTTAAAGACGAACCATAACAAAAGCAAGTGGAAGGAATCGTTTTTGAAAGAAATGCTTTTACACGTTCTGAATGATCATCCCCATATGTCCTACGTCGAACAAATTATTATTATGTATTAAGGAAAACCGATTTCAGAATCCACTGTGGTGGATTTTATCAGCAATGCTCTTAGATACCATAAACGATTTGAACCCGTGGAATTGCAACAATTCTACTTAGGATTGGGCGAAACCAATGTGCCTCAAGATGCAGTAGGAAATCTACAAGGTTGGCGATGGATTCAACGTCATAGATTTTTACAATCGATACCCAAGTTGGGAACAGTGAGGAAAATGAGGAAGAGGAGAAGCTGAAAGAAAGAGAAGATATGGAATAATTCCTAACACCGCCGGCTAAAATGAAAACAAGAAAGAGGACAACAAGTCTTGCAGCGACGTTCACTACCACACCGATTCGACAATAATGAAATGAAAGCATTCGTCGAAAAGATGGTATCGACGCCATCCCCATTAGTACAAGAAAAGATGGAAGCGAAGATAGAAGTGAAACAGGAACTGATAACACCCGAGGTTTCAAGTGTCTGTTTTGTGTGATTAATGTGTTTTCAAAGTATGCTTCGAACCTCTAACATCCAAAACGGGCTCAGAGTTAGTGCTAGCTCTGAAAATCCTGTTGAGACAAAGTGTTTGACACCCTCTTTAATGGCAAACCGACAAAGGCTGAATTTATCAATCGATAGTTTCAAGATGAATTCAAGAAACGACACATTCATTTTTTCACGACCGAAAATTCTGAAATCAAAGCTAGTTTAGTCGAACGTTTTGAAAGAACATTGAAAGAACGCATAGGGAAATATTTTACACGTCAGCACACACTAAAATACAAGCAAACCACGACTCCAAACGAAGTCGAAGTGTTTGACCGATTGTTTGAGACCACCGAGGGAAATCAGAAAACAACAAAGAAGAACACATTCGCATCGGAAAAACGAAACGCACTCTCGACAGATGATATTTACCCAACTGTACGACAGAATTGTTTCGTGTGATTGGACAAGTTCGTGGACGTCACCCACCCGTATATAAATTGTTCGATATGAACGAAGCTACAACATTTCAAAAAAGGGAAAGTACGTTGAAAAGGTTATTCACAAAATTTTCATTTATCGATTACAGCCTCGCAAATCATTGATTATAAAAAGAAGAATTCAAGAAAATGTCTTTAAACCTCGTGTCATCCTGATCAGCATTATCTGAAAAGGAGCCGCAGATATAAAAGCAGCAAGAAAAACAACAACAGCGTGGTGCAGAGAACGTATACCGAAAAATGAACATGTCTTTGTCTGTCAGATCGTCGTTGTATATTGTGTGATTGGAGCTGGTATGGGAACTTGAGCCTGCAGCAAGGTGATAAACAACTGCGGAAAACGTTATTCAGCAGTTGCAGTGATTACCTTCTTTCCAGTCGATCGCCGAAAGATACCACAATAGCAATAACAGTAGCAGCAACGGCATCCCCGTCAACGGCAACTTCAGCAACAACAAAAGTAACAGCAACACATTGCAACATTATGAAAGTTGTCCTTCGAAATCAAGAGAATCGGACACACAAGAAAAGTCGAAATATGAATAATCAATTTACTTTGACTTTACCCAGCGATAGATGTATGGATTTGATTCCCACCAACAAATTGTGTTGTTTCACAAGAAATTACCTGAGTCCATATAAGAAGACCACGAAGCCCATTTGGAAATAGTCTTGGTAGAAATCATTCATCTGACCCAAGTTTTGAATATAATTGAAAATTGAATGCATATCTTCGCGAATTTACAAGTCTAACAAGTACAGAAAGAGTTGGACAGAAAAGATATTATGAAAGAAAAACGCCATCCACACTCTCATCATCTACAATTCCAATTTCTCAACAGCAAAACGCTGTCCATAAAATGTTCTCTGATTTTGTTGGGGTTTTTTGGGGATGGGAATACGAACCTAGCTCCTCAATCAAAAGGCATCAACAGCAATAGATTCTTACATTTATTTCGATACCCGATCAAACTGAATGAAGGACTCAGCTTTATGTTTTTGAACTCTGATGTTGTAGAGTATAACGTTGTGGGCACCATAGCAGCTCCATTGCTTAGAATAAGTCCATTTAAATCGATTCTGCGTTGGGTGCTCACGAAGAAGGAGGAAACAGGTATCATATTTACACAGAATTTTTTCATCCACTCTATCTTCCCATCAGTAAAACGTCCTTTGACAGTGTGAATATTGATATAAAAGGAGATCTCGGACAAGATATTGTACTCGCAAAAGGAAACTTCACCGTGAAACGTCATTTTCGCAAACGATTATCGAATGACTTGTAACCCATGAATCCCGTATAACGAGGAGTAGCTCGACAACGAGGATATGGTTTCAGTAGTATGCTCAGATCCGTCTTTCGTACTCTCGTGTCAGTATTAAAACCCTTCGTCCACCAAGGACTGAATACTTTGAAACAACTCATCTAAAACGTATTGGCGGATCAACAGAATCCAAAACAAACATTACTGAGTGTGGGGGAAAATGTGCTGATTCAGACTGGAAAATAGCTATTTGGACCCCTGGAAATGCCACACGCCCCTCGAAGAGGCTGCACTCACACTCACATAGAATCAAAGACGTGGCAAGAAGAGGCATTGAAGACACCAAGACAACACTGATATAGCAAGAAGATGAGACGCAGAATGGTAAGAAACTTTGATATTTTCGATTATTAAATTTAAAGCAAAGATCATGCACCAAGATTCTTGCGAATGTTTCAAGACGGATCCCAATCTATTTGACATGCCACCCACGATGATGACGAGGCAAGAATCCTGTGAGAAGAACACCATCCAGCTCCCATTCAGTGCAAATTGAAGGACGAAACCGAAGACTACATTATCTGAATAACAAATTATCTGTACCTCAAAGTGAAAGTGGTCAAAAACGACAATACACAAAACTCCAGACCAAAATGTTAAAGTGATTTGTACCTGAACAACAACCAGGAAGCAACAGCATGGACATTTAACCCTACAGAGTATACCTAGATAATCTACTAATTTATAGAGAAGAAGCCAAGAGCATACACCTAAATGCTTGTTGGTGCTGAAACCCGACTACGCTTGACAAGTTCAACCACACGGAATTGATTGCTGATGATGACGTGTACCACAATCAAGGATTTTAACGGCCAATAAATAAAAAAATCAAACAAAGTCGCCATTTTGGAAACGACAGATCGTTTCCACCATGACGTGTGGCTGCAAGACAAAATTTGCTGGACGGAGTTGGTGTATGTCTAAGACTGAATAGTACCGTCTTCCATCGGATGACCAACGCTAACGATTTCTAAACTATAATCGAACAAGCGAGACTGCATGTGCGACGTATTAAAGTTTTATTTAGAGTAGGAAACGAGATCTATCAGACCCTGATCAGGAACACCGCCAATTATTCCATTCGACGAGTGATAGTGAAACCTTCATCACTGCTGCTTGACTCCGATCCAAATCAAAGATCATGTGTTGAAGGGTCAGTTATCCAAACGTCTTTTCATTAACATCGTCAGTAATGCAGCCCTCAACGGAGTTATTGATTAAAACCCCTTCCAGTTCCAGCATTACAACGTCTCCAAGAGAGAAGTCAGCTTGGGACGGACAGGCTTTTTGTACCAGACCCGTTTAGCCCAACTAACCCACACTGAAGCCACAAGACAGTTAGGTACCAATAGCACACACATGATTTTCTACGACGACTATGTGGGTGGTTACTCTTTGTGGGGATTAGATTTTACACAAAGTAGCGACAAGGGCTATTTCCATTCTGTAAAACTGGGACATAAGCGTGTGGAATTGTCAGTTTGCTCACGCACTCGAGAAAACGACGAGCGTGATCTTGTTTGAGGAATTCAACACTGCCATCGAAATCAACAGTTTGGACTACTAAAAGATTATTCATGGAAAACGTGGTCATGGAATTCTCCCTCACTGAAAAAGACAACCCAAAACAGTAGTAAAGTCAAAGTGTGGAAGAAGGGGGAAAAGAAGACGTAGAAGAACATTATTGGTAAACGATGATCGGAACAAGAGATGACCATAGTGAAATGTTTTGCTAAACTTCTTGCTAAGAGAATCACGCTACTGACAATAGAACTATGTTATGAATGTCAAGTCGATCATCCTAGTCAAGTACAACACGACAAATGTTTGATAATCAGAAGAGTAGGAGTATTTTCTGGAGGAAGATTGGATTCTCATCTAAGAAAAGAAAATCTTGAACGAGTGGTATAAAGACTGGCTATAAAATGCTAAGCCACCATTGACTCCCACAGAGACGGAACGCATCAGAGCACGAATTCCTCGTTCTCTTCAACCTACCTCACTGAGCAGTTTAAAGAAAAAGTCAGATTTCATCTCGTAACCTATCATTACATGGGAACTCTATTTGTCTGAAAATTAATACATGGAAACTTCATTATCTACTCACAACACACAATTCGTACAATGGAGCCAAATGGTCTTCGCCAAAGACTAATACTCACATGTCAACCATGAAAATATGTTCACTATTAAATTGTGTATTTTGTGGTACATTGTATCTACGTTCATTCCCATTTTTAATTTAGGCATTGTACGTGAAGATGAATGACCGTCTTAATCATCAGTCTTCATCATTTGTTAGTGTGTTAGTTAGTAAGTGAGTTGGTTCAACGGGGCATATTAAAGTGTTGATTTAAAACGCCATATCTTTTTTTTTTATCTATCTATCTAGATGTGTTTTCTATTCATGTTCATGTCTTGTTATGGATTTTTTTAATCACGTCAACGTACAATTCAATAGATATTTTCTATAACATCCGCACGCATTTTACATTTTAAAAAAAAAATTCGATTTCGTAAGTCTTGCCATTCATCAATAGACCAAATAATTTTGGAAGAAAGAATTACTACTTTGATATATATGGAGAGGGTATGGAACCTCTAATGTCTAGTCGGGGACATGTCACCGAATAGGAAACGAGTCCAGAGAGGACAGGTCCATTTTGGTTACGCCCAGGACATCCTTTCTAGAAGAAGAGAGACAGAGTGAGGAGAGGGATAGAAGAGAAAACACCAGTCATCTTCCAAAAATGATGTCAGCGACAACGACGATGAAAGGCGGAGCGATAAGAGAAGAAGTAGAGAAAGTAGAGAAAGACGGAAGAAGTGCTACTACTGTAGCAACAATAAGAGAAGGAGAACCACTACAACCTCCGCCAGATTGAAGATGGGGAGACCGAGTCCAACGAGCTTTTTTAGGTTCTCAACCTCGTTAAACAACTGGTCAGCGGATAAGTGTTGCCACAGTTGTAAGTGTTGTAGGATCCATCCTGGGAAGTGCAGCTCCCCTCACCATTATGGCCCTTTTCGGAATCAGCACAATGGCCCTTTACAGAAGAAACAAAGTATCACAGAAAAGAGGAAACTCATAATCATTGCCATCACATGTGTTTATGTTTTGTATATGCGTGTTTGTATGAAAAGAAATACGATAACCCCTTTCCCTTTCCAATATCAATTTGTTTCTAAGTAATTTGGTGCTGGTTTGTAAGAGTATGTGTTAATCATCATACCATACCCTATACCCCATACTTTGTATGTAAGGTTAAGTGTTGAATTGTAAGTATGTGTGTTAGTCATCATACGATATGATACCTCTTATTCCATATACATTGGTTTGTAAGCGTGACTGTTTGTAAAAACAAATGTATGTTAGTCATCATACCATAACATACCTCTTGGCCCCTGTGCATTGGTTTGTAAGGGTGGGTGTTTGTCTGTAAGACCTTTTATTGGTCTCTAAGGACTTGTGTTGGTATGTAAGAGTGGGTGTTTGTCATTAGGTGTGTATTTGTTTGTCTCTCTGTGTATTGGTCCACCCATTAAAAATATTCTCATAACATACATACAGTCACGTTCATATTCAAATTCCCAATAGCAAAATATCGACCACAAATGTAAAGATTTCCACAAGCCCCATACCAACCCTTTCGCCCATGTTAAATTCTCATATATGGCCATACTGTCCCATCCGTGTTAAATTTCCATAAATGGCCATACGGTGAAATAGATGTTAAATTCCCATAAATGGCCATAGTGTTCCATTTCCCGTATTAAATTATCATAGAGGGTCGTAGGTTCCCATGCCCCATGTTAAATTCCCACAGAGGGCCACAATGTTCCAAATGGAGCTAAGTTGTCCCCAATAACTGCTAGCGTTTGTTTTGTACATGTATGCCCAAAGACTATATGTCTAGTTTCGTTCATGAGTGTTCTGCCCATTTTAGCTTTTCAGCGTTGTTTTCATTTGGTATCACTATACACGAATTTACAATTTTGCAATGCGCATGCCTGTCGCCATCTTAACCGCCACCTTGCATTTTTACTCACAAGTTGACATTACCTAATTTTTCAACGTCCTAGATATCGTTCCAGTCATGCGAAGTGTGTAACTATTAACTGGTCTAATTAAGAGCCACAGAGTCATGAAATGTAATGTGGATAGACCACAGGATCATGAAATGTAATGTGGATAGACACCTCATTTTGATACACATCATGTACTCTATGGTTGGTTAATGTGACTCCCACGTTTAAGTCTTTGGTTAGGTTTTGGACATTTTTCAGAACCAATGTTGCTACTTCTTTTCACTAAGATATCGGAAAACACATTGTCAAAGTGTGGTTTCGATACCACGACGTCGGATGTCCAATGTTATCCCTCTAAACTACATATTCAAAAATGTGGTACTGTAAACGTTTGCGCACGTGCTGTACAGAGTTTATTTATTTTATACTTGCTGATAATATTTTGTCAATTTTAGCGTTATATATAGACATTAAATTTGATGCGGATGTACTATTTTTGCTTTACGCACTATATACTTATTCTACACCAATTTGTATTGCGTATAACACGCACCGAATAACGACCAGTGTAGATACATATTTTGTTGTCGCGTAATATTCCGGCAACTCTTTCTCTACGTTGTCAAGCCAACAGCATAGACCCAAATCTGTCGGCGCAGTATTTGACGGCATTTCTGGGTCTACGCTGTTCCTAGTTACACACGAACAAATGTGGTCTTTAGTCAAAGAGATTAATGTTCAAGCCTTTGGTTCGGTTTTTGACAATTTGTTACGCCTTTCCGTTACATTTATTTCATGATACAGTTGCCAAAAAAGGCAAGGAAATGGCAAACATGTAATTTAACTCACAGAGTTGTTAAACGTGAGATTTGTATTATAGTTCATGAAGCTCTTTAAATTTGTGCATTAATTTAATTTTTTTTTTTTTTTTTTAGCAATATTCATTTGCAAATTGTGGAGAGCTATTCATTTTTTAAAATCTTTTTCTTTGAGTACTACAAGAACAATACTTTTTGTGGTAAATTAAAATTAGGGAACAATTAAATATATCCTTATAGGGTATGATATTTTGTGTAACGAATATGATTTTCAAAAACACCTTATATCCCCCTTTCCCTCTCCCAGTATTACTGCCTGTTCCCTTATCTCCTAAACGATGTTCCAAAAGCATTGGTAAAGTTATTCACGCAACTTCAAACCGAGAGCACTACCAATGGTAGTGTTTTTAAACTGAGATCAATGATCCAGCTGAATGAATATTCCACATTCGTTACGGATATTTTATCTGCAGCCACGCAGGACTGAACTTATGAAAGAAAAAAGTACCGTATGTACTCGCGTATAAGTCTCATCCAACTGTAAACTTGATAGACCTCAAAATGTCATCGCATAATACGTCAGCAGATCTGGGTCTGCGCAGTTTGTTAAAATTAATCAGCAGAACAAAGAACATATACACTGATTATGCGACGACAGATCATGGTCTATGTTTATTAGCAGTTGACTGAACCTACGTGCCATTGTGGGATTTTTCTGCTTCTTCTTCATATTGTAATTATTTATGATAAGACTAATATGTAGAAAAAAAGACATACACCGTGATCTGCCGGCGCATTATGCGAAGGCAGATCAGGGTCTATGTTTGTGCAGTTACGGAACCTAGGATTCTGCAGCTTCTTATTCATGTAGATCAGTCATGACACGAACACACGACTTCAGTGTTAAAGTCCCTTCGCTCTATTTCTATCGACTAGGGTGTACAATTTGGTACTTTTAACGTGGCCGAGGGTGCTGCAGAGAGCGTGTGCATTTTACACTTGTTATCTCTACACTCTTTGCTCTATCTTGTCTATGCGTTAGTCTTTCTTGCTTCGATATGAGACTTGAAGACGTACATACTCGTATGCGAAACACCTTCTAAGAAGATCTATTAGATGCATGTTGTATGCTTCACTAACATTTCTTCGTGTTTACAATAAAGTGTAATATCTGGCAATATTTTGATTCATATCATAAATCTAAGGAAGACACCTTTCATGAACATAAAATTATAATTAAAAGAAGAAGGTCGCCTCGGTCTATTTTTCATCGCTTTCATAGCAGTGCGAGTTAATATCTCCAATACCCTTCCAGACAGACTCTTGTATATTGCTAATGTCATCATCTACATATTAGTTACATATTTTTATTTTTTTTTCAGTTCAAAATAGGGTCACTACGGCTCATATTATTAGCTTTTTCCATCATTTAAAGATTTTTTGTCTCTTATTTTATTTTTTGCCTCCCGCATAGTCAGAAAACTTTGGCTCTGCTAAAAAAAAAAGATTTAATTGATGAAGTAGAGTGTACTCGGGTTCAATGGAACTGCTTGCTTTGTGTAGGAATTTCAAACACGGTCAACTAAACATGGATTGTTGAGGGCCATGCGTAGAAGTTTTCACATTTGTAGATGTACTATTCATCAGTTGAAAAAAGAAACATTCAATTACCTTAAGAAAAAAACGATAAGTCAATATCATTAACAATATATTTATGATTATTGATTAACAGAGAAGGAGTTAAAAGTTCGTTTATCAGAGCGTGTCCCAAAATCTCTCACATTATCTTCTCCCTTCAGATTTTCTTTCATGAAACTAGTTGCTGGTATTTTTTATATAAAACTTTGTCTGTCATGAGTATGCATGACTGACTGACTGATGTATGTATGTATGTATGTATGTATGTATGTATGTATGTATGTATGTATGTATGTATGTATGTATGTATGTATGTATGTATGTATGTATGTATGTATGTATGTATGTATGTATGTATGTATGTATGTATGTATGTATGTATGTATGTAAGAATGTATATATGTATGCAGGTTGGTAGGTGGGTATGTAGATAGGTAAGTAGTTATGTGTGTGTATCCATGTATGCACATGATCACAAACATAAGTGTGTGTTAATTAATTAATCTTTTTTGTCCGTATTCTGAAAGCATATGAAGAGGACCGGCCACGTTTTACCAAGTATCAGAAGCCAAAGACGGAATAGTTGACCGTGTAACAAGCCTCGTCAAAAAAGTAGTTTGTAGATAAAAAGGCAATTGACAATATATCTGACATAAAAGTAGTTTGTAGATAAAAAAAGCAATTGAAAATATATCTGACATATATTTCATTTCTAACTGAACAAAAAAGCGGTTTTAGAACTTCGTCACAAGTCTAAATACTGAGTTTACACTACCTTGTCTAAAACTTGAACTTCCTCACAAGTCTAAATACTGAGTTTACACTACCTTGTCTAATACTTGATCTTCCTGACAAGTCTAAATACTGAGTTTATACTACCTTGTCTAAAACTTGAACTTCCTCACAAGTCTAAATACTAAGTTTACACTAGCTTGTCTAATACTAAAACTTCCAGACAAGTCTAAATACTGAGTTTACACTAATTTGTCTAATACTAGAACTTCCTGACAAGTCTAAATACTGAGTTTACACTAATTTGTCTAATACTAGAACTTCCTCACAAGTCTAAATACTGAGTTTACACTAATTTGTCTAATACTAGATCTTCCTGACAAGTCTAAATGCTGAGTTTACACTACCTTGTCTAAAACTTGAACTTCCTCACAAGTCTAAATACTGAGTTTACGCTAGCTTGTCTAAAACTTGAACTTCCTGACAAGTCTAAATACTGAGTTTACACTACCTTGTCTAAAACTTGAACTTCCTCACAAGTCTAAATACTGAGTTTACACTACCTTGTCTAAAACTTGAACTTCCTCACAAGTCTAAATACTGAGTTTACACTAATTTGTCTAAAACTTGAACTTCCTGACAAGTCTAAATACTGAGTTTACACTACCTTGTCTAAAACTTGAACTTCCTCACAAGTCTAAATACTGAGTTTACACTAATTTGTCTAATACTAGAACTTCCTGACAAGTCTAAATACTGAGTTTATACTACCTTGTCTAATACTAGAACTTCCTCACAAGTCTAAATACTGAGTTTACACTACCTTGTCTAAAACTTGAACTTCCTCACAAGTCTAAATACTGAGTTTACACTAATTTGTCTAATACTAGAACTTCCTGACAAGTCTAAATACTGAGTTTATACTACCTTGTCTAAAACTTGAACTTCCTCACAAGTCTAAATACTGAGTTTACACTACCTTGTCTAAAACTTGAACTTCCTCACAAGTCTAAATACTCAGTTTATACTACCTTGTCTAAAACTTGAACTTCCTGACAAGTCTAAATACTGCGTTTACACTACCTTGTCTAATACTAGAACTTCCTGACAAGTCTAAATACTGAGTTCACACTAATTTGTCTAATACTAGAACTTCCTGACAAGTCTAAATACTGAGTTTACACTACCTTGTCTAAAACTTGAACTTCCTCACAAGTCTAAATACTGAGTTTACACTACCTTGTCTAAAACTTGAACTTCCTCACAAGTCTAAATACTGAGTTTACACTACCTTGTCTAATACTAGAACTTCCTGACAAGTCTAAATACTGAGTTTATACTACCTTGTCTAATACTAGAACTTCCTGACAAGTCTAAATACTGAGTTTACACTAATTTTTCTAAAACTTGAACTTCCTGACAAGTCTAAATACTGAGTTTACACTACCTTGTCTAAAACTTGACCTTCCTCACAAGTCTAAATACTGAGTTTACACTACCTTGTCTAATACTAGAACTTCCTGACAAGTCTAAATACTGAGTTGATACTACCTTGTCTAATACTAGAACTTCCTGACAAGTCTAAATACTGAGTTTACACTACCTTGTCTAAAACTTGAACTTCCTCACAAGTCTAAATACTGAGTTTACACTAATTTGTCTAATACTAGAACTTCCTGACAAGTCTAAATACTGAGTTTATACTACCTTGTCTAATACTAGAACTTCCTGACAAGTCTAAATACTGAGTTTACACTAATTTGTCTAATACTAGAACTTCCTGACAAGTCTAAATACTGAGTTTACGCTAATTTGTCTAATACTAGAACTTCCTGACAAGTCTAAATACTGAGTTTACACTACCTTGTCTAATACTAGAACTTCCTGACAAGTCTAAATACTGAGTTTACACTAATTTGTCTAAAACTTGAACTTCCTCACAAGTCTAAATACTGAGTTTACACTACCTTGTCTAATTCTAGAACTTCCTGACAAGTCTAAATACTGAGTTTACACTAATTTGTCTAATACTAGAACTTCCTGACAAGTCTAAATACTGAGTTTACACTAATTTGTCTAATACTAGAATTTCCTGACAAGTCTAAATACTGAGTTTACACTAATTTGTCTAATACTAGAACTTCCTGACAAGTCTAAATACTGAGTTTACACTAATTTGTCTAATACTTGAACTTCCTGACAAGTCCAAATACTGAGTTTACACTACCTTGTCTAAAACTTGAACTTCCTTGTCAAGAAGCCAAAGAATGAAATCGGAACACCATAAAGAATGCCTATTTCAGACTTCTTAAACAATGATGAATATTCTATTCTTTAAATAATCAATAGTGGAGAAAAAAATCACAGTTATGCAAAATATGTATTCTTAACGTAAAGGGAAGTTCGTGAACAATCAGCTGACTGTAAACGAGTCTCCAAACAAAATATGTAAGTCATTTGTTAAGACCAAATTTTTGATGTGGTAAGTATCTATGCAAATTAGTATTATTACTTACTCTTACTATAGTAAATACCTTGATAGGCTGGATAATGCTTCGAATGTTTCAAGAAGGGTAATTTGACTACAAGACCATAGGTGTTTATTATCAGTTTCATTCGTTCGTTTTGCTTAGCTGTTGTTATGTTCCAGTGCTTATGTGTTCTCATGTTCCAGTGCTTATGTGTTCTCATATTCCAGTGCTTATGTGTTCTCATGTTCCAGTGCTTATGTGTTCTTATGTTCCAGTGCTTATGTGTTCTTATGTTCCAGTGCTTATGTGTTCTTATGTTCCAGTGCTTATGTGTTCTTATGTTCCAGTGCTTATGTGTTCTTATATTCCAGTGCTTATGTGTTCTTATGTTCCAGTGCTTATGTGTTCTTATGTTCCAGTGCTTATGTGTTCTTATGTTCCAGTGCTTAAGTGTTCTTATGTTCCAGTGAACAGATTTCAATGATATATGTATAGGTATTTCCTCAGTCCAAGAAGAAACCTATTCATTAGGGGCCAATAACTTGAAGGTCAAGGACACTGTTCATCAAATAAAAATTTGCCATTGAATTCATTTCCACTTTCGACATAAGAACTGAAGTTCTGTTTGACAATTTTAAATGAGATCTGTAGTTTTAACTAGCACAAGATATAAGCTGATTGATTTTTGTGTTAGTAGCTTGAAGGTAAAGTTTAATGTTCCCAAGCGTTGATCATTGTATGAAAGTTTACTTCAGGCCACCAATAGGTTGCAACAAAATGTTGTCTGAGTATGTTTGTGGCAGCTCTACGAAGAAGCTTATTGGTTTAGGGTCGGTGTGTTGAAGGTCAAGGTCAAGGTTGATACACTTTTACACAGCATGCTATATGTTTTCAGGGTTTCATGTGTCGTTTGTAGTAATGTTGTTTTGTATGAATTAACAAGGGTAGCTGATTCCTTTATCAATTTCCTTCTTCTTTCCGAAAGTTCTTTCTTAGTGGATAAAAAAGAATCTGTTCGTTACGAGAATCATTACACGTCGCCTCGTTATGTCAAATTAGAGTTATATTTAAATATGAATATTACAACATGTTTTCTTCTTGTGTTCAAAAGTAATTAATTCTGAAAGCATTTAATATGTGCAGAATTAATTATTCAAGGACTAGCAAAATTCAATGAACTTGACAGTTTGTTTTATCAGTTTTTTTGTATTTCTTTCTTACTATCTGTCTTTCTTTCTTTTATATTTGATGATGCAAGACTGCTCTTCACGGAAATGTTTGAATCAGTTATGGTCCCTGTATGTCAGACAATACTAGTTCTATCTAAGTCGCGATTTGTAAAGG
Organism: Margaritifera margaritifera; assembly: GCA_029931535.1. Lineage (NCBI taxonomy): Eukaryota > Metazoa > Mollusca > Bivalvia > Unionida > Margaritiferidae > Margaritifera > Margaritifera margaritifera. Next base: position 5,392,549 of record JAQPZY010001664.1, on the reverse strand, counting down.
AATGGAAGAAAATATTCTAGTCAAATGGGATATGTATACTCTGTGTGGACAGTGCGATGCATTTATTTCAATAGAGTTTAACGTTATATTTATTTCACGTATTTCAACAAACACGGCAAATTTTTAAGGAGTTCACGTCAGTTGTACGGCACGTCCAAACAGCTTCTGTCACGAATTCTCGACGGCCCAGTACATGCGTGAGGTGGCATGTAAGTTGAATGAACCTGGAGGAAAACATCAATTTAGATGGGCATTCAGTAACCTTTCACTTGCCGGCTCGAGAATCGAAACCGGGATCGCATATGTACAAAGCGGCTAGGTTGCCGCTGCGCTATCCAGGCGTCAACTTGATCGTTCTGTGGTGACTCACTGGTTAGCATGTTGGACTCACAATCATTAGGTTACTAACTAAACTAAAATACTAAAATGAAAACAAATACGCATTCATTATTGTATTGTATCGATTGGAAAAATCGTGACATTTTACGCAAATACAGTATTATATTTAACAGCTTATTGTGTATATAGTTCGATTTCATATGTCAGGGAAATCGGATATTTCATAATTTTAGAACTATATTGATCATTATCCGGTAATAACGTGAAGCTATTCTTGCAAATTCATGTATCAAGATGATTTCGAAGAAAACGTTCAAACTGTTACAATATCAAATGTTGATACTTTATACAAGTGAGATTAATGAAACGGACATTGCTGTTTTTGTGTTTAATATAAATCCGCATAATAGAAAAGTATGGTCACAAAAGTGAATGAAAGTTCAAACTGTTACAATATCAAATGTTGATACGTTATACAAGTGAGATTAATGAAACGAACATTGCTGTTTTGTGTTGAATATAAATCCGTATAATAGAAAAGTATAGTCACAAAAGTTCAAACTGTTACAACATCAAATGTCGATATTTTATACAGATGTCTATTATGAGATGAACTACACGGCGTTTTTGTTTAATATATGTCTTGACTGCACAAAAACATACAACCAAAAAAGTCGTTCCATCTCCAACAATTTGTATGTGCAAAAGACCGTTAGGTATATCCTTTCTCTTTATGCGAATATTTTACTATATGTCTGTCTGTCTATCTATCTACCTACATATATATATATATATATATGTGTGTGTGTGTGTGTGTGTGTGTATTTATCCATCGATTTGATCAAAAGATCAAACTAAATTACAAAATAACATAAGCAAACTACAAAAAACTAATTAACTTACCTACCTACCTACTTACGTACTCACTTATATCACTTACTAATTCACTTAATAACTAACTAACAATTAACTAACTAAAAACAACATCGGATCGTTTGTTGGTATCTCCATGTATTAGCGAAAAGACCATTTTCAACATGACTATTACTTTATCCCACCTACGACAATTACTTTTCACCTCTGATATGTCAATTTGTAAATAAGTTTTTGTTAGATCTGTGCCCTGTAAAACTCTGATGTATCCATCACAATTCTCATCGTTGTCCTCTGAATGTACTACCTATGCGTAACCCTTCCTTCAATGTTTCCCAGATAGACCTCGGTGTAGAGTTTAAGATCAAAATGATTCAGGAAACAGGGCCTGTCTATAAAAGAAAAATATAAAATAGTATATGAATAGCACACACACATCGCAGCACTCGAGGTCACGATCTGCCAGACGGAGGGAAGCATGCACTAGCACACATACTTCGCAGTACTCGAGGCCACGATTCGACGGACGGCTGGATGAAAATCACACACTTCGCAGCACTTGAGGCCACGATCTGACGGACGGGCGGATGAAGATCGCACACTTCGCAGCACCTGAGGCCACGATCTGATGGACGGGCGGATGAATAGCACACAAACTTCACAGCACTCGAGGCCACGATCTGACAGAGAGGAGGGAAGCATGCACATGTTTTATACTTCAATTCGAATGTGTGAATTCCAGATATAAAAATTATACAATAATATATAACTTTTTATCTCTGTTGTGAACTGAGTAATGTTTCATTTTGAGGCCATACCTATAAAATGATTCATCTTCAGTATATGAATATATTGGTGTTGACTAATCAGAGGATCTGCTCATTTCAAATAAAATTGAAGAAATTTTCGTTGACTAATTTATTTCTTTGGTGAGCACTGGCAAGCAAAAGATCAAAGTTATTCAACGCGATATATATATATGTTAATTTAAACGAACACTCTAAGTTTCTATATTCGCTTGACGACTCTTTCTTCAGAAAAAAACCGCAGATTAGTGTGATGGAATGACCTTTAAACTATATTCGGTGGATTCAGACATTACGCCTTTGCACTCTATGACATTAAGACGTCATGCGTGACGCCATAACTTGATATGTTCACACGCTACATATGAAAAGCTGGATTATTACATTATTCCCAATAGATATTGCTTTTCATTAGATGGCACAACGTCACATGATATGTGATATTTCTTCATATTGCATGGCTATTCTTCGTGTCGTATGGCCAAGACCTCATTGACTTTTACATGACGTTATAACCTAAAATTTTCAGTGTCATGAAGTTGAAATGGCATGTGTACAATTCTAAAGTAAAACAAAAATCAATTTTGTTCTGCTCTAAATTATATAATAAAACAATTATAGACTTTTGTTTCGATGAATATGAAGTTTTAGGAACCAGTAAACCTATCATATTGGCCTCCGCTTAACGTCGGTCAATATGACCTTTACTGGTTTACCTCAATAAAGATGTACAAAAACGTAGAAGCTGAAGCGTGAGACGGCAAATAAAATGGATTGAAATAATCGGGACAAGCTAAACAAACCCACCATCCACCTTTTGTATGATGACAGGCTTAATCCATGTTTTTTTTTATGTTGCTTTTGTTCATGATACGTACGATTGATATACCAAAATGACAGCGTACATGATATACACCATTTTGTTTTGATGGCATATTGATTTTAACCCTTCTTGTTGATAAAATACATCGAGTTTCGTTTTTATTTTATTGTTTTATTTCTAGACTGTTATTTATTTATTTATTTGGTTATTTATGAGAAGAAATTTACATAAACGTAGCTACATAATAATATGAGAGAATAATAATTAACTCATGGAAACCGCCAAATTCAACAACAGCAGGTTTTCAGACATTCAGGCTGACGACACACAATGGTAGTAATGAAATCTTTAATATAACAACAACAAGAACAAAAAAAAAAGAGAAGAAAACAACCGAGAAAAAAAAAACCAGCTGTCATTCTACCACTATCATGTAAAAGGTCTATGATCATAAAGGGAAAAGAGGTATTATCAAATAAAGTCAAATTAACAAGCTACTTAGAAAACATAAGATGCACAGTCAATCAGAAAAAAAAGATAGAAAACAAAATCGCGAATCTTACCATACATCAATAGAAAACACATACAAAAACGCTAAGAATCAATAATAGTGGTAGAGCCTGGGAACAGTCAATAGACAATATATAATCCGGGGGCAAGGGGGCTAGGGGACGGATTGTTAAACCAGTTCTATGGGTCGAATCCTCCTTCTTGTTCCTGATATATCAGTTTTTTTTTTAGCAAACCAAACTCCTGCTAGAAATAACTATACATCTTTAAGGAACAAAAGTGAAATAGAATAGAAAATTAAGACATGTAAATCTCGTCCTGCTTATTTCGAATCCTATGCAATATGATTCGTAATCCTACCGTCCCATTTCCCCCAGTAAATACTAACCTCCCCCAACTCCTTCTCCCTTCCATTCCTCTTGGATTTACTTGGAAGATTAATATTAGACGATACGTGTAAGAACAATTTTTAAGTGCTGAATTCGACAATTTGTGTCTATACACTATTTTTTTTATTGATTGGTACATTGACTGATTGAGTGAATGAGTGTATATATATATATATATATATATATATATATATATATATATATATATATATATATATATATATATATATATATATGTATATATATATATATCCATCAACCCATCAATCTCTCATTTATTTGAGATCTGATCTATGTTTGCTTTGGTAAATAAAAATTATTTGGAAGGGATGTTCATTTACGTGCTTCACCTTTGAAAATCACAATCCCATTTCCTTTTCGAAACATTCGCACGGTTTGTATATCTTCCTTGAAACACAAATCAAAACATGTTTATATTTAGTCAATGGTTGACCGTTTCATGAGATCTTTTCAAAACTGACATCACAACCTCGCCAAAAACACGGAATTAGAATCTGTTTCCATCATATTGCTAGTATTTTCTTCAATTAAAAATCCTTGAAATGTTTACCCAATCAATAAAAACGTTTAACCCAAAATATGTAATTCGTTACATCTACAAGTTACAGAATTTGCAATGGAAGGTCCTGCAAGCAGAAGTAAAATTAAATGTCGATATGTATCCAATATGATCGATTGAAATTCTAGCAGCCGAAATTCTTCAATGGTGTACATAAAACATTTTCCCGTCAGAACGCTGGAGGCAACAACTAAGCCAAGCCGTTTCGAGGCGCTTCCGATGGCCATGGACAGTTTCCCAGGAAAATCATACATTATGTTTATCCAGATCTTTAAGTCCCTGGCCCAATTGCGGCTGGTTGTGTTCGATCGCTTGGAGTTGACATATGAAACCAGAATTCCGCTACTACAGAGCACTGGGGCTCATTCGCTCATGCCCTGCGCGCCGTAGTATCAATATGGAGGATCAAGTTGCGGTAGTATCGGTTTTCAAGTCAATAAGAAGACGTCGGGCTGTTCGAGATTTTGTTGGTATCATATGTGCTCAACTTGGAGCAAGAAGCAGCCGCATTCATTTTATCAGTGAAATATGGACAAAGACGTGGATTCGCCAACCGACAAGAGCGAAAAGTGTTATATACCGGTGAAAATAAAAGTAGAACCGTCCGAGGATTTCAAGGTATGTACAAGACGTTGAATTATCGTCTGCTGTGTATATATATCTATGTGCTTCTGCTACCTAACTTACGTCATAGCTTAGCGATGTTTGGCCATAACAGTAGGTCTATGTACAGGTTCCTCCTTTGGACGACTGAGTGAGTAAAAAAAAACACATTCCGGCGGGTTGTGTTTTGGCCATTTGTATTGCGAACGATAAAATGGCTATTTGTAAACAAACAAGGAGGGAAGGAGTCAATTGTTCAATAGAACAACATTTTTCACGCTCGAAATGTTTTGATAGACTGATCTAGAACACTCTTTTCACAATTGTTTAATCTAAATTTGTATTGAACTGTAAGGTCACGTTTTGGCCTTGTTTCTTTTATTTAAATAACAATGACTTCATGAATTATGAGCTATTTGGAGCTATCAAGAAGCAGCGTTAGGCAATACATTCAATGACTGTGTCATCATGGTTACATGTAAGGTTTTAAGGTAAGGAGTGCGATTCTGATTAATGAAAAGATACGATCTTCATTTGAAAAGTAAAATTGAAAATAGGAGATAATGATTTGAATTTACAGAAAACCTACTGTAAACATAGATTTATTATTGTCACACATATGCATGTTCCATAACGCTGTGTAATGTGGATGTTGGAATCCCTGCCATGTTTACAGACGTGTGCCAAAATTAGTTTCTCAACACTTTGCTTACGGGGGTGAAAACTTGCTTCACATCTATGTATCCAAATCTATCTATTGATCTTTAATTTACTTTGTTTACGATGGTGAATATACTTAGGATGGGTCGCTTTTGTCGTCATTCTTTCAACGTTTTACTTTATCCAGACGTGGGATGTAGATTCCATTTTATCACTCATTTGTGAACCGCATTCTCAATACTGTAGCGAGATCTATATGAAGTTTAGATAAATTATCAAATAAATGTGAATATTTTGTTTCACTCGAGTACCATACGATGAAAATTACTCTATTTATACGGCTGGTATAAACTTTTTGTACCTAAGATCATCGCGAATGCATTACATTGATTGAAGAATTATCTTGAAAATCTTATTCTGTTTTCACATACTACTTTGTGAAATTATGAATTTAGGTCAAATTGTGAAGAAAAAAAAAATAATATTACGAGTATATAGGCAATGTTTAAGCTAATGGGAATGGGATTCCAGTTATTAACTAATGATATGCAAGCTGAGTGTATAGCATTATCGGCTTTGCAAAAGTAGCGATATGAAAACCCACTGTAGTTTCATGATGATTTGTTGAAGTAAAGTTGAAAGGCTATGAAAATATTATAGATATAGTGGGGCAGGGTTTTATCAACGAGACAGTGGGGGGGGGGAGTGAGAGTAGTTCATACTGCTTGATTATATTCAGGTTGATTTTTACATTTAAGTAAAGAAGGGCAAATCTTATTCGAGACCTGATCTGTATTACTTAAAGCCTGTACAGGTTTGAAAATTAATGAAGGGCAATAATTAGCAGATATTTATGTAACAGTACGCGAGTGAGACAACGTTTAAGTTTTTACTCGTGTATTTTTTGCATTGTGTCTGATCTTACATTTTTAGTTTAGAATATTCGAGATAGCTCCCTGTCGTCAACTTGTACTTTACTCTTATTAAAGGCAAAATAAAAGCCCGCACACGCCACTTGAACAATGCCTTTATGTGGTATACAAAGAGAAAAGGTGCATTTTGTTGTGCATAATTATTTAATTTCTAGCACAGCTATCCAACGCTTCCTTTCTCTGTTGGTCATTTTCGATGCCAAAAGACTTCTTTATATGTCTTCAAGGTAAGTTCTAGTGATTTACAAATATAATTGATTTCAGCTTGTATTTTAGGTTTACAGTAGGACTTCAAAAACTCGAAGTGCTTCGGGTTTATGTCCTTTGCTCGAGTACATGGTTGTTTCGAGTTTTCGAAGTCGCAGGCAATACTCCAGACTGAGTAATCCATTCGAGTAATGCCTAGAATTCAATTGATTGGTGTTTCATTATCGAAATTGTCTGAATAATCTTGTGTGATCTTTTTCTGGTATTGTACTCATAAAACGTCTAAAACTATTAAGTCTTAGATGTAGAATATACATTTTAAAACTGTAGACTCGAATATCTCAAGGACCATCGAAGATAGCCGCATAACTTTTCAGCCTCCTTTCCTTCTCCTCTGGAACATTTGTTTAAACTGTCAAAGCATTATCTTAGGAGCTTATGGTAGCGAAAGGACGAGTTCTAACCCTGAGCCTGATGTTCAGATTCTTGATGATGTTTTCTGCTGAAATACCGATTGAACAATTCCCATAATTCTTTACTGAATCGCATTTTTTTACACTTACGGTACAACTTCAAAAACTTTTTATTTTATTTTTGTATTTGAGGGTATTGTCGAGTTTTTCGAGAAGGCAAGCAAGATAATGCTTTACAGCGGCTCTGAACAAATTCTTTGAGTGATGTCGAGTATTCCAGTGATATGTGTTCGATTTATTCTAAGTTTTACTGGAGATAATTTTTGTCTTAGCAGATTTATAGTATTATTAACTAAAGGTAACCTGCTTTTTGACATATTTAATGACACCACTTTAAAAAATTTAGCTGATATTGGCTGATTCCGTCTGAATTAAAAGTATCTACGACATGATGGCCCAGAATTAAAAGTATCTACTACATGATGGCCTAGAATTCATAAAAAAATACTCAGACTTTTACTCGACACTCAGTATTTTGAAACCACTGTTTCACTAAAACAAAAGTTTCAAAGTTTGTAGAAATATATTATTGGAGCAAATTAGTCAGAGCTGAATATTAGATGTAATGACTGTCAACAGTTTATGTGATTGCTGATCTCAAATTTTTCTTTAAATTCTCACTTTCAGTCTAGAAGGTTTCATTACTTAAATCCAGATATAAACCAGAAGGTCAAAAAGGATTAATGTGTAGAGACAAAAATGCTGTCTTGTTGTCAGTGATCTTAGTGTCATGGTCAGTGTCATGCAATTGCATCAGCTGCAAGGTGATCGAAAAGTGTTACTGGTACATTAGCTTGTACACGAGGACACATAACTACAAACTAAACGTGGGAACTCCACACCGCAACATGGAATATTGTCGGAAATACTTCCTTCCCATAAGTCAAAGAATGCAATGTGTTGGAGGGGTATGATTGAGCCAGCACCTGTGTCTCGGTGATTTACAGCCATACAGATTAGAACCACAGAAATACAAGTCGTATCTCTTTCTAGTTTATGAACGAAAAATAGACTTAACGGAGATCTGGATTCAAAACATTTAGATTTTTAACGGAGTAATTGTGGCGTGTTAGTATTCAGAAGCTTGAGGAGAACTGGAGAGTTTCGCGTACAACTAGGTTGGCGCTAGAATTTTTCAAGTAGTCTCCAAATTGTGCCCTGAAAAATACTGAGATCTAGGGTACCAGAAAGTGGTAGCACTATGAAATGTTCTGTTCCGGTTATTCCATTATTCAAATCTAGTCATTATCCATTATAAAATTGTATTTTTGATTATACTGTCTTTCTTTCGCTGAGTTTTTTTCTTTTCAAACCAATGAAAGTTTGATTTATTGCTGCATAATGCATTTCTTCATATTCCTTGGTTACGAAATTATGTCCGTTTTCTCATTTATATAAATTCAAACATACGTTACACTACTGGACGTCAACGATTTCAAAGCAAAAATCTGCTGATAACAGCACATGGCACTAAATGTTCAATCGCCAATATGTTTTAATTAAAACGAATCGCCATCTGAGTAAGGTCGCTAACACCAACACTGGTACACGGAAGATCGTGTTCCATCAATGCATCGTCTTTTCATTGTTAATTACTAGAATGGGTTTATGAAAATGGCTGCACTTGTAACATTTTTGACATGGTAGAAAAATTTGTGTAGAACTCTGGAAGTAATAATAGGAGTTTTGTCGCTCTTAGTCCTGTTTTACCTAGCGACCAAAAGGGTGGGGGTTCGAATCATATCATCGGATTAGCCCGGTTATCTACTGTGGTATGTCCTTGGCCAAGACACTTTACTCCAATTGCCTCGGCAAGAAATAACCTTCTTGTGTTGCTATGCTGCAAAACACCAAACCAACAGCAAACCTTGTTTACCTTGGTTTCCCATGGCATACTATGACCGAGCTATGATTAGTGCAACGTCACTAACGTTCATGTCAGAAATAGTTGGCATTTAGGAATTGAACAACTGTGACTATCGAACTGGTCTTGTACTGACCTTTTATCTTTTTAAATCTTAGCCATTCATCCCGTCGAAATAATGTCTTGTAACCCTTAAATAAACTAAAATTTTAACCATTTTACACCGATTGTAAAACAAGTTCTGACAACTTTTACTCTCAGAAGCTAAGATGTTGGTTTGAAGTGGTCTTTCCGGCGGAGGAAAGAGCAGAATTTAGAGAAAACCACTGACCTTGAATGGGCGACCACATTATTCCGCCTATTCAGTGACCGGGGATCGAACCTGGGACTGCAGAAGTGCAAAGTGACTGCGTTATCACCGCGCTATCCAGACACTGGTACCCTAATTTAATATCCACGCTCAGGCGATGGTTGGGGGCAGGAGGAGGAAACATGCCACTATACATGTTACAGAAAATGCATTCATTTTTTAAACCATTTTCCCAACTGAAAAAAAAAATAACTTTTTTCGTATGTGGCGAGTTGGTAATTGGTAGATTATCCGCCAGTGTTATGGGATTGGTTTTCAAACTCCATCTGCAGATCTAGGACCAAAGGTTCCCGACATCTCAGGTTACTCCACCACAGACTTTATGAAATAGCTCCAGGAATCTATGCTACCGCTAGGGTGATGAATGCCTATATGCATTAGGCACAGTAGGTAACCCAGCATTAATTCTTTGTACATTGTACATGAGGCATTGTAAGTGATACCAGTCAAGCGGTGAGGATTTTTACCCCCCCCCCCCCCCTCCTCTTAATAGCTGCCAACTTGCCAATAGCTTTTATTTACCGCCTCTGTTTTTCTCTCTCTTAATGAAAGAGATAGGGATTGGGTTTTCGAGTTCTCAAAATATAATGGCATCATTTTCTCACATCAAAAATAAAAATATTACATTCTCTCCAATTTGCACTGACACTTGTTTTTGATTGTGAGAAAATTGGGCATTACCTAATTTCGTATTTGCATTAATTATAGGTTACGCGATAAAAGTCAGTTTAGTAGTCAAGTTAAACAGTAAAAACTGTGAGATATAATGCCCCGCTCTTCACAAAGGTATAATTCTTAACGAGAGAGAAGCCCCAATTTAGTCATTTGTGTTTGAAGGATGGGAATTCAAACGGTAATTTTAGATTAAAATTGTGAACTTTGCCTCTGACTTGCAATAAAACTGTATCTTGTGTATTGGAAGACTTTAATATTATCATTATTCTCAGTTGCGTAATTTTCATGCATCGTTGCAATATTTAGCTCTACTGGTCTTAAGACCAGCCGCTATTGTAAATGTAATAAATGTAAAACAATTTTCAACTTTAAATGTATTAGACTCCCATTAATGTAATAACATCAGCCGTAACTATAGCAAACTTTGTCAACCTTAAATGTAATCCGTAGCTGTGATAATTCCACTAAACGATGGTGCGTTGTCCATCTTTGTCGTCCGATCGTCCGTTAGCAAATGACTTGTACGCTACTCCCCCTTAACCACTGGTAGGTTGGTAATTAAACATGACACACATGTTCATATTGAGGTCATTTACTTCTGGTTGGGAGGTTTTGTCTTCCTTGATACGTTGCCAATCTTTAGCCTTTAACAATTTTGCTATTTAACTTGTTTGGTACTGTGTATCCAGGGCTGTGCTGATGTGCCGTTAAACTCTATGCTGATTGCGCTTAAATGAAAATGGCGCCCTCCAACATCCAATATGGTCGCCATAACGGCCAACTTGAAATTCTTGTTATCCCTACTACTCCTGAAGCGCTGCCGAAATGATTGATATGTTTGTTTCAGTTAAACATTGTATAGGTAATTGTGAAATGTAAGGCTAGAAGCCCTATTTCAATCTGGAATGTTATTTGAAACGTAAAACTTACCATAAAGCTAAAAATAAATATGGCGTCTTAGAACTGTGGAAACCAATGATAATGTTGTATATTGTAGAAAGGGATATAAGAAAGTGTTGTAACGCCATTTTAAAGAGTTTTCAAAGCCAGTTATTGAACCTCAGAAATCTTCGCACAGATGATCCACGAGCATACTAAATAGATGTAACACTAGTAGCATATCTGTAGTGCATAAGGAAGCACTGGAAACTTTTTATGATCATTTTAAAAATATGAATACTCTATATAATAGAGATGACATTGTAGAACTGCCCAGTAATAACTTTTAATATAACACTAAACTAAACCTACCTATATATTGAACGTGAGGTTTTAAAAACCATCAAGTCTCTTATGTACAACAAAGCATGTGGTGCCGGTGGTGATAAAATAATAAATAAATTCTTTAAGCATTCTGTTGATACACTCATGCCTCTTTTTCTTAAGATTTTCAACAGTGTTTCACATCGGTATTTATCCAGTTTGTGTGTAGGCCGTATTTGTCATATATATATATATATATATATATATATATATATATATATATATATATATATATATATATATATATATATATATATATATATATATATAATCCTCCTGATTACTACAGAGGAATAAATATCCTCAGCTGTTTACCTACATTTTAAATTTTGAAGTAACGGATTAAATCATTACCTCGAAGATAATGTATTGTTATGTGAAGAGCAAAGGTTACAATGCCATTGATTACACTTTCAATTTGAAATGTCTAATTCATTTTTTTTAGAGAAACACGAAATTAGTATGTGCAGTTATTGACTACCAAAAGGATTTTGATTATGTGGATAAAATTTGTATCTGGCAAAACTTGTTAAAACATTCTACTGATGGTAAACTACAGAATGTTATTAAAAGTTTAAACAAGAATTCTAAGTCCTGTGCAATGCAAGGTTATACTTGAACAAACTATTTCGCTTCAATTGTTGGTGTACGTCAAGGTGAACCTTTCACCCATTTTATTCTCAATATTTTGAATGATCTTGTCTAATTTATCTCACATTCATATGATGGTTTTACTGATATTAGTGGTGTAGCTTATAATTTATTAGATAATTAAGCTGTTCTTGTTACTTTATGCTGATTGTGCAATACTTTATGCTAATTGTGCAATAGTATTTGCTCAGTCTGCTCCCGAGCTTCAAGCATTTTTAAATACAATGTATATGTGCTAGTAAACCTGGAAACTTGATGTAAATGCAGAGAATACAAAGGTAGTATTTTCCAAATGAAGAAATAATAAAGTTTTTAATTTTATCTACAATTGTGATTTTTGTAAAACTTTTAACTGATTTTCAGTATATCAAGTAAAGGAAACTATGTTTAATGTTTTAAGAAAAGCTAGAAAGGTAAGTTTACCGACGGATCTTCATTTGCATCTTTTTGATGCAATGCCTTTGCCAATATTACTTTATGGAACAAAGGTCTTGGGATTTGAAATATCTTATATCATTGAGGCATTTCATATGCAGTTTTGTATAGCTATTTTAAAGGCAAGAAAATCTACACCTTGTGTCATTGTTTATGGTAAATTAGGAAGAGTCCCAGTCAGCATATCTATTAATGCTAGAAGATTGTCGTTTACATTGTAGTAGTAGTTCATTGTTTTCATTTGTATGCATGCATTTGAAATAGCATAACCCCACTACCACCACCACCAACACCACCACCATATAGGGTCTTTAGTGAAAATGAACAAAAAATATTTCAAATGTCGCCAGGATTATGACTTTTTGACATGCACATTTATGTTGGATTTATTTATGAATATTCAAAAAAGGACTCATTGAGACTATCTTGATAATCTTGTTACTGACACTACTGTACAGTCATGAAACTTCACGTTTTCTGTATAATTGTGTCTCTAATACATTTAATATGGCAGTCATTTTGAAAATCTTTAAATCGCTGCCTCTCCTAGAGTGCTAGGAAGATGTTATGAAACTTGTCGTGCACAATTATATCGGGGTCTAGTTGTGTTCAAATGAAAATGGTGCTCTCTTGTTTATTTATATATATATATATATATATATATATATATATATATATATATATATATATATATATATATATATAGAGAGAGAGAGAGAGAGAGAGAGAGAGAGAGAGAGAGAGAGAGAGAGAGAGAGAGAGAGAGAGCGATATAGTTTTGTCCATAGACACAGGAGGGTTTCGGTCAATCAGCAAGAGCTTTTATGGTCTAAAATTACGTTCGTGCAAAGCTAACGACGGTCTTCCTTTTGTATTTTATACCTGACACTTTCTTCAGTGCAGGTGAGAAATTCTTTAAAATGTAATCGCGTTAGTAATTTGAGACAAATATCCCTCTTGCTTTGCACATTTGCTGTGCAAGGTCAACAGAAGTGTTAAATTTATTTCTTTCTTTTGAATTTATTTTTATATTAATAGCAAATGACCTCTGATCTCTGAACTAGACTTTTAGATGGATGAAAAAAGAGTCACCCCTATGAAATGGAATTCGTGCCTTTAACATGACTCACAATGTTATTTCGTTAATTAAAGGTGGGAAGTGAATGTAATTTTAAGGTGATATCTGTCCTATACATTTTTCTTTCTGTTAGCGGGATTGTTGTGAATAGAATTGTGAGATGTAAGAAAAGTATTGCTCTATTTTATGAAATTTGGAATATTTGCCTAAACTGGTAACACATTATAAATCTTTCGCTGTTAAATCCACATATTCGTCCCATGTAAACGTTTTGTGGATGCGAAGGAAATGTAGTTCCATATATTCATGCGAAATTAGTTATTTACAATTAATGCAGCTTTTTTGTTTTGGTGTAAATATCTGCATTTAAGATACAGCGTCGTTTCTCAGGACAGCTGGTGAAAATGGTGGCATGTCCACAGAAAATATACTGAGGTTGAATACCATTACAGGCTTATTAAAATAAAATGAAATGTTGTTAAAGGAACTTTGAAAATTGTGGAAAAAGTTGCAAAAAAAAAAAAAAAAAATGAATGGATAGATAGGTTTATGGTATGTCAGATTAACAGTACAAAACCTCGTGCTATCCTATTTTTCCTGAGGAGTAATTCACTGGTCTACAGCCAAAATGCTTCCGCAATAAATGTTGTCAAACTTTACTAATTCTGAGTCACTGAGAACGAAAATGATGCTTAAGCTTGTTGATTGGCTCTAGTTTTAAAGATATTATGCTGGGTCAGTATATACGACACTTGACTTGGGAACGGCGGAGGATAAGTGAGTTATAAAGGGAAGGGATCTCAGTTTAAACCAGAAATGACTAAAATACATCTTTGACTGGATCTATGAATAAATCTATGACTGGGTTTGGACAGTACTTGCTTTTCAGGCAAAACAGTGAATGATGCAATCTGAAGCTGGTATTGCTTCATACATGATATGAATTGCATAATGTTATTCCTAGTAGTCATGGATGATGCAATCATAACTAAGCTTACATCACTCTGCTGAAAAAATTGCCCTATATCAGCTCTACAAATCATACAGTGTCGTGCTCTCTTATTTGTCAGTGTTTGATTTTGCAAAGGGACACATTTCTGTTTAGCCAAAGTGAGCAGAGATGCCTCGTACTTGTGTGAACAATGCAGATAACTTCTGCTATGTTTGTGGTGAAGTGACTTTTGCATCACAAAAGCGCAGTATAACCACTATGGTTAAGAAAGCCTATCACCTTTATTTTGGCTGCAAAATTTGAGATCAGGACAAGATGTGGGCCCCACACATATGCTGCAACACTTGTGCAACAAATCTTCGCCAGTGGTTGAACAGGAAAAGGAAATCTATGCCTTCTGCAGTGCCAATGATTTGGAGAGAGCCAACAGATCATATCAGCAATTGTTATTTCTGCATGGTGCCTCCAGTTGGAAAAGGTGTGTCAAAGAAGAAAAAGTGGACTGTGCATTATCCAAACGTTCCGTCAGCTACACCCCCAGTACCCCACGGAGAAGGACTGCCGGTTCCTGATGCACCAGAATCATTCTCACTTGAGTCAGACGAGGAAGAGGAAGAAGATGAAACTTCTAGTCCTGAACCATCAATGTCACATGACCCATATTTTCTCCCATCCTCCTCCTCTGAACAACACCTCATAACACAAGGTGAACTGAATGACCTTGTCAGGGATTTGGAACTAACCGAGAGTAAGGCAGAGCTGTTGGGCTCCAGACTACAGCAGTGGAATCTCCTGGCAGGTGATGTTAGGGTTTCCATGTTCCGTGACCGTCAAAAGAATCTTGTCCCATTCTTCTTCATGGAAGGTGATCTTGTAGCCTGCAACAACATCGATGGTGTGATGGCAGCCCTCAAAAGTCGTTCATGATCCAGATGAGTGGAGACTGTTCATTGATTCATTGAAGACGAGTCTTAAAGCTGTTTTGCTGCATAATGGCAGTGTTTTGACATCAATTCCAGTTGGTCATGCAGTCCATATGAAGGAAATCTATGAAAACATGAAACAACTTTTGAGGTGCATAAACTATGACCAACATCAGTGGCAGTTTTGTGGCGATTTCAAGGTTCTTGCTCTCTTGCTTGGTCTGCAGACTGGATACACAAAGTACTGCTGTTTTCTCTGCGAATGGGATAGTCGTGCGAGAGATTCCTACCACATCAAGAGAGATTGGCCACTCAAGAGAGATTGGACAGTCATTGGAGTCTGGGATGAAAAGTGTTCAGCATCCACCACTTGTTGAATCAAGGAAGATTTTGTTACCACCCTTGCACATCAAGCTGGGTCCTTTGTCAAGGCCATGGACAAAACACAAGCAGCTTTCAAGTACCACCGTGGAAAATTTCCAAGGTTAAGTGAAGCTAAGATAAAGGAAGGTGTCTTTGTTGGTTCTCAGATTCGTGAACGTCTTCGAGATGATGCATTTCACCGTGCAGTGCTGCATACAAAAGCCTTGGTTGCAAAATGTCACTAGAGATATATTTTGTGCACTCTCATCTAGATTTTTTTCCAGCGAACTGCGGAGCAGTGAACGACGAACACGGCGAGCGATTTCACCAGGACATTGCAACAATGGAGAAACACTATCAGGGCAAATGGAGCCCATCAATGCTTGCAGACTATTGCTGGACAGTGACAAGAGATGCTCCATTTAATGAATACAAGAGACAAGCCAAGAAGCGCCGAGTAGACACTGAATAAGGACTAAACTATGTACTTATATATACATAGTAGTTTTTTTTACTTTTGTTTCAATATATTTTTTTATTTATATAACTCTTTTTGCTGTTTTTTAAAGTGTTACATAAACAGGAGAGGTGAAATATTATCATGCAAAGCAACTATAAACACATGAAAAGACCTAGGTTTACAATTTATGATTAAAAGTCTACTATGTACAAAATATACATAGACGTAAAATGTAAAAACTTAAATATCTTGGAAACAGTAGCCAATCAGTTGTTTTAATTGTAATATTTGAATTCAGCACATCAAAATCCCTAATAAATAGCACATTTTATCTCTGAAGCAGACGACTTCGAAAAAATTGTAGACCAGTGTATAATAGATTCACAATAAAGTACATGAGAATTAAAAAAAAGATGCCTGTCCGAAGTGGAAATAATAACTGAAAAGTCAATATTTTCATGATTCATCCGTATTATCATCAAAATGTACATACTGATTCGAAATAAAATATGTAAAATACTTTCCATACAAAGAAAGGTAATAATACCTGGTAAAGTCTGTAGTGTTCCGTTGAAAATCAGAAAATTGTTCCACATCACTGCTACTTATTTTTGTGTCGAACAAACTGTCAATAATTAGAAATATCTTGAAGAAAACTTTAGGAATAAGACAAGTAATCAAATTCGGGATTCATACACTATCTGTACGAGTCCATGTCTTTAAGCAAATAGAAGCCTTTACGGATATCTATTCGTGTAAAACACAAGACCAATTGTGAAAAGAAGAGAGTTGACCATGTTGAATCATTGCGTTATGCCATGACACATTAGGGTCTATGCTGTTCGTATTTGGGTGCGTGTTGTACTAGGGTAAACGCAGCATATTCTTTTGTTATAGCTTAAACCGTAGACGCCATCGACCCAAATTCACCAGTTTTTACGCCACAACTTCGATCCATAAATATCAAGCATTACTAGTTAAATAACGGTTTGCATTCATTTGACAAAACTAGATTGAACCTTTCTCATATTAATAGGTTTATCGTATTTCATTTGACAAAACTAGATTGAACCTTTCTCATATTAATAGGTTTATCGTATTTCATATGACAAAACTAGATTGAACCTTTCTCATATTAATAGGTTTACCGTATTTCATTTGACAAAACTAGATTGAACCATTCTCATATTAATAGGTTTATCGTATTTCGTTTGACAAAACTAGATTGAACCTTTTTCTCATATTAATAGGTTTATCGTATTTCATTTGACAAAACTAGATTGAACCTTTCTCATATTAATAGGTTTACCGTATTTCATATGACAAAACTAGATTGAACCTTTCTCATATTAATAGGTTTATCGTATTTCATATGACAAAACTAGATTGAACCTTTCTCATATTAATAGGTTTATCGTATTTCATTTGACAAAACTAGATTGAACCTTTCTCATATTAATAGGTTTATCGTATTTCATTTGACAAAACTAGATTGAACCTTTCTCATATTAATAGGTTTATCGTATTTCATATGACAAAACTAGATTGAACCTTTCTCATATTAATAGGTTTATAGTATTTAATTTGACAAAACTAGATTGAACCTTTCTCATATTAATAGGTTTATCGTATTTCATTTGACAAAACTTTATTGAACCTTTCTCATATTAATAGGTTTATCGTATTTCATTTGACAAAACTAGATTGAACCTTTCTCATATTAATAGGTTTATCGTATTTCATATGCGCTTCTAAACAACTATGTTTTTTTTCAATATCTGCCGCAGCATATTTAAAACAGCAGAATCAAGAGTGTTTCATTTGTTAATTTATGGACAAATAGTGCAAGATCTAAACCATCAATTACTACAGTTGAACCGACGTTGTTCAATGTTTAAATGTGGATCCATTTTTAAGTCGAAGACTCGGCAAGAACCTATGCTTAAGTATTGGGGAGTTCGGTGTTTCATTAATGCATGAGAGAGAGAGAGAGAGAGAGAGAGAGAGAGAGAGAGAGAGAGAGAGAGCTAGTTCTAGATGAATTTGAAAAGACATCGGAAATGATATACATACATGTATAGATGCATACATACATACAAACCTTCATACAAACATACAAACCTTCATACAAACATACATTCACGCATACATACATACATACATACATACACACACACACATACATACATACATACATACATACATACATACATACATACATACATACATACATACATACATACATACATACATACATACATACATACATACATACATACATATATACATACATACATACATATGATTAAAATAGCTATGTTGGAGATCACAAATTTAATTAGATTGTTATACATATATACATACGAGACAAGTCGAACATATTTGTACTTTAGTTTACCGATTTGAAAAAATAGAAATGGTTTTAAATATTTTGCACAGTATTGCTAAGGGAAGTTTACTTTGCGATTGTGAACAAACCTGAGAAGTATCACGTTACCTTCATCTTGATTTTAAAATGGTTTCTCAAGATTATTCTTTAAATGTTAAAGGTATGAGTTTAATTCCTGGCGTCTTGAAGCTAAAATTTTTTAACTATGTCCATTGAAGTAGATATATTTCTTTGTCCACAAAAATGTATCTTATTTGTAGAAGGTGTAGGGTTGCTGCTTGACATCCAGTCATCATAGTTGTTACACAGCCTGACATTGTTATCAAGACAATACCAAAGTCTATTGTAAGCAAATCTAATATTGTATCTACTTGACTTGATATCTGAGAACTTCCTCACTAGTTCACTATATAGATCTCTTAATTGTTGTGAGAGGCAAGCGGAACAAATATTTGCAGTTTATATATATATATATATATATATATATATATATATATATATATATATATATATATATATATATATATATATATATATATATATATACTGTATTCTTCCTTCATCCATTAGGTGGTCATATTCTTTCAGAGTGCAAAGACCATATAAAGGTCATTCAGTGCAAGTTGGATTAAATATTTGATTTTCTAAATTCTCTTTAACTTTTCTATGTATATTTTCTGTTCCTATTTAGTATTTACTACCTTAAGTTAGATTTTAATACTGTTCGCGAAATTTGTAACATATATTTAATTGTGTAGATATTTTTCCTGATTGTGCAAAGATCATATAGGCTCCTTACTTAGCCTTGAAAATATGACCACCATACTTTAAATGTTGTCTCATGTATTCTTACTTCTTCTTCTAGATGGGCTGTCACTTCTTCTAGTAAGGCAGTCACTTTCTCTTCGGGTGCAATTATCATACAGGTGTCGTTGAAGTGCAAATTGGATATAAATAATCATAATTAAATTTTGATAGACGGGGAAAGGGGTGAGCAACAAATTTAACAGATTCTCCGAATTATTTGTGAAGGGCTATGGAGTAAGGACAAGGTGTCATTAAGGTCTGCAACCATTGACTTTGCCAACAAAGTGATCGATTTAAGGGTAATATTATCCGACTTTAAGGAAAGGTACAACGGGAGAAAAAACCTTTTAAATTTGGCAAAGTTATCTGAATATGGCCCAAAGATCCTTCAACTTCATTAGGAGAGAGAGAGAGAGAGAGAGAGAGAGAGAGAGAGAGAGAGAGAGAGAGAGAGAGAGAGAGAGAGAGAGAGAGAAGAGGTGACGCTCAGTGTACATTGATTTTTTTTAAATGCTCGTAAATTAAATGTATGTGGCTCTGTATTTTACCGATATGCAAATTTAGAACAAATTATCTACATGTTTACAGGCAATTTAAAGATAGGAATGTTATAGTTTAACGTAACTAATATCTATTCTATTAGATCACTGTTAATCAAAAGTTAGATTGATTGTGGAACAGTCGGCTTCGTGTGTTTGATTAAGATCGTAACAACTTTATTGTTATATTTCAACCAATGATGTTGACCTAAGAGATGTGCATATACCATTGAACCTTCTTACAGTTTAACAAAGAGGTGTAAAGCTAATGCTTTGATTTGAAACTGAAAGGTTGTCCGTAGGCAAAAGTCCGAAACATCAGAAACAAACCATGAGCAGAAACACAAATATGCAAGCCCCTCAAAGTCACCATATGTAAAGTCCGGTTGAAATTATTCAACGTTTTTGTTTTGTTTTGTTTTGTGTTTGTTGATTGGTTTTTGATTTGTTTGGTTATTTACAGAAGGGTGGAGGAAAATTTATATTTATAAATTTGTTTAAACATGAAGTAACATCTCCATCGGCATATACTGGTGATAATGATTTAAAATTTCTGTCAACAAAAAAATAATTACATTAGTATATATATTAGAGGTAAATCTTTTTGTTGAGAATTTCCCTGTATAAACTCCACGAATGTGTCGCATAATCGATGGCATGGCTCGTGTTGCGAGTATCGAGAAACCCACTACTGCTCATCGAAAGTTTCTTGGTAAAAGAAAAAAAAAAAAAAAAACAGTAAAAAAAAAAAAAACAGCAAGCATAATTCTTGTATAGAAATATTCGGCACACCGTGGTAGACTAAGCTCTAATTTTGTCTTTTTGCAGAGTTTTCTGAGAATTATGTATGCTGGTTTCGCACTTATTTTGCCTTCTTTCTGTGTCACATTTGGTTGTTCTTTGTCGATAAACTTGCAATAGTCTGACTTACGTATGGTGGTGTTTTAGCTAATGAGCTTGTTCAAGTTGTGTTTCGTTGTTTCAACAAGGGCCTTTACAGTGTAGATGATGTATGGGACTATTATAGAAAAGAGACAATAAAATCGGGAATACGACAGAAATGAAGTACCGCTAAAATCGGGAATACGACAGAAACGAAATACTGCTAAAATCGGGAATACGACAGAAACGAAGTACCGCTAAAAGGGAGAGTTGTGAAACAGTGGAGCTTCTTTGTCGAAGTATTAGGAAATAATTCTGAATTTCCTATCGCTAGAACAAGTCACGGTTGCATTGAGTGAAGAGAAGATTTTTGTTTCTGCCCGTGGGTTTTCGGATATTATGCCAGAAGAAGCAGCTAGTGGAGAGACATAACATTTTCTTCAGTCAAACAGCTAGTGGACAGACATTTCAGTTTCTTCAGTCAAACAGCTAGTGGACAGACATTTCAGTTTCTTCAGTCAAACAGCGAAGAAGCTGACAATAGCATTGTTCTTTGTACCATCGATGGTGTTATGTCATGTTGACAGATAATCAATGTCAACTGCAAACAAATGGATGTTTTAATGATGTTAATAGACTTGTTTTTAAAACAAAATGATACTGGATATTCAGACCAATCGATATATAATGTAATATTGGATAAAAGACGATTGATTCCAGTGGTTCTCATGGATTGTATGCAGTAGGAATGGCCAGTTTGTCGGCCACTGAAATGAAACAGCTTCGAATATATTCGTTAAAAACCCACATTACTTGCTGGCCTTGGCAGTGCTAACTGAAGTGGAAAGTTTCTGTCCCATCTTGAGAAGTTGGTTGTCTAATTGCGTGATCCATCAACAGATGTCACACTTTTTACAGTATCGCGCCTCTTTATGTTTCGAAATGAAGCCACCAGCCTCTTTACAACTAACAAGGGATGCTCTCGTATGCAAAGTGTAAAACAGGCTCAGTTATCTGTCAAACATTGTGCGTAAGTCTGAAAAACCTACACCAACACTTTCATATGTTACTAACTCTAGTTGGTGAGTTTGATATTTGCGCAGTTTATTCCAATATTAACACAAAGGGCATAGTTTCAACTACCTGTATTAGTTAGTATTGTTCATGTCGACAAATGAGTACCACAGAATTGTATGGGCATCTGTAAGACACGAGCAAGCTTGCATTCAATCTTGCAATTTTGTTTTTATTTATATTTTTGCCTGGCAGAAGTTTACATTCTCATAAACAACAAGTGGACATTGATGTGGAAGCTGAGATGATTTGAGCATGATCTATAATGTTTGTAGAGTATTATGAAGTTTCAATGGAATATTTTTAGCAAAGAAAATTATCATGACTACTTTTAGAGCACATATACACTTGACCCAACACTAAATAAGTTGGTTTCGGAATCCTTGTGTCTTAGATGAATCATATATTGGTGGATAAATTTGCAACATTATGTAACCTCATTCAGTAAACGTCTTCTTTAAGCCCAATAAGTCGCAGCCATTTTGTTTTGACTGACTTTACTGTGACCTTGACACTCTCTGAGGAGCTGACCATCATGATAATGTAAATATTAAAGCTCTGTGATAGACTTCTAGAACAATGGTAACTCACTGTATCTTCTGTTTCCTATAGAAGTGAAAATTGAAGCATTTTTTCTCTTTTGAAATCACAGAATTAAATGACTGATGTACTTTGTGATTTCTCGGTGACCTTGAGTTTCTTCTGTCTTGAAAATCGTTTTATTATTTGACTGTTACGATCCATTTCCATGACAGAGTGATACGTATAAATCATGTGCGGAGAAAGGCAAAATTTGCCAGCGTTTTTGATAGCAGGTGTTTTCAAGGACTTGTTTCTATTTGGAAAGCAAATATTAAATACGTACGTAGCCTGATCATCCATATTCCCTTTAAGACATATGTGGTTACAATCCAGCGTGAATTTTTGACCAAATCGCATTTTTTTTACTCATATATCCAATCCGTCTTCAGAGTTTTCAGACATTTTTAAATCTCGTATATGCCCTTTGCCTCTGTGATTTAGAGCAAGTTTGATACCTTACGTCACGTTGCTCATTTTAAGGGGTAGAATAATCCACTGCCTGACATCCCGTGACAACTAAATTTTAGTTTCGGGAAGCCGATATATCACAGTCACAGCCCGGTTGGGCAACATGATTTTGATGGCTATGGTTTTTAATGAGTTTGATAACTATGATGAAAACTCATTTTATATTGTCAGCCTGGTGTTTTTTGTGTCAGGTGTTAATGATTACAAACTATTTGAAACCTACCTGGCAAAGTCAATCATGCATAATATTCCCACTTCCTGCAATCACCCAGTGGTCAATCATGCATAATATTCCCGCTTCCTGCAATCACCCAGTGGATCAGTGCTGGCTAATGACAGATGTTAAACTCACTGTAATAGGCATGTTTATTTTCTGGCACTGATTAGGGTATTGTAAAACAACAATTACGCAAAGAAGAGTCACCATGAACAAATCTTTACTGAAAATAATCACATTCTATGTAGCCACCATTATTACACCGTCACATGCTGAGATTGTAGTTGTTTTCTAATTTCTTCACTTCATGCAGCGTACCTTTATCTTAGTGCTTAGATATGGACGTTTCAAATGGCAATTACTCTTTCATAATTCAATGCAGATACATTATAGTGATAAATACTTATCTAGTACTAATTATGACTGTCTTTTTTTTTTTGGGGGGGGGGGAGTATGAGAGACGGAAAATGTAACCTTCAAACATAGATCTGGTAACTTTAATGATACATTCGTTTGCAGAATTAAATAAAATCATAACTTGCATTAGATGAAAATGAACTCAAAATAATATATATAAAAAAAGAATATTTTTTTAATGAAAAAAATATTGTAAAGACCAGATACATTTTATTTTGGCATAAGGTTCATATTCACATCAGGAAAAATGCTTGTAAACAGGTAATAATAATTCTTAACTTGTAAATAATACTTACTCTATACATTATACAGAGAAAGATTTGACAATAACAGTTACATAATCTTAGATACACAAGGCAAATTAAAATTTTTAGACATCCAAAGTGATGTATATTTTAGAACTTTGAAACTGGTTCTTTTATTATCCTGTCAGAGAAATAAGGGGAAATTAATGAATCTTAAATATTAAAGACCTAATGTTGATTAAGTCATCATTTTTTTTATCATTTATTGAGAAATGGAGTTAATAATTTGATTAGACGTTTTGCAACAAAATTTGATTTACTGTTGATTAATCATTATCAGTGAAATTGCATGAGGAAAATTCTAATTTGGACAGCAACATGATATTACTGGCAACCATATTCTGCAGCCTGGTTGTCCAGTGGGCAACCATACTTTTTAAAAGTTTCTACCCCTGTCTATAATACAAGTTGTTGAATCATTTTGATTACTACTATTTTAGGGGTAACTACAGTACAGTAATTTACTGGGCAAGCAGAAAAGTCTGCTAGGCAACCAGATTTTCAAAGCTGGTGGCCCTGGGACAACCATGGATTTTAACAAACTTTGTAACCCTGAGTCGAAAATTTTGGTACTCCTACAATCATTTGCTTACACTGGCCAGGTTTCGATATTATGAGGTAAGCTCTTAACAACACCTACCGTATAAAAAGCCAACACCGACCATATGAAATACCAAAACCTACCATATAAAATGCCAACACCTACCATATAAAATACCAACACCTACCATATAACATGCCAACACCTGCCATATAAAATGCTGGCAAATGTCATTTTATTCCACACTTAATGTATGTGCATCACGCTCCGTCTAGGAAAGAGACAGTAATAACCCAATAATACAAAGATTTCCAAGACTGATGAAACTCGTCTAAAGGAAGAAGTGCATGATCCAAAAATAAATTCTTAAACTCTTGTGTATAATTTTAGAATAGTGTTGACTTTCTTTATCCTCTGCGTTGCAGGGAAGTGGTATCTGGGACTGCTATTCGTGATCGTTTTAGATTGTTTATATATGAATTTACCCATATTGTTCTAATTGACCTTTCTGTGACATTAGCACTCTACCACGAACTGACCTCCGCCATAAAATAAGTTCATGCTCCTCGAGGAAAAAAGTTTGGATGATGGTCACTTTTTCTCTTCTGGGAATTACAAAAGTGAAATCTATAACATTATTACGGTTTTGCTCCGCCAGTAGTTAGACTTGCGCCATGAATGGATGAAAGTGTCCACAATTCTCAAGAAATATATAGCGACAATTGTGCTATAAAAGAAACCTTTTTTTGGGGGGGGTTTGTATTTTCTTGTATCGATAGGCACTAATATTTACAGGCAACTACGGACAATATGTTCTTGTTTATTATGTACAAATATTATTTTTCTCATACCGTTTGTTTTACATTTTCTTGAAAAATATAATTATAAACTGAGAAACACGAAAGATTTATGCAGTAGCGAGGTTTCGATAGAGTAATCGATAACAGTGTAGCTTATCACACCGATAATTGATCATACTTTTTTATACAGTACAAAAGAGGTCCCTTGCGTGGCGATTTTAAGAAAGTATACTAATAGTTAACATTTGATATTTGGCGCCACCATAGAAAATTTTGTACTTTTTGAGGAAATACGGTTTATGTAAGAAATGTTGACCCTATGTTTAAAGAATTTTATATTTTTGACCTTAATCTTTATATTCTATTTACCTTTTACAGAGTTTCAACATCTTTACCCTTTATCTTTTATCTTCTTGTACTACATGTTTACGTGTATTTAGATGGGTTTATTTTCCTACAATTTTTACCAGTTCTTTATCTGTACAGTTTTTGAACTTACCATTTACCGATTGGCACCTTATAGCCAGTATTGTGCTGACGTGCCGTTAAACCACACACATACATACATACATACATACATACATACATACATACATACATACATACATACATACATACATACATACATACATACATGTGGCGTTGTCAATAGTAGAATGGAGAAATTAGTGGAAGATGGGACAAACAAACAAATTAAATACAATACATCTGCTACACTAGATGTCTTGTTTATCAGTGCTTGATTAATGTATCGGATTCAAATTGATCTATTTCCTCTAACCATCTCTGTGTTAATTAATTAATGGATTTTTTATTTATGTCCAGGTAAAACAATACATCTTCGTTCTTTATATTTTGCATCAACAGACTAAATAAGGCGCTTAGTCACGAACAATAAACTTAGCATCGTTTCCTTTTTTTTTATCGCCACGTAAGTTTTCTTTCACTTCAGAAGGGGCTGAAAATTTGCACTCACAAAACGTCATTAGATAGCTTTTTAACTTGAATATAATATTTTTGTAAGCGACCAAATATGTCGGCTTACCGTTCTTCTTCGCTCGAGATTTTCAATATGAAACTGTTCCCGTTTGCTAAGATTTGAAATATTACTCAAATTTGTATGACTCTGGCTTTTGTATCAGAACCTTTTAATACGACTTGAAGATTACTTATTATTAAATTCTATGCTCGTTTTTTTGTCGGTTCGCTTCTTGAAGTGTCCTTAGAGGCAAGAAATTTGATGGCAGAAAAGTAGGATAAGTTCTGGAAAGATCTTTAAAATTTATCATAATCGATTTACTCTCTCGCGGGAAAGAGAGTTTACCTATGCCAAAACGTTAGATATCTTGAGGTAATTATTGATTAATTAAATATTCCATTAATATGATCTCTTAAACAGACATTTGTTCCGTTTAATGTCAGATCATATTACTGTATTTTACTAAGCTTCAAATTACAAGATCATGCTGATGCGACGAATGCGTGCAAGGCAGACACTTTGATTGATTACCTTTTGTATGTTATTGATTCGCATAACATCAGACGAAATAATGCATCGTGCATAATATACTGTACAGTAGATGTGGGGAGGAGATGAAGGTGAACCCACTATAATGTGCATTGACCCCGATCCCTAACAGATAAGAGTGTGCGGAGGATGTCTGAGGATCCTGAAAGATCAGAGTCTATATAACTGACTATTGGGGGGGGGGGAGGCAGATCAATCAGGCACCAATTATCTTTTAACAGAAAATTATCTTTCTTTTTCTTTTTTTTATCTATCTACAAAATGGAGAATTGGGTTTCTTTATGTAAAATGGATACTATTAACCTTTCGCAGAAAGCTAATTTATTTCCTTCTTCTGTGTCTCATTTAATCTATTTCTATATCTACCTGCAACCTACCTACCTTACAGCGGCCATGTGTCCTAAATTGCTGCATTGTCGATTTGGCTTTATTGTGATATTTTGATGGACAGAACTTTCAGTATACACTCGAGTTGTGAATTTTTGTATGTGGCATATATATATATATATATATATATATATATATATATATATATATATATATATATATATATATATATATATATATTTAACATTCCTGCATTGGCGGCGCGAGGGTTCGAGGCGCCCGGGGGCAAATGTATGTTCTTTAGTGGCGCCCCTACCGAGGCGCGTGGGGGCGGTGTTCTTCAGTGGCGCCCCTACTTTGACACAGAGAACAGCCAGTTGCCAGCCTCCAAACCCTCCTCCCCAATCAGCGCCCCGGTTACAGCTATAAAAAAAATGATCCGTACGGCACCCCTGCCCGCCCGGCGCATGGGATTAATTGCCCCCGACCCCCCCCCCCCGTCACGCTGCCACTGCATTCCTGCCATTTTTCGACTGCAGTTCACGCAATAACTTCAAAGCAAAGCTTTCATAGTTGAAGGATCCTCTTCAGATACATAATATCCGATTATCCGTGATCCATGATCACAAGGCCACATTTGTCAGCAAAAAACTAGATTATTCCAAAAATAATTCATTCAAGCGAAAAGTATGGCTGTACAAAAAAGCAATTGTGAACTATTCAATAGAATAATTAGTAATTACATATGGAATGAATCCTTTAATTAATGTAAAAACATTGAAGAAATGTGCTAATTTTTTTATAATGTTATAAATCTGATTATACAACAAATGCATTCCCTCTCAGTTAGTTACAATTATACCATGGGACAAAATATGGTTTAACTCAGATTTAAGACGAGAAATCAGATTAAGAGACAGGCTAAGGATAAAAGCAATAAAATCTAACAGCACTCATAAAACAAGTTATATAAATCAAAGGAATAGAGTAAATAACTCGAAAAAAGAAGCAAGAAAAATCTTTTTCCAAACCTTGAACATTGTTCTGTTTGAAAACAATAAATCTAATCCAAAATATTATTAGAATATAATGAAATTTATTAAGAACGAATTTATTGGACTGTCAGCAATTCCTCCCGACCATATTAATGATTCAGAACTAGTCTTTTTAAATTTTGAAAAAGCAAACTTACTTAATTATTTTTACTCGATCTCCACTATTGACAATTACGAAAGAGAGTTGCCTTTCTTGATGAAAAAAATCAGACACTTAAACGAAAGCGAGATTATAGACATAATACCACACTACAAAACAACAAAGCTTCTGGTCCAGATGATATTAGCAGCTTCTTCCTTAAGAAAACGAAATTTTCAATTATCAAACCACTGTTACTACTTTTTAATAAGTCATTACATTTACGAAAATTTCCAAATCAATGGAAAATGACCAATGTGGTGCCAATATTCAAGAAAGATGAAAAATCTATTCAGTCAAATTGCAGACCCATATCCCTTTCGAGTAACATTAGCAAAATTTTAGAAAGATTAATTTTTAAATATATGTATAATTATTTCTATGAAAATGATTTTCATTACAGATATCAATCTGGTTTGATATCTAGTCATTCAACCACATATGACCTCATGGATATCTATCATAACATCTGCAATGCCATTGACCGAAGCGAAATTTCATGCATTATATTCTGTGACATATCCAAATATCCAAAGCCTTTGATAGAGTGTGACAGACGGGATTAATACTTAAATTGAAAAGCTATGGAATTAATGGAAATTGATTTGGCATGGATGGATGATTACTTAGCTAACAGGATTCAGAAAGTCATGGTTGGAAATGAATTCTCAAACTTTGGACAACTCACTATAGGAGTACCTCAGGGATCTGTATTAGGTCCCTTTCTTTTTCTTGTATACATTACTGATATAGCCGACAGTTTAAAATCACTGATTAGATTATTTGCAGACGATTCTTCTATACAATGCGTATCGCCTGATCCACTTTTCATTCGTTCATTCGTATTAAACGATGATATTCAAAAATTATCTAATTGGGCAAATGTCTAGCTTTTTATTTTAATCCATCCATAAGCGAATGCATCTTTTTCACCAACAGGGAGCTGGAATACATACCAGATCTTTAATTTTCGGGTGAAAGATTCGTTTTGTTACATCACAACGACATATAGGAATTGTTTTATCATCCTTTGGATCTTGGAGCAGCCATATTGTATCTCTAATTCATTCTGTATATATGTGTATTGGACGATTGAGAAAGTTTAAATATGTATTATCAAAACATAACCTGAATAAAATTTATTTAACCTACATTCGCCAAATTCTGAAGTATGCATCTGAAATATGGTCTTCCTGTACATACTCAGATTCCGAAAAACTGGAAAAATTACAGCTTGAAGCAGCCAGAATAGTTCCTGGACAACCAAAATTTGCTATCACTGAAGCACTTTATTTTGAAACTGGATGGCCTACTCTCGAGAAAGGCGAAACATAAAAAAAATCTCTGCAGTTTTTACAAAATTATCAATAACCAGTCTCCGGATTATATAATTGATTTACTCCCACGCTGTTTACGAGGCACATTGCCTTATAATCTAAGAAACTCGAACAAAATAATTCAATATCAATGTAGAACCTCTTTGTTACAAAAATCCTATATACCAACACTTATCGACTCATGGAACGATCTGCCATAATCCACTAGAAATTGTTCATCTATGCTAACCTTCAAAAAAGAAAATACCGAGCGCACAATTTCTGCTCTAAGTTATTTAGTATTTGGCAATAGGCTTTTAAGTTATATGTAATCTTATCGCCAATCCTTCCTGTTCTTGTGGATTTCCAACAGAAAACGACCATCGTTTTTCTTTTTGAATGCAGACTGTTTGATAACGCAAGAAATGAACTTTATCGCAGATTATCAGTAATGAATATTAATATTGATTTTGATACCATTTTATTTGGCAACGAACTTTACATAGCAGGAAAAAAAATTTGCTACAAAAGGAAATGTAGAAATTTGTTATTAACACAAAAAGATTCACAATCATATAAATACTTTTTGTTCCATTATGGCTACAGTTAGATATTGTACGTACCATTTTTGTTCCATTATGGCTACAGTTAGACATTTTACGTACCATTTTTGTTCCATTATGGCTACAGTTAGACATTTTACGTACCATTTTTGTTCCATTATGGCTACAGTTAAACATTTTACGTACCATTTTTGTTCCATTATGGCTACAGTTAGACATTTTACGTACCATACCACACCAAACACTATCCCTCCGCTCTTATCCTTAATTCATCCCTCTCATTTCATTATAGGCATGTACGTCACCTGTCTTGACTACTTCGACAACTCTTGCCTGCATGCTCGTTAATTGAATATTTGTGTGTATAATATAGAGGAACTTGTAAGTTGAAAAACTTGTTTTCAATCCTTTTGTCCTGTATAATTGTGATCTTCTTGGCAATACAATATGTTTAAACAAAAACAAAAAAAAAAAATAATAATATAAAAAATAATGTTGAATTGATGCCTTGAAACATCATTTTGTTCTGCAGTGTTATTTTGGTTTGTGTTCTTTTTGTTGTTTGTTTTGTTTGTTTGTTTTTGTTGTTGTTTTATGTTCTTTTGTTGTTGTTTTTCTTGCCCAAAACAGGGGCCCAAGTTTTGAAGCGCTCTAATTTATAAATCTTTCCATGGTTTTAACACAAGGGCTAGAGAGACCCGTTTCCCGTGGGTGAAAACACTCGGTTTATTCTGGTGTGATGTTTCATCCTGCATTACTGTTCTCAAATGCACTAATCGTCGAATTTTCGTAATTAAACTCAGGAAAATCATGGGAATAAATGTCAACTGTTACTTGAGATAATTATTTAGTCCTACTATTAAATTGTCAATCTAGAAATATCTATTCATCATCCAAGTCGAAGGACCTAAAGGGATAAACACCAAATCAATCATCTCTTCAAATGAGCAATTGAATCCAAATAGCAGTTTCTGATTGGCTGAAAGCCAGTGATGACGTAATAGCAAAATTATGGATGTAGACCTCAGAGGATGTGAAATGTTATGATTAATGCATCCATCCTGAAACCCAAATACTAAAGGCTACAAGCCGCATTTTCTCACATATATGCATTTTTCTCACACATATGCATTTTATCCAACGAGTACTGACAGTGCCATTAATAAATTAATTGACAGTGTACATTTTAAAAAGTGTTAAACATTTCTGATTGAGGTCGGAGGCCCCCCCAACCCCCCAACCCCCAACCAAACAAAAACAAAAAAAAGCTCGCGCGCGCACACACACACACACACGGAAAACTGGAGAAATTATAAGACACGCATTGAACTTTTCATACTTATTCAAATTCGGGGAGGAAATGCGTTCTCAACGTTTTAAGTCTGTCTTGTAACACCAAAACCTCAGCCTTGTCTCAAACCTCTGAAACCGTAGGTCAGCTTGTAAGATTTTTTTTTTTTTTTTTTTTAGATAATAAGTTTTGAGACGGCCTGCAATGTCTGAACACTTCTGCTAATGAGTTAATTATGTTTGCATCCTGTAACAGCTCCATAAGACATAAATGCAAATCAGCCTTTCAAACGGAACGATACATCGTTTATATAAATGTTTACATTTTCCTTTTAAATGCTTCTAAATGAAATATTTGCTTGCACCCTTTCAAGAAAATGAAGTATCATTCAGACATGTACAGCTATTGTCAATTATGGGCGTTGGAAAGATTTTGTGTCTGGGCGTCATTTTTGAGGGCTAGGGGGAGTGTTATAAATGAAAGGTGCGATCATTGATCTATATAGTCATACTGTATGTACTCGCCTATAAGTCGAGTCAAACTGCAAACAACATAGGCACTGATTTGCCGTCGCATAATGCGCCGGCGGATCAAGATCTATGTTGTTTGTTCTACTGATTAATCCTAACAAACTGCATAGCCCCAAATCTGCTATCTGCTAGAGTATATTCTCTACATGTTAGTTTATTTTGTAGGACGTTGCCGGTGTTTGCTCCCACATGTTTACCTGTGTTATATAATACGGTGCAATTACTCATGTCAGACAACACTTGGTGGCCTTTGTATTAATCATGGTTAAAAAGATAAGGAGGTGCTAAGGCTGCTCCACAAGGTGGAACTATTGATTTTGTATGGGTGATAACC
This sequence comes from Margaritifera margaritifera, assembly GCA_029931535.1. Taxonomy (NCBI): domain Eukaryota; kingdom Metazoa; phylum Mollusca; class Bivalvia; order Unionida; family Margaritiferidae; genus Margaritifera; species Margaritifera margaritifera. Next base: position 5,360,216 of record JAQPZY010001664.1, on the reverse strand, counting down.
CATAAAATGGCGGACTTTGATTTTAAGGAAAGCAGTCGTGGGAGATTGTGATATCATATAATAAAGCATAGTGCCTTCTTTTATCGCTGTGAGATTATAATATCTCAATACTTTCTTGCAACTGAAAGTGAATTGAGACTGTGTTCGCATATGTTGATTTCTCCCCATGTATTACGGTTTTGAGCTGCAATTTTCGTAAGTGGAGTTGTTCCAGCAATTCCAGACTTCACCTATCCCTTTGCACAGTCTTTGTGATAAAAGGCGTAACTAGTATCTCTTAAAAAGATCCAGTTCTTGGCGCTATTCTGAACTCTAGGGTTTGGGATACATCAAGTACTTGGAGACCAGATACATAGGCGGCCCCAGACATCAACCGTGCTTAATTGGCTACAGTTTCCCAGTAGCTGCAAAGAACATAGAAACAGCTCGAGAAATACGAGCTTCCTTTACTGATACGCCCTGTTGAAAAAAATATTGCATACATATAGCAAACATACGATGCGTGGAATTTGACACTATTTTCAGCTTCCCTCCCAATATCCCAGGGCGTTTGGTCTAATTTCTTCTTCCGAACCAAAGAATTGTCAAGGGAGGTAACCAGGTAAGGCGATTATAACCGACATAAAAATTCTTCACAGATTAATGTAGTTTTATCGTGGGGTAAGACCGTAGGGTGTAACATTTGTCATGATTCGACTACCAGATCTAAAGTTAGCTTCAAATACGTGTTGGACTAAAGTAACAATGTACATGTATTTCGAAATGAAAATCCAAATATCCCGATCGTTGATCATGTCTTAGTAGACCTTTCCAACATTACTTAGTATCTACTTATCTCCTGACCAATAGCCAATGGAAGGGCTAATAGCTCAGGCCTGGTGCGGGTATGTCACACAATATTACAGTATGTCAGACAACGTTAAGCGTTTCTCTGCCAGAAATAATCCAAATGTTTGTTTGTCGTTGATTTGTTGATTGACAAACATTTCTCTGCCAGAAATGATCCAAATGCTTGTTTGTTAGGGACTTGAAAATGTGATAATTTTGAATGACCGTTCAAGGTACAGTATGTACTTTACACCTGAAGACCGTACAACGATGGCAATTCGCGCAACAAAACTTTGGTTCAATTATTGATTGACTGACTGATTTGTACACCAAATTTGCTCAAATTTATATAATACTGGCTTAAGGTTTTCATAAATTTATACTTTTAAATACAGAAAACCAGGTATGTAGTATTTAACTCAGTCATAATTTTAGCAAACGACAAGGCGCAGAACAGTCATGAATAAACTTTCCCCTTTGCTCAGCAGACAACGGGAGTTTTGTTTGATAGAAAAATGCACTCCTGTTTTTTTATTTTTTTATTAAATGAAATTGTAGAGCTATACCTTTCTCACACTTTCATTCTTCTAAACTATTTGCATCTTATTTGAATGTGCCCCATACGACATCAAATACAATGAACAAACTCCGCCGTAATGAATATGCTACACCATTTTGTGTAACACAATCAGGCTCCGCCCGGCAGGTGAGCGCAAACGGTGAAAGTTGATCTAAGTTTAGACCGAATACCATATCCATACATATATCCGTACACGATGAAAATCTACGTGCATATCGTGACATTGTCGTGTTGAACGGGTTAGTAGGTTACCAGCTTTGGTCACATCATAACTTTCTTTAAAGGGAATTTGCTGTCAAGAAGCGAAATCGTCGTGGCGTAAAAACTGCTTAATAATACACAAGGCTAATGTTCGAGATACGATCGTAATATTTGATGTACTAGGTGTGTACGGTAAGTAATTCTTTTCTGCACTTCTTGACAACGTGCTTTACAGCTTGCGAAGTCTCGTATTACGCAGCCTACATTACAGACGTGTACGTGTAAAACAGCGCGTATAGCCCTGGAGGTCGCCTTGTTATTAATGGCAATATAATACAAATTTATTTGCAGATATCTGTGACTCATACCTTAACAATATGTATGAACCACTTTCGAAGCAGGTCTTAGTCACAGCGAATACAAATATTTGTTGATGTTTAATGCTTGATAAACCAATAAATATAAAGAAAAGAGAGACAAGAAAGACAGAAATAAGAAATGAGACAAACAGACAATCGAAAGACGCTCGGTAAATCTCGAGAGTTTAAACCAATGAGATATAAGTCAGAGATTGCTGGATTTTCAAAAAGGTCACAAACGTAGCCTCTTCTGCACCTTAAGATCCCTTAAATTTAACTGTTCACATCTCTTCTGTGTTTTGCTTTTTCACATTATTGTTACAGGAGCTGGTGTTCTGAATTAGATACGTGTCTTCGGTATGCAGGCATAAGCAAAGACATTATTCTTTTATGACAATGACTCGGAAAAAAGACTGCTGTTATTAAATCGGTACTCAATGCAAAATAGTTTTCAACCCCGCTTTAAACCTATATCTGCTGCAAAAGGGTAATTTGCCATCATTTAGGTCAACCTTTCATATGAATATTCAGGCATAAGTATACTCCAAAACAGACAATGGGCCGCGGCAGGTTTCATAACATCAATAAAAAGGATACTTTTCTTTAAAACATAAAATTGGTTGACAATTGATTACTTAAAGAAACAAAAACATGCGCAACATATTTACCTCTTTCAAAACATGATTGTAAACAGCAAGCCGTTTTATGACACAAGGCAAATGATCTAAAAAGAACGTTGCTTTCAGACTAAAACGCCGTTTTGACACACAAATCTGTCACTAAGCAATAAGAATACATAAAAAGATATTTAAATAATGACTTATTTGTCATGGGTACCTGTTGACTATCATTCACAGTTCTGCATTTTAAAAAGTCGCAGTGGGTTTATTTCAAGCTGCTGTCACTCCAAATATATTTGCAAAATATTTAAAACGTCTCTATGTGAGAAATAGATAACAATTTGTAAAACGTTTCCTTAAGATTAAAATCCCATTAAATATTATGTAAAATCAGATTGAGAAGGTGATATTACAATTTTGTCCATACTGACAAAATTAGTTCAGAGCCCATACACACACACACACACAATTTCTCTTACACGCACTTACTACGGTAGTATCTTGAACTTAATTATGAATTATCTCTGGATGTAAATGATTTGATTCTACATTAATGTGTGATATAAGATTAGGTCAATACAATTTTCCATTATATTGTAGATAATACAATATCTAGGCAGTCCTCTGAAAGCCATTACATTTGTCGTGATCTCAACTTCTGCCACATACTGTACTTAATATTCGATCTCCCTGCGGGTTCAGCGATATAGAATTGGCACGAAGTGCATGCCACATAGTGTACTATATATTACATCCTCCTGCAGGTTTAGGGAATACGCCCGACGTACATGCCACATACTGTACTTTGTATTCGATCCCCTTGCAGGTTCAGGGATGTTGGATAGGCCCCAAGTGTCTGCTACATACCGTATTTTATATTCGATCCCCTTGCAGGTTCAGGGATGTTGGATAGGCCCCAAGTGTCTGCTACATACCGTATTTTATATTCGATCCCCTTGCAGGTTCAGGGATGTTGGATAGGCTCTAAGTATCTGCTACATACCGAATTTTATATTCGATCCCCTTGCAGGTTCAAGGATGTTGGATAGGCCCCAAGTGTCTGCTACATACCGTATTTTATATTCGATCCCCTTGCAGGTTCAGGGATGTTGGATAGGCCCCAAGTGTCTGCTACATACCGTATTTTATATTCGATCCCCTTGCAGGTTCAAGGATGTTGGATAGGCCCCAAAAGTCTGCTACATACCGTATTTTATATTCGATCCCCTTGCGGCTTTGGGGATGTTGGATAGGCCTTAAGTGCCCTCCTGCTATTGGATGCATCCTGTAATATTGATCCAACTGAGAAGGTCTTGGACTTTTTAAAAAAAGATTTCGATTTATACAGAAAACATGGGACCTTGTATTTGAAGGATTTACCTTTCTGGCCTTTATCTATTTGTTGTTGCTTGTTTGTTTGTTATTATTATTATTATTATTATTAGATAGATAGATAGATAGATAGATAGATAGATAGATAGATAGATAGATAGATAGATAGATAGATAGATAGATAGATAGATAGATAGATAGATGGATGGATGGGTGATGGATGGATGGATGGATGGATGGATGGATAGATGGATAGATAGATAGATAGATAGATAGATAGATAGATAGATAGATAGATAGATAGATAGATAGATAGATAGAGTTTAGTAGTTTTTGCTTTATATTTACCTTTTATCTATTGTCTCATGGTGGATATTTACTTTTTGGTTGAAGGATAGTTATATAGCGTGCATGTAGCGCTTTTCGATCAAAAATCCCCATTAATAGCCGTGAACGACGAGGCAATATATAATCCAGTAACACCGGATGGTTGCCATTTACATATGAATGGATTTATAGATAGGTCTTGCTGAGTTGTGTCTGAAATAATCAGACATGGTCAAATCTTTTTTGTAACGATTGTCTTTAATCTTGTTTTGTTTATATTTGCGTATGAGCATGATGCAATAAAAGAACAGATATGATCTGTACTATATAGCTGTGACTAATGTAATCATCTTTACAAAGAGTTGCCTAGTTAATTCTTCACAAGTATGTCGAAGATAAGATATAAGATTGCACACATACTCAGAGGGTGAAAAAAGCAATCTACCATGTCCTATAACTTTCAGATGGCCGAAATCTTGCTGTCATTTGAGTACTTTGATATGAGAGTTTGGAATTATCGTCTATCTTTGGTACTGAATGTAAATGCAGAATGTACGTGTTCATATTCTTATACGTTTGTTTGAAGACCTGTAATTAGTTATGAAAAGTTTCCTTACTTCACGGAAATGCCAGATGGAGCCCTTACAGTAGGGTAGGTAGTTAAAGTGTATGTCGACATAATATCATATTAATGGTTTGCTGTCAGCTGCGATTCTAACTCGCACTAGATCAGAAAACTAATGATATACCAATGATTGAAATGTGTTATTTTTAGTCTATCTCAATCTATTTGGAAATTCATTCATGAAAAACAAAAACAATATGGATCATTTGTTTATTAAAAACGGAGAAAATGAAATTGTTGTAATGCCTATGGGTATTTTAAATTTCTTTGTATGGATTATTTGTTTCTCATAACCAAGAATGGCTGCTCTAAAATCAGTTCTTGGGCTGTTTAACTTTAATAACAACAAAATGTTACTCTACATTAGAGGCCAATAAAACTTTATGTGTTAATGCGCACGATGCAATTCTCGTCCTAGCGAAGTCAGAATAGACAAAAACTGTTTTTCCATACTTGATGAGTAGCTGTCTACAAAGAGCTTTGGTCTATATGTAGGAGGAGAGATCTTGCAGTCTTAGCCCCAATTTTCCCACCAGCATCCCACAGCGGCCAAACCTCTTCTGTGCTCAAACCTCCATCCCACCTCCTCTTGTTGACGTTGCGACAAATTGACCAAGATTAATTCATGTCGTCAGCGTAAAACCATTCTGTAGACGGGGACACTTGATATTCTTGAATATTTTTGTATCTAGTTTTATGATAAGCAAACATTTATTATTGGTATACGAACACGTCTTAATTCGTGGAATTGCGTTACATCGCACTGAGAGTGCTATTTAAAACTACTTATTTTATGTTGGAATGATTATCAAAATTATCACGAAACTTGTAAAATATGGTTACATATGACTGCAAACTCACGTTTTTAAATGTTGATACCTAAATAAGTTTCATATAAAATGAAAATAATTTTTGAACCTGGTATTAGAGCTATAAAAGGCGATTGATGGCCCCCTTCCTAACGTCATTTACAAGTAGGACACAGTTATTCTGAAAAATTGATCCATTCAATATTCTATACGATAAAGCTATTTCTGTGAAATTAATGATGATAAGTGGTCGTCTCGGATTTCCAAAACGTCATGAAAAGGGTAAGATTTACAAGAAAAAACTGAATTAAAAGGATAGTTGCTATATAGATAGCACTTTATCTCTTAGGGGGATGTTGCCAATGACGTCATTGAGGGATCAAGTTACAGCATGGAACATGAACTGAGTTTGGAAAACGGATCCATATGCCAGAATCAGTGTCGGTACTTTGATCAAGCTTACCTTCTCCGGTCGAATACATCTCATTCCTGATAATAGAAAATACAAATACTCCAAAGTTTACAATTCTAATTATGTTATCATAGGTTGTGTGCTCTTTCAGAATGAAGGCGCACAATCAATTTATATCTGAAAACACTCATTTAATTCGCAACGACTATTGGTACAGCTTAATGAATATTTAGTGATGATATAACAACAAACAGAAGGCTGTTGGAAAGTATTCAAGAAAATGATGTTTGTTCATCTCTTCCCATTGCAACATACATAATAAAGTAAAAATCGTCCCTTTCAGCCATCTCCAATATGGACCCGTCCTAATAACGTTTGCACTGGTCATTTCCATTAATTTTGTAAAACGTCAAGCTTATAAATAGTCTGAAATTAGATCACTTCCTAAATCAGACCGCGTTTCTTCAGATCGCCCAGTGTTCTTCAATGGACGGTTTTTGTTGAAATACAGAGATGTTGCATACATCTTTATTTGCCCACTTTTTCAATGAAAGGAAAAAATGTCTTTGCTAGGATATAATGCATTTGTTTCTAAATATTTAACATAATTACATGTATTTTCATTCACACTTAAAACTGCATTTTCCCCTGATTTGTATTTTATAGACAAGGTTAAAGGTCGCGTTTGGAGAGTCTACCAATTACGTTATAGGTAACTGTACGTACACATCTCATCCAATGCTGGAATAACTTAGCTGACCAAGTGGGGTGTTTTTCAAATGATTGTATGTTTCATGGTTTAACCCGAAGACGAACCAATGAACTAAATGCTGAATATACCACTGTGGTCTTTACCATTGAAACTTTTACCTCGCCATCGATTCGTGGAAATGTAGTGTAATTTTGTATGAAGAGCCGAATGAATCATCACTTAATATCTTTGTAATACCATTAAAGCTGTGTAATCCGCACCCCCTCCCCCACCCTCCATTGTGCACTCACTGTCAAATTCATCATTATATGATGAAGACGAACTTCATTTCCGTCCTCAGTGCACAAGTATTCGCAATACTCAAAGCCGTACTAAGTAGGTTCCACTCTAACTTACTAATTGTTGCAGTTTTTGTTTTCATTCTTTCACGCTTGTGTGCAATACTTAACCAACAAAGTAAATGTTACAGAGCTCTTGTAAGGTAATTAATGATTGATACCATCGTTAGCTATATACAAATTATGCAATTAGTACGAATAGTTTATTATTTATTTTGCCCAGGTTTTCGCCCAGATACAAACAGACAATCGGACGTACAAAAATGTATATATGGATGTATGCATTCATGGACGTATACATGCATGGTTGTATATATGTATGTATGTATGTTTGTGTATACATGGATGTATGCATTCATGGACGTATACATGCATGGTTGTATATATGTATGTATGTATATATGTATGTATGTATGTATGTTTGTGTATGTATGGATGAATGAGTAACGATAGTTTTATCGCTTGCCAGTTTTCCTGAGAATATAAAATAGTTTTCAATAACGTTTGAAAACGTCATATTCCTGGATAGTAATGCGTACAGTGTGTATTCTCACGCGAGACTGCAACACTGCAACTATTATAGAAAGTAAACAAAACAAAAAAAAAAAAAACTATTTGTACATGAGAATCATTTTGACAACAAGTGCACGTAAATATATAATTGTATTGTATCCATGGGGTTATTGCATACAAACGTTTTGCATAAGAACCTGTTTCCGACAATTATGGGAGAAAAAGATAGTGATGGCAGAGACACATCTTGTGTTTTAGGAACAGGAAAGAGGAGAAACGACTCCCAACATTAAAAGATTTTATACGTCCGACTAAAGCTGGCGCGTATCATATCATGGCTTTGTCCGTCTATCCGTTTCTTTCCGCACAATAAATTTAGTTCTAGCAACGTACTATCACCAAACTGTGAACTATCGATTATTCTGCTCGATAACTTAAGTTTTAGTTCCCGTACCTTGACCAAACTCAACCGGCAGCTTCCACTTGGGGACAGAAAATAAACCTATTTATTTGAGGGATCAACAGTTCATAGGTTGAAGTAAAAGTAACTCAAATAAAAGATATGGCTTCTGCGCGATAATTTTAATTCTAGACCATTAATCTTCAGCTAACTTTGTGGGTGGCTTTAAGTTGCGGCCAGAAGAAACCTTTTGTTTTGAGGATAAAGGGTTCAAGTTCAAGGCAACAGTGACTCGAAGAAGACAAACTGTTTCTGCACGATAACGTAACTTGAGCAAGTTCTGTGAATTGCTTCTACTTGGAGCATCGATTATGGAGTAAAAAGGACAAAGGTCGAGATCACCGTGGCACATACGAGGAAAATTATTTATATAAAATAACTTTGATCAAAAACCACTTAAGTGCACTTAACTTGATGCATGACTTGTTCTTATGAGGAGAAATAGGCTGTGAATTTGGGATCGACAGCTGAAAGGTCCTGTCAGTACCGGCGCGACGGGGGGGGGGGGGGGGAGGCTGGGAAGGACAATTGCCCCCGGGCACCGGGCTATGGGGAGCCGTCTGGATCTTTTTTATAGCTGTAACCGGGGCGTAGATGGGGGGGGGGGGTGCACGTTGGCAACTGACATAAAAACTATTATATGTAACAAAGTAGGAGAGAAACTAAAGAACATTGCCCCTGGGCGCCTCGGTACGGGCGACACTAAAGAATATTGCCCTGGGGCGCCTCAAACCCTCGCGCCGCCACTGATCTTGAAGCTATAAATATGACTCGAATAAAGGTACACGATTTCTACATGATAAAATGTGCTTCTCATCATCTCCTTTCAACAACTTAATAAATAGTTTGACCTTGGGACAAGGACGGAACCCTATGACTTTTGGAGTTAAAAGGTCAAGGCTAAGGTAATTAGTACCTGCATAAAAGTACTATCAAATATATTCGGGTATATTCTATACCGTTTACGGTAGTCTTGCAAGGTGTGTGTGTGTGTGTGTGTGTGATCATCACCATCATCATCGTCGTTGTTATTATTATTATTATTATTATTATTATTAAAAAGATCGAACACGTTAGGGCTAGGGTTTGTGAATTACAAGATAGTAAAAGCTGATACTCCTGTGTAGTAAGTGCAATGTGACTCACCTTGGTACTGATAAAACTCTCCCACAAACCCCGTTCTGTCTACGGAAACCTGACACCCTGCAGCGATGGGAACGTAGCGTCAAGTATGAAATTTGAGTCGAAACTGGTCTAAAAAAATAAAGGCCGAATATAAATTGGCATTTTAGTATCGTATTAAGTTCCTCAATTTTTGTAATGATAATTATATTTCCAATGCCATTTATCTCAAGTAACCTGAGCCTAATCAGGGGAAACAAGGATCTCATTACTGACGACTAGTTCATGCTAGTCCTTGATATTTCCTAATTCCTATCATGCTAAGCGAACATTACGTTACCCCAATTTTTTTCTGCTTAACCCAGAACGATTAAGTGATGTTGGTCTCACACTAAAATATTTGTATTTACTTATGAGAGAGTGGTATAAAAAAGAAAGATATAATTAGTAGGATTTATATTTCTGACCCTTTTCTATCGTTTGCACTATTTTAGCCCGAAATTGTATACTATATATGATAGGGTCCTTTATCTTGTATTAAGACGAATAATATATAGTTGCCCAAAATTTGCGCAAGGGGTTAACGTGTAGGTTTAGGAAGTATTTACTAAAACACACCGTATCACGAAATCGATCATCCAATCAATCAATCACTGATAGGTGAAGATCACATTTTTAATGCATGTGGAGGATTTTTCAGATCTAAGATTGAGCAGTGATATATATCGACTTCGGATATTTTGCTCAATGTAGAACAACTGCATTGTCAGAAATGGTCCGATTGTATAACAGCTCTATTCTGTCCTGAAAATAAGCTCCAGAACGTATTCGTCTTCTTCCCATTTGATACATGGTACATATCATTTAAATCGTTCATCGTGCAAAATGGGCTCATAGGTAGATGACTACTTTATCAAATTAAAATTATTATGTCAAGTGACCACGCCAAAAAAAATGGAGAAATTCCTCACCAACTAATTAGCATAGGTATTTATTCAGGGTAGGCGTTTCTCTCTTTAACTCATTAACCCCTAGCTCCACGTTTACGTGTCATGAGGCTGTACCCTACATCCGAGCTCTATAACGTCAACATAATTTAAGATACATTAAAGTGGATGGTATTGCAGGAAAGTAGACAGATGTAGCTTTACAGTGATACCAAATAATGTCGACTTTCTACTCACATTAAAAAGTATAGCAAAAAAAATGTATTTTTTTAGACCCCATTTTTTTTAGGTCGAAAATTGCCGGTTTCTAAACCGGAGTTTGTGTCCGGATTTAAGACTTTTTGGCCTTAGATCTAAAGCAGACCGGTCTGAACTGCACACAGACAGATGAACCTTTGCAAAAAGTAGGATAAGTTCGAGATTTGAAGTAAAAAGGGGCCAGGACACAAAAAATCGGGAGTCCAATACGGAAAAAAGTCCAACTTTTACCCTTCTGCACATGCGCGAGCGTAATAGCCAATCAAAAACAATGTTTCTGATACACCTAAGCATCCTGCTAAACGAAGAACTTTCTTAAGCAGATGTGTTTTGCTGCATTCAGAAGTAACCCCAAAAATACGTTTTCTACAACATTTCACGCGAAAATGAAAAGAATTGCCCTGGGTTAATGAGTTAATAAAACATGGCATTTGACGTAGGACTTTCAAGAATATGGTGACAATTTCATTAAACAAATTGACCTTAAAATGTTGAAGTTGTATGTGCTATTCAGTACAGGCTGCATAGGTGACACACTGGGCTGCTGTCCAACCTCTTGATCAACTCATATGCGTGGAGGAAAGGTAAATATTTAAACTTGGCTGGGTGATTTGATTGGTCAGCGGGCAGTAGACGAATTCCAAAATTCCACCGATCTTCCACCAGATGTCAGTCAGTTGTTGTTAAATCGAAATTCCGATGGGCTACTTGCCAGTGTATTCCCGGGCAGCGTGTGATCCATTACTTAATGATACCTGTTGTCCTAAGCTTGTCTGACCTGTTGTCCTAAGCTTGTCTGTTTAAGAGGTCATCTGGTGCTTTAATTGTTAGACACCTGGACCTTTTGCACTATATAATATGTACTCATTCTGTGTTTAATAACTTCATCTTTTTTCATCCAAATTGCGTGAAATCGTAACTCTCAAAAGAAAATGCATTTCGAATGAAGTGATAAGATTTTTTAAAAAAAGAAAAAAAAGAAACAATTTGGTTTTTATAGACATTGCTATGCTAATGAGTAGGCGTGGTTGTCTCTGTTCACCAGATAAAATATCTGTTGCGATCACTGATTTACATCTGTCGCGCTCATCCAAGAGGTCAATTGATACATTTTCTATATTAAATTCTTGAATGTTTGTTTCGTGAAGGTGGAGAGCAACATACAATTATATGCCTTTCAGAACTTCAAAACATGTTGCCTTTCCTTATGGTGCACTCTTATCATGTGATCTAGGCAAATTTGATTAGGTTGCTATATTTATTTTCTGACAAATAAAATGAATTAATTACATTTGTAAACAAATTGTTACATTTGTTTTTCTTCTGGAAACCAGTCCCAAGATTTCCGATCAAATTTTACTTCTTAGAAGGGGGCCCCGGATGGCCGAGTGGTCTAAGGCGCTCGCCTTTACCGATCACTGCCATCTCACCTCTGTCTGCGTGGGTTCGAGTCTCGGGCTCGGCCAATGTGGATATGTAAGAAAGCTTGCCAGTAGCTTCCCGTGGGTCGGTGGTTCTTCCTGGAGTTTTCCCGGGTTCTTCCTCCACCAGATAAAACTGGCCGCCATGTATAGCCTATCATGTGCTGAAAAATGGCGTTAAACCCACAACAACAACAACAAATTCTTAGAAGCATTTTTATTATAAATTCCGGCAAAAATGCAGGTCTGTGCGGATCTTGTGTTATTGATTTTGTTGTTCTTGCTGTTGGTGTAGATCTTGGAACAAAATTTTCCAATAAGGCGTGAGAAAAAACACTTCACTCCCTCGTGGGCTCGTAACTATGACCGCCAGATACGGATATATTCTTTGTAGATCAATTCTCGAATCCAGTTAGCTACGGGCACTCACACTTAACAGGCGCAACTTATTTACGGTTAACGTGGCTGCGGGTGCAGCACAGTGTCCATGCATTTTATGTTTGTTTCCTGGTGTAAGTTCGAGGGTAACTAATTAAATGAATATACGTGGAAATAAGAGCTAATGCAAGCATGCATACGCACTTTCGAATTTTTTTTTGTAAAAAAAAGGTTACACAAAACGCGATAAATTAGAGAGATTAGAGAGAGAGAGAGAGAGAGAGAGAGAGGAGGGAAGACGTAGATTGAAAAGAATATCTGAGAAAACAAATAACTATTCCCAAAGCTATCGGTTTACCTTGAATTTTCCTCACACACCAATGCTTCGTTCGAGCAAACTGATCCAATGGGCAGATGTTGTTAGGATTGTGTTACTCTCAAGTCATATGCACTTAAATGGATCCCTCTAAAGAAATGGGCTTACTGTAGAAAAGTATAAAATGAAAACATTCTGTCAGACACAAGATACAGGTAACATACAAAGCACAAAGAATCTTGTTATTATCTGTAGAATGGTCGCTTACTCTATTCTGAGAGAGAGAGAGAGAGAGAGAGAGAGAGAGAGAGAGAGAGAGAGAGAGAGAGAGAGAGAGAGAGTTCTGTAATTCTGTTAAAGCTATTCACAATTAAGTTTATATATGTCTGACAAAACTAATGAAATCATTAACGGAAAATATGTTCATTATGCATTTAACATAAGAAGTAATTTTATGGATATTTGAGTATAATATAATTAGTTAAACAATGATGACATATATATGCTCTTGTGCACACCAACTCTATGCTTTTCATGGGTTTTTAGAAATATATACTTTTGCTTTTTATCAACCAAAATAATATTTTAAAAATGTTGATAGTGTCCATCCTCCTTTAGAAAACTTTCGTGTTCCTTTAGATTATGAGAGTTTACATTGTTCCTTCTATTAAACAGATCAGTATTTTTGAATTGTTTCCTGACATTGCCACTTTGTAACATCGACGATAGACTGTGCAGTGTATGTCATTAATAAAGATTTGTTATTTTATTGATATCAACACTACTAATCGTCAATTGTTACTTTATATCATAGATATTAGTATAGATTTGCTGTTTTAGCCCAAGATCGGAATTTTCAGTAAATACTCAGCGGTGATGTTTAATAAGAAATGCAATTTGTTTTACAACAAAATCTGTAAATGTATTATGCTGTAATAGTAGTATAAATATGTTGATAATCGATAGGTTTATTTTAATATCTATAGAGATGTCATACCCCCTCCCCCACCCTATAACGATTTGAAGGTTACAGAAACGAGAGTTCAAGAGCAAAGTAAAATCGAATGGGAATCTATCGTAAAGTTAGAGACTAAAATGGATGCAAGTCACATGTCAGAAATTTACGGTAAAAGTATTTATATATAGTGTATTCACACACAAACTATGAGCGTGCGTATATATATGTATATATATATATATATATATATATATATATATATATATATATATATATATATATATGTATATATGTGTGTATGTAAAGGAAAGGGTTGAACACTGAAATAGGAACATTTTTAAGACTTGATACATAATTAATATTTTAATCTATCTCTTGATCTTATTCGCGTGACTACCCCAAATCTTCATACCCTATGCGTGCGCACTGTTTTTACTCCACCTTTTGATTTATATGTGAAAAACGGCTTCCACTTGTATATTTTCTAATTATTCTTTGTGTGTGTGGGGGGGGGGGGGGGATAACGCAATGCCTGGAATACAACCATATCATTTGCTGTTTTTTTCTTCTTCAAAGTTTGTACAAGAGATTACCAGTGAAAAATCAATAGCGTTTTCTCTTTCCATTTTTTTTTTTTAACTTCTACTTCTTCTTTGTTTGTTTTCCCAGGATCACCATAAATTCCTTTTTAAAATATGATAAAAATTTAATTAGTGTTACGATCTGAACGTCCCTGCCTCTTCTCCTTTCTCAATCCCACCATCCCACATACGCCCGGCTCCCCAGGTGGTGGATCAGAATTGTGCGACTGTTTAGTAAATCTTTAAACCATTTTAATCCAAACCTGAAATATATATTTCATGTTATTAAGCGCGTGGGAGGAGTTATTAGACATTTCACACATACACCAACTCCTGCACCCTTACAAAGTCACACACTTCTTTTTAAAGTCGATTTTACATTTGAAAGAACTCTGTCTGAAGTAAGCTCGACTCCAGTCCCAGTTTCGATGCTATGTTGATCGATTACTTATATCCGCACTTTCGCGAATATATTGTGACAGGTAAATTCCGTCCGTCTGTACATATGTCCGTGCGTCCGTCCGTTAGTCGGTTCTTCTTGTAATTTGGATTCCATTTCAATCCACTGAGAGAGGGTGATCATATTGAATGTAATGTTTCACAATGAAGAGAGGATAACAACGAAGATGGATCCTGGGTGTAGCCCCCAGGGGAGGAGCGGGTGGGTCAGAGGTCACATTTTCATAGGTAATACGGACTTTCTCTTGTATCATGAACTCCATCTGCATCGACGATGATCATATTTAGTATCATGTTTAACGCGAATAAGTAAATGACAAAGAGGGTTTCGAAACCTGAATGCAAGTTGAGTGGTGAGGGTAGTAAATGTTAAAGGTACTCATATATACCATGCCTACGATTTTCATCTTATTTATTTATTTATATATTTATATCTTGTAAGTGTCTGTATGTCCTTCAACTCCATAACCATCCATCCATATATCAATCTATTAGTCTGGATTCATTTATAGTCACGTGTTTATGTAATGTTAAAAGTAACCACATACCGGAAAGTTTTATAATATTAGATGTACTAGATAAAATGTGTGCGTTTCTCAATTTTTTTAATTTTTAGATTTTAGCTCGCTATGACGTAAATTTTATACCACGTCTTTTTATTCTTTGCATTATAAATCGTGGTAAATTATCGTTGCCGGTACTTATTGTGTTAAATCATACTTTTCATTACCAGTAATAATATTTTTTGGCACTTCTATGCATTAAGCATCAAAAAAACATGGCTGTTTATTCCAATGTCTCGATGACATAATTTTTGTCTCGGCTGCAAACCACACATTGATGAGCAAATGACAATTTCGAGTAGCGAGCTTTAGTTACAATGGCTTTTATCCTGTACAATGACTGAACTTGATATATCCATCCTATCTGAGAAGCACAAACTTTCCAACCAAAGTAGATAATTGTGACCTACTTTTCACGTTCTAGCTATCATGCTTTTTATCTGGTAGAGTCCATTCTCCGGACACCGCTGCATGCACAGTAATGAAGTGTGACACTTATATGCTTCTCGATAAGAACTACACAATATAAATGCACTGCAAGTAAAGTGGGTCACTGCGACCAATGTTTCACCCATTGGTTCATTTAGTTTCTTGTTTTAGTTATACGTCCATTTTTGGACTTTACAACCTTATAGTGTTTAATTACCCATAAACATTTTAATAGTTCTTCGAAGGCAAAAATATTAATTATTAACAGGTAACAACATGTTGTTATTTCAGAGAGACAATGTTTGTGCAGATTCAGTCATCATTCAGTCTCCTTCGCAGATTCATCCTGCACTAACAGTATGCTTGACCATTTGAAACAGTTATTGGACTTTATAGAATCATCTAACAACCAATCAGTTAAGTACCTCGAACATTTCCATATCAATTGATTCTTCGTTGTATCTTGCACAACCATTTTACTGGCACCAACAATCACCGCAGGTAAAGCAGGATCTTGTCAAATGGCCTGAAGCATCTTCCATACCCAGCACATCAACCGTAATGTTATCTGCGATGGAAACAGAGACTTTTGTACGACTGACTATGTATATTGTTGCAGTATACTGTTTATTTGTTTGTTTTCCAGAACATAATTACTCCGGGTTGCTAAGTTTGAGAGGGAGTTTTGAGATATCAGCGTGTTTCTTAGAAAATTGGCCCATCTCAATTTAGATCGCTTCATTCATAATTCCCCCTCTTGGGTAGTATAGGTTGTACAGAACCGTTTTAATTTCTGCATCATTATAATCTGATGGGGGGCTCTTCAGAATAACAAAGAGTTTTAAATGATGCGAGAAATAAAACAAAAAAGTTTGAATGCAGCACATTTTGTTTTACAAAGCGCCAATATGTATAATTGTTTTAGAAGATTTGGAAAGTAAGATGTACTACTTCTTCACCTGGAACTAGACAAATGGAGGCAAGTCTTATAGAATAGTTTGTCAGTTTTGTTGTTGTTTTTGTTTTTTTCGGTCAGCTAGGATGCATTACAACTAGATAATTCAGTTGTCAATCCCTTGACGTAATTTTGCCACTAGAGTCTCGGGAGTAAGACTGATCACTTATTTTTCATTCAGCAATCGATTTGGAAAGGTTTGAAATAAATTCAGTGCGATGATGTGAGCTTCCATTGTCAATCTGTTCCTTAGCCTACCTTTGTTCTAGAAGTCCCTGGTTATACCCATAGCTGAGTTTACCTTAGCTCTAGAAGTCCCTGGTTATACCCATAGCTGAGTTTACCTTAGCTCTAGAAGTCCCTGGTTATACCCATAGCTGAGTTTACCTTAGCTCGAGAAGTCCCTGGTTATACCCATAGCTGAGCTTTCCTTAGCTGCAGAAGTCCCTGGTTATACCCATAGTAGATACTGTAGAGCTAAGGTCAAATGCAAAGACATTTCCAACAGAGTTGCCACATATCTGCGATCTGGCTCTCCGGGGTAGTTCAATGCTATTTCATTATCGATTTTAACCAAATACAAATTATACTATATTCTACAACCGATTTTCTACTTGTTTCGAGCATTTTGGTTGCAACTGGGCCAAAACATACAATTCTGAGTCTGTTGTTTTCGATTACAGTCGACTGAAGTACTGATGACGGTAGTCGATTTAAAATGCATGTTGTACGAGATTCAGCCTTATAAATCATAAGGAACAATGTCGAAAAAGTCTATTGCAAGTGTGATGTACGGTCTAAACTTCATCTTAAGTCACTTCTTAGTATATAAAACACACACACACACACACACACAACACATAGGGCGACTCTCATTGTCAGATTGGATGCTGACATTAATTGTACTGTATTTAATTGTTTTAATATACTGGCTCATTCTGACTTGACATATACTGAAATGCTGCCTAAGTCAATGTCCGTTATATTGCCAGTGGAATCGATCACATTGAGATAGTGAGGGGAAGAGGAAGACATGAGGAAATTTTTATTTATCTATGCCACTGAGAAAAGTTCATGTCATATCAAATACCTGGATATTCCTGCACTTGAGACAATTAATACATTGGTACAATTCTTTATGGAAGTCATAGCGCAAAGTTTTAAAGACTTGGGTATTGAGTTGTTTCTTGGGTATTGAATTGTTTCTTGGGTATTAAGTTGTTTCTTGGGTATTGAGTTGTTTCTTGGGTATCGAGTTGTTTCTTGGGTATTGAGTTGTTTCTTGGGTATTAAGTTGTTTCTTGGGTATTGAGTTGTTTCTTGGGTATCGAGTTGTTTCTTGGGTATTGAGTTGTTTCTTGGGTATTGAATTGTTTCTTGGGTATTGAGTTGTTTCTTGGGTATTGAATTGTTTCTTGGGTATTGAGTTGTTTCTTGGGTATTGAATTGTTTCTTGAGTATTGAGTTGTTTCTTGGGTATTGAGTTGTTTCTTGGGTATTGAGTTGTTTCTTGGGTTTTGAGTTGTTTCTTGGGTATTGAATTGTTTCTTGAGTATTGAGTTGTTTCTTGGGTATTGAATTGTTTCTTGGGTATTGAGTTGTTTCTTGGGTATTGAATTGTTTCTTGAATATTGAGTTGTTTCTTGGGTATTGAGTTGTTTCTTGGGTATTGAGTTGCGTGGGTATTGAGTTGTTTCTTGGGTATTGAATTGTTTCTTGGGTATTGAGTTGTTTCTTGGGTATTGAGTTGTTTCTAGGGTATTGAGTTGTTTCTTGGGTATTGAATTGTTTCTTGGCTAATGAATTGCTTCTTGGGTATTGCGTTGCGTGGGTATTGAAATGTTTTCTTGGGTATTGAATTGTTTCTTGGGTATTGAATTGTTTCTTGGGTATTGAATTGTTTCTTGGGTATTGAGTTGTTTTTTTGTATTGAATTGTTTCTTGAGTATTGAGTTGTTTCTTGGGTATTGAGTTGTTTCTTGTGTATTGAATTGTTTCTTGGGTATTGAGTTGTTTCTTGGGTATTGAATTGTTTCTTGGGTATTGAGTTGTTTCTTGGGTATTGAGTTGTTTCTTGAGTATTGAGTTGCGTGCGTATTGAGTTGTTTCTTACGTATTGAATTGTTTCTTGGGTATTGAGTTGTTTCTTGGGTATTGAATTGTTTCTTGGGTATTGAGTTGTTTCCTGGGTATTGAGTTGTTTCTTGGGTATTGAATTGTTTCTTGGGTATTGAGTTGTTTCTTGGATATTGAGTTGTTTTTTGGGTATTGAGTTGTTTCTAGAATATTGAGTTGTTTCTTAGGTATTGAGTTGTTTCTTGGGTATTGAGTTGTTTCTTGGGTATTGAGTTGTTTCTTGGGTATTGAATTGTTTCTTGGGTATTGAGTTGTTTCTTGTGTATTGAGTTGTTTCTTGGGTATTGAATTGTTTCTTGGGTATTGAGTTGTTTCTTGAGTATTGAGTTGTTTCTTGGGTATCGAGTTGTTTCTTGGGTATTGAGTTGTTTCTTGGGTATTGAATTGTTTCTTGGGTATTGAGTTGTTTCTTGGATATTGAATTGTTTCTTGGGTATTGAGTTGTTTCTAGAATATTGAGTTGTTTCTTAGGTATTGAGTTGTTTCTTGGGTATTGAGTTGTTTCTTGGGTATTGAGTTGTTTCTTGGGTATTGAGTTGTTTCTTGGATATTGAATTGTTTCTTGGGTATTGAGTTGTTTTTTTGTATTGAATTGTTTCTTGAGTATTGAGTTGTTTCTTGGGTATTGAGTTGTTTCTTGTGTATTGAATTGTTTCTTGGGTATTGAGTTGTTTCTTGGGTATTGAATTGTTTCTTGGGTATTGAGTTGTTTCTTGGGTATTGAGTTGTTTCTTGAGTATTGAGTTGCGTGCGTATTGAGTTGTTTCTTACGTATTGAATTGTTTCTTGGGTATTGAGTTGTTTCTTGGGTATTGAATTGTTTCTTGGGTATTGAGTTGTTTCCTGGGTATTGAGTTGTTTCTTGGGTATTGAATTGTTTCTTGGGTATTGAGTTGTTTCTTGGATATTGAGTTGTTTTTTGGGTATTGAGTTGTTTCTAGAATATTGAGTTGTTTCTTAGGTATTGAGTTGTTTCTTGGGTATTGAGTTGTTTCTTGGGTATTGAGTTGTTTCTTGGGTATTGAATTGTTTCTTGGGTATTGAGTTGTTTCTTGTGTATTGAGTTGTTTCTTGGGTATTGAATTGTTTCTTGGGTATTGAGTTGTTTTTTTGTATTGAATTGTTTCTTGAGTATTGAGTTGTTTCTTGGGTATTGAGTTGTTTCTTGTGTATTGAATTGTTTCTTGGGTATTGAGTTGTTTCTTGGGTATTGAATTGTTTCTTGGGTATTGAGTTGTTTCTTGGGTATTGAGTTGTTTCTTGAGTATTGAGTTGCGTGCGTATTGAGTTGTTTCTTACGTATTGAATTGTTTCTTGGGTATTGAGTTGTTTCTTGGGTATTGAATTGTTTCTTGGGTATTGAGTTGTTTCCTGGGTATTGAGTTGTTTCTTGGGTATTGAATTGTTTCTTGGGTATTGAGTTGTTTCTTGGATATTGAGTTGTTTTTTGGGTATTGAGTTGTTTCTAGAATATTGAGTTGTTTCTTAGGTATTGAGTTGTTTCTTGGGTATTGAGTTGTTTCTTGGGTATTGAGTTGTTTCTTGGGTATTGAATTGTTTCTTGGGTATTGAGTTGTTTCTTGTGTATTGAGTTGTTTCTTGGGTATTGAATTGTTTCTTGGGTATTGAGTTGTTTCTTGAGTATTGAGTTGTTTCTTGGGTATCGAGTTGTTTCTTGGGTATTGAGTTGTTTCTTGGGTATTGAATTGTTTCTTGGGTATTGAGTTGTTTCCTGGGTATTGAGTTGTTTCTTGGGTATTGAATTGTTTCTTGGGTATTGAGTTGTTTCTTGGATATTGAATTGTTTCTTGGGTATTGAGTTGTTTCTAGAATATTGAGTTGTTTCTTAGGTATTGAGTTGTTTCTTGGGTATTGAGTTGTTTCTTAGGTATTGAGTTGTTTCTTGGGTATTGAGTTGTTTCTTGGATATTGAATTGTTTCTTGGGTATTGAGTTGTTTCTTGTGTATTGAGTTGTTTCTTGGGTATTGAATTGTTTCTTGGGTTTTGAGTTGTTTCTTGGGTATTGAATTGTTTCTTGAGTATTGAGTTGTTTCTTGGGTATTGAATTGTTTCTTGGGTATTGAGTTGTTTCTTGGGTATTTAATTGTTTCTTGAATATTGAGTTGTTTCTTGGGTATTGAGTTGTTTCTTGGGTATTGAATTGTTTCTTGGGTATTGATTTGTTTCTTGGGTATTGAGTTGTTTCTAGGGTATTGAGTTGTTTCTTGGGTATTGAATTGTTTCTTGGCTAATGAATTGCTTCTTGGGTATTGCGTTGCGTGGGTATTGAAATGTTTTCTTGGGTATTGAGTTGTTTCTTGGGTATTGAATTGTTTCTTGGGTATTAAGTTGTTTCTTGGGTATGAATTGTTTCTTGGGTATTGAGTTGTTTATTTGTATTGAATTGTTTCTTGAGTATTGAGTTGTTTCTTGGGTATTGAGTTGTTTCTTGGGTATTGAATTGTTTCTTGGGTATTGAGTTGTTTCTTGGGTATTGAATTGTTTCTTGGGTATTGAGTTGTTTCTTGGGTATTGAATTGTTTCTTGGGTATTGAGTTGCGTGCGTATTGAGTTGTTTCTTGGGTATTGAATTGTTTCTTGGGTATTGAGTTGTTTCTTGGGTATTGAATTGTTTCTTGGGTATTGAGTTGTTTCTTGGGTATTGAGTTGTTTCTTGGGTATTGAATTGTTTCTTGGGTATTGAGTTGTTTCTTGGATATTGAGTTGTTTCTTGGGTATTGAGTTGTTTCTAGAATATTGAGTTGTTTCTTAGGTATTGAGTTGTTTCTTGGGTATTGAGTTGTTTCTTGGGTATTGAGTTGTTTCTTGGGTATTGAGTTGTTTCTTGGGTATTGAATTGTTTCTTGGGTATTGAGTTGTTTCTTGTGTATTGAGTTGTTTCTTGGGTATTGAATTGTTTCTTGGGTATTGAGTTGTTTCTTGGGTATTGAGTTGTTTCTTGGGTATTGAGTTGTTTCTTGGGTATTGAATTGTTTCTTGAATATTGAGTTGTTTCTTGGGTATTGAGTTGTTTCTTGGGTATTGAGTTGCGTGGGTATTGAGTTGTTTCTTGGGTATTGAGTTGCGTGGGTATTGAGTTGTTTCTTGGGTATTGAGTTGTTTCTTTGGTATTTAATTGTTTCTTGGGTATTGAGTTGTTTCTTTGGGTATTGAGTTGCGTTGGTGTTTAGGTTATAGCTGTAATGTTAATTTAATATATTTACCTGACGAATTTGGAAAGGAAAGTGACAATCCAGTATACACATAATTTATGTTTTGGGGTTAAAAAAAAATAAAGTTTTCATGACTAAATTAGAAATATTTGCTTTGTTCACATCGTTAACAAATCATTTACCAAAAATAAGTAAGACACTAATAACATATAAAGAAAATCTTTCTTGGTTGGACATGTATGTACCTGATTTAGATAGCGAAAGCTTTGTTATTTAGAATGTCTGCAGATATTTTCACTTTGAGGAATATTCAAAAGTATTTGCTCCGACTCTTGTGGACTATGATATTTACGTGCGCTTCAGACTTCAACGACATGGTTTGTCTTGTTTGCTGACGTAATGCCTAATAAACTTATTCAGAAAAGTTGTGTAGAAACAATCTAATGTATCCAGTGTTCGTATGATACTCCTCAGGTAGTGCACAGACCATTTATCAAGGTAAATAAAAGTAAATTAGATGTGGATTCCAAAAGTGAACATTGATCATGAAAAGTAGGTCGTGGTGACCAGTGTTTGTATGGAGTCACAATCAGAGCACCACTTTGCAATATGTTTTTACAAGTCGGTCACACAACAGGCATCTGAAAAATGCACTTAAATGTCAGCATCAAGGATGTCACAGGAACGTACCCACTTTAATATATTGGATGCATTTGCTCATCATACGCTCATCATAATTCACTGCAGTGCGTCTAACGGCGACTAAGAAATGTATCCTTTCACAGAAACATGACACAGTTAACTGGAATATTAAAGTAATTCAAGATGACCTATTTGGCTGGAAGGAGAGGTGACTCTCAGGTAGAAGGCATATATTAAGTTTAATAATCGTTTTGATAACAAATCTCTAGCTACAAGCAAACCTATCGAAATTGTCACTTGGTCATCATGGCTCCTTTGCATGCGAGACAAGCATAATGTCATGGAGACATTCGAATAGATGCAGCTATTGATTCATGTAAAATAACTAGTAGTACTTAAATTTATTATCGGCTATTTAAATTTCGTTGATAAACTAAACAGTAATGGCAACAAGTAATTTTATCGCGACCTTATAAAAAAACAGTGCTTTACAATGGGTTTCGTCTAAAATGACGTAATAATGAACTAAAGTCTCAAAATAAACAATGACAAATAAATACATTATATCTAGCATATCTGCTATTTGCATTTCCGGTGTTTGACTGCTTTTAACATTCTATGCACACGGGGTAAAATGTTTTAGCAAATGTACCCTGATTATACATATATATATATATATATATATATATATATATATATATATATATATATATATATATATATATATATATATATATATTATCTGTCTATCTCCTCTCCGGGGAAATTGATTGCCTAGGTACCTAGGATTTCTTTAACTTAAGCGATGGACATTGTCTGGTCTTAAATTCATCTTTTTACTAAAGTTTGTATCCCTTTACTGATACACTTGGATATTAGATAAATAAGTGGTGCGTCATATGCTAGAAATGCGCATTAGTCTAAGATATGTCTCAAAGGAAACCTGCCAAAAGTTGCAGTTGTTTTCTTGAAACGAGTTGAGTGGCATTCGTTTGAGAGCCATGACAGGAAAAGACGTCTCAAATTTCTTTCCTAATCCAAAACGTGAAGGTCAGACAAATAATGTATGAAATACAACCCAGCAATTCATTTATGAACATGTCCAGTGTTATATGATACTATCACTTTTTTGATGTTTCCCGTTAGGCCCGCGTATTGGTTTTGTGGCCAATGATCAAAAAGACCGTCTTACAGTTGGCTGTATCTTATTTGAGTGGCATCACTTTCCCTTGTATAGATTTAGCATCTTTTTAAAGAAAAAGAAACGTCGTAACTGTTTTATTTCTTTCCATATTTGCTTCCATTGTTACATCGCATGTTTTGCAAATTGACTTATGAAATGATGATTTTTATGCTAAACTTTCCAATTTTGCCAGGAAAAATGTTATGCACATTTGAGACACGAGAATCTAACCTAAACTAAGAAGACTGTACTGTCTGAAATTGCTTTCTCAACAAACTAAGAAGACTGTACTGTTTGAAATTGCTTTCTCAACAAACTAAGAAGACTGTACTGTTTGAAATTGCTTTCTCAACAAACTAAGAAGACTGTACTGTTTGAAATTGCTTTCTCAACAAACTAAGAAGACTGTACTGTTTGAAATTGCTTTCTCAACAAACTAAGAAGACTGTACTATTTGACATTGCTTTCTCAACAAACTAAGAAGACTGTACTGTTTGAAATTGTTTCTCAACAAACTAGGAAGACTGTACTGTTTGAAATTGCTTTCTCAAGAAACTAAGAAGACTGTACTGTTTGAAATTGCTTTCTCAAGAAACTAAGAAGACTGTACTGTTTGAAATTGTTTTTTCAAGAAACTAAGAAGACTGTACTGTTTGAAATTGCTTTCTCAAGAAACTAAAAAGACTGTACTGTTTGAAATTGCTTTCTCAAGAAACTAAGAAGACTGTACTGTTTGAAATTGCTTTCTCAATAAACTAAGAAGACTGTACTGTTTGAAATTGCTTTCTCAAGAAACTAAGAAGGCTGTACTGTTTGAAATTGCTTTCTCAACATGGAAAATGTTTGATTTTTACGACCGTTTGACAAGAACCGACCTCTTTCACCACGAGCTTCACGCGGTTGGATATGGTTTGTCTACCCTATGATTTGTCCTATATGAATCCCGAATTCTGTTAGGAAAGACCTACTTTATGGCTTTCTTATTTCATCCTTTGCCTCTGTAACCTACTCATGAGTGTAAAAATACTACCGTGGGAAGAGTTTAATCCAGCATTGACCTGCCGTCAGCAACTCAGTTTACATCCTCGCATATTACCTACAGAAACGATGACTTAAACCAGCTGCATTTCTTCCAGTAGCAACTTTCCTAAAGTAAGGGCTTAATAGCCCAGTAGGTGGAACGTTCGTCTGGTGTTTTGCTGGTTTGGGCCTCAACGCCAATCTGCTGTTTCACGTAATCTTTGGCAAGGAACACTGATCAGGCTTATGTATGTGGCAAGTAATGGCTGGTTACAGTTAGTATTTTTTAATGAAAAATGAGATGCCACGTTAGATGGAGGTTGCCAATGCCATCCATTTTCGGAATTTCAAATTTGAGTCTATATCTTTACCTCTGAAACTCTGTTCTGCAGCACAAATTGTTTCTTCGATGTGAAAGAGATGCATATGATTGTCTGAATTTATCTTCTTGGTGACCCAACAATCGCTTCAGTTTCTTTCTTCGAACAGTTTAAATGGCGTTCGTTCTGAGTGGTATGACAAAGACATCTCAATGTCTTTCTATATCTAGGAAGCCAAATTCAGAAACTGGTGTTCGAAGTACAGTGTGTGATTTATTGTGTAAACTAGTCCTAATACTTTCTATGTGTTTTCTTTTAGGTCCTGATAAGGCTTTTGTAGCCAATGATTATGTACGTTTTCACTAACATCAATAGCATCTTAATGAAGTGGTATAGCCTTTTATCATTCAGATGTTGTAAATTTGCCACATTATCGGATTCTGGAAATCAATAAATCTGACGATCTTCTTTGTAAAACGTTTTCCATTTGTGGACTCCAAATGTCGCCAGTTGATTATAATTATGATATGTTTATTAATAAAGCGGATGGTGGTTATACTGTTCTTTTATAAAGTACCTGACTACCTAAAAACTTTAATTTTTATTTTACATCTGTGGACTTGAACACTGGATACATAATATTAATCAATATTTTTACAAGTGGTAGTAAAGAACAAGTATACAAACTGCAAGACGTTGACAAAGAAATTATATCACTTTGTTGTGTTCGTTATTAAGTCACGTTTAAATGCTAAAAAAGAGAATAGTAATGCATAGGACATAATGTATATGAATTATTGGAGTCCGCATCAGTTTTCGTACCTTTTGAGTTATGCTTATGTTTGATTTCTCGTTACGTATCTTCTGTTCTGGACATAGAGTAACTTTGCTACAATGTCTCCATGGCGTAACTTTCTTATAACGTCTCTATAGTGTAACTTTCATAGAACGTCTCTATAGCGTAACTTTGTTAGAATGCCTCTACAGCATAACTATGTTTGAACGTCTCTATAGCGTAATTTTGTTAGAATGCCTCTATAGCGTAACTACGCTAGAATGTCTCTATTGCGTAACTTTCTTAGAACGTCTCTATTGCGTAACTTTCGTAGAATGTCTCGACAGCATAACTTTGTTTGAACGTCTCAATAGCGTAACTTTCTGAGAACGTCTCTATAGCGTAACTTTGTTCGAATGTCTCTATAGCGTAACTTTGTTAGAATGCCTCTATAGTGTAACTTTGCTAGAATGCCTCTGTAGCGTAACTTTCTGAGAACGTCTCTATAGCGTAACTTTGTTCAAATGTCGCTATAGCGTAACTTTGTTAGAATGCCTCTATAGTGTAACTTTGTTAGAATGCCTCTATAGCGTAACTTTGTTAGAATGTCTTTATAGCTTAACTTTGTTCGAATGTCTCTATAGCGTAACTTTGTTAGAATGCCTCTACAGCGTAAATATATTATAACGTCTCGATAGCGTAATTTTATTAGAACGTATCTATAGCGTAACTTCGTTATAATGCCTTACTAGCGTAACTTTGTCAAATTGTCTCTATAGTTTAAGTTTGCTAGAATGCCTCTATAGGGTAACTTTGTTAGAATGTCTCTGTAGCATAAGTTTATTAAAATATCTCAGTAGCATAATATTGCTAGAATGTCTCTATCGCTTAACTTTCTTCGGATGTGTCTATAGATCAACTTCGTTAGAATGTATCTAAAGCGTAATTTTGCTAGAATGTCTCTGTAGTGTAACTTTGCTAAAATGTCTATGTCGCAACTTTTTTACAATGGCTATATAGCGTAACTTTGTTAGAATGTCTCTATTGCGTAAAATTGTTAGAATGTATCTATAGCGTAATTTTTCCATAAGGTCTCTATAGCGTAACGTTGTTATAATGTCTCTATAGCGTAACATTGCTATAATGCCTTTATAGTGTAACGTTGATAGAATGTCTATTGCATAATTTTTAGAACATCTCTGGTAACATTAAAACCACTGAAGAGGTAATTAGGTCATAACAGCTTATTTCAAATTCTAAAACCATGTTTTGTCTCAAGTAGATGACCATTACTTTTTTCCTGCATAATTGACGATGTGGCGCAAATATCTAACTCTGCATTGGCATTGGTCTTCCTGAATATTTCCAGTTCAAAATTCATTCTTTTTTTATGTGCAATATTCTTTGCATTATTCTTAATCCAACCGGGTGAAAATATTTCACTGCGACCTATATAAGATATGGTTGGTCCTTTATCATTTCAAAACTTCACATTATGGCAGAAAAGATTGGCTAGATAACTAGAAACATGTGATTGGAATAAGATTGACTCATTACAGTGCCTGGAAATTGAACTAAACACACAACTTAACCAGACGGACGGACGGACAAGAGTAACACTATATGGCCCTACCACATTCATGGTAAGTCATACAGTATGTTTCGGCGCTTCGTAAGAGTATGTGTCAGTCTTGGAATTTTGGTCAGAGATGTCCTCTAGTTTGTAATATAACAGCATAGTGACAAACATCATAGATCGTTGTATTTAAAATGCAGTTAGACTAATACCATGATTTTTGTGGCTAATGTAGGATTTCAACATTAGAAATTACATATATTTAATTCAAAGGCTTAGGCTGCACACTATAAATTTGTGCAATATGGTCTATATGTATCTGTTTAATAAAACACATACACACATATACACACGTCAGACAGGATCATAATCAGCGAATCTATTGATTGCCAAGTCATTTGAAATGCAGAAAGCTTCTTGGCTGATATTCACCAGAAGTTAACAATTTTTCAATTAAATACAAAATTATACGTTTAATATGACAACCTACCCCGAAGAGTTGTAAAGTAACTAATCCAAATAGCTTAATCCCAATGAACAATTTTGGTAAACCATCTTGACAGACCGGACAAGGGACAGACATATGTTGAAGACCAAAATATTGCTCAAAAGTTACAAAATTTGAATAATAATTTTTTTAAAAACTGCATCGATCTCACAAATTTCCCCACCCGACAGTCCAACCCCGATGGCCCCGCCTAAAGGGAATTATCTCAATACAAAGGTTGTTTTGCATATCATAGAACTACTATCATATACCAATGTTTCAAGCTGCATTCTCCCGCAAAAGATAGTAAACCAAGACAAAAATGATATGACATGATTTTGTAGCTCTAATAATAATAATAATAATAATAATAATAATAATAATAATAATAAATAGTTTGCAACAATGTATGCCAGGATCATGAGAAAACAATGATAGGTTAGATAGGACGGGTCAAGATGCCTGTCGAGCAGAAGTGTTTAGATGCAAATAAACTAGTGATTTTTCAATTCGATGTTCTTCACGCATGCGTATCACGGGGTAAACAAACGACAAATGTTACTCTACACAGCCTACTCATTTTTAATCTGACGTTTGGCAAAGCAAAGTGTCCCTTTGTCACTATGAGACTATATTCAATAATAATAATAGAAACAAAGCAAAGTGTCCCTTTGTCACTATGAGACTATATTCAAT
The DNA here is from genome assembly GCA_029931535.1 of Margaritifera margaritifera. Lineage (NCBI taxonomy): Eukaryota > Metazoa > Mollusca > Bivalvia > Unionida > Margaritiferidae > Margaritifera > Margaritifera margaritifera. The sequence continues at coordinate 5,331,704 of JAQPZY010001664.1, read as the reverse complement.
AAAAATTAATAGAAACAAAGCAAAGTGTCCCTTTGTCACTATGAGACTATATTCAATAATAATAATAGAAACAAAGCAAAGTGTCCCTCTGTCACTATGAGACTATATTCAATAATAATAATAGAAACAAAGCAAAGTGTCCCTCTGTCACTATGAGACTATATTCAATAATAATAATAGAAACAAAGCAAAGTGTCCCTTTGTCACTATGAGACTATATTCAATAATAATAATAGAAACAAAGCAAAGTGTCCCTCTGTCACTATGAGACTATATTCAATAATAATAATAGAAACAAAGCAAAGTGTCCCTTTGTCACTATGAGACTATATTCAATAATAATAATAGAAACAAAGCAAAGTGTCCCTTTGTCACTATGAGACTATATTCAATAATAATAATAGAAACAAAGCAAAGTGTCCCTCTGTCACTATGAGACTATATTCAATAATAATAATAGAAACAAAGCAAAGTGTCCCTCTGTCACTATGAGACTATATTCAATAATAATAATAGAAACAAAGCAAAGTGTCCCTTTGTCACTATGAGACTATATTCAATAATAATAATAGAAACAAAGCAAAGTGTCCCTCTGTCACTATGAGACTATATTCAATAATAATAATAGAAACAAAGCAAAGTGTCCCTTTGTCACTATGAGACTATATTCAATAATAATAATAGAAACATTTATAGGAACATATTTACAATCTAGGGCGTGTTCATGGAAGTGAGCCTCATTTCAAAACCTCAACAGTGTTCATGGAAGTGAGCCTCATTTCAAAACCTCGACATCAACGAATGTAACGTCGGGCTTTTCCAAGAGCCAAACAGATCAGACTGGACGTTCCGAATGGATTTCGTAAGACCATGATTTTAAATTATTTGGAGCTACAAACAAAATGCTCGCTATATCAGTTTAAAATCAGTTTTGCGAGGGAATGCAGCTTACCCGTCTTTAACTTTTGAGGAAGAGTTGCGTCACATTACGCACGCAAGTACTACGCACAGATAGATATAACAATACAGTTTTTATGTTTTGCTCTGTATTTGAAAAGATCTTTGACAATAAGATAGAATACTTAGACAAGAACCAGATTGTTATCTTCCGTATATTAAAAAGTTAGAGAAAAAAATCCACGTGTTATCTTTAACGAAATTTGGACAAAGATATGACCAAACGTATTTCATGGAGGAAGAAGGCAAAGTAACATGGGGAATTGTGCAAAACTATAGGAATAGCTCGAGAAAATTTGCTCTAAATCCATCAAGTTTCATTTCCTCATCTTTTTGTTCTAGTGAGAGATATAAGACAAAAGTTTGGCACGTTACCAAACCGATAGGTCAAAAGACAAGTGGTGTGGGGTCGCGTAGACCAAAACAAAGGGCACCGTTGATTTAATTACAAAAGACTACATGCTTTAACATGTACAGTCTGTAAATATACTAAAAAGATTTCTTCTGATCACTAAATGACGCTGGGAATTTCGTTGTCAGCGAAAATTCTGCATTTATTAAGCATAATTACCCCCCCGCCAGCAGATAAGTAAGTGCTCTAATTTCTATATGTCGCTGGCATCGTCAGATTAAACTAGTACCGTCATACTCGCTTGTAAGTCGAGTCTATTTGCAAACAACAAAGACCCTGATCTGCCGTCGCATAGTGCGCCGGCAGATCATGGTTTATGTTGTTTATTCTACTGATTACTTCTAACAAACTGCAGAGACCCAGATCTACCGGCTCATTATGAGACGGCAGATCTGGGTCTGTGCAGTTTGCAGTTTTATTCGACTTATAAGCGCGTACTGGTGGTGTTTAAACGTGACTAAATTGTTGAGGGAAATCGCATAAAATTATCAATAATATTGCGTCAATTATTACCAATAAAGCAAAGTAATTATAAGCGATACAAAACTCAACTATCGCGAATTTCTTGCTATGATACAAGCTCAATTTGGATCACAAATGACATAAGTAGAGTGAAACCTGCCCATAAAAGACACTCAAGGGACCATACAGTTGTGTTCTTTATAGAGAGGTATGCTTTCTATAGAGGTTAAAATATGTAACAGAACTGAAGAAAGTTTTTTTTTAAATGTTGTCATTTATTACCAGGTGTCGTTTATATGAAGATGTCTGCTTGGATAGGTTTCACTGTATACAAGACGATTACGAACACATCGATAAAACAAACAATTATTATGAAACTCGCGTTATATCAAGGAAGCACTGTATTAATACCACTGCCTCAAGAAAAGAGACTATTATAACTTTGCAAAGACTGAATTCACCCTCCCGCGGAATGCGGTGGTCATTTTCAACATCCAGGTAGCATTTTTGTGTCCTTTTAAATAAAAATGGACAAGTATGAAATGCTTACTGCTTTTGATGTGTGTGTGTGCGTGCTTTGTTTGCATGTGTGTTAAGGTCGTCGTGTTCCATTTTTCAGAAGCTTCTCTCAGAGAAAGGTCTGTAGAAACAAACAGCCACTCATCTAATCTTAAAATATACAAGAAACAGCAATTTAAAGGCCCTAAAACCAAGATGCTTCAACTCAAATTCGGTCGGCATAAAGCCACTTTTCCTGCATTCCAGTTGCCGTGGGTTGCGTATATTGTCGGTGGAAGAGAGGATCCTGTTAGTTGAGCAGAGGAGAGGTCGGGTTGTTGTCACTACTTTGGCCTCAACTTCAGACGAGACGGGCAATCAGAAATACCCGGTCTGATCAATCGGCTTGTCACATGAAGCTTCAAGGTCCATATCCAGGACAGATTCATTTTCTAAAAACTACCAGACGTTAAAAATCACCATTACGACTAAGGAAACATGTACTGTTATATTTTCAAAAAGTTACAGACGCATGGCCTCTGATGGCGGTGGCAAGAATCAGTCGAATAAGGATTCTACTTTACTCAAGCATACCATCCTGTGTAGCTCTGACAAGAAAAAGCAATGAATCGGCGTTAATCTCTGTCCCCTTATTAGGTTCTGAAGTGGGTGTGGAGCACGGGTGACAAAGTTATTGTCTTACTTTACGGAGAAACACAACAAAACTGCAACCAATAGTTGGAAACTTGATAACAAAGAGATCATAAACTACTCAACCTGTGACTCAAAAGAGGAAACTGTTCCGAATCAAGGTAACTGCCCACGATTTCTGATCGATGAAACAACTGACGAAAACCAAAAGCTTACAGAGCTCTCGACTTTCGTGATTGTTATAGAATTCCAAGGTCTTGCTGGAGAGCCAAAGAGTATTAAAACACTTTGTTCGGCCATTTACTTGTAGAATGCAGCTGCAAAGTTCACTCTGATAATCTGCTTCGCTACGATTTATGGAGAAACAGATTAAAGTATCTCCACACAAATCTCTGAACTCGTTTAGAGGTATCGTGCGATTTAGGGATTTAGGTAGTTGCAGTGAGTCTGGGATGATTGAAAATTTCAATCTCAGAACGGCTCCCAAGTGAAATGAATACGGCAAATTAATTTCCACGAACACTTACATTCAGATGTTCATGTGTGCCACTTTGCCTGCATCGATCAAAGCCGGGTTCTTTAACATCCCAGTAGATCCTTTCATCCCCATTTCCTTGCCAAGCTTTTAACTGACATATGGCCACCACAAAGATGGCTGCAAGAAGAATTCAGTCTGCTCCAGATGCTGACAGGAGGGCCATGATTAATCGTCATGCAGGAAGAAAATCTCGTGTGCGAATTGCCAGGGCGACCACTTCTCTTACTCCAGAGACTGCTCGAAGTGGAATCACGAGAAGGAAATACGTGTAAATCATGAGAAAGGTATTATGTTCCATGAATCCAGAAAATTTGTAGAAGCCATAACTCTGCTTAACACTGCCGGAAAATCCTACGTGAAACTCAAGTGTGTCTCGATGCCTTGGAACCAGGCAGCGGCTGACCTTAACCTTGAATTTCGGTATATGTTGCAAATTTACTTATGTGACAACCGAAAAAGGTACTTTCTAAATGTTCAACATAATGAACGGAAGTAAATAACAAGTTTGGATTATTTAAAAATAGTATATACCACACTAAACAAGATATGTAAAATAACTTCTAACGTCTGTGGTCAAAATCACGATAGTGCAGTTTATTTATCATATCGCTCAATAGACACAGTGTGCGTGTGTGTGTGTGCGTGTGTGTGCGTGTGTGCTATTACAATCTGATCGAAACAAAAATCTTATGATCTAATTTCAAGGAAAACGTTGCGCTCTTTTGAGTCATCCCCAAAAATTTGTATACACTTTGATTGTGTTACATTTTCCACAGTTAATCATTTCACAAGTTAAGATCACGTGGAAAGTTAATAAAAAGATGACTTTGAACAAACAAAAAACAACATTGGATGAAACATAACCGCTTTACAAACTTGGGAGCCGCGTTTGCTCAGAGGTTAGCCGTGTCAGATTCACAATCAGTAGGTTGCGATGTAAAATCTTGCCCAGGTAACCCCCGGTCGGCTGTTGTGATGCGTCTCTGGGTAACTCATTTTACTCCCTTTGCATCTGCACTAAATAGAATTTCATGTGCTGATTACCTGATGTCAGTCAATCATTCTTGTCAAAAGGACTTGAACTGTCATTATTGAAAAACGCACGTGAAATTTTCAGACACATTTTCATAAAAAAATAAACCATTGTACATTTCATGACATCGTAACAACTTTAGGAGAAATTGCCACCAATTTAATATAAGCTAGGTAGAAGATGTGAATAGTTAGAAACACCAGTCTTCACTTTGGAGTAAAATATAATTTCACTATTACCCGAATCGGTAAAAAAAAGTCGATCTAGTGTTATTACTCTTTTTTTCAAGACCAACACATAGCTTTAAGAAAATCGATCTAGTGTTATTACTCTTTATTTCAAGACCAACACATGGCTTTAAGAAAATCGATCTAGTGTTATTACTCTTTATTTCAAGAGCAACACATGGCTTTAAGAAAATCGATCTAGTGTTATTACTCTTTTTTTCAAGAGCAACACATGACTTTAAGAAAATCGATCTAGTGTTATTACTCTTTATTTCAAGAGCAACACATGGCTTTAAGAAAATCGATCTAGTGTTATTACTCTTTTTTTCAAGGGCATCACATGGCTTTAAGAAAGTCGATCTAGTGTTATTACTCTTTTTTTCAAGACCAACACATGGCTTTAAGAAAATCGAGCATCTAGTAATATAAAAGTAAAATTAATTAAGTCATAAAGTGCTAAAGTGCTAATTATTGTGGCAGAGGTGAATGCTGTGCCTGACATGTGTAGTGAAGTCTGTACTATTTTTTTTAAAAAAACGAGACAAGGATGAATATCTTGGCCAATATTATAAATACCGGAGTGCACGACAGCAGAAGGATCATTTGTAAACAGGTGCAGATAGCTCATTTCATCTCAAAGAAAATTGACAAAAGACGGTTTGGTTTGGTTTTGTGGGTTTCACGTCATGATATGCTATACATGGCGGCCAGTATATTTGATGGAGGAAGAAGCCTCGAAAAACCACTGACCCACGGGAAGTTACTGGCAAGCTTTCTTACTTACCCACGTTAGCCGAGCCGAGACTCGAACCCACGCAGACAGAGATGTGGTGGGAGTGATATGTAAAGGCGAGCGCCTTAGACCACTCGGCGACCCAGGGCCCCTTGGCAGAAGACGCAAACTTTTTTTGTCAGCAAACCATTCTGAAAATGGTTTTAGATATAGATGTACGGTTGATGGCCACTCATCTGCAAAGGATATTTAGTACGTACCCACTTAACTGAGAACGTACGTACGTAAGTACCTACCATACCACCTTACTACGTACGTACCTAGAGATCAAACTACTTATGCTGAACTACCTACTTGCTTACCTACCTGCCTGTATCCATCTATCTATCCAACTGACCGACTGTCCATCGGTCTTATGTCTTCAAATATACATGTATGTATGTACGTACATACCATTGGTGACATAGGATGATTACATTGGCCCATGTTATATGTATGTATATATATATATATATATATATATATATATATATATATATATATATATATATATATATATATATATATATATGGGAGTATATGACAGTCGATCATTTGTAAAGATGTGTCGATATCTCACTTTATCTCAAAGAAGTTTTGATAGAAAACGCAAAGTTGTATTTTTGTCAGCGAACCGTTCTACAAATGGTATTATTTATATAAATATAGGGTTGATTGACACTCGAATACAAAGGATATTTAATACCTACCCACATAACTACGTACGTACCTACTTTACCGCGTACATACCTAACTTCGTATCAATCTACCCTAACTTCGTACCAATCTACTTATACTGACCTACCTACTTGCTTACCTACCTGCCTGTATGTATGTATTATGTATGTATGACTGTATGTATTAAACACAAACTTGTATTTTTTCAGCGAACCGTTCTGAAAATGGTTTTTAGATATAGATGTATGGTTGACTGCCAGTAATATGTGAAGGATATTAAATATCGATCCACTTAGCTACGTACATACGTACGTACCTACCTACATGCCTTGCCGCGTTACTAAGTAGGAACCATAGGAACGTCTTGAAATATACCCTTCATACGTTCAGACGATTCAATATGGTGCCAATGCTTCCGACTGATCTGTTGTAAGTCTGGGTCCTCGGGGTGGAAAGTTACCACGAAGGGGAAAAGCTTGCTGGTTTTCTTGGTTTTATATTTCAGGAGGGCTCCTCTATCGAGGAGTCTAGTTTTGTTAATAGCCTCCTTAATGTAGCTGCTTCTGTATCCTCTCCTTCTAAGGTGTCCATTGAGCTCTCCGAGTCTCTTTTCAAAGGTAGCAGGATTAGAGCATATGCGTTTGGTACGAGCGCACATACCGTAAAGAAGATATTTTATTACGTGCTGAGCGTGGCAGCTGGTCGGGAGTAGATACTGGTGAGAGTCAGTAGGTTTAGAATAGAGGTCAGTTTCTGTGTTCCCCTCCAGGAGGGTAGATTGAGTATCCAAAAAGATACTGGACCTATTTGATGACTCCGACGTAAATATAAGGGTAGGATGGAAGTATTGGCGAATACAATATATTTTGAAATTGTCGCTCGTTTCGATCCATTTCGATTCTATGTCGTTAATGAATCTGCACCAGCTTAGAGGTATATGGGATAATATGGGATACCTCGTTGAGAAGCTATATATATATCTATATATATATATATATATATATATATATATATATATAATATTCAATCTATATAGCAATACAGTCGTGTTGGTACATTTCGTTGTCAAACGTCTTTTTAATTGTATAGAGGTGGATTGGGAATTGGGTAGATAGATTAAGAAGATTTGGTTTAGTGTTTTAGTGCACAGCAACAGAACTATATTATTTAGTGCGTAGGAATTGGAGTAAAGTGCCTTGCTTGAGGACACACCACGGTAGCCGACACGTGCTAATTCGATGGTATGATTCGAACCTATTCCTTTTTGGTCGTGCCTGCTAACCACTGAGCCACCGCGGCTCCTGCATTTATATTAGTCGCCTCTTACGATATCAGGAGGGCGCAACTGGCCTATTCTACATCCGTGAAGGGGGTAGAAATTTGCCTATTATACATCCGCGAAGGGGAAAGATATTGGCCTATTATACATCCGCGAAGGGGAAAGATATTGGCCTATTATACATCCGCGAAGGGGGTAGAAATTGGCCTATTATACATCCGTGAAGGGGGTAGAAATTGGCCTATTATACATCCGCGAAGGGGGTAAATATTGGCCTATTCTACATCCGCGAAAGGGGTAGAAATTGGCCTGTTCGACATCCGCGAAAGGGGTAGATAAGTGGGTGCGTAGGTATAGACATCGTTATCTGTATTTGCCCCAGTTTAATGAGCGCTGCCATTAACAATCACGTGATGCGTTAGCCATTACGATGGTGAAATGAACATTATATGCCGCACGTGCCGCGATCAAAACAATATCACTCTTTTTGTTTACATTTTATTTTTGCTCGTTTCCTCTTAAAAATTGGCATGGATAGCGATAGAAAATATAAAAAGGGAGGAGGTGGTTCATGTTCCGTCAATGGATGTTCAAAGAATCGTCCCATACACAATTTATGGAAGAACTCAATGTGTGAAATACACGGACAAGTGCATGAAGACTGTGCGTGTTTGGTACCAATTAAATTTCAGTCCATGCCGTCAGATGGGCATGCAAAAGTTTCAACTCTTGGATTCCAATCTTAGCAGGTAAGTTGAAATCACTGATAACATAACTTCCAAGAGAAATAATTAGAGACTGTTGCCCGGAATCTTTCAAAGAAAACTACCCCGCACTGCATGTATTATGGATTGTGCAGAAACGTTTATTCAGAGGCCAACTAATCTCAAATCTCAAAAGTAGAGGTGAGACTTACGGCAATTATAAATCGCACAATACTGCCAAATACATGGTAGGAATATCTCCACATGGGCAAACTATGTTTATTTCAAAGGCATTTGGTTGACGGGCAAGTGATAAATTCATAGTTGCAAAAAAGCGGATTTTTAATTACCGTCGCCCTGGAGTGCTGTTAATCTAGAAATGTAGCTAATATTGTTTTGTGGGAAGGATTAGTGAGGATTCAGCAGGACTAGTAAATTTCTCAGTATACTAGTCCTTCTTGCTACAAGGAAAATTATGTTATATTGTTGGCCTGAAGAAACTCATATTTTTTTGTTATTAGTTAATGCGTGACATCATTTTCTCTGCATAAAATGTACGTATTCTTGTAACATGGCCATTTACATCATTTTCACCATACTTTACATTCACAAACTTGTGGTCATCCGCACTAAGCCATACAAGAAGTTAACATTTCCTAAGACCAGTGCAAAACATTGTCATCTGCATTTTCATATATTCCCTTTCTTCTTAATAATCAGACTGTCATTGCCACTCTTTTGGACATCATATTTCTTGTTTGAAATTAAGATCATCCAATATGGTCCAGTTAGTAGGCACTGGACTTTTAATTTCAAGCAGCGTGTCGTCATTTAAAATTCCATCTGGGCTCGCTAACAACCAGTTTTCCTGCACAGAAACATGCACTCCTTTTTCAATAGCAGAATATCAATTATAATTTAAATATTGTTTTGCTGCCACTTCACTTTTAAGTCCGTGGTTTGTGAATGTATTTCCTACAAATTTGGAATGTAAATGTTCTCTTATAAAATTTGTGCAATCAGTGGAATCCTTTATGGATATTTTTACGCACCGATTCGCTTTGTTTACAATCTATTTCACTAGTAGATATGGCGGATGCTACTGCTACGCGCTTAGCCAGCGATATCAGTACAACGGGTGATGGAAACCGGTGTCGATATTGATGAATGCAGATGTCTTCGTGGGTAGGTAGGTAACTGCAATGCATAATCTGCAAGGTATCAGATGCTTGTAATGTAAAATACACATAAATATTTTTAAATTGGACAATTTTAAATTTACTGTATTATTTCTCTGTCTATGAGATGCAGGTAATTCGTAATGTATTTTAAACGTTAAACTTACGTAAAATCAGACGGTGATGTATTACATTTATGCGAGTTAGAGCACGGAGTTCTGTACGGATTTCAAGGCTTTATTACATTACAGTTATCTTTGTAGAAAAAATCTCCCCATAACTCATCCCTTGCTTTTGATAAAGGGGCCCGCCTAAGGCTTCCTTAGCAATTTAAGCTGATGGCAAACTATAGATACAATACCTGCCTTTGAAGAGACGAGAACACCTGTTCATTTAACTAAAAACTGCATACCTTTAGTATTATATCCAACAGCTTCGTATTACCGAGCGACTTGTATTTCAGCGAAAATAAATAGAATAGTATTATATACAAGCGTTCCTTTTCAATTCTAATTATGAAGAAAAGAGAGAAATACGAGGACAGAGATCTGCTTTTTATTCCCTGGCAAATCGATATCTCACTACAAAAGGGAGTACACGGGATCGACTCGAATTTCACCCAGCCTTGGGTAATTGGGTTTGAACAAAAAGGAGAGATAACACACTTGTTACATACTGAATGGAACGGAAACGTAGCTTTCTGTCAAAAATTACCCGATACCTTATTGGATATATGAAGCAAATATGCACATATCGTTCCTCGCACCCTGCTTGTCACAAATTGAACTGTACTGTGTGAGATAGGCTCGTCTGATTTATGACTGGGCATTTAATACATATTTGGGATTTAAATTTCGCTCAAACGAAACAGACATGGATAATTTGCTAGAGGAAAGCAAACATTATAGGTTTTAAATGCAGGTAGGTCAATTTATTTTGTTTTTCTTATCTTTTTTTATATTTATTTCATCATTTTTCTTTCCTTCGTGCACCAAGAACGTAAACAACAATGATTACAATGAGAATGAAGTTGAGCTACGCAAAGAAAAACGACACTAATAATAATAACAATAACACCACGGCGACGACAATGACACTGCAGAAGTTATTTCCGTAAGGTATACATCATTTACATGAACTATTCATTAAAGATAGTTTTCAAGCGTAGTGCAGCAGCAGGTCTGATGGAGGTATAGCTCGCTGTCTGCTGTGTTGCAAAACGTAAGTGGGTGGACTGTAACTCGATATGCGTCTAATGTGTCGGAGAGAATAAATAATTCAGCTGTACAGCAATTCAATTCTCTCGTTTTCTTTTAAAAGGATTTGTTAAATTCTAGTCATATACCTTGACATTTGGAACGCACAATGACTTAAAATGCTAGAACGGGTAAATGAGGTAAGTCATGAGAGAGAGATAGAGTTCTCAAAACCTTGTGATATACCAAGCAATGTATCGCATGGGCACGCAATTGAACTGATAAAATATCAAACAGCTATATGAGGTAAGCATCGAGAGAGAGAGAGAGAGAGAGAGAGAGAGAGAGAGAGAGAGAGAGAGAGAGAGAGAGAGAGAGAGAGAGAGAATCGTCAACTTTTCACGTTTCTAATCACAGTGTTTCGTTTATTTAATTTCATTTTCTATCTTTTGCATTGTAAGTAAAAGAGGTATAGTGACCATATCGTTCATGAC